>UELW01000889.1:8728833-9430954 GCA_900490495.1 Danionella dracula
TCGGATGGTGATGTGTAGGATGTTTCTGGTGGTCAGGAAGAAGAGGGGAGGAAAGATGGAAAAGAAGACCAAGTGGAGGAAGTTGAAAAAGGAAGACGGTTGTGAGGAATTCAGACAGAAGCTGAGACAGGCTTTGGGTGGAAGAGGAAGAGCTTCCAGATGACTGGGAAACTACAGCAGAAGTGATCAGGGAGACAGGTAGGAAGGTGCTAGGTGTGTCAGCAGGAAGAAGGAAAGAAGATAAGGAAACATGGTGGTGGAATGAGGAAGTACAGGACATCATCCAGAGGAAGAGGCTAGCTAAAAAGAAGTGGGACATCGAAAGGACTGAAGAAAGTAGACAGGACTACAAGGAATCACAGCGCAGGGTGAAGAGGGAGGTGGCAAAGGTCAAACAGAAGGCATATGATGAGTTGTATGCCAGGTTAGACACGAGGGAAGATGAGAAGGAATTGTACAGATTAGCGAGATAGAGAGAAAGAGATGGGAAGGATGTGCAACAGATAAGGGTGATTAAAGATAGAGATGGAAGGGTTCTAACGAGTGAGGAGAGTGTGCAGAGAAGATGGAAGGAGTATTTTGAGAAGTTGATGAATGAGGAGAATGAGAGGGAAAGAAGGGGGAAGAGGTGAACATTGTAGAGCAGGAAGTTGAAAAGATTAGAAAGGATGAGGCGAGGAAGGCTCTGAGGAGAATGAAGAGTGGAAAGGCTGTTGGTCCAGATGACATCCCTGTGGAGGTGTGGAAGTGTCTAGGAGAGACAGCAGTGGAGTTCCTATCTAGGTTATTCAACAGGATTCTAGAGAGTAAGAAGATGCCTGAGGAATGGAGGAGAAGTGTCCTAGTGCCAATCTTTAAGAACAAGGGTGATGTGCAGAGTTGTAACAACTACAGAGGTATAAAGTTGATGAGCCACACAATGAAACTCTGGGAAAGAGTAGTGGAAGCTAGGCTAAGAAAGGAAGTGGATATTTGCAAGCAGCAGTATGGCTTCATGCCCAGGAAGAGCACTACTGATGCAATTTTTACTCTGAGAATGCTAATGGAGAAGTACAGAGATGGTCGGCTTTGAGTCCCTTCTTGTTTGCTATGGTGATGGACAGGTTGACAGATGAGGTCAGACAGGAATCTCCATGGCCAATGATGTTTGCAGATGACATTGTAATCTGTAGTGAGAGTAGAGAGCAGGTGGAGGGACACCTGGAAAGTTGGAGGTCTGCTCTAGAAAGAAGAGGAATGAAAGTCAGTCGTAGTAAGACAGAATACATGTGTTTGAACGAGAGGGAGGGAAGTAGAACAGGGTGGTTACAGGGGGCTGAGGTCAAGAGGAGTTTAGGTATTTGGGGTCAACAGTCCAGTGCGACGGGGAGTGTGGAAAAGAGGTGAAGAGGCGAGTGCAGGCAGGTTGGAGTGGGTGGAGAAAAGTGTCAGGCGTGTTGTGTGACAGAAGAGTGTCAGCAAGAATCAAAGGAAAGGTGTACAGAACAGTAGTGAGACCAGCTATGATGTATGGGTTAGAGACTGTAGCAGTGAGGAAGAGACACGAGGCAGAGATGGAAGTAGCAGAGATGAGGATGTTGAGGTTCAGTTTAAGGAGTGACAAGGATGGACAAGATTAGGAACGAGCACATCAGAGGAACAGCTCAGGTTTGTTGTTTTGGAGACAAAGTCAGAGAAGCCAGATTGAGATGGTTTGGACATGTGCAGAGAAGGGATAGTAGTTATATTGGTAGAAGGATGTTGGAGATGGAGCTGCCAGGCAAGAGGGCGAGAGGAAGGCCAAAGACAAGTTATATGGGTGTGCTGAAGGAGGACATGAAGGTAATTGGTACAAGAGTAAAGGATACTGAGGCCAGAGTTAGGTGGACACAGATGATTTGCTGTGGTGACCCCTAAACTGGGAACAGCCGAAAGAAGAAGAAGTTTATCAAATAATAAATTTGATTTAATTTAAGATTGTCTGAATAAAATACACTTGGTTACAAAACTATTCTCTACAGCAAGCCGGACATGTGTTGCGATTATCTTGATTGAGTACAATTCTTTTACAGTTAAGTTTACTTAAAAAGCTTTACTTTTTTGTTTTACTTGAGTACAATTCTTTTAGAATTAAGTTTACTTAAAAAGCATTATTTTTTTAACTTTTTTGTTTTACTTGAGTAAAACTGTTTGTTTGCGTCGTTGAGTTGTACAGTTGAAATGAAACTGTACAAACCGTTGGGGGGGTTACACATACCTTCAAGCAGAAAACATGTTCTCCCGGAGCCCCATAGTGTTTGCGACCATTGAAAACAGTATAGACGCTCAAATCCTCCAGATCTGCAGCAAACTGTAGGTGTCGAGGCTCCTACACACACACAAACACAAGCTTTATTTGCAGTGTAGCAGCTGGAAAAAACAAGTGCGAAGCATGAGCGAGAGTTAGCAGCACCTTCGACTGTCCCTTGCTGGAGCAGTACAGTCCAGACTGCCTCAAAATGAAATAGAGCTTCTTCCAGGATTTCTTGCCCCCCTCTCGAACATGAAGAAAACCATGAATCTCAGGACAGCCCCCGCTCTTCACAAGTTTCTGTCAAGGAGACCAGAGTACAGTTATTTAGGAATAAAACAAAAAAAAGTCTCGAGTTAAAACCAAATATGGATCAACTAAATCAGGTTTTTAAACATTAAATTAATGCCAACGGATGTTTTAAAGAGCATCCTCGTACCTGGACCAGTTCGGATGAGCTCATCCCTTTCGTGTGGTCCGCACCCTCAGAGATCATGTGTTGAGGGAAAAACAGCTGCAGATTGCAAGAAAAGAAGACAAACAGGGTTATAGGGTTAGGCAAGTTTATTTGTATAGCACATTTTGTACACAGGGTAATTAAAAAAGAAAGTACATTTAATAAAATCAAGCATAAAAAAGTCATATAAAATCATATTGATTAAAAACTGAAAATTAAGACATATTAAGATAGTGAAGTGCAGAGATAAAATAGTTATTCAGACAATGGTGCTCAGCCGATAAAGGCGCAATGAAACAGGTGAGCCTTTAGTCTGGATGTAAACGTGACTAAAGTTTTGGCACCCTTAATCTCCTCTGGAAGCTGATTCATCTGTGGGCCGCAGGGTAACTAAAGAAGTATTTACCCTGTTTGGAATTAAATCGGGGTAGATCTAATTTATTTGATCTGAGGGATCTCAGCTCTCTGTTTAGTGTGTAAGCACCTAATTACCTAACAGACATCATCAGTGAAACGTTATGTTTGGACTTATATACGAGCAGCAGAACTTTAAGAGAACTTTTTTTGTCACAGAAAATGTCTTATAAAGTGAGGCTATGTTTAGACTGCAGGACTTTTTTTGGTGAACTCAGTGTTCTTGCAGTGTTCATTCACATTCTAATAGTATGTGACTGCAATCTGTTTTGTGTGAACATAATACGACATGACACCAATTCACTAACAATACAGTTTTTAGTGAAGTAAACATTGACATGAATGCACTTCTAGGCATTCACATGGCTTTGTGTTAATGTCTGAATAGAGTGGAGAGCAATGGTATGGAAAGGGCTTATGAGAAGATTTGTTGGGGGCTTTTTAATGCCTGTATTAGATAGGACTGTTCAGAGAGGAGACAGGACGAACATTTGGGAAAAGGATCAGCAAAGGACTGGGACCGGATTCGAACCCCTGTCACCGGATTCAAATTTGCACCATCTGTCGGTGCACTGACGCTATCAGCGCTGACACTTGAGTGATTTTAACACTGAATTTTTCCAGTTAAACCTTTAAATACCTCCTACACCTTCCTCTTTCAATTTCAGTCAAAGTCTTTTCAGGGACTCATATCAGTGAGAAAGTGTGGTTAAGTTGCTTGTTTGTTAAGTAAGCTTTATGCCATAAAAGCTACATAAATGCAAGATGACCATTCAGATTGAGGAAAAAAAACTAAAGAATCAGATTCAAGATCAGTTACGAAGGCTAATTGAGTTAAAAATGAAGATGGGAAAAAATAAATTTTAATTGTACATTAAAAAATGTTTGTTGTATAAGAACAAAAAAATTAAGAATAAAAAAAGCACTTTGGCTGATGAGTGTGGCCTGATGGAGTAATCTAGATTCTAGACTGACTGATGATGGAGGGCCATACCACAGGTTTTTTGAAGAACTCATACTTGGCATAGTTTTTCCGGAATATCAGCTTGGTGTCGCTCTCTACAGGCCAGGAGGACTGAACCTGCACCACAAGCTCATGGTCTTCTAGACAGCGCTCTGAAAAAAAAATTGATAAAAAAAAAAACATTTGAAATAGAATAGAAAATAATCAAGCCCTAAGTGTAACTTATATGTTTTATTAACATTATTTTTACCCCTTAAAACCCAAAATATTTTATCAGCATAGAAAACACCTCAATTTATTTTCTTCATTAGGCATGCATAAGGGACCAAAAAAGGTGGCAATAACAGCAATGTTAATAAAAGCAAACAGAAATGTCTGTCCATTTCAGTTGAATCGAGCTAAAACTTGTAAGGTATATATCATTATTCATTTAAAATAAACTTGTACAACTTGTTCGTTAAACTGTTTGTATTTTTTAAAAAGACATTTATTGAACGGACCAATATTATGAAAACATTTTTAAATTGCAGCAAAAAAAAAGAGAAAGTGGTTAAATGTGACGTCCATTGTGCTTGAGGTTGGGTCTGAGGGTTAAAGTAATCAAAAAATATTTGTGCTGAAGAAAATATCTGTAATCAAGTAAAAGAAAATTCTGTTAAATAAAAATAAAATTAAAAATGTTGCATTTGCATAGAATAAAGTAAATTAAATTACATAGATTAAACGTTAGTAATTACAAATGTAGTAATTACCAATTAAAATGTCAGCTACGTTACACTTTAGAGCTGGACGATTTAACAGAAAAATGTAATCTAACATTTTTTAATTGATTTATTTTTCTTAAAATTAAAAATTAAAACCTAGAAGCCCTCAAGTAGATGAATAGATTGTTTTAATGAAATGAAATCAATACAACCGGACATAAAAACAAAATTTTTATCAAATTCAACAAAATAAAATAGTTTACACAACACAATAATGTTTTGATGCTGTTTCTCTCTTGTTTATTCCCCAGTGACACACGCCTGCTACTGTTTTAGATACTAAAAGATATTACTTACAAAGCCTTTACTTAGTCACCACCATCAATTCAATTCAAACATATTTTATAGCAGGGCTTAGGAAACACGAACCACTTCCAAACGACGGAAGAACCCATGCCTCCCTCGAGAACAATTTCTTTATCCACACACCTGTGCAAGATGTTAGTTATACATAACGCACATGAATTACAGAATTAAAAGAGCGATAGCAGAACTTCAGAAACTCGCCAGGACAAAAAGTAAAATAAGAAGAAAATAAAAGCAAGACAGTTTTCTTCACATCCAGAAAACAAGCGAAGAAAATACATTTTTTGATTCTCCTGTTCTTTTCTTAATATCTTCTTGATTAATTCATTTAAAATAGAAATTGAATTTATTAATCACATATCCTTATTTAACATTCAATTTTAAATCACATTGACCTGAACATTTAAATTCAGCTAAATGATTTAAATTAAATGAAAATTCACAGAAACCCAATGCAATGCATTATTTTTGCATGCGTTTTCCACTTAAACTGCCTCAAATTATTAAAATCAGATGACTACAATGAACTGGAAACTGAAGCTAGGCTGTGCTGAAAGCCTGTAGAACACGTTGGACGTGTTGATTTTAACACAGCAGCCCTGGGCCCGGTTTCATTCAAACAATCAGCAATCACACACAAACACAATACGACTTGTCAGCTTTTGTGTTCACATTATTTCACAAACAGGGCGGCATTTAAGCTGGCATTTAGTGGAACAATGAGGCTCGGAGGTGAAAACACATTCTCATTTGACTAAAGTCCAATAATTGTTTGGCCAAATTTCATACCCAAGCACAAATTAATGTATAATAGAAACTTTTTAAAAAAATACATATATTGTGTCAACTGTACAAGAAATTCGACATGTTACATGTTTATCTGATTCATTAAAAAATTAATTGCTGACTAATCGATGATGGGAACAATTGACAGTTGCTGCTCTAAAAACGTTTTCGATTTATTTTTTCATTACAGCAACAGTCGACAGTGGGGCCTGTAACACTTTCAAAAATACAGTAAAACATGGTCTCACATATGTGCATGAATACCAATTAATTTTACAATTAGTGTTATAGGTTTGTAGCAAAGTTAAAGTTTGCACATAACTCCATGGCCAAACTACGCTGCTTTGAGCTCCAATTAGCTTTATTGGCTAAAGTCCATTCAAATCTATTACCTTGCATGTGTGTTAAATTTGGCTGAACAGACTAAAACCTTACAATTGTTAATGACTAAAAATGTTTGACATTGAAATGTTGAAACGAGTACAATGTATAATTTAACACAATTTTGGATACTTGCCAAAAACAACACTGATCTAAATCCTGTCAGTTAACTTCTTACGTCATAAATATGATTTATTTTTCTGTTTTGTTTTTTTAAACATTTGATTTGTATGTTAAAGCGCATTGATTTGCCATCGTGTATAAAACATGTTATACAAACATAATTGCCTTGCCTTAAATAAAAAAATAAATAAATAAACTTGCTTCGCTTTCTTACACTACTCCCTGTCCAACAACTATCCCATCAATAAAGGCACATGACAAACAAAAAAAACTCTATTGGTTATGTAGCTTTCATGATTAGTTAAGTCAGGAAGTAACAGAAGCTTTACCCAGGCCTAAAGCAGTGTGGTGCTCAATGAGAGAACAGCTTTCCTCGTCCATACAGTGGGCGCTCTGTGCTAACATTAAACACAGATCATGTGCAGTCGCCCCGGACGAAACCAAGAGCGAACGGCTGTGTGCAGCATCTCCAAAAACCCGAACCACCTGTGAATGAACACATCGGAGGAATTAATCACGTATGCAAATTCCCTAAGAGAGGGAGTAAAGGAAGCATTAAAACTGTCTTCAGTAAAACGGTCTTCGATTTAACCAAATCATTTCAAGTCTAATCCGCAGAATGTTTTAATCCAGGAAACAACACGATTCATTGTTTTGAATGGTACTGTTCTAACGGAGTGTTTGAGGTTTAATTAGGTTTCAGTGATTCCACTGAGTTTCTACACCTCTCAAAGGTGCGAATTCAATTCAATTTCCTTTCTGCATTTTACTTTTCTAGTTTTGTGACATAAAAATTCTATGTCATCTTTTCAATTAAATAGAAATATTAAAGAGATATAGTTTTTTTTTGTGTATTTTAAGCTGAATGAAGACATGGGAAGTCTCCCATTTTTATTTTTAGTTACGGACATTGGGTATTTAGTTCCCGTTGAAAAAGGTTGGAGCTATAGGCTGGATTTTATTCCCAATTTAAATTTCTTCATTAAACAAAATGTACAACAGCTTTTAAAACTCATTTGAATATTTCATTTTATATAAGTAAAAAAAAAACACGAATGTAAATATTAAGCCCAAACCCAATTAAGTTGTAATCCATCTATATTCATGAAAAGCTGCTCTCTACTCACAACAGTTGGTGGAAATATACATAAAGAATAACTTTTAGCACAACTGTGCTGAACTATTTTTGTCAAGCAACTCTGAGTTATTCATAGCGTTCGTTACACATGCCTGCATACACTTAGCTCTGCTCCAGAACTGTGGTGCCTCCCTTTAAAATGCTACATTGCTTTTTGTAAGGGATTCGGGAGAACCTGTAATTGGCATGGAATAACCGTGATTCATGTTGATTCTGGTTGTTCAAATGGCATGAGCACATGCTCCTACTGTATTGTTTATTTCCCACGTTCTACAAGCTGAAAAAATAAATGACGGATTAGAGAAGGTCCAGTATCTAGCAGAATGACAGTAAATTTAAAAAGCTACTTTTTGTTGAACTGTTACTTCAGGTGGTCCTCTATCTCCTAGTGCTCATGAAACAAAAAAAAAAAAGTCATGACATTTTTATAAACATTAAAAAGCATAACATGCGTATATTGTCAAGGACATTGTTCAAGCCCCTAAAGCAGCTCTGGGTGCACTAATTACAGTCATCTAGGCTTGTCTGAAGACAGAATATCATGCATACTAGATGTGCACAGCAGTAGCCCTCCAGGACCAGAGTTGGTGACCCTTGCTCTAAAGGAACACTAAAACTTGGACTTTAGTAAGAAAGCTGCTTTAGGGGGCAGCTTAAAAAAACCTACTTTGAGCCTAAAATAATTATCTTTAGAACAGGCATTATAGACCAGAAAAATGACAATGCTGAGAGAAGTGAATTATACCCTTGAGGGTCCATTAAAGCGAGTCATGCTCTAATATGATTCAGTCACATGAACCGAATCACTCTCAGGAATCAATACTGTGAGCTGCAAATTACCAGAAAAGCCACCAAATGGTTGGCGCTACAAGAACTTACTAAAATATAGCAGAAATACGACAAGAGGAAAGGTTATAGAATGAACCCTCCAGACACAGCTAAAAATAAACAGATTTTATTGTTATTGTTATTTCAACTACAGAGAACCAGTATCTATCTCTGATCAATTACCTGAAGCAGTCTAAATTCAGGTCATGAACTTCCCAGTGTGTGCTGTATTTTTATTGAAACATCTATGAACTCCTGGCCCTGTGCTGCGCTTGTAAAGATGAAGGCTTGTTTTCCCCCAGAGGACGTCACGTCATATCGTGTAACTGCTGAGAACTCAGTGCTGCTGGCTGCTGTCTGTCATCTATGCCTGTCATTAACGAAAGAACTGAGAAAAAACGACTAATCTTTTAGTTTAACTCAAGATCCATGCTTGATCGCAGCTGACAGGTCATCGTCTTGTTTCAATGTCTTTAAAAATATCTGAAGAAAACAGGTTTTGATCCGTTTTTTTTTTATTTATTTGTACCCTTTTTCAGAACAATATTATCCGAGTAGGTGGTTCTTGTAGTGATCCCTGAAAAGGATCTAAGCCGACAATAAGGAGACGGATGGATCTGAGTAGGCATTTGGATTTATCTCTGAAAGTGCTCAAGCACTGCTCTTGAATTGGCCAACAGTTTAGCAGAGTTAAATAAATATACAGCAATTCTATCAGAACACCCCTGGAGATGTTTTCGGGCAAATGATGCAATGACATTACATCATTAAGATCAACAAAAAAAGCAAAGCTTTAAAAGTGATCTGCAGTTCCAAATGTTGTAAACTAATACAGAGTCATTTGTTGACAGAGCTTCCTGTAGCTTAGCTTAGTTTAGCATGCTGTAAGAACTGATGTTCCATTAGTGAACAAAGTTGGAAAGAATAAGGCAGTTGTGGTCTGGTGCATAAGGAGATGGACTTGTGATCAGAAGGTCACCGGTTCAAGTCGAAGGTGGTGTGAGTGATGAAACACTTGCTCTCCATCTTAAACAACCACAGCTGTGATGCCCTCGAGCAAGGCACCAATTCCCCGACTGCCACCCGGGCGCTGCATTTCTTTTTTTTTTTTAAAGAAATGTACATTTAGGATACAAATCAGACAAAATTAGGTCTAGATACATTTTTGTTGTTAAACATGTTCCTTTTTCTGGTATAAAATATGACCTTAATGACAAAGGCTGAGTCTAGATTAAATTTTTTTTTAAAAACTAACTAACATTTTTGTTATACGTGCATTTGTATTTAAATTTGTATTTGCTCACTCATTAAACAAATGAGTAATTAATTTTAATTTAATTCTCTCAACAACATAAAAACACCTCTGAATTAAAGAATCATTCGACGCACTTGGTATAAAAACTGCTAGAAATTTCACTTAACCCACGTAACTATTTAACTTTAAAAACATTTTGAAAATATTTGTTTTTTCATCAGAAGACTTATAAAAAAAACAAAGAAAATCGCTCAAACACTGTGACTCAACACTGGTATTCTTTACTCACGTGTGTGCTGTTATCTGCACTGAGATCTCGTTCACCCAGAGAGCCGCTCAGCACCGGCGAGTGTGTGGGACTCACTAACTCCGGGAACGGATTAGGAATCAGAGGTGCTGAAGAAGCTCGGAGTTCTCCTCTAGATGGAAAGCTATGAATCACAAGACCAGAATGTGAGGCTTCATGAAAAATAACATGGTTTAAATGAAAACCAACTTTTAAAAAAATATTCAAGAACCTTTTTTTTTTGACAAACATTTGTTAGGTTAGCAAAAAGAAAACTATTTTGATGGTGATACAGCTAATGTGTACAAATTAGACCTGGGTACAAATATATAAATATTGATAAAATATCTATAAAAAAAAAAGTTAAAAGCCATTAAAGTAATAATAGGCAATGCAATCCTAAGAAATTAAAACAGTACAGCCAATAAAGTCTTTAAAAAATTAAAATTAAAAACAATAAACATGGCTAAAAGACAGTGGAAAACAAAAAGCATACACAGATGAATATAGCAAACAAAACAACGTCTTCCAATTTTGGAAGACAATGCGGGTTACCGTTAAAGAGACAGTATGCCATTAAAAACACACACACACACACACACACTAATTGCAACCAACAACAAATTTGCAGTCAATCTGCAAGAGCCATTAAAGTTGGGACACACTGTTCCATGTGAGAGTTAAATATCACATACCGCATTTTGTGTTGAATATTTTGATCAATAAAAATTAAGTGAAACAAAGTAACCATGTCGATCAAAATCATAGCTTTTTAACCATCAAAAATACAAAGGGAACCTAAATAAAAACATTTAATTGTAATTGCTTTTCATGGGATCCCATCAGTTTGTTATATAAATTGCAGTCAACAGAATTGAAAGTTGTAAGCTGAATT
Source organism: Danionella dracula (assembly GCA_900490495.1). Taxonomy (NCBI): domain Eukaryota; kingdom Metazoa; phylum Chordata; class Actinopteri; order Cypriniformes; family Danionidae; genus Danionella; species Danionella dracula. The sequence continues at coordinate 8,739,700 of UELW01000889.1, forward strand.
TTGATAGATCTGGAACTATAAAACTCTACCTGTAGGTGTTTCTGATAACCAGAGGAATCGATCGCGCCGTCGCTATCTGAGGGTTCTGGGAAGCTGGAGGCGGTCTCACAAGAACAGGTTTTATTCTGGACACCGTGTCAACCGGGGACCGCTCGAAAACTTCCACTTCAGCTCGACAGCCCTTCACCTCCATCTCTACAGAGAGAGAAAAGGCATCACAGGAAAACTGATGCAGATTTTACTGTCGATGTTTAGGCGCTTAGGTGTAATGTACATGTGTGTTACAACTACACATACACTGGCTCTTCATCAGACAAGTCAGATTCAATCCTTGGTGGGCCCTGAAGAATTTAGCTGCAGCCGTAATGAAACACACCTGAAGCTGCTGACAGTGACTCAGGCAAGACTAAACATCTGTGTGCTTCTACAGTCTCCAGGAGTTAAGTCTGACATTTTTGTCTTAGACATGCACCCACATTTCCAGAATATGTCATTTCCCATGTGAAATGCCTTCTGGGACAATAAAATGAATATTTTCAGACAAATAAAAAGCCTGTTTTTATTTAAATTAGAGGTATTCCACTTTAAATGTCTGATATATTAACTATTGTTAGGTGTTCATTAGCGTATATTTATTGTCTTCTTTAAAAAATAAACCAAATTCCAAAGTAGAAGCACATTTCACTGACGTTCCCTCAGTCCAACCGATGACTGGAAGACAGATCTGTGATCTGAATATTTGTTGATTAAAACAAACATGGTTTTAAAGTACCTCTAATTTGATTTTCAATGGTTCATTATGTGGTTTTGGGAGACAATTGAATCCATTTTGGCATCAGTTTGTGATGTTCACATACAAATCCTACACATTTTTGTACAATAGTCATATTTATATTGCTTTCTCACACATTGTTGCACTTTCACAACCTTTTCTTCTTGCAACAAAACACAGTTGCACTATAAAGCTGCACTTTCACATCTATAAGGTTTGTGTAAATGCACACATCACCATATTCACTTGAATGTGTACAATCCAAAAACAGAAATATTGAATACAATGCATGATAGACTTAACTGTAAAACAACATCAACCAATTAAACTATGAATTTTTTTTTTAGTACTTTAAGCATCATGCGAGATATCCAGATGTCAGTTGTGGGCAGAATTTTCCTCCAAAAATATATATATATTTAGCGCCAACTAAAACGGAATACATCCATTTCCTTTAATCAAACATACTTTTACCAAATCCAGATGGCCTAAATCAATTGTTTTTTTTTTTAACTAAAAAATATGTTCATATGTTTTAAAGGCAAAATGTATGCAAGGACCTTCATGGAAGAGTTTCAGACAGCACAACTGCAGTCACGGTCACTGCCGATCGCATTTAAGCCTTCACGGTTCGACACAACTAAGTCTAACGTCACCAAAAAACTATTGAGCTCCTAGACTCAGCACACAGCAAGGGACACAGCAACACAATTCAACAACACAAAATAACTTCTAAGAAACAGTTTAAACACATATAACAACTCAATTTAACAACAGTGATGACGTCACTAAATTCTCGTCCAATCAGGCCCAAGAACAGTCTCCAAACCGCATATCAGATTAGCTGTATAATTTCACGCTTTAATTTTCCCTTTATCCAGTGCTTCCATAAAGTACATACAACATACTTTCATGGTAGCTTGAAGCTAATGTTGACTTTAATCTAGATAGCGAAGGTTGTCGGCAGATTCGGGAGACCTCTCACATGCTCAGTGGATCGTGGCTTCCTAAATGAACTCATTAACTTTGAGTTTATGAATCTGAAAGGTGCAGCTATTAATTTATTTTGGGTAACCTCTCTGACATATCTATATTAATAAGGATTCAAATTATTTACTTGTTCAAAGCAAACTATATATTATTTTGTCTGTTTTAAGAGGGACTTGAATCATTTTATCGAGGGCACTGTACTGTGTAGCCTTTGAAAAACACCTAAACGATTAAATATTCATTCATTCATTCATTTAAAACCTGCATAGCCACTCATGCCCCTCCTAATTGGAGTCACACTGGCCTGTGGATGTCTAAACCAGCATACACAATCAATACCAATATAATAGCTTGTTTTTTCTAAAAAAAAATTCAGATATTAGCTTACATTAAGGAGAACTCTTGACTTGAGGTTTAATTTGTTCTTTTGCCAATACATCAAAAACTCTGCCTCCAGACTAAGTAAAATATGTTAGCAATCACTTTAATCGTTTAATGAATTGGCTTTTAAGCCCTTGAGCAGGTCGAGTGCTGACGAGTGTTTGTTAGAGGCTTCCAGGAGGTGAACGGTTGGGGTTCTGCGTCAGCTTCCTGGTTTACAAGTTTCAGACCCAAGGTTTCCGTCTCCCTGAGCAGCAGCGAAGTAAAAGACTCAGACTGAAAATACGGTTCTGAGATCTATTTTAGGTAAACGTGTTCAGGCCTAGATTAATCACTATGGTGTTTGGAAAACGGTTTCCCATGACGTAGACGTCTGTGAACGCGAGTGTTGATTTCAAGAAGGTGAACACACACTACTCGAGATAATTGTGGACAAAGCCAGGCTTGAACTTAGGTTTCATCAAATAAAGCAATGTTTCAGAAATCAACGTGTACATAATCTGAGCACACTGTGTGTCTGAAGAATGAAGAAATACACCACAAAGAACAAGCTGAAACAATGAAGAAATCCTGAGCAAACAATAGAGTAGACAATAAAATGAATTTACCACAAAGTAAATATATACTTAAAAAAATTTAAAGGTTCCATATCATGTCCCTTTTAAATCAATTGAATAAATATTTGACCCCTCTATAAACTATCACTGCACCTTGATAACCTTCAAAAGCAGAATTTATGAAACAATGGCTTTGAATCACGTCAGATGGTTGCGCTCCACAGAAGAGCCTTATACCCCTTGTTCCCCCCACTGCCACGCTTCAGCCACGCCCCCTGCTGGGTCATTTCAATGAATACATTCATCTTTTGGTAAACCATAAAACTCTTTTGTCCTGGAACATAAAAAAACCATACATGGTTTTCATTGTTTATTCAACACGGTTCTGCTACGGCTCACTTTCGGGTCAGTAAGCGCACATTAACGGTTTATTTGATTGGTAGTGCTATGTTTAATGTGGTAACCTATAGCTGAAGTAAATTTGACACCTTTAATTTTTTATAAGGTACAAGAAAGAGAGAAACATCATGTACGTTAAAAGAATGGTTCAAATTGAGATATGACAGTACATACACTGTAAATTCAATTAGTTCAGTTTACTTAAAAAAAACTTAGGAAACTGAATGCCTTATTTATGCAAAGCAAACTTAAGGAGAATATCTAAGTGTTAATAATTAACAAGTAACTTGAATTTATCATATTTTAGTTAATTTACAGATAAATATTAAGTTATATGTGCCCGCTAAATGGTATGTACTAAAATCTTTAAGTAAATTTACTCGAGTACTTGCAAATATTTGTTCAAACATTTTACCAATGCTGAACTATTTTAAGTAAACTCAACATGTGAGACAAATCAAGTAAACAATTGTATTTCTCTAAAGTATATATCTGATTTTACAGTGATGTAACATTCGAGATTAATACAAGCAAACAAAAAAACAACAATACAAGAAGATCGTTCCATTTACAATAAAAGATATTGAGACACAACACCTCTGTTCTAGTTTACCATCTTCTCTTTTGTCGTTGAGGGTTGTGTTGAAGGTTCATTAACTCTTTTTTGCCGTTATTTACAAATTTGTAGACGAATATTCTAATTGATGAGGTTCAATATATATCATTTAACCCTTGTATGTTGTTCGGGTCTGTGGGACCCGTTTTCAGTTTTTACTGGACCCGGGGCATGTAACAGTGTGAAAATGGTAGATTCATTTCCTTTATTCTGTCTTCCCACATGAACATAAATCACATAAACATACAATTTTAGATTTTAGTATAAAATTAAATGATTGTGCGAATTAAAAGCCCCAAAATGCAATGGTTCTAGCAAACCAACTAACTCTGCCAAAGTAACAATAATGAAAACACTACACATGGTTTGACTTGAAATGTGAAGAAATAAGGTTAAAAAACAATAACTAAAGTATACTTGCTGTTTAAATCACTTGTTTCCTGGCTAAAGTAAATAACTTTTAAGTATTTAACATACACATGCATTGATTGGGATTAAAAATCAAGGGGTCCAGCCGACCCGTAAACACTGCCTGAGTAACAATAAAATGAACACCACACAAGGGTTAAGTTAGAAATTGTGTGGCTTCAACTTTAAATATAGTTCTTTTTATTATCAGGGAATCTGACTGAATAGATACTGGAGCCATTTCATCAGCTAATCCTTACTTCGACCATAAAAAAACTTTTTTCATAAACTTAATAATGTTATAGCATTGTTCTTCAACAGACTTTTAGATGTGTCTTAAGTCACTGGCTAATTAATGTCTTCTTTATGATATAAAAAATAAATTACTAATAAAAAAAAAGACAGTCACTCTATCGATATGAAACAGGATCAAACTGTTTGTTTTAGCATTCCTTTAGTTAGCATTTTATGTTACATAAACATTGCCTGACTAAACCCAAATTACAGTCCATTAAAAACACATTAACGATGGCCCTTTTGACCAAGACAAGAAATTAAAATGACAAAATAGGTTGGTTCTGGAAGCGACACGTTTAAGAGAAAAAGGTTCTCGTTTTAAACTGCGAGTAAACGAGTCCGCTCACCTTGAGACCTCCTAACTTGAATCTTAATCACGGTTTAGTAGTCGAGCTCAGGTGAGAGGAGTGAAGAGAGGAGTGAAGAGAGGAGTGAAGAGAGGAGACTAAGGTTGGCTGAGGAACATTACTCTGTCAACAACAACGCGGTTATTTACTCACTCGAGTTTCGTCTGTGGGTGGAGCTCGTGCACGCACAGGAAACAGCCAGGTGAAATACGCGCGCACACCACAGCACAGGTGAATGATGATGTCACGTACAAATCCAGCATTCACCTGTGGATAGGCTGGCGGAGCTTTTAACTCTGTTTTGACAAGATGCGATTTGTTTAGGATGTTTTTTTATTTTGGACGGCACTTAATAAAGATTTTTTGTTAATAACGTTTAGCATGTACTCAATGATAATACAACTAAACTGCTCTTATACAGTGTATATACTATATAATATATTAAACAACGAGTGCATTTGCTCCGTTTTTAAATCATTCTTTGTTAACAATTTAAAGTGTATAATCTGTTGTTAACTGTTTACAGTTTATCGGGTTCACAAATTAGACGCTATCAAGAAAAACACAAGGGCTCAGCAGATATGGAGGACAAAAAGTGACAAAATAACAAAAACAATGTTTTATTACAGGTTTTTCATATTTCACACCCACAAATGAAGAAGCATATATGCATGTTAGATTAAAATGTCTTAATAAACATATTATTAAATGTTTACTTTAAAATTCGATATTTTTCCAAACGTAAATAATAAATGAAATATGTTTAATCTACATCTTTTCGTTGGAGAGTTTGGCAAAATAAACAAAAATCATAAAACTTCGGAAATAGTTTTTTAGCTATATACAAAATATATTTGAAATTTGTTTATAAAAAAAATTCTATATTAATTTTATGATACAAAATGACAACTTTATGACATTATAGCAATTTTATGACACCATCTTCAATTATAGCAAAATTGCAACTATTGATTTTTTTCTGTTTGAAAATATAGAATTCTTATACTAGTGAAATTAAATACATTTCATTTATATATAGTCCCTTTACTAGCTAAAATATTATCTACTGTCCTTTGCTAAAAAAAACCCGCAAAACCTTTTCAACTCTTGCAACACTTTTACTTTATTAAAAAGAGAAAAAGGATACAAAATAATCTAGCTTTATTTCATTTCAGTTCGTTAGATATCTAGTTTTATTATTTACATACAGAAATTATATGTAATAATTAATAATTGTATTTAATTTATTTTACGACATTTGACGTACACAATATACCACTATTCATGTATGAAGTAACCTAACGCATTAGTTTAGGTGCAAATAGGTTGCTATTAGGTAAAAAAGCTTTGGAAAATAAACAACAAGTTTCCAGTAGACTCTTAAAAGTTTCCCTTAAAGGTATATTTTGCTAAATATAATGAAATTTTTTTACAATATTGTCATTTTCAGCATTCATGTTTTGTTTTGTCTTTTTTTTAACAAAAAAAAAAGACATATTATCCAAAAAAAAGCAAAACATCCAAATACAGTTGTAGACAGTTTTAATTCAATTCAAACCCAAAGGTTTGGTTGATGGGGGAATGTTCAGCGTGATTGTGCTTGGATTCGGAAACAGGAAGTGTAAAACAAGAAACCCCATCGCATCACAGCCTCACATACAGATAGCACACCGATTAAAACTAAAACCTGGAGAGCAAAAGATAAAACAAGGACTTTCAGATGATGGCGCGAGAGACAGATAAACAGACAGAGAGAGAATGATTAAGGATGAGACACAGGAGGAGTCTGAATGAATCCTACTGACCTGATACAGGTTACAAACCGATGCATCGTTTTACCTAAAGTTACAGAGAGCTTTCTTCTCAATCAAAGCATACCTAAAACTGAAGATACTAACATTCTCTTCTTCTACACCTTAAATATGTCACAAAAGGTAAATAGAAGAACAATGAAAATTATATCCATCTCAATTCCTTTGATAGAAATCAAAAATCCTCAAAATATATTTAAAATATTTGTTCCCATTCGAATGCAGTAAGCAGAGAAAGAGAGAAAGTACATTTCAAATTTAAGGTAAGCGTTCTCACTTAATTTTCAGGCCTATATTTTAGCATTTTAGAGATTTATCACCATCACTTTTGTTTAAAGAAACAGGTCACAAAAAATGAAATTAAATTCTTTCTGAAATTATTTTACACTTTTTCAGATGATCTTTTAACCATTTTCTTTCTCCTCACGTCACTAACACAAATTAAGATACTTTGGATATCAATCTATGGTGGCCAGTTCTAAAACCCTCTTCCTTTGTGAAAGTGAAAACTCAAAAAGTTAGCCGTTTTTGAGTAAATTCCCCTTTAATCAAACCCTTGCTTCTTTCTTCAGCTTGTGAAAACCAGGTGTGCTGCTGTATGGAGCAAAAAACTGATCGGTGAGGCGCAACAAGACAAACGCGTGTTTGAGTTGGTAACAAAGGCACGCCAGGATCATTCCGAAACCAAGCAAAGACAAAGACTGGATACATTCTCGCTAGCGCGCACGTGCTTCGATACGCACGACACACAACGGCGTCTGAACCCAAATAAATCTCAGGGGATGTGGGGTGAAGTTCAGTCAAAGTCTGGGTCGGTACTGTAGCCGTGTGCGGCTCTCGCACGCTCACTCTCTCAAACACACACCTACTCATTCGCCAACATTCACGCACACCGAGATGTGGAGGCGGTGGAGGGGAGATTATTTCTGGTTTTTGAGCTGGTTGGAGAGCCAGTCGAGGCCTTCATAGAGCCCATCGCCGCTGGTGGCGCAGGTCGCCTGGATGTACCAGTTACGATGGCGGAGTGCGTGAAGACCCAGTTTATCCGTGATCTCAGCTGCGTTCATGGCGTTCGGGAGATCCTGTGATGGACGAGAGAGTTCCAAAGATATTTTTAATTCTTTGATTTCGAACAAGGATTTGGATCCACTTAAAACCAATGTACAACCAGATATTAAATCTGTCAGCTTCATAAACATTTACATGTTCATCAAAAAAAAAAAAAAAGTTGGATTGTTAAGGTGTAATGAGGAAGGGAGCGCACATGTTTTCTTTGGCAACCCCAACAATCATTTTTAGGAGCTTATTCTCAATCTCTGGCATAAATATCAGAAAAATAAGAGCAGTGAAAATTATTTAAGACCTACAACAGTGAATGCAAGACTTTTTAAGAAACCCTGCAAAACAGGTGTGGGTTATTTGGTATAATTTCTTTTTACAAACCGTTTTGAAGCAACATAAACATAAGCAAAGCTACCGGTTTTTTGAATGTCACCTCATTTTTATTACATTGTTAGTATGTACTAAAGTTAGAGGCTAATCAATATTAGGCATTAAATAAATGTAAATAAAGTTTAAAAGATTCATTGAACCAACAATAGTTACATTACATATCAACCACTGGTAAAAACTTAAAGATAAACTAAACAAAATAAGAAATAAATTGTATTTGAATATCATATAATACAAAACATTGTTTTATAGGGAGTTTTACACAGATAATTTAATAATTCTTCCCTAATAACAGTTTAAAAACATCATTATTGTTTAATTTCCAGAGATACATGAGATTCTTCCCTTTCACGTCGATGTTTAGCAAACAGGGCGGCTTTTACATTCAACACTGGACAGAGGTCAACTATCAGATGACTGATTCCCACCTGTTTGTTTGCAAAAACAAGAAGCACAGCATCACGCAACTCGTCTTCTGCCAACATTCTCGTCAACTCCTCTCGGGCCTCGTTAACTCGTTCCCTGTCATTACTGTCCACGACGAAAATTAGACCTGTCACCAAAAACAGGAAAATAAAAGCTGAAAACAAAAACCTTCATTTTGTAGAGGATCTCATTTATAATGTAATCAAAAGCCTTCCATTTAAATGAAGATGTATTCTCACTTTGTTGATGTATTATAAAGGTTTCAATTGTAACATAATTGGAACTGCGCTTTATTAATAAGTCTTACTTAAATCAAAATTGGATCATTCAGCCCAACTCTACAGTAGAGCTAAATGAAGGCGATGAATCAATAATAAAGCTAAAATCATGTTAACCAACTTCTGACTGCCATACCTTGAGTGTTCTGGAAGTAGTGCCTCCAAAGTGGTCGGATTTTGTCTTGACCACCCACGTCCCACACAGTGAAACTGATATTCTTATACTCTACCGTCTCTACATTAAAACCTGTGGACAAAAAAAAAAAGTCAACAGACCAATGTGAGAGCAGACACAAAGAGGCTAGGCTACAGTCTGAACAAAAGAAGCTTGAGCACATCAAGGTCAAACTATGATATGAGTGAGAGATGTCAAACTCTACAGAGTTGGTGAAAACAAGTGTACCAATGGTTGGGATGGTGGTCACGATCTCGCCAAGCTTGAGTTTGTACAGGATGGTGGTTTTACCAGCAGCATCGAGACCCACCATGAGAATCCTCATCTCCTTCTTCCCAAATAAACCCTTAAACAGGTTTGCAAATACATTCCCCATGCTTCACTGCACACAAGGAGGACATCAAAAAGCATACATTACCATGTCTACTAATGTCTAGTTTAAAGATACTGGCTCTGAAATTTAGATTATACTTTACATTTGATTATTCTTAACGGGTTCGCATAATTCTGCTCATTTCTACTGAAAAACTGTACCTTTATTCCTTAATTTTACGTAATACTGAACTCTGTTACTCAAACGTAACATGTTTGAAACTCTTGGGAAAAAACAGAGAGAGATTAAGCTGACAATTCGAGATTCCAACAGATTTACATTTTTGTAATTAAACCAAGTGTTTGTAGCTGAGAATAATCTTAAACTACAAAGACCAACATTCTGTTTGACAGAGGTTCTGTCATAAACTGACAAACGTCCAACATTTACTTCAATGTATAGCTCAATTAGTTGACACAAGGACAAAAAACAAGAATAGAATTAGTGTACATTTGAAAAATTAAAATGACCATATTCACAAACAAGCGTTTTTCTTAAAATCAATCCTCTTTGCAGATTAGCCAAATAGCTAACGTAACTTACACTCAAGACAAGAACAGCCAGCTGTAGCTTAAAATAAAGGATTGGCTGTTTTTAAATAGACTTTCTAAATTAACATATATCTGGCCACCAACTCACAAGGTGTATTATTAAGTTTGAGATACAATAATCACCTCTAAACTGGGACTTCTCGAGTTTTCTGTCTCCACCGCTTTGGTGCACCGCTGTCACAGCAAAATGGCGTATGTCGCAGCTCAACACACCGGCGTGATAGTCTCCGCCCACTAGTAATCAGTCGAATCAGAAAAAAAGAACACCTCCTAAGTGCCGCCTCATATCAACAAGGTCCAATCAAAACCAGCAACGACTACGGGTAGATTTGGAAAATGCGGAAATAAGGACTTCCGACTTGTCGTAGTGACTGTACGCGCCTTAGTTTGCGCTGGAAAACTGGATGTAAACGTGATTTTCAAAACAACATAATTTTCTAATGCATGTTAATATTTATGCAAGTGATATTGAAATTGTATGTATTTCTGACAAAACTACCAATATAACGAGTGTTTCTTACCAAAGAGTTGACAAACATTGTTGCGTCAGGTGGTTGCATGGTAAATAAAAAGGCTGTAAATATATTGGAGTAAAGTAAAACCCTCATTCTTTATTGTCAAAATGATTTTCTGGAGAGTCATCTTAGTGCCCTGAGTCTGAAGAAACATTGCCATTTTCAGTAGTACATATCTTATTTTATTCTATCACCCCATTATAATTAATTATTTGAATAGAATTGCAATTTGTGGGTTTTTGTATTTATGTAGTATTTGGGTTTATCTTCTCTTTCCTTTATTTCACTAATCTTGTTTAGGTTATGTGCTTTTTAAAATAATATGATTTGTACGATTTAATGTTTGTCCCACGCATTTTTTTAGTTATATAGATTCCAACATTAGAACTGAAAATAGTCAAGCCAAGACTTAAGCTTCTACCACAAAAGCAATCATTTTATTTGCAATAGAACAATGGAACATTAATTTAAAGGTAACATTAATAGATATTCTGAATACATACAGGCACCAAATTTACAATAATGTGACATACATTAATAAAGTTAATATATATACATTAATAAAGTAAATCCCAGAATAGATATTCTGAATATATACATGCACCAAATTTACAATAATGTGACATACATTAATAAAGTGTTGACATTCACACAATAATGTGCTACGACCATAAAAAATGCTCTACTTGACCATTTCAAGTGTTTTGAAAGTTTTATTTTTCAAAAGTCTCAGAGGTTGCAATCTTAGTCCAAAGATGTGATCAGCTGTGCTCGAGTGTCACAGTTGAGCAAGAATCTGAATGTTGTTCATTTTGTCTCAGCTCTAGTTTTCCATCTTTGATCCTCCAGTCCCAGTTGGGAATGCTATCCGGTGCAGGAACACACTGCAGCCACAGGCCTGACTCACACACTTCAGTGTCTGGAGACACTAACCGACCGTCCAGAGTAGCCAGACTGAAGGTTCTCAGAGAAATCTGGGCGATACATTCAGGTAAAGTGTTCAATAAATTTTCGCCACTCGCTGTAACAGTAAGTTTATGTCTACCACTTCAAATATAAAAAAAAACACAAAAAAAGAAAGAGAAGAAAAAAGTTCCCCAAAATAATATACCATCTTGATAATCTTTTTAAAGCATCTTTAGACAATATACATTTAAGTGAGACATTTGGTCATGAGTATACCTTAATGTAAATTTTTATTCTTTTTTTTCTAATGTAACTTCTCTCAAACAAAAGGAGTGTAGTACCATACTAAGTTAAAACAATTAACAGATTAATCTAAACCTAGGTAATGCAAATTTTTAAGTTCTAAATGTGAGAACTTTTTAACCTGTTAGTTTAATATTATTGGCAATAAAATAAATGTAAATGTTTGCCTGCATAGTCTACATTTCTATTTTGTAAATTTAATCTTTAAAGTTAATGTTTTTCTAAGCATGTTGGACGGTTTTAATCCTGTTTTTGTGAAAGAAAAACTCAGTAAAAATGCACTGATGATTGTAACTGCCGGATAAAAATGTATAAGGCTTAAAAGATAGAAAAATCTCACCTGGTCACTGATTCCCACAGCAATATGTCCAATTTTCACCTGAAGTCTCTCTCTGATCTTTAAACTCTCTCCACTCACATCTTCCACCCATATATCGACCCCAAGACCTGCAAACACACAAACCAATACATGTACATAACACCAGACACTTCCTCTACACAGAACGTGCACCTTACTGACGAAACCTGCCTTCAAAGTAGCATGAAGATGTCTGATGTGTTGAGACTGACCAATCAACATTGAAACTTTGGCCATCTGAGGAGCTACAGGAGGAGAAAACCCCGGAGCTTAAATCATCTGAGCCCTTCAAAGCAAGAACACCTTTTATAGTGATACTTTTGTGAATACATCTTTAGGGTAACGTGAATTTACCTCTTCTGTAAAATCTTGCATAGAGTCACAGCAGCTGGTCAGAGCTTGAGGATCAAATTCAGATAAGCTTGAGCCTTTTTGTTCTGTGGGAAATAAAAGAAGTTTGTACAGTTACCACAAATATTCTCAACTTTCAGACACTTTCAATCCAGCCTTTTTATGTGGAAAAAGTCGCAACTCACCACTCTTCCTCAATAAAAGTGACTCTTCTTCGGACTCAGAGTAGCTCTCATCACTCAAAGGATTCGATTCTTTTGGGGCATAAAGTGTCTGGATCAGCACAAAAGGCTCACATTCCTCCACCCAATCTCTGCCGAGCTCTCGAAGGCTCTCCAGATCACTCTGCACCTCTTCATCATCCACCAAGCTTCGCACATCTCCATCCCAGCTTATGGACTCCTCCAAAAGACTAGTGTCATATTCTCCAAAAACCACCTTCCTCTCGATGAAGCGCTCCGTGTGTATTGGTTCACCCTTCACTGGCATACCTTCACCAATATCTGAGTCTTCAAATGAATCAAGTTCAGAGGAGCAACATTCTTCATAACTTTGTTCCTCACCCCAATACCTCTCCATCCAGCTGCTTGTTTTTGGATCATTCATGCTTAGATCTTCATCCGAATCAGAAAAGTCCTCCTCCGCTGCGGTTTCTCTCCAGGAGCTCAGCCAGCGGATTGCTGGATTTATCTTGTGATCTGAATTTTTGGTGACGTATGGGAGGAGAGCGTTACTCAGGGTCCGATTGTGAGACTCCTCCAAAGCTTGTTCAAGTGATGCCTCAGGAACATTCAGCCCACAAACTAAATATGGAGAAAACAAGCAATTAACTCAACTGATCACAAAAAACATTAACAAAAATCATTATTTAAAATAAACATCAACCTGTTTTCCACTTCAAAATGGGTTTTAAAGTTTCCGTTCAAAATACAGGCACCTGGAGTAAAGATTTACTCCACAGAGGCAGGACATGGCCCTAATGAAGGCGTCTGATTGGCTAAATGTTTAAAATTGATTATAGATTTATCCAATAGGAATTCCCTTTAAATGCTTAATCCACCCTAGGCAAAAAAGTGCTATGTTTTTTAATAAATACAGTCATTTACTGCATTTCTTTACACTCAAACACTACTTCTTCAAGCAGAAAGGGTCAGAAGTGTTTATTAACCCCTTGCATGCTGTGTGAACCTGTTTTGAGTGCTCCAATGGTTTTCTGCAGAAGCTCTGATGTGGAGTCTCTCTCTTCGGGCTCCTTCACCAGTCCCCCTTTGATGACATCACAAGTCAAAGGGTCACACTCAGGTGGAATCTCCCATAGTGGAGGAGGCTCGTTCACAATCTGGCAATCATCACAATAACGTCATTTAGATGTGGTATAACAAGGAAATAAAAGCTACTGTAAACATTACTCATACAAGGAATTACTACAAACAAACAGTGAATTTTTAGAAGAGTTGTTACACTGAAATGTTGAACCATTATTCACTTTGTTTTTTATTTTCATGCACAAAACAGCCATAAAAATTAAATGAGATATGTTTCTTTTTTAGACTCTTTTTCTCTCATTTTCCCGGATCAAAAATGTGATTTGAGGAACAAATTCAAACTAATACATTCTAAATTAAATTCCTTTTATTCTAAAAGGTACCAGTCTGAGATAATTCCTCACATTGTGTAGTTTAACTAATGAGAACTACCTTTGTTTTACAAAAATACCTTTATATACAGAAGGCCATTGACAAACATCCCAAAAATGTGTGACCAAAAATAAAGTAAAGGATCATCTAAACCATTCAAATCTTACAGTTAAGTTATTGTTTATTTATATAAACAATTATTATATTATATTATATTATTTATAAGTTATTTGTTTCTTGCAAATATTTGAGAAAAAAATTGACAATTGAGCTTTTTAATCTTTCAAAACAATTTGGTTTTGCAATGTAAGAAGAAAAAAAATGCCTCACGGCCAACCTCCAATCAATACATTGATATTGATTTTGTAAATCCGTGTAGAACTGAATAAAAACTAATTTTGTAGGGAGCCTTTAAAACAAATTTAAAAGTAAAAATTTACAAAATTTTCCCCTATAAATAAAGAACAATCTAGTTAAGAGACGCGAGACCATTCGCTGGTCTTTAATGTGTAAAATTGACCCAGAAGTCCCGCAGAGCGCCCTTCACCTTGAGACAGAGAGGGTGAGGGAAGCTGCGGATCCAGGGCTGGTGCCCACTGAGCATGTGCAGTAGCATGCAGCAGCTGCTCCACACATCAGCTTTGGCAGAGCAGGGGTCTCCTCGAGCCACCTCTGGGGGCATGTGAGACTCTGTGCCGCGCAGCATACTGCCTGCACATCAAAAACACATCCAGATGTGCAACATATAAAACAGAGCTTTTTATTTAGCGTCAGTGCAATCCCGCACCTCTGTATGTTTTGCTGCTGTACCCGCTCTTATTGAGGGTTTCAGAGAGGCCAAAGTCACACAGGAAACACTGCCGCTCATCGTCAGACAGCAGCACGTTGTCTACTACACACAAGAACATAAGACTATTTAAGATTGACAAGAATCAACTTTATTTGTATCATGTCATCAAAAACACATACTAAACCTTTTTGCATGGTAAACAGTATGCTACAAATACATTATTTGAATCAATAAACTTCACTTTTATGTTTTTGAGCATTTACAGAGGTCTCAAACCCTGGCAACCCTAACCACCATTAAAAAAAATTACATTTAGGAGCATGTTTTCTTAATTTCTGGCAACCCTTACAATCAAATTTATATTTTTTAACAATTATGCAACCATAACAAGTGTTTTTTTTTTACTTTGGCAACTCTAATCATTAGCCATTAGACTTTTATGTTTTTTTAGCATTCTCAGACTATGGCAACTCTAACCACAAGTTTTACGTAGTTTTTTTTTAGCATTTTAGAACATTTTCTCAATCTCTGGCAACCCCAAGCAACAACAAAAACACAAAGCAGATAAGCTTTACATAGAAATCAGAAAAATAAGACCTGAGAAAATTATTTAAGACCTAGAACAGTAAATAAAAAATCTTTTTTTAAGTCCTAAAAAGTGGACTTTTATGTTTTTGACTTTTTATGACCCAGCAAAAACACTATTTTAATTTAATTTAAGGAGCTGTCTTCATAAAGCACTTTTACTATGTAAAAATTACTACACATGCATGGTAGTCTGTTGACATTTAAACTAAATTTAATTATTTATTTAGCCAGATCCTTCTACCCCCCATTGTTCAGGACCAAGTTATATTCTTGATAGCTGGTACTACACTAAACAGACTTAGTGACAGGAAAGTACCCTAATACACAATATATACACATCATAAATATCTATCAGTCATGTTTACCAATATAGCGGTCAGTGAGCAGGCCTTATTAGACACAGCATCCAGTGATGACTCGAGTTTAAATTCTGAACCTTTGGTCCTTTCCCGTTCTCAACATCTTAACTATGCTATCTTAATAAAGGTAAAAATAGTACCTAAAATAGACTGATCACATGTCTGACCTTTGATATCGAGGTGCACAATGCATCTGCTGTGAAGGTGTTGAAGAGCCTGAAGCACCTGAGCGTGATAGAATAGAGCCAGAGTCTCTGAGAGACGAACCTTCGTTCGAAGCAGCTCAGCCAGAGAACCTGCAGATATGGAGATTCCATGTAGTCAAAAACAATTCCCAAGAATAAATCTCAACAACACAAAGCATTCATGGTTTGTTAATGTGATGTGTTTCAGGACGTAAAAGTCCTTGCCGCTCTTGAGATCCATGAAGAGAGTGACGTTTGGTCCTTCTCTCACAAGCCCATAAAGCTGCAGGACCCGAGGAGACTCCAGCCGGCTCCAGGTCTCCACTTCCTCCCAGCCAAAACTGCTCAGAGGAATCTGCAGAGGAGCGAAGCAAATTCGATCAATGCTGCCTGTATTTTAGTTATTCTGTTGTTCCTTTCTTTCTCTGAGCTTCTGCTTTTTAACTCTCTATTTTATTGTTTGTATTATTTTATGACGACCTTGAGTGTCCTGAAAGGTGCATTAAATAAAATACAATTTTTATTAGAAGTCGTCAAACTAAATTCAAACATCAAACAATTTCATGAAGAGCAGAGTCTATGAACAATAAAGGCTTTTCATGTATTTCCATGATCATAGGGCCATATCATACTCTTTTTACATCATTTATAATACATTTTTGACCCCTCTAGACTCTCACTGTACCTTTTAAACCTTCAAAAGACAGCATTCATCATAAACAATGTCTTTGAATCCCCTCACATGGTTGTGCACCACAAAATGAGTCATGCACCACTGTGACTCCCAATTCCATGCTTCCGCCACGCCCCTACTGGGATTGAAACCCATTTCCGACAAATACATTCATCTTTTGGTATGTCAAAAAACACCTTTAGCCCAGGAATTCCAAAATCACTCTTTCTTTTTATTGTTGATCCGATGTGGTTCTGCTGCGGCTCACTTCTGGGTCAGTAAGAGAGTACGTTATTCACTGAGATGAGATGCATTAGCGGTTCATCTGATTGACGTAGCAACAACCATCGTCATTTTGAGCTCCTAGAAAAAGAAAATAGGGATTCCCAAACACGCATGAACCAATCTGAATATGACTCGAGTGCTTTTGATGAGGGAACAATACTAAAACATTCTAGAAATGTCTGAGAAGTCGAGTTTGCATTATACTGCATATTTAAAACGAATAGGGGATAAACTCCCTAAATGATCTGTTCTGTTGCACAGATGTAGATTTCAAGTTGGTTTCTTTTGTTTGTTTGTGCATGTTCAAGATGCATCAAAATGTACATGTTTTCACTGCCACATTGTTAATTAGCTGAATTAACAAAAGTTACGAAATGTTTTTAAAATAAATAAATAAAACCAATTATGTCTCAAACTGACAGATTAAGCTCTATTCCATTATCTACACACCCGAACATCGTTATAGTCTCGATAATCTGTCCACACCTCTTCATTCACCAATCAATCATGGAGCTTTTTATTAGTTTTGCTTTAAATTGAACTAACTCTGTCCGCACAAAGCTTTTCACAGTATTAATAGTTTAAAATTATTGGTTAAGTATCCGGTATTTTATTTTCAAGAAAAACATTTTTTAATGGTTTAACACAAACGTATAATTTGACAACTGATGCTGACAACCTTCTTTGCGGCACATGTGAACCCAGATTGTTTGTCCCGAATGCAGAAGACGTCGCCGTATGAGCCATTCTGAATGTGACGGAGAACTGAATATTCATGACCCTCTCTGTATTCAGAATCTCTCGCCTTGAGGAACTAAGGGGATGGAAAAAAAGAGTGAAAATATGTTTTTTTTTCCATAGTTCAAAATAGGTAGCAGATTCACTTAAAAAAACTCAATGATGCAGCAGTTATATCACACATTATATTTTGAAATAATTGAGAAAATGTTTGAGGCTTTTATCAAAATTTCAGACGTGTGATGACTATAATTGTGCTCAGACAATAAGTTTGTAATGTAAGTTTGCTTACGTTAAGGCTTCAATAGTTCACACACCTGCTTAGGATGAAACAGAAACCCTTCGTTTGTACTATTTTTCCTTGTGTCTTTCTTCTGCATTACTTCTTTGATTACTCCACAGAAAAACTCAGCGAAATGATGCTGGTCTGTTTGAGTCACGACCCCCCACTGTTCAGAATCCTGCTGTGCAGTCTCAGAATCACTGTCGGAGTCTCTGTGAGCATCTTTAACACCATCAAACTCCTCAGGAGAGACAAAACAACCCTCAAATCCAGGAAAACAGACTTCTGGCCATCCAGCGGGGTGCTTTATGTAGTCAATATCATCTAAAACTAAATAATCTGAACTGCAATTTGACTCCCTGTCACAGGATAAAATCTCATAGTTTGATGAAAATGAGCTCCATTCTGCTTGGACGAGACTGTGTTGCTGTGTGCTTTCTGCATTGACTGGGTTCAGATTCCATTCTGTGTAAATACAAGCGGAATCAAGATCTATATCATCTGGTAACTCCAAGTGGTCCGTGTTGAAAGAGTTTGATCCTGCTGTAGCTTCGTTACTGTTTCCAGACAAGTTTTTCGAGATATATAAATCACAATCTGAGCTGCTGCATGCATACACTGGCTCTTGTTTATACGTTTTTAAAAGAGGTTTGTGACTGCTGCAGTCTTCTGGATTCATACAAGAAGATGATTCACACCCTTTAATGCTTTCAGCATAAATGTAGGCCAAATCCGATTTAGGATCCACAATGTCAGATATTGAGCTGTGAGAAGCCATATAAGAAAAAGTGTCTACTTCTAATCTGTGAAGGAATAAACGTGAAATGTCTGTACTGTGAGGATGATCCTGGAGATGTGAATCGTTTGACTGGAAATCCTCCTGAGGTAGAGGTGATTGCTCCAGACTCGAAGATACATATTTATCTTCAGAGCACTTGGAAAAGTTATGATCAGAAACAAGTTGGCGTGTCTTTCTTGCTCTCCTCTCGTCTTTAGTTTCTACCATCTGATGCTGTCTGTAGGAATAAATCAGACTATTATGATTTGACATTTGTATTTTGTTAAAGAAAATTGTCCAAATTAAAAGATAAAATACATGAAGAGAATCCAATGTCCAAACCTGTTGCTGAAGCATGAACAAACGCTCTTGTTGTCAGAAGGTCGGAATTTGGAGCTCTGATACTTTTTCCCTGAGAACAGACGTAAAACCTTAGTTACAAAGTTTCTTTTAAATAGCCATATAAATATTCTGAATCAAATCATCAAGGGAAAATGGGCTAAACCATTGGCAAGTTTAGCATTTGGCTTGCACCTTTCAGAGTGCCATTTGTGAGACAAGCATGTTCCAAGTTTTTCAGAGACGGTGTTCTATTTCATTCATTTTAATGCCAGCTTGGCTGAAGTGTTGAATATCTTTATTGTGGAACTTGATTGAGCTAAGCCAAACAAATTGAGTCAGCCAATGTGGGCAGCACATCAAATAGAATATTTTCTCAGCTTCTCTCACCTGCTGGGGTGATTTCTGATATTGTGGCTCCTTCTGGATTGGCAGACTCTGAAGATGACAACCCATCATCCAGACAGACCAGTGTTGAGACTTCCCCAAGCTTGCTAGAGTCAGACATGCTTGGTATGGCCATGCCTAGGAAGTCTCAGCTAAACAAGAAACAGTTACTCTTACCTTAACGTTTCTTCTGAACATATTTGGTTTAACAAATCTTCTTAATAGTTCTTAATATCTTAATAGTTACAAAGTCATAGAAACAATACATATATATATATATATATATATATATAATCGAATTTAAACAGGTTTATGACAGTTTGATCATCTTCAAGTTGGCGCCAATTTATCAGGAAGTCTCTCTCGAGAGCCCATGGCCTACTTCCGGGTTGACAAATAACATGGATACAGTGTCAGCTCGTGTTGATTGGACAGCCGTGTGCATTTAATAATAGTAAGGCCATTTTGCCAAGTTATAAGCTGCATGTTTCTAGCTTCCCTTCAGCTGTTCCTCTCCCCCTTCACACTTTCTCACAGCAGATCATTTATCAGATGCCAAAATTCCAGCCATTCCTCATAGTCTCTTTACCCTCTCTGCCACATTGTTGTCCCCTTCATGTTTGCCCTAGTAAAACCAAGCTACTGCTTTCTTTCCATCAAGTTTAATAGTAATAGAATACTCACCAGCCACCGTTATGTAAAGCTTTCTCACCTCTGTTATCAACAAACTCTCATGGAGTTTGTTATGCAATAGTTTGCACAGCTAGTAAACTATGGGACATTAGTATGTATTTGGTGCGTGTTTATATTTTCTTAAAGTAATACACTATACTTCTGTCTATTTGAAATTTAGTTCAAATGAACTTAAGCTTACTAGTCTTATCCTTATTTATGAAAATTATCTGTTCCATCCAAATTCTGTTCTGTTAACTATGTTTTTCAAAGAAGGTGGAAAGCACTGTAGCATTTCACATGGATTTTGGTCCTATTTTGAGCTATTCCTACTATACATATCTGAAATAAAATATGATATTAAAGTTCTGGGTGATAGTACTACCTGGAAAGTTATGGTTGTAAAAGTACATCTTTATAATGGTGTAAATGTTTAGCACAAAATATTTATCAATAAGTCTATTCATAGTCCAGGTAATACCTTCAAAAGGAGAGAAAGGAACCCATTACAGATTATTTAGTAGTGAAAAACAAATGTTAAATGTTACAAACCAATCACCTAAAATTAGTTTATAACACTCTGTTCTGGTCAGGTGCTTCATACAAACACACAAAAAAGAGCAACATACCACTGAAAACAGCTGGACAGAGCTACAGAAACCTGCTTTCCACCAAAACTGCTGCTGATTACTTCCTGGAGTCCCAGACTTGAAGATGGAGATCAGAAAAGATCTAGTGTGTCTTCGGTTAACTGTGAACTGTGTCTTATCAGTGTGTGTGCCTGTGTGAACTCGAAACACATGCAGTAAAACCAAGCTGTGACACCCGACTCCATCAAGCTTCAGCCATTTGAAAAATCTGTGTCAGCCTCTCTGATTGGTTAAATGCATTCACAAGATTTAGATTTTATCATCTAGATTTTTTTTCTTTGAGGGTGAAGGAATTATATTACATTAGGGTTACATAGTAAGCTTATGAGGTATTATATATTTTCTCACCTTGAAACTCATTGTGATGGATCAGAAACAGGCGCTATAGCAACCCAATACAGTTTATTGAAACACTGGACACCAATGAGTCTCTCTTTATAAAAAGATCCATTTCCATTTTCAACTTATATGATCATCTTCCCAAATTAATACATCCATTTGAACAAAGAGACCAAATAAGTCAAGCTATAATACAAATAAAACACAAAAGAGGCTAAATTAGATGTTGAAGGTGACATTCAAGTGTGAATACAAGTAAAACAGGTGTTTAATGTTATAAATATTTGTTCTGCAGATTTCAAAACAAATTTTAGTGTTTATGGGCATTTGTGGACAACCCTACTAGTCATTTAGAATATTTTCTTATTACATTTAGTAGTTTTATAACAATACTTAGCAATCCTAAAAATCACTTTTAATATTTTGAGAATTATGAGTTCACAAGCTTTTTCTTAAACTCTGGCAACCCTAACACTCACTCTTACAATTTTGAGTTGATATGAGTCTTTTCTTAAACTATAACATCCGTAAAAATGTTACTTATGTTTTTGAGGATTTACAAAAGTTTTCAAAACTCTGACAACCTAACAATCCTTTTAACATAATATTAAAAAAACCGTAAGTGCATTTTTCAACTCTGGCAACCCCAAGCAACAACAGAACACATATTAAATTAGACTTATATAGACATCACAAAACTACGACACAGGGAAATTATTTAAGATCTAGAACAGTGAAATTAAGATTTTCTAAAATTAGTGTTTTTAAATTTTAGACTCAAGACTCATTAAAATTCTTTTGAAACCCCTAAAACAATGCTGTCAGGTTTTTTTAAAAACTGAGTAAAAAAAAATAATCAAACCATATATACATTTAAATAAAGGTCATGAAAATTATGAAGCATAAAAAAAAGAGTGAAATAATCAGATAAAAACAGTATTGCAGTACAAATAGTCCACATTAAAAAACTGATTTTGCCTCTGTATGTCGGAAAGTTCAATTCAATAAATTTAAAAAAAATTTAGCCCAAAAGAAAAAAAATTAAAACAGAAAAAACCCTAGTATCTTTGACAGACTGAGTTGATAAACAAACAGTGAATTACATCATGTTTTGTAGAAGAGGATTTATTTTTCCTTCAACTGTAGCTGCAAATAAAACCTTTGCTTCTGTGACTTCCTTTACAGTCTACGATCAAAAGACTGCCAGTGCATTACCTCAGTCAGCATTATAAATAAAAAGAAATCCTCAAAGACACGAAGCCCTTCTGAGCTCAATAACCTGAGCATCAAAATCCCTGAGCCCAAGACACCCCTAGGACCAGAAAATCAACAAAAGCTCAACTAAACATCCCAAACACACACAAAAGCCTGGTTTTATTGACAGTTTTCTTGATTCAAAGTCTCCCGAGCAAGCATAGGGTTAGAATCTCCTTTCACCAGCAAGAACATAGTAAAATAGATCATTTTCCCTTTTTAGGTGACAACTTACAAAACACTCCAAAAGTAGCACATCTGAAAAATGTAATCTTCTGTGACGAAATGAACTTCATTTTCAGGCCATTTTTGATTTCTTGGTTAAAAACAGGAAACCTCTTCCTCAAGCAAGATTGCGTTTTTTCAGCATGTGACCATTGTCCCACCACTTTAACAGGGATGACTTAGTGCAAACTAGAGCTTCGGGGTCACATTTATATCCCATCGGACAGCAGTGATTCATGTCTTTACAGCAGACAGCCTAAAACAAAAGAATAAATTAAGAAAATAAGTATGCATGAAGCCATTGAAAGTGAAAAACAACCACAATCTGTGTGTCAATCAGTCATTTCATTTTCAATTTTAAAAATGAAAAGAAGAAGAAGTGGGTTTTTTTTTGTTTTTTTAAATGAATACAGAAATGTTTCAATTTCTGATGTGTAAATAGACAGTGACATCATCTGCAGCAAATGCTCCGATTCAACCATCGCACGTTCACAAAACACTGGTCTCTTCAGATCATTCCTCCCGTTTCTTGAGTGAATGATCTCCATCCACAAAATTGGGTATACTTGAAAATACAAATACATTTTTTACAGTTTACTGTTTATATTATTGTTACCACAAGGTGAGGACAATTGTTTCCCTTGTATGCTCTCTGTCAATAGTTTTAAGATGATTTTGTCAAAATATAACCCAAATACACAATATATAAACAAAAACTTACAATAATTGAATGTAAATAAATGCATTTTAAAAATAGTATTTCAAACACTTTTTGTAGTTGGATATTATCCTTATAAATGTATTAAGTGAAAAAGAATCAAACTCCTCACCAGGTGTTGTAAATATATTTTAATCTCAACATAACACTTAAATCACAAAATAACTCTCAGGGACAATAAATCCCATGGGGTAATGTTGCTTTAACTTTACTATTGAAAAAGATTTTAAGTTCGCTTTCTGACCAATCAGACACAGTTTCAGGAGGTGTGATGGAGCGAAAACCTGTAAAACGAAGCATCGCTCACATGACTCAAGTATTTACAACTAAGCTTCACTTGACCAAAATTACGAGGATGTTTCGAATCAAGCTTCGGATCAATGCTTCGAAACATCTGAGCTTCGAGATGTTTGTTGCCAATGTTACACAGATTCCAAAGCAGTATAATACATTTGTTATAAGAGATTATATCTTGAGTAATTGATTCTTTGAATTTGTGTGAATCAAATGAATGAATCATACACGGATTAACCACAAGAAAATTAAACATACAGTGGTACCTCGAGATACAAATGAGTCACGTTACAGAAAATTCAAGATAGGGTCATGCAAAGAATATTTTGTTTCAAGATACGGAAAAGCTAAGCCCCGATGCTGTGTGTTTGTGCGTAATATCTTGCTCTCCTATTGGTCGCCTGACTCCCATGACGTCTTCCTGAAAGAGCTCTTCCTGTCTTCATGCATGCTTTCAGTTTTGTGTTGGTGTCTCCAATTCGTGAATATTGTCGTGTTGCTTTCTTAACAAAACATATTTTTATAGTCATGGCTCTCCTCCTCTACCATCCATTCTCTCTCCACCTCCTCATGCCATTCACCACATCACATCACTAAAAATGGCATTGTTTTATTATTATTTATTAGATGTATAATGTGCACTTTTTAGGATTGAAGAATCCTACTTTTTATTTTTCTGTAGTTTCCCATGTTACTTTCCATTTTTAGTGTTAATTCTGTGTGGCTTGGAACGGATTAGGCATTTTACATGTAAAACTTGCTTCGACATACAAAAAATCCAACATATGAAGGCCGCCCCAGAACGGATTAAGTTCATCTGTTGAGGGACCACTGTATTTATTTATGTAAATGATGAAAATGTTATTTTAAAGATGGGAGATAATCACCCTTACCTTGGGGAGTGGGCAGCATGTCCAGTCTCCTGCAGCTGAAGGGCAGCATGTTGAGCCAGAGGAACATGTGCTGCCTGAATCACATCGAACATCTCCGTTCATCTCAATCATCTTCATCTGCTGGGGTTTGGAGATCTGTGCAGCTTGTTTCCTGTACCAGGGGATCTCCAAGTGAGGTTTGGCGCAGGAGCTTTTCTCCTCGTTGCAGGTGTACCCGCTCGGACAGCAGTGATCCCCGTCCTTACAACACACTGCCTGCAGCAGATGGAGAAAGAGAGTGCTTTAAAAATGTGTTTAAATGAATTATTCAAGCAATTAACGATGAGGAAAAAATATGTATATTTTTAATCTGCAAGATTAAACATGTATTGCTGTGGAATGCATGTATGCATCTAAATTATTTGATTGTAATACAAACCTAAACGGAACATGCTTGACTTCTACTCTAGCCAGTTTCACAAAGGACAATTCTATTTTATTTGATCATTTTAAAAATATGTATACTTAAAAAAAATGTGTAATGCCTTCACACTTTGTCTTGTGTCTCTGTGAAGCAGGCTAACTGAAAGATTTGTGTTCGGTCAGTAATAATGACTTCTCTACATTTATATAAAACTTTTCTGCACATTTAACAGCTGCAAATAAAAAAAAACGGTACAAAAAAAGCTTCTGTAGTGGCAAATTACTCATAACCTTAACTCCTTGTAAACACATTTATAGAAATATGAAGTATCAAAGCATTGAAAAAGAAATAACAACTCAAAATTCAGATTCATTATTTAAAACTATTTTTTTTCATACACGTTGTTAATTTATTTTTTCATGTTTAGAATGTAGAAACCCTTCATGGAAAGTTTGGCCAGCTTTACTTGCTTATAATCTGAAACATTGCTCTAAAATAAAACATTGCTTATAATTTTTATACATAGACACTAACCCCAAACCTAGCTCAGAACTATATTGTTTTAATGCAACACGAGAAATATTTGAATAAATGTTCCAATGGACACCTATAATACTCAACATAGATCATTTTTAACTAGTGCCTATTAACAAAGTACGCAGCACAGAAATGGAGGCACTAGATGTACTTCCTGTGAGTGTCATTGAGGAAGAATTTGTGCTGTTCCTAGTAATTCAGTTTTTTTCCTTTTTCAAGGACTAAAATTCCAAGTCTTTGAAATTAAAGAAACTGCACGTGTTTTTCTGAGTAAGGTAAAGCACGATTAAATCCTTTCACCACTACAGGACAAATGTCCAAGCAAAGCCTAGTTCTTGTGAACACAAAATCATGTTCGCATCATCCAATGGCTGACTGAGCAATGACATCACATGACCAAGATGGTGACGGGTAAGAAACTTGATACTGCTGAATATGAATTGATTTTACTGACTAAATCTAAGAACAGAACGGCTTGAGATCCATCACATCATGCAAATTGTTTTATATCCTAAATTAAACTTTCATGTTTTATGTAATGCCGCCGTTATCACCTTTGGCAGCGGACAGCACCCCCACTGACGGAGACGATCGATGTAGCAGCACGTGTCGTCTCTCGGACAGCTGCTCTGACTGTCGCACATCTGTCTGAGCTCAGGAGCCTCTAAATGCACCACCACACTCTGCTTCCTGACCCAGGGCATGCTGGGAAGCCCTGGATGCACACAGCTCTGCTCGGTCAGGTCACACTTGTATCCCTGAGGACAGCAGTGCTCCTGATCAGCACAGCACACCGCCTTCAGGCAAAAAAAAAACTATAAAAATAACAGATTCACTCCAAAACACCTTTTTGACATTTTTTGACAGTCTGCACATAACTTCTGCAATTATCCAAGACTGAAGATTTCAATCTTTTCCTGGGATTGAATGTGTGTATCGTTGATCTGTGTAGGTGTGTGTGTGTGCGTGTGTGTGTGTGCGTGTGTGTGTGTAGTGTATACCTGTGGCATCGGACAGCAGGCCCATTCGCCAGACTTGAGTTTGCAGCAGGTGGTCCCTGTTGGACACACCGAGGTCTCGTCACAGTTAACAGTTAGTGAAGGAAGAGTCACAGCAGCCTCGATCTTCTTCACCAGAGGAACAGAGACACGGGCCACTTTATTTTCATTACTGGCACTGTCACAAGTTTCGGCTGCCAGGTTACACACGGTGTCCTGAGGACAGCAGTGGATGTGGTCCTCACAACACACCGCCTGTGGAAAAAATACTTTAATTATGAAAGGGTCATGATGTCGAGGTGTGGAGTCACCCATACTCAAAGAATTTGCTCTGCAGCTAACATCTCACAGCGCAACAACAGCTGGAAAATCAGGAGCAGACTAGATAATCAAGCACTTGATTCACCAGGCTTTGGATTTTCACACAATAAAGTTGATAAACTAGATAAAAACATGAAATCACACTAGTTTCAAATAACGCTGCTTAAAAATACTGAAGGCAATTTAATAAGAAACCCTCTTCGTAACCATGAAAAAAAGAAATGTAAAAAGAACTTTTTTTAAATTACACACAAATTATGAAATAGGATTAAAATTAGTTGAACACAAATTGAATGATAAATTAAAATCATGCTTTAATTGTTTAAATTAATAAATTATAAAATATAAAAAGCAAACCAAAAAATCAAATGACCAATAAAACAGAGTTGGTGAGATTCAAGTACCAGTTTTTGATAATATTTAAATAGATTATAGAGCTTCTTTGTTATGTTATTAAAAAATCATATTATAAAACAAAAGTAAAAATAACTCAAAATTGCTTTCACGTATTAATGAAAGAAAAACAATTTTCAAACAAAGGTAATTAAATTAAGAAGGTAGAAAATAAGTAATATTTTCTTAAACAATACAAAATGTGTCTTTTAGAAAATGCTAACAAATGAAAAGTTGTAAAAATGAATATAAACAAAAGAATTTAAGTATAAAACTACTATTAAATGATTTAGATAACATTAAAATGAAAACAGGATGGATGATTAGATAGATGGATAGATATACAGAGAGAAAAAAAGAAAAAGCTCCAACAGAACAAAAGGAGGAAAAGGCCTTTACGTCAGGCAGTGGGCAGCAGCCCCAGTCTCCAGAGGAGAGCTTGCAGCAGGTTGAATCCCCGGGACAGGAAGAGCTCTCGTCACACTTCCTGTTGGGAGGAGCCTTTGGTAAAGTGGGCATCTTCAGCGCCCAGGGCACAGACAGTGAAGGGTCAGAGGGGAGGTCACAGCTTGACTTGGACAAGTCACAAACGGTGCCTTCTGGACAGCAATGAAGGTGGTCCTCACAACACACCGCCTGCAGGACAGCACACATAATTTCCAGATTCAATTTAGACACTTTGTGATGTATTGCAAATGGTTTATAGTTCAGCTACATAGTTACTGAAAGCTTAACACAATAAAGCAAATAAACTGACATTATTTTCATTAAAAAAAAAAAATCACATATTCACAACCCTAACCATCAATTTCATGTTTTTCAGGAGATGACAGTTTTCTCAGACTATGGCCACCCTAACCATAAGTTATGTTTTTTGTAGCATTTCGAAGCATTTTCTCAATCTCTGCAACCTCAAACACCCATAAAACAGATATCAATTGAGTTTTAAATGAGCATAAAAAAAATTAGAGCTGTGGAAAATTATTTAAGGCCTAGAACAGTGAATATAAGTATTTTTAAGACCTAATATTTGGACAGAAACCACGAAAAAGGCAGAGAGGCATTTGAGGTTAATCTATCACAAACACTTCAGTTAAAACTTAAAAAAATTCAGTTTAACTAAATCATTTCAGTTAAACATATATTTTCCAATACCTTAGGAAGAGGGCAACATTCCCAGGTGCCGTCTAGTGATATGCAGCAGGTAGATCCACTGGCACACGCCACCGTTTCATTACAGGAAACCACTGCGAATTACACACAACACAAAAGCACAAAGTTAAGGAAAGATTTGTTAACATACAAAAACATGGAAGCTTTAGAGAAAAAACAATGGTTTTACGCATCTCACATCCCCAATTACACTAAAAATACTCTAATAAACTCAATTATTTCAATTATGCATTTCCTAATATGCAGGCTTATGCACACTCCCCACTGTTTTACACCAATTATTTCGCAAAACATTAACACTTTTAAAAACTGTAAAATGTCTGCTTCAATGATATGGCTTAACGTTATCAACACCGCTGTTGATTTTTTAGAGCTGCAACACTTCCGACCAATCACAATGCAGTTTGTTCTCGCACTAATTAAAATGTTAAACACTGGGGGCTTCATGATCAGCTTTTGAAGAAGTTAGGGCCGGATGAATACATATAGCTTCATTTCCTGCAACAACAGTCACCTAAAGATCTTCGTTTTAATAAAGAATTCAATCAAAGTCTCCTCGTTTTCCTTACGCATTGCAGCAAATTGTCAACCTGTTGATGGGGACACTGAAAACTCTTTGCGTTTTTCATAACCAGTGTATTATGGTGTGTTTTATTTGTGTATAAACCCATTAACTCTTCATGCTCCCGATGAGGAAGGGTCTTTGGAATTCAAAATAAAGCTTCGCATGAAGTCATATAGAGCATATTCTAAAGCCAAGAAGGTGAGACAGGAATTAGGATTTCCTGAAATAAATCTAAACGAACCAAAAGTTCAGTGTGCCAGAGGAACATATACGGAACAATTTATTTAACAACAAATTTCCTTCCAACCTGACGCACCCTTTATTTCATCAGCTGGTTTCTTGCGACGAGCTGAAAGCTTCCTCCAGAGCGGGGAGGGGCCAAACACAGACGACAGACACATGGAGTGCTCGAGATCACACGTGGTCCCCTCAGGGCAGCAGTGCTTCTTATCATCACAGCACACCGCCTGAACACAGACCCACACGAACGGGTTATAAGAGAAGTCTAAACACAAATACACAAAAATTGCAGAGTGCTTTAACACCGGTCAGCTTTTTATGCTGGGGAGGTGATTAGCACCTGCCCGGGTCATCGAGGTTCCCTGTGACCTCACGGAGGGGTTCCTCATCGGTAGAAATAGTTTCTTAACAAGTGTTTGACTTTTTACTCCGGGTTCACAGTTTTTTCCCCACAAAAGTAAAAATAAGTGTCTTGCCATAAATACTTTTATATATTTCACCATAAAAACTGGTTTAAAAAGGGGTTTTAATAAGTCAGACACTACTGGTCAGTTTAAATCAACTATTTTAGAACATTTTCATGTCTGTCTGAGAAAACGGTGTAAAGTGAGTTGTTTTACAGCCTTAAAATGTATTAAAAAAAAAAAAAAAAAAGAATGCTGAAAACTTCACAGATTTCACCTATTGCAGGTTATAATTAGAAAGTAACTCCTGCAATAAACGAGGGACCACTGTACCAGGATTTAACATTTGCTAAAGCTTTAGCCAGTTAGCATCAATTATCTGCAAACATAATTAGTAAAAAATTTAGTAGAACACTTTCTTATATTCCAATATATCAAGCTTCAGTTGCTTTTTATTTGTTTTTCTAGTTTGTTCATCTTACATTTTTTTTGACTGACTTTTGCAAACATTTATTACTGTGGATAATTATTTAATTGCATAGTTTATTTCACTGTTCCCCTAGTTTCCGGAATTTTTTCAAATGCAGACAGTTTTATTGCACCTCAATGCACGCTGCCATGAGTCACAATGACATCTGACACATGCGGGCGTAACAGACGGAAATACTTTGAAGCCATGTGAAAAGGGCAAAAATCTGTGAATAAATTAGCATGTCATTATCATCAAGCTAGAAGGACACTAGAATCCATGTAGCAAGACATTAGTATGAATTCCTTTGCTCTGTGTGTTCTACTATAGCAGCATATGAGGCTCAAGCACTGGCTGTATATAACATGAACGAAGCATGCACGATAATTCATATGATGAGTGAAACAAGCTAAAATTGGGCGTATACAAAAAAATGGGTACAGAGAGGCGGGACTAGGTATAGCACAGATGTCTGATTGGCTGAATGTTTACATTGGGCTCAAGCCAACCAAATAAAGTGCTCCATCAATTATCTGTAGCACAAAAAAATGTGCACATACATTTTTCATAGGACAGCAGCCCCAGCCCCCATCAGGCATCTGGCAGCAGGTGGTGTCATCAGGACACTCAGACACGTCATCTGGACACATCACTGCAAACTAAAAGAAAAAGCATTTTAGTATCACTTTAATGCAAAACGTCAACAATTTAAAAAAAAAACACCTGTTCGGTCCATCAAAGCATAAATTAGTGTGTTTATAACAGTGTTGAAATCTTGTTCTGACGAAAATACTTAGCATAGCTTAGCATAGGTAATATATTTGGATTAGCCCAGTAGCATGTCCATACCTATGACTGTAGCAGACCTATTAATGAGTTTTGAAACATACAAGCGATATCGTCCTGTGCTATTTCTTGTTTAGAAATATATCGAATGGATATATTGCCCACCTTTGAGTCTGGTAGTGCTCTTGTGTTCTCTACCTGCTTAGTCTCAATCTTTTCCAGCCAATCTAAAGAGTGTGTCTTATTCACGCACTTGGAATGCACCAAATCACACTGAGTGCCCTGATAACAGCAATGCAAGTGATCAGAGCAGCATTCAGCCTATAACACACAGAGAAAAAAAAACAAGATTTTCACTGTGTATGCATTGTTAAACAGTAGAGAATGAAAAACTGCAGTAAACAACTCTCGGTCACAAGATAAACCTCAGAATATTCACCCGAAGGCATTGAAAAATGAGAAGAGAAAAAAAACATTCAAATTAGAAGAAAACAAGTATATTCTTAGAATAGTAGAATGTAGTTTTGAACATTAATAATGAGTAATCTTTAGGATGAACTTCTGGATTAATCACATGAATGGATTATTGATGCTACAGAGCTGACCGGCAAGCAAAACATATATTGTACAGGATCAATATAAACCATGTTAGCTGAACATCAAAAAGTTCCAATTTTCATAATCGGAGAATTGAGATTATTAGATTCTAAAATGTAGTATTGAAAGTCAATATTTTAAAAATGCTGGATTTGGGTGTGAAAATGCTGCACTGGCCACTGTTTGCACCTCTAGTGGGGATGCTTGGTAGTACACCTTAAAAATATTATTAAGTTTTTAACAACGAGTGTTCTTCAGAATTCAATCAGCTCTGGAGGACATCTTGACTGGATTAATTATGTAGACAAGTGGAAAGCATTGAAGGTCAAAACTTGTGTGCATTCAACTTTTACAAAGCTTAATGTTTGTGAGCACCTTCTCAAACTCTTTCAACCCTAAGAATCACTTTTATGCTTTTGAGAATTTATGTACATTTTCTTAATCCCTGGCAACCTTTACAATCACATTTTTTTTTACATTTATGAGCCAATAGCTGGAAACCCTAACAATGACTTCTAAGATTTTGAGCATAATTGAAAATGGCTATAATGTTTTTTTTTATAATTTAGGTGCACTTTCTAAATCTTTGGCAACCACAAGCAACAACAAAAACACATTTCATATGAGCTTTTTTATATGAAAATTAAGCTTTGTGAAAAATTATTTAAGAACTAAACAGTGAATTTAAGACTTTTAAGAACCTAAAATTTGGCATTTTAAAACCCTGCGAAACCCCGGAATTGTAACATTAATCAGTAATTTCTGTTGATGCAGAACTTTTTGTTTTGTGTTTGCAGTCTTACAAGAGACCCGATAAACGTCACTATTTTGTTTTCTACATAGTTTTTTTGTAATGTGTTAATTTTGAGCTGAAAGCTGAAAAGGTTCCCTGCAGGTCCTGTTTGGAGGAAAATCCTAAACATTCTATATATTTTATAAAACAAAAAGATTCTTTAAAGTGTCATCTACAAAATGAAAGCAAATTTCAGTCTTGGCTACCAACACTTTTGAATCTACAGTCAACAAGGAGCAGACTGTTAATTAAATGGTTTAATGGCTCCAAAAACAGGTGTACAAACATAAATTCTTGGGCACCCTGGATAGACTGAAAGGGTTCATTTGCTGTAATTTGATTAGGGTTGCAGCTGAAATGCGCATAGATGAGGTCCTATGTGAAATTAGCATCAATTATCAAGAGCAAACGAAAAGAAAAAAATCTCTTATTGAACCGTTCATCCAAAAACCCTTCTAGGGTTAAAATAGTGTCTTACATTAGGAAGCGGGCAGCAGCTGTATCCTCCTGAACTCCCCAAGCAGCAGGTGTTTCCATCTTCACACATCCCTCCATCCGGACAAATTAGAGCAGCACACAGACTCAGAGACACACACAGCAATGCGATGACCTCAGCACGCACCTATGAAAAAAGAGCAATGTTTGATCTGTGTGAAGGATTTTACAACATGAGAAAGAAAGAAACACACAGTGATAAACCGAAACTATTTAGGTCAGCAGACACATGCAGAAAAGAAATCTATACAGCATACAGATCAATGAAGATGCTTACGTCACAAATTTGGAGAAGAGTTAACATTCAATACATTATCAGGGCAAATATGACCTCAAAAGATAACGAAACACAATCAGTCTTTAAGATGTGGTTAGTGAGAAACGCATAATAAGATTTACATTCTATTTGCTTGAAGTCTGAATGTACTTTTAACCATAAATCCTGATGCAGTGATGTCACACACACTGAAGAACTGATGCAGAACTCGTCCAAGCAGTCACGGCTTGATCAGATGTTTGCATGAATCAAGAAACAAGACCATCAAGTCTCAACACATACTTATCATACTTTATTTCTGTAATGGAAAATACACAAGTTTCTTTTATATTCGGAGAGACACTTTCACTCAGTGGTGCCAGGCAGATATAAAGTGAAGCAATCAGATCCTGGTAGGTGTAGTTTTCTAGTTTCCATCCACAATGTGCTTCTTTGAATGGTTTTTCTTCTCCAAACCATCCAAATGAAAGAGGATTAGTTATCAAAAAAATGCAAAAAATAAAACATTTCCAAGCTCACTATGAGACAATAAACCAAATGGCTGACTAGTGCAACTCCTTGCACCCTTTAGGGAGTGACGAGTTGTCATCACCAAGCCGCTTTTCCTTTCGATGTGTAATAGGAAGAGACTCAACTGCAGTTCCTTGACCTGCCACTTGAGGCTGAATCCTGAAGTGAGCAGGTTCTCATTCACTACAAAATTAAAACTGACCAATTTGGAACTGAGAAAAAAAAACATGTTTCCACCCCTGGCTCCATGAGGTTTGTTGATTCAGATCGCTAGTTTTGCTCTACATGAACACTCTGAGGAGAGTGAATTATTTTTACGTTTGTTCGTTTACATCCACTAAAATGTAAATCTTCAGCCAACCAGACGTCATCACTACGACCATGTCCAACCTCTGAAAACGCATTTTCGATTACCTGCTACACTAATTTAACGTTGCCAGAAACATAGGGGAGATACGTCCATGTTACATACGGTCAATGGTCGTCACATCCGCTTGGATACAGGGTTGGATCGGTTGTAGAGGCCATTTTGTTTGAAAACCCTGACCACTAGGAGTCACATATGACTTGGTTTTGCGGCTTGTTGTATATTTTGCCATGGACATCTACATTTTTATCTGTTTTTGGAATTAGTTTACTTCATATAAAATTCATCCTTAAGATACATTACAATTACTTGAGATGTATTTGCAGTTTATTAGCATTAGTAGCTTTTTGTTAAGTCAAGACCTTCCCCCCTCATATGACGCCAAAGTAGGTTAGAAGACACGGTTATTGTTCATTTTTCTGTTTGGTTACAAAAGGACTGGCCACATATGGTTTTTTAACATTATTTTTAGATGTGACTTAATAAGACAGTCAGTGTTTAAGCACAATGTCTAAATAAGAAATATTATAACCCAACAGTGACACTAAAAAAACAAATGTTTCCCCAACAAAATATTTCACAAATACTCAACTGTAATGGGATCGTGAATAATAAAAAAAGTGTTGACATAAATTATAAAATTCTAAGTGCTCAAAAAGCATCAGCATTGAGTGAGATGAACAGATCTCAATAGAACACTGATGATACCTAATTATTCCATTAAGTTTTGCTTTATCCATTGACTCTGAAAATAGAAATGCAATTAATACTAGTATAAAATGCGTATAAAACATACAGGAATTAATTGAAAGTTTTCATTGAGTCAAACGGTCTAAACATGGTGGATGCGATCACCGGGTGATGTCACTCCTCAAGCCCCATTGACTGATAATGTTTAATTTATAAGAGTTGAACAGGAAGTGCCTAAAGACCCCAGTTTCAACAAGTTATGCAATCACACACACTCACACACACACACACACACACACACACTCTTGTGACTTTTTCCGATTAAGTCTATCTATCTTCCGATTAAGTCCCCCAGGCTCTTTTGAACCATTAGTCAAAAATAGTGTGTTAACATGATAACACACTAAACTGTGTTGTATTTCATGTGTTGCCTGTTATAAAGTTGTAAACGAACCATGAAATTCTCACCATTGTGTCTGTCAGTGTGAAACTGTGAGATGTCTGCAGACTGTTAGTCACAATCCCATGAAAGCCTTTCTTTGCCTGCACACACAAAATAAACATTAAATGTAATACATGGCTCTATAGTCACAAAACGTACATACACACCAACCACTTGGTTTGTTTCTGAGCTTCAGTTTGAGGGTTAATCATTTATGGGATGTGTGAACCATTTAAACAGACTTCTTCACACACTCGGTGAGAGCCAACTGCTAAAGGACAAAATCCCTAACTCGAAATTTTGAGGTATTTCATACTGCAAATAAACAGTTTTAACACTTTGAGATGACATAAAGTAAAGTCCATTACACAGAGAAAATACAATTGAACAAAATTACTATAAAAACTTTAACTAAAGTCCATATTTAGATCAGCAAACAATAAAGCAACTAATTAACAACAACAACAACAACAACTCATCTAAATAGAATATTAGAAAGCTAATGTTAAAACAATAATTAATATATCTTAACTAATTACACAGGCCTAATGGAAAGGTCCCTAACGTTACAAGAACAAGATACGCAACAAACCTTACCTACATTTATATTAGTTAAACTATTTTCAGCGTATTATTAAAACACGTTGTAGTTTTTCCTGGTTTAAACAAGGTATTTGCAATTAAGTTTAGTAAAACGTTGTTTATTTATTACATGTCTTTCGAAACTGATGATGAAACAAAACCATGTTTTCATTGTTTCCGACGGAAGCGAGGGCGACCTGAAAACAGCCTAAACATCGACGCAATTCATTCATAGACAAACTGACATTTGAACAGAGAGAAACACTTTCTTACCTCAAACTACGACGTTTCTACGTTTAAGAAGCAGAAGAAGTTTCGCCGTGCTGTTCAGCTCTGAATGAGAAGCTGTTTTCTGCTTAGATTACTTGTGCGTGCGCGTCTTCGGATCACGTGACACGACGATCACATGACAGAAAAGATTAAAAAATACAAACAAAAGCGATAAAGTAAAGCGTTAACAATTTAATCTAATACATTTAATACTATTAGCGTTAGAAATTAATATTGGTATAACATTAGTTTTAATATATTAATATTAGTATTACTAATGCTAATCCTCAAGAATGCTTTGAACTTGACTACTTGATTTCATTTTTGGGAAACATACAAACATGATAAAAAGAGATGTTTCGCAATTTAAAATATTTAGTTATTATATATTTAATTATATATTTCTTATAAAAAATATGTATAGTATTTTATTGATTTAACCAATAAAAAGTGTGAGAAACGTCAGCTTTGTTTTTTTACGTAACAGAAAAAGGGCATTATATAATACATTAAATTGAGTTGTAAACATATGTTTGTATTTTTGGACGTCAAAATATGAACGGCCTCTTTAAGCAATGTCACGTGACCAGTCTCACGTGACCAGCAGGAACACACGCGCGCGCGCGGAGGCCGAGAGAGAAGTTGTGGTGCGCGCTTTGGTTGCGTTGCCATGTCTTGTTCAGTAAAAAACTGTAAAAACCGCTCGGGGAAAGGGACTGGATTGAGCTTTTATCGGTCTGTTCGTTAATACATTTAGCCATCTTGTAAAATTGTTGAAGCCATGTTTGAAGTTTAGATCATTAGCACGCAGACAGTGAATGGCTAACTTATGTGTTGTGATTACAGCATTAACTAACGTTATCTTAAATATTCGTTTTTGAGAACCTATTTCAGTCTCAGCTGTCTACTTTTTTTCTTAAGTTTTTGTGTAACGGCTCTGGTTAAGGTTCCAAAACTTGCATGGTTAAATATGTATCATTTTGCTTCAACGCATTCACTGAATATTACTAAAACATCATTAAAATGTGTTAATTAAAAGATAGATTAATAAATTCAAGGCCAAGGTGTGTTGTAAGGTGATTTTGGAGGGCCCCAATATCATCTAGTAGCCACCCTGACTAATAATAGCCATAGCAAAAAGGGCCTTAGTGTGATCAGGTGTGTTGAATGTTGATTAAAGCTATTAGGTGCAGGGCTGTGACACCTCTGATTCTATTACATAGATTGATAAGATGTTGATTAATTGTGTCAAAGGGTTAGCGATTATTCTTAAGGGCAAAAGAATAAGTAGCTGTTAAATATTTTTTTTGCCGTTTAATGATGTTTTTTTTACCCTTTCCATCAAATTTCACAAATGTTACAATCTGTTTTCTCAGCTTTCCATTGAACGACAAGGAGCGTCTGTTGAAGTGGCAGCGCAATATCAACCGCAACAATTTCCATCCAACGAGAAATTCTCGGGTCTGTTCTCAGCATTTTGAGCCATGCTGCATCGTCACAAATTCGAGGGGAATACGATGTCTTACTGATTTTGCAATCCCAACTTTGTTCAACTGGCCTTCTCGCTTCCGGACCTTCCGCAAATACCAGTGCAGAGACAGATTTTGGACTCATTTAAAGAACTCTATTGTTACAGACACAAGCCAAGTACAAGAGACTTCTCCTGTTGCCCAGAGCAATTGTGTGGAGGCGAATGCCACCGTGGATGAGGAGATTACAGCTACAGTTACAGAACAAAACAAAGAACTGCCTCCAGATTCAGGAAGGCCTAGCACTCCACCAGTGGTTTATCCCAAAGAGCTGTGTGAGACTGCCCTTCGGTTGGATCACTGCTATTATGGCATGCCAGTTACTAAAGAAACGATAGTGGTCCTCAATCGCAGAATAGAGGACGTCCGGATTAGCCTGAGAATCCTAAGGAAAAATATGAAAACCAAGAACGAACATATCCGAAGGCTAAAGAAACAAACCCAAAGATTGAAAGCCCAAGCTAAAGAGGAAAGATCTCAGAGGGCAGAGTTGGAAACGGCTTTGAGGAAGATGTAAGTATTTAAAATGTGGATTGATGTAGTTCTGTATTTCCTTGCTCCCGTGAAAATTAGCGTTCACGTTCTCTTGGCAAGGAAAGTCGTGAGAAAAGCACAATGTTTTCAGTGACTTCCTTACTCTATTTTTATTTCTTGATTTTTGTCTCGTCAGGCAGAAGAAGTTAGATTCCTGTTCCGACCTTGCAGCGAAGAACCAAGAACTTGAGATGAAACGAAGGCTTGAGAAGGTCAAGTATCTTGAGAGGATTCAGAATCTTGAGAAGGAACAGAAGGTTGAGAAGAAACAAAAGGTTGAGAAGAAACAAAAGCGTGGGAAGAAACAAAAGCTTGAAAAGAACCAACATTTTGAGATGAATCAAAATTTTGAGATGGACCAACATTTTGAGATTAGTCAAAATTTTGAGATTAATCAAAATCTTGAGCTTAATCAAAATCTTGAGACGAACCAGAATCTTGAGACGAACCAAACATTATTCTTGTACCCACTCAACACCTTTACATTCATTTAAACAGAGAGGTTCTGTTTGCTTCTTCATTTGCAGTTGAGGACCCCGGGAGCTCAGATGACAGGATTTTGAAAGAAAGACTTTGCTATCTGGAAGAATGTTTTTCCTGAGGTGCGAGTGGGTTCCGTCTCAGTTAGTGTGCTCCAAGAATTTCCTGCTGTGTTCTAGATCTCATTTAAAGAGCAACGGTTGTCATTTTTGTAATAAATATTTGATTAGGTTTCCCCTCAACCTTTATAAAAATAAAACAGAGAAATGAGTTGGAATGTTGATGTTTTCTTTTGAAAACTAGTGGACTGTTGTAGAACAGGAAGGACATGCTATTTTTGGTCCCGACATGTTCCTTGGAGGCTTGGATGCCCTCGTTCGTCTAAAATCATAAGAAGGTGAGGAGCCTTTGGTTCCTGGATCAAAAAATGCTTGACACAAACAACTAATTATTATTATTACTCTAAGAATGTGGTGAGGTTTAAGTCAAGCAGACAAGAAAGACAGTAATCTGGGTTTAATATCAATACAAAAGTATTTCCTACAAATATTAGGATGCTGTAATGAAAATGGTGCTTGACCTAAATAAACGGGGAGAGAATTTTTTTCTTTCAGATGACTCACGATGAGCTTTGATCAACAGGTGTAATATATTTTTGGTCTCGCTCATGTTCACAAAAGGTTAATTTCTAACTTGCTGTTTGAGACAACGTTTTAAGTAGTTTGTTTTAACATTTAAGCATTTAGCTGGCATGGCCATGGACCCCTCACGTCAAGCTGCTTCTGGAAGGGTACAGGAGGGTCAGAAGAGGCTTCAAAAGAGAACTGGGAGACCCTTTCCTCTCATGAAGTCATAAAATGGAGGGTTATAGGCATCGCTTCGTATAAGCAAAGCCACACAGCAAAATAATGCATGACAGAAACGTTAAACAAAGTAATGTTATTTTCACAGCCGCATGTATTTTATGCATCTGGTTGTGTACGCCAGTCCAGATTATACTTATTCAACATCAGTTTTGGATATTTAGAGGTATAGAACATATTAATACTTCTGACTTTATTTCCTTTACTTCTGTTTCCTAGAGTAAAAACCCCTGACAAAAATCTACCGAGGTGCTCAGATTCCAACTACAAAAAAATGATGTTCCCCATCAAAAGCTTTACTTGATTAAAAACAATAGTAAAAGTAGTCGTATGAACTCATACTCTGGATTTATATATAAAGACACAGCACAAAGCATCATTAACCAGTTCTCAACGGAAAAAAAAGAAGAGTGCGAGCTTTATTTGAACCAAAATTCATGAGAGACGTTCCTGTTCTCTGATAATCAACTGTTTTAAACATCAAATTTGCAGTAAAGAATCATTCTGTTCCCTGCTTTTCTGCTGTTGATGAGAACAGTTTAAAATGGTAATTTCACCAAACAATGAGAAATCCTTTGAGAAGAAACTGAAACACAATGCTGTGTTTCATACCGGTGTAGAAACAGGTTCTGCTCATGAACACCCCTCAGCTTTAACTTCCTGGTTTTGGCTTGATCCCCGATGAAACCGTTTGGATCTTTTCCCCTTGAAAACCGCCGTCTCCTCTCCGTTCTCTCCTTCCTCTGTCTCTAATCGTCCTCTCTTGACAAAGTGCTGGATTCTGGACTCCAGGCTCTCGCAGCACGGCCGGTTCAGAAGAGCCTGGTACTTTTTCTGCCTGGATCCTTCCATCAGCCAGCACTGCAGAGGAGCTGCTCCTGAAACACATTCAATTCTAGCAATTTTATAGCATTGAGGATATTGTGTTATGCCATGATGTTTCGGATGCAGAGTTTCTGAATTCCAGATACAAGGTTGCACATGGCTTTCCAAAACTCAACAAAAACCCAAAATAATATAATTTTAGAACCAATTAGTGGAAACAAAGGTGGCCAAACACTGGTGGGAAAGACATGTTGTTTTAAGTAAATGTATATGTTCACGTAAGCATTTTTACAATATTTCCTCCATATGTTTTACAAACCAAACGAAATGTAAAAAGTATTACAATAACTGAATGCTTCAAATACATATAAAAACGTTTGGATGGAGAAACGAGTTTTCGTGTTTAACTTGAAACGGCCACTAGAGGGAATCAAATCGATTAGACTCAAATGAATTGAATCATGTAATTATTTAGTTGCTACTAAAGTTTCCGATAAACATTAAGCCTGAAAACATGATTTAGTTTGCTATATTTGGGTGGTTAATTTTTATTTGTAGTATAAACTACAACAAAATTAGTATAATTTTAAGAAAATTCTGATCTGAATTAACCTATCTAAATGAGTTAACTCTACCTAGGTACATCTCCATAATCAAATCTTGTGATGTCACAACATTTTAATTTAGCTGAATTTAGGTCTCAAAAAGCAAAAACATAAACAATATTGAAGTGGGATACATTGATAATAACGAAGTGGTTTATGAAGAGGTTTCCGGCTGTTATTTAGATTATTAAACCCTAAATGTTGTAAGTATGTGCATACGGTTGAGTAAAATCTTGAGATGAGTTTTTGAGCTCCTGATCGAGGTTAAGCTCACCCGTATCTGCGCTCTGAAGATCCTGGATCATCCCGAGCAGGACCTGGGTTTTCACCGCATTCTGAACCCAGTGTTGGTGGAAGCCGTTCATGATGTGCTTTTCCTCTTCCGCTTCCCTCCTCCACTCCAAGCCCTCGAAGTGACAAGCATACAACACCAGGGGGAAATCCACCGCCATACTGGAAAACATCCACTCTGCTGGTCACTATTTCACTCTTAAAAATAGGCGAATCAAAAAAAAATTTATATGAAAGTCAATATGAGAATTTAAAGGAAAACTACATGTACAGCCATGTCTCCTAAAGACAAAGAAAAACTTCTAAATTAGTGTAACAATTTAGCTAATACAAAAGAGCTAAAAGTATTAAGTATATTAACTATATGAACTATTAACTATATATTAAAAAAAGTATAAATCTTGGAAAGCCCTTTCAGGCACCATTTATCAGATTTTCCAGCATTTCACATTACCTTTCTCTATTCCCAGTCAAAACAGGAGTCCGCATTAGGAAGCTGTGCTGGGTTTCAGCTCCACTTCTGAAAACTTTTGTGCTGTCTAAGCTCCTTTCTGCGTAGCATAAAATCGAGCCTGAATGAGCCCTAAAAATTAGTCCCAATAATAACGATGGTTTTAAAAATGCTTTTATTATTTTAAGGAGGAAACAGCAAACTTCGACTCTGTAGTCAGCTCTACGCTCAAATAAAAAAACATTTAATTCAAATTAAAAGGAACCAAATAAAAACTAAATGTAATAGAAATGAATGAGTTTTCTAAAATATTGTAGGAATAATTAAAATATTATTTTAAGGAGGAAACAGCAAACTTCTCGACTCTGCAGTCAGCTCTACGCTCAAATACAAAAAAAACATTTAATTCAAATTAAAAGTAACCAAATAAAAACAAAATGTAATAGAAATTAATGAGTTATCTAAAATATTGTAGATCTGGTTTCATCTAATTAAAACAACTACATTCATGCGGCAGCAATTTTTTTAAACACAACTGACATGAAAATGGCATCATATCAATATAATTCAATTAATTTAAATGACAAAAAAATCTAGATAATGACTCGTAATCTGAGCGGACGTTGAGGAGCTGAACATTGCCTGTTCATTAATAAATTAAATTCCACCTGTACTGCGGTTTCCTTGGGTTTTTCTCCACATCCAGCAGCTCACTGATGACATCTGGAGATTCCAGTTTCTGCCCAACGAGGAGCAACAAAGCCATCATACAGCGAACCTGAAGAACAAAATCAGTTTATGCACTGTGACGGTACATTATCAGTGAAACAGTTTCCCATTCTGTCAGAATAACAACAGTGTTTTCCTCGTGCAATGTGTAGAGGGAAACAATTGTAGATTTAAAAAAAAAAAAAAGCCAAAACAAGTTTTATGAGCTGTTGACTGATTGTTAAACAAGATTGTCCTTTATGAGAAAAGCGCAGTGGCTCAATTGGTTATCCTGTAACTGGAGGGTTGGTGGTTCGATCCACACTAGGTCCATTCTGCCATAGCCACTTCACTCTTATTGCCCTGTATGGATGTAGGTGACTTCTGGGGTGTGTTTGATGGTGGTTTGAGCGTCTGGTGCTATAGCAAAAGTGCTACATAAATTGAAGGCAACATTATTAATATTATTATTATGTTCTCGTGCTCATATATGCTGATACCAGACTAATGTCATCAACAAAAGAAGTTTAAGGACAGCAGCAACAGAATGTCAAGTGGTGACTTTAATAAATTAATTCATTATTGTTGACAACACACACACTGCATACTGCAAATTTTCACCCAAAAAAACAACACTGTCGTTATTGGTATTAGAATCAGTCATTATCTGGAAAAAAGTATCGATACTCAATCAACGTTTATAAATTTATATCATTATCTCATCTTCTTCCTATTAATAGTCTTGGTATAAGACTGTAGCTGTCAAAACGGTCTGTTGTTATCTTTTCGTCTATTTTTGCATGTGTTCATTTAGTACTTCCCTATTGGACTTGAGAGAAAAATGATTGAATAAATCTTGAAGTGCCTCATACCTGGTGATAAAGGAAAGCGAGACCTTTGACCTGGAAGACATAGAGCTGGTGTGGGTCATGCGCGGAGTTCTGGTGAATGTCAGCAGGCTGGACACTGGCAGAGATGATGGTCCTCTGAAACTGGAGCACTCCATTACCTACGTCCATCTTACACAGGTTTCTGAAGTCATGCGTCCCCTCATACCTGCAGCATCACAAAAATCAGAGCACACCTTACTAGCATGGGTTAAAATGCCACAACTCACCGTTTAGCAGCTACTGCCATGAGCTCCACGTCCAGATCTCCTCGAGGAAAGTAATATCTGTACGTTCTGGACTGGCAGTCGAAGCGGGCGCTGAAGCCGGCCTCTACAGGAGCCCACTGCAGGATCCTGATGTCTGGAGGAAGCACCCGGTTCAAGATCTTGACGTAGGGCAGTTCCTCAGCGGAAGCTTTGGGTTTGTGTTCCGTCGC
Organism: Danionella dracula; assembly: GCA_900490495.1. Lineage (NCBI taxonomy): Eukaryota > Metazoa > Chordata > Actinopteri > Cypriniformes > Danionidae > Danionella > Danionella dracula. The sequence goes on from UELW01000889.1 coordinate 8,782,977, forward strand.
AGCTGGGACAGTCACACCCAAACCTCCTTCAAACCGAGAGGAGCGCAGGTCGATGGAGATCACCTGGAGTTAGAAGGAAAAACTGGCAAATTAAAATTGTTAACTGGTCCCAAACAAAAGCAAAAAATGAAATCTTTACAACAACCTTGAATCTCTCAAACAAGCCTTGAACGTTTGGGAAGAAGAAAACTTCACTCAATAGTACCTGTGAGAAAGCACTGACTCCTTTATCTGTGCGTCCACAGCGGTGATAGTTGGATGTCTGTCTATCCTGGACCAGTTTGGTCTTCAGCAGAGCCTCAAAAAGCCGAGCTTCGACTGTGTTTTCGGTATTTTCCTGCACGGCGAAGCCCTGGTAATGCCAGCCCAGATACGCCAGACGCAGGGCAACGTGTCTGCGAGGGTGTGCTAAAAAATCAAAATGCCTCTGCGGTCCTCGTTTCTTTTTTCTAGAACTGCCCTCTTCAGCTTCTTGAGGTTTAATGCTCTCTGAATGAAGGATGGGTGAGCTTGTAGTGTTCTCTTCTGAGTCTGACTCCTCTCGCTTTGCTCTCAGTTGATCTTTGAGTCTGTTCAGCTCTTCTTCTAGAGCTTTCACTCGAGCCTGAAGATCTTGAGAAGACATGTTGTTGTGCTGCAAACTCATGCCTATCAAACACATTATTAAACAATAACGTTACATGTTTTTAAATGTTAAAGTAACAAAAACAGAGTATTTTTTTTCTTTTAAAACAAGTGTCAACGTGAGAAAGAATGTTACATTAACAGTAGTACATTAAATCACAATCATCTTCAATTCTGTGTCATTAACTGACAATATTTATTATCTGTTAGATTTAAGCTCTTGTAAAATGTTTTCGACAAAAGACGTGTTTGGTTTCCTTGTCATAAGAATTTAACGAAATATCTTTGGCAAATTATTATTTTTTCTTTATTATACTCACAATCTTCCCGAGACTTCATAGAAACATTGGCTTTATATTTTATGAAATTGTAACTTTTAAACAAGGCACGGCAAGCCGTCAACGTTGGCATACACGACTTCCGCCACATTTCAAAATAAAAGTCACTCGTTTCACACGCTTTATTGTGAATTCAACTGACAAATTAAAGTTTTCTCTTGTAGTTTAAATAAAAAGCCATTTATTTCAAGCACCAATTCCCATGAAATATGATTAGTGCATGAACAAAACCATAACAAAACATACAATAAAAATCAATACTGTTTTAAACAACAACAACAAATCGCCATAAATGAAAGGTAGTACAACTTACACTAAAACTGTAAAACCTGTTTCAAACTATCCCGTTTGAATAAAAATATTCATTAAGGCATATTTATTGTTATTATTTTTTATTGTTATTATTTAAGTATTGACTAATTTTATCTTGTGTTTTATGTATTATTCTATAATACAGGTATTATGTACGTTGTCAATTTGATCTGTTTGGGTCTTGTAGATATTCAGAAAAGTATAGTTCATTAGAACACCATACTAAAAGATAATCAAAAATAAATAACGTTAATTATGAGTGTTAAAAATCTCAGCTTTCACTTTTTTATAGATGTTTTATGAGAAAAAAAAACTTAAACGTCTTTAAACCGTGGTTTTAAGAGTTGTTTTTAACTACAAAGACTGTAAATAAGTGCGAATGGATCATGTGATGAATACAACAGAGTTTTTTCCTTTACATTCTGATTGGCTAGAAGTCCTCGGGGCGCCTCGTGATTGGTCACTTACTTCTCCATTGACCCCATTGCTTCCTGCTCACGCGACGCAAATCAATAGTAGTTTAATAAAGTTTCGGTTAAATCTCACAGCGGCAGCACCGATGCAGCTGACGTCACCGAGCTCAAGATGACACGGTGTATCCGCGGCGCCGCGCTCGCGATTGTGTTTATTACACTGTTACAATCGGTGAACGGCGACCTACGGACCCTCGCGCATCTCAGAGCGAAGGCGAGCGATAAAACTCAATCCAGATCGGTGGCGGAACTACTCCGGAGACTGTTAGGAAACCGCTCGCGGGATTTCATCGTTGTAGTCAATCGAACCCTCTCCAACGACAGCCTGGACGTGTGTGAGCTGCGATCCGCCAAAAATTTTAAGATAGTCGCGGTGGGTAGCAGCGGGGTCGCGGTTGCCACGGGGATCTACAACTATCTGAAATATTTCTGTAACGTCCATGTGTCGTGGGCTGGGGACCAGTTAAATCTCCCGCGGCCGCTGCCTCCACTCACCGGCGTCCTGCGCATCACTTCACCGCACAGGTAAACTCAGATGAACGAGACTGATAGACATCTGTTCTTCAAATCACACATTAAAAACGTCCACAAAACAGCACATGGCTTAAAATAGTTTATGATAGATTACTACAAATAAAAAGTTCATAGAATAGAAGAGGGTCTACCACTGAACCCTGAGGGACCTCTACACCTGGGGTCACCAGCTCTGGTCCTGGAGGGGTACTGCCCTGCACACTTTTGATTCAACCATCATGAAACACACCTGTTTTACTAATTGAAGTTCCCCCTGGCTTGTCTGAAACTACAGTTTGCATATTAGAACATGGTTGCAATGGAAACGTGCCGAGCAGTAACCTTCTGGGACCAAAGTTGGTGACCCCTACTCTACACTAACCCTGAAAAACACGACAGCGACCGTTCCAGTTTTGTTTGATCTGATTTGCATTGTAATTTTAGCAAATTGATTATTCTGTTTGCAAATGTCAAATGTTCGTTTGTTAATAGTTGAAACGTGATATTCAGGGTTGCTGCTGTTGTAATAAGTCTACAAGTGAAAAGCCCACTTTTTATGGCTTAAAAGTCTTACATTCACTGTTCTAGGTCTTAAATAATTTATAAAATTTTTTTATTTTAATAGTTTTTATTGTGGTTGTCTGGGGTTGGCAGAGTTTGAGAAAATGCTCCTAAATTATAAAAAATATGCAAAAATGATGATTAGGGTTGCCAGAGTTTGGGAAAAAAATCATATACGCTCAAATTTGACCTTATGAAACCTCTAGAAACCCTGATATAATGCAAAAAAATTGTCACTTCCCGGTAATTAAATGAGCTGGCATGAATGACACCAAAGGAAGAAAAAAACCTTCTTAATCTAAATGAACAGAAAGGTGGAAATCGTTTTTACTCCAGCTAAATTAGTTAATATAATAATAACTTCTATTTTTCCATTTATTCTGTCATCTGGATGCAGTTCTTGTGCTTTAGAGCCTTGCCAGGCCAGACATCATTTACAATAGTTCTGTTCAGGGTAAGTGTTAGGGTTAGCTTGTAGCTATAACGAACATAAATGATGGATGCTAATGCACAAATGGCCTCTATTCCATGAGGAGTTGTTTGTGTTTCTTCAGCCGCCCGGTCAGTGTGATTTGCAGCCAATTAAAAACGAAGCCTTGTTGACACTTTTCTCCACCATTGTTCTTGTAGACTTTTGTAGTCGCCGAACCTTTCTTTTGTTTGGTTGTGTGTTTGCCCCATTAGTTCCACGTGATCAGGTTTGTACTATGTCCCTCTCAGAGATGCTGACAGAGAATTACACAGGATGTGAATGTCATAAACAATGCGGTCAGCGACATAAGAGAAAATATTGTTTAATATGTGCAGGAGAGCATTCAGTGAGATGTGGAGAAATGCTTACAGAGGACACGTTTACTGTAGTGTTTGCTTCACTCCAGGTTCAGGTATTATCAGAACGTCTGTACTGCAAGTTATTCCTCTGTGTGGTGGGACTGGCCAAGATGGCAAAGGGAGATCGACTGGATGGCACTGAATGGGATAAATCTTCCTCTTGCCTTCACTGGACAGGAAGCTCTGTGGCAAGAGGTGAGAGTTTTCTTTTCATATTGGACACCCTTTGAACAAGAAGGCACAATTTAATGTCCCTCACCTAGCCACACCCGTTCATCGTAACTCTTCTCTTTGAAAGTGAGTGGGAAGGAATATGGGTAAATTTGAGCTGATGGCGGGTGTCACGGTGGCGCAGTGGGTAGCATGTTGTCTCACAGCAAGAAGGTTGCTGGTTCGAGCCTCGGCTGGGTTGGTTGGCATTTCTGTGTGGAGTTTGCATGTTCTCCCCGTGATCGCGTAGGTTTACTCCTGGTGCTACGTTTTCCCCAACAACTCCAAAGACATGCGGTATAAGTTAAATGGGTAAAAACAATTGTCCATAGTGTTTGAGTGTGTGTGGATCTTTCCCAGCAATGGGTTGCGACTGCAAAGGTATCCACCACAAAAACATACGCCGCAAAAAAATATGCCATGAGGTCAACATGTACACGTAGCTGTGTTTCACAGACGAAGGTGAATTTTTTTTGAAAACGGTGGGGACATCACTGTCATGTAGACAGTATAACCGCACCTTTTTTGCTTATAGGCAGAGTTTTCCATGATTCAACTCTCAAGACCCAAGTTTAAAGGTTGGAGATGCAGGAGTTGTGTTTCTGTTCACTGTGCAAAAGCTAAAACTTACACTCTTAAGGACGTCTTCTGGGCAAAGGTAGCTTCCTGGTCCCGGACTCCTCACCCGGACAGCTTGTCTAGCATGCTTCTCCATTTGCTTGCCAGACACTTTTGCAATGTCAGGCAGTTAGAAGTAAGAGCAACCTCGTGAGATGCAGCTCAGTGCTGATGCACAAATATTTGCTTACTCGGCACAGATGCAAACAGTGCCAGTTTCGGACCAGAACCAATTGAGCCTCAGATAAATGGGAGACATTTTGGAGTGAAATAGTTTGTCTAGACGGACAAGAGAATTTTTAATTTTTTTTATGTTTGTGTGCACTGCTTTGTTCACACTTTGAATCTGCGACGAGTCCCTAGTAAGGGAGTTTCTGATTGGCTGATATAACTGCAGGGTTGAGGAGTAAACTGACATCTATTGGACCAGTATGTCCCTGTTCCAAATGGCACACTCTGGACTTGTTTACTTCCACAATCGAGTCCACACTCTGATGACGTCAATGAGTTTCCAGAGGTCAAAGATGCTTTACAACTTTCTTTACAAAGTTCACTGGGGTGAAGATGCTGCTGTCTCAGAACTCAACATGTTTTTTTGTGTGTTAAATGCTAATTATGGACATATACAATACAGTGAATGAACCCCAGACAAATTAGCATAGCCCTGAAAACACTTCCGAATCGTTCCGCATGAACACTTTGTCCTTCACCTCCCATCTCTTTAGCCTACGCATATCAATACTCTAATCTAGAGGAAGCTCCTGATTGGTTGGTGGGAATATCAGCCAATGTTTCAGCTTTTTCAGACTGTATTTTCCCTAACTCAACACATTATCCCCACCTCATACCTCATTTCATTTCATTTTGTGGTGTGAAGGCAGCTTTAAATGTGCTGTGGTGTTTTCCGCATGCCTGTAAAAACTTTACATTTGAGTGGGTTCCTCTATCTTCCCACTAAGGTAAAAGACGAATGGAAACTACAATAAAAACCATCAGGCTTTTAACCACTAAAGTGTACATTTTATTAAGCTTGTGTTCTGATTCATGAGTATGCAAATGCTTAGAAGTAAATAGAAGGAATAGTGTTAAATTTTTTTGTGCTATCGCTGCTGTAGGTTTACCTGTCTCTGGGATTCAACCAGACGGAGCTAGACCTGTTCTTCTCAGGTCCAGCTTTCCTGGCATGGAACCGCATGGGAAACCTGTTTCAATGGGGAGGACCGCTTTCCCAATCCTGGCATGTGAAACAGCTATATCTGCAGGTACATTGAAAAAAATATAAGCATGATAAAATGCAAGCCCTATATACCACCTTAGTTTTTTTCCATTAACATATTAATCTGTTAGCTTAGTCATCAGTCACTCCTGTGGTAAGAATGTACCTTTTTCCCTCAGTTTAAAATCTTGGAGCAGATGAGATCTCTTGGGATGATACCCGTACTACCTGCATTTTCAGGAATCGTCCCTGAAGGTATAACCAGGTAACCAAATTCGCTTCTAGACTTCTAGAGTATCTTAATGTCCTACAGAATGAGCAACATTTATAGTTGTTATTTACATTTTGTAATCTCTTCCAGGTTGTTTCCTCAAGCAAATGTATCCAGGCTGACCTCCTGGAGTCATTTCAACTGCACCTACTCCTGTGCCTATGTGCTAGACCCTCAAGATCCCCTCTTCCAGCGAATCGGAGCGCTCTTTTTGACTCAGGTCATAAAGGAATTTGGCACAGACCATATTTACAACACAGACACCTTTAACGAGATGGCTCCAGCCTCTTCAGATCCCACTTACCTTGCTTCTGTTAGCCGTGCTATCTTCAATAGCATGACTTCAGGTAATTTTTCTGGTACATCAAATTGCATTGTCTCAATACCCAATTGACCCGTGTGTTCTGGGGCAAAGTTGGGGCTCCCATCCTGACCTTGTGATGAGTTGAATCATGGCAGCCTCACAACTTCACTCTCTCTTTCTCACTGGCAGTGGACTCGCAGGCAATTTGGCTGATGCAAGGCTGGCTATTTATCAATGACCCTTCCTTCTGGAAACCAGATCAGGTCAAGGCCTTGTTACACGGCGTCCCTCTGGGGCGCATGATTGTTCTGGATCTCTTTGCTGAATCCATGCCTGTCTACTTGTCTACAAGCTCCTTCTACGGCCAGCCGTTCATCTGGTGCATGCTTCACAACTTTGGAGGGAACTCTGGTTTGTTTGGGCAGATAGAAAGCATCAATTATGGCCCCTTTGATGCCATGCGCTTCCCAAATTCAACTCTGGTTGGTTTGGGCATTACTCCTGAAGGGATTGAGCAGAATCCAGTCATTTATGAACTCATGAGTGAGTTAGCATGGCGGAAAGAACCAGTGAACCTTTATAAATGGGTGTCGTTGTATGCCATGCGCCGCTATGGTAGTGTCGATGAGAACCTGACGTTGGCCTGGAAGCTTTTGTTTCATAGTGTGTATAACTGCACCCTACCAAAATACAAAAACCACAACAGGAGTCCTTTGGTTCATCGACCATCCCTGCGGATGCAAACTGACATTTGGTACAAACCGCTGGATTTGTACAAGGCTTGGAAGCTGCTGTTCAATGCGGCTCCAGGGTTCATGGCTCTGGAAACCTTCCGATATGATCTTGTGGACGTGACCCGGCAAGCGCTTCAGCTTCTTACAACCGAATACTACAAGGATATACGGAGTGCTTTCCAGGTAATCATTGACTTGAAACTTGTTTTTGATGTTAACAAGGTGCTGAATTAATCTAATATAGTTTAAATTTTAGCTTGGCTGCTAAATAGGTCTAATAAAAAAAGTGCTCCCTTCTCTGCTCCCCACTTTCTTGTCAATTCAAAACTTTCCTGTGTAATAAATGACGGTATTATTATTTTTAATGCAAAGTAAGCATTGGAGTAATATTTGTATTTTGTTTTAAATAGTTTTGTGCAAGCCTCGCAGTATCCTGATGCACATTTACATACTTTAAAGGTGCCATAATTTGCCCAGTTTAAATAATTTATCAATATTTTACCTCTCTAGACTATCACTGCACTCTTAATAACCTTCAAAAGGCAGTATTTATCTTAACAATGTCTTTGAATCACCTCTGCAAACTAACTGTATGCTTCCACCACTCAAACATCTTCATCAAAACATCAATGTTCAAAGATGCAGTACGATTATTACTTGATAGAAAATGTATATGTGTGATGGATATGTGGGTTATACATACGATCTGACCCTGAATTTGAGTCCACTGAAGAACTGCACAGACCCCAAAGCCTTCTTGAGAAAGTGTCAAACTGGTAAATAAAATGTTCTTATTCTATTAAATCCCATGCTATTTAATGTTGGTACTAGTACCTGAAATTGTCCATTTAATTATAGGTGTACTTCTGGAAAATGTTTGCATTTAAAATGTTTAGTCTAAGTTTAGCTACTTAAAAAAAATACTTAATGCTTGGGGCTCTTCAGCAATACTAACGATGGACGGAAAAGCAACAGTTTTCAAAACCATCTTTGTTACCAGCCCTCTATCGAATTCTGGCTTGTTCATAAAACTGTCCAATGTAAAGTAAAGCTCACAAGTTAATCTCATCTTTACTGAGTCGTGCTTGTTGACAGAAAATCCACCCATTTCCAATGAATACATTCTTCTTTTGCTAAGCCAAAATCACTTTTGACTCTTTTTTTCATTGTTTGTATCAAGTCTCCTTGATAACTTGTGTTGATTCCATAAAGCCTGATGAGCTTGCAAAAATGTACCATACTTTAGCTGACTGAACACAGTGAGCTAAATATACATATATATATATATTTTTTTTTTTTTTTGTTTTTATAACATTGATTTGTTTGTTTTCTAGTCTCAAAAGCTCCCAGATCTTCTAACTGCTGGAGGAGTACTTGTCTACGATCTCTTACCAGAACTGAACCGCCTTTTATCCAGTAACGAACACTTCTTACTGGGAGTCTGGCTTGAACAGGCTCATTCTCAGGCTGTGGATGAACACGAGTTGCAGCTTTATGACATGAATGCACGGAATCAGATCACCCTGTGGGGACCGGATGGGGAAATCCTGGACTACGCCAATAAGCAGTGGGGAGGTCTGGTGGAAGACTATTACTTGCAGCGCTGGGGTTTGTTCGTGAATACTCTCGTGGAGTGTCTGGACCGAGGAAGACCCTTCAAACAGGATGCCTTCAACCAAGCTGTGTTTCAGATTGAGAAAGGGTTTGTTTATAATCACAGGAAGTATCCGTCCAAGCCTCACGGGGACACCTTGGAGATCACACGAAGGATCTTTCTTAAATACTACCCGTACGCAATGAAAGATACTGAGATTAAGAACACTCTATGAGCTTGATTACATCAGGAGATCACTTAATTTATCTTGCCATTTTTCTTAAGGAGAGATTTTTAAAGTAGAAATCTCTGAATTGTTTACAATTTTTCAGGGTTATTTCTCTGTGAATGTTTTTTTTTATGTTTGTAAGATTTTAGGATATCACAGGTGTCTGTTCTCTTCTGAAAGATAAAATTAATTACTCAACCTCATGATGTCCAGACACTTCCACCCTTAGTGAAAATTCATGCAACTCCATTGGTTATACTTTAATGATATAAATGCTTTGTATTAACAATATGTTTTACAGAGATCAAGATGTTTTGACAGTGAAAATGCATCAGTAATTTTTTGGGGGTTAATTAAGTGTTAGACTAAGTTTAAGTCGCCCATCCTAAAGTGTACAAATTGAGTAACTTGTATGTTTCAGGTTCGGCAGCGCAATGTCATGAATAAATGTGATCTGTTTTTGACATTAAAAAGTCACTCCATTTGTTTTGACATTCCAAAAGAAGCATTTACAGTACTTTGTTTTTTACTACTGCATAGACGTTACAAAATGATTAGTTTAATTATTTTAACGTGTTGTTTTGAATCTGTTTTACTCCTTAATAATATAAAGTCGATAGCAGCATATGTTTGATGACCATGCAGAAAATCAAGGTATTTTTTTATATTTTTGTCAAATAAAATATGTAAATTTCTTAAGTGTTCTTACTTGTTTGTTTTACTATTTTTGTTCAAATGTCATACAATTTTAATTGCACCCTTTATTCAACACTAGTATTTTAAATCGATTCCAGAAACACACGTGAGTTGTGGTCTTGTATTAACCCCAGTACCTCCCTTGTACTTTTTCCCATCGGCTAAAGTTCATTTCTGGAGGGCCACGGCTCTGCTGAGTTTCGAATGAATAAAACAATGGCAATAAATAGTCCTAACAAAAAAGCACATTTATAACTGGTTTGGAGGTATTAACACAAACGTTAATATACGGAAGATAACCCATTTCTCGACGTTTCCAATTGAAGCTAGATGTTGTATAAACTACATTTCCCACGACTCCATGGTACCGGAACTCACCTATCACCCAATCAACGGTCGGAATTCGTGAACATGCCCGTGTAGGTCAACACTTCGATCTCCCGAGCAAAAATGTCGGTTTTTCGCTGTCATTATGAAGAAAATTGACACGTAACGGTTGTTTTCAGCAACATTGCTCCACATTTAAGAGGTCCCAATCTTTCAATTGGAGTAACACTTTAAAGGTACTGTTTCTAGTGTTTATATTTTTAGCTCGGGATCAGTTCTGGTATTTTTCTCAATCTGAAGTCATTCATAGGTTTTTAAAAAGAGATTAACGTTCCTTAGGATCATTCTGCTACCTTTACCTGGTGTAAAATTGGTCATGATTTTACATGGTGTACATTAGATTAGACCCCTTTTTAGCAGTTAAGTATTTAGTTACCATCTCATGTTTACAAGATTTTAGGCAAGGGTTAAATGTTAAAGAAACGTTTTTAATTGCTTGACTATTTTAGTTTGTATGCATGCAATTATTATATTTGGTTGTAAAGAAAGATTACTTGTTTTCATTGTATTGTATTGATTAAATAACAAACATATAAAGTTTCAATTTTAATAAAGAATATTTTTAATGCAAATTTAAAGTTTAATAGAAAACATATATTGAAGTTACATCTCTCTTGTAACTTTTGTAGCTCTGTATTTCTTTACCAGTTACTATCTAAATATATATATATATATATATATATATATATATATATATATATATATATATATATATATATATATATATATATATATATATATATATATATATATATATATATATATATATAGTTACCATATAAAATGTAATTCATATTATTCAAATGCTTCTATGCTTTGTATCTTTCAGCTCCTCTTGTCCCAAAAATCACTTCTCAATCATGTCCATGTTCAGCACAGGGATCCTGGTCCTCACCTCTCCACTACACATCCTTCCTCTCCGCCTGGCTCCTGTCCTATCATCTGCTTCCAGATTCGTAGAGCGCACACTTTACGTTCATCTACACCCAGGCTTAAACCTAAGCACTGGGGGACAAGCGCGCCCTGTGTACATTCCTCCTGCTGTGGATCTCTGCGCTCTTATTTCACGCCTTTACAGCAATGCAAGCGACATTTGTGGACACCTAGACGTGCATGTGCTTCTCACTAACATTCGAAACCCGTCAGGGGCAACCAATGGACCGTTTTCTTCCCCACAAACACTGTCCCACTCACCAGAAGTGGTTCTAACTGACTTCCCCTTCCAGGATTCGGCACAGTCGTCGCTGATCAATCAGAGCTTGAGAAAATACACAGGTCATTGTTATGTTTGCACTCCAAGCCTCTCATCAGTGCTTCTGCATCCGCATTTAGAAGAGGTGGCAGAGGAAGAGGAGGCGTCTGGAGGAGCACAGACAGAGGCTTTGGAGACCTTCAGCGATGTGGTGGTTGGTGGTACTTTTGATCGACTTCATGGAGCTCATAAAACCTTGCTGAACATTTCCTGTCTGATGGCAAACAGGCGCTTCGTCATTGGAGTGTGCGACCAGGAGCTTCTCAAAAGTAAGTTAAGACTTGATGTAAAGAAGAGTGATTTCGGGAATTGTGGAAACTGTAGGAGTGTAACATTATGTCCTGAAATATCAAAAATAACCTGGTCAATATCAATGTGGAAATAGCAGTTTGAGTTGTAGGTCACTGAAGACAAAACTGTTGATGAGTATAGATTGCCAGTATTTCAATGCACGAGTTCACTTGCATAGACTTTGCTAAGTATCGCAAGTATAATTGATGAGCGTAAAGAAGTGTCCTGGGAAGCTGCCCCTGGGTCCCGGAAAGCACCTTCCCATTCCGCCCAATGAAAACTTCCATGGAATTGCATCTTTTGAAATTCCATTACATGTAAGAAGAGTCTCAACCAACTATTGTAAGCATATAAAATTGACACTTCAAATTACTGACATTCTTTTTTTTGTTGTCTTATAGAATATTTAACATTTACTTTAAAAAATAAGAAAAAACTTTAGTGTAAGCAATATAACTATGACGTTCACCTTAAACGAGATAAATATTGGCAGATTTTTCATGATATTACTTTTTAAACCTCTGCGTTGATCTTCTGAACCACTTAAACCTTCCAGACTTCCAAAACTTCGCCTGAAGTGCTATGATTAATTTGATGGCTAATGCAGTATGTACATTTGAAGTTCTAAAAGTAATATTGTATAGATCAGGAGCCTCAAACTCAATTCCTGGAGGTTTGCAGCTAGAGATGGCAAAATGAGGCTTTATAAAGCTTTGAATCATTTTGAATCACTGATTCGAAAATAGGTTCAGTACTCAATGATTCATTTAGTTTGCTCATTGGCGACATCTAGTGGATTTTCTGATCGATGCGCAGCGAAACGAAGGTTTAAAAATCAGATGCATTTAATTGTAGTTCGATGCATTATACATTTTCTGAACGCAATTTGTGTGTAAACTCCGGAACAGCATCGTACCAAAGTTTCAAAGCTCTGTCCTGAGTCGAAGCAGTCAGCTGATTCAGGCTGAATGAAGAAGTGAATCAGTTCAATCATCATCGGTGATGTCATCTGAAGCAAGCTTCGGCCCACTGCTTCACTGTCACCAATAAATCAAGCGCAACACTCGCTTCAAAGCCTCGGCGTTGATGGGAGCATCTCTAGATGCAGCCCTGCACAGTTTTGCTCTAACATTTTAAGAACCTGACTCCACTAATTTAATTCCTCTTGGCTTGCTTTAATCTACTGGTGTTGTCTTGAAACAGGGTTGAGAAAAAATGTGCAGGGGCTACGGCACCCCAGAAATTGAGACTCCTGGTATAGATGCTTGAAACACTGCATACAATGTTTGTTAAAAGCTGTGAAGAATTTACAGCGATTTGCTAAATATTACTCACATTTTATCACAAAAAGTCAGCTTGAAACTTTGAGTTGAGAGAAAAAGCATGAAAGAGAAAGCATAAAAAAATCCTGTTGAGGTTTTAACGTTAATCAAAATGAGGGCTGTGGAATTAATCCAACTTGCATCGCAATTGTCATTTAGAAAATCACAATATGCTTATATATATATATGTACACACTCGAAGCGTGTGCTTAAGTTCTCTGCTGTCTCTTACTCTGTTTGTAGATAAGGTGCTGAAGGAGCTGATCGAGCCATATGATCAGCGTGTGCGAAAGCTCCACGGCTTTTTGAATGATGTCAAACCTTCGCTGAAATATGAAATCGTTCCCCTCTCGGACCCGTTCGGCCCCTCCATCACCGACCCCGAGCTGCAGTGCATTGTGGTCAGCGAGGAGACCAGGAAAGGTGGCGAAGCCGTCAACAAGAGGCGTCTGGAAAATGTGAGAACGTTACCACTGAACCACCACGAGCTTGACACACAGCAGCTTTTAATGTCAGATTAAAAAAAACGCATTACTTTTGGACCAATTTTATGTTTATATGTGAAAGCAGGTTTTTTTACACTTAGAAAAGAGTTTTAAACAAGGTAGAGTTTGAAAAAGTGAAATGTTCAAAATGTAAGCCTTCAAGTTTGAAACTGTTAAAAAGCATATTATTTTAGTTACTATGGCAACATTTTTAGCTTGATATTGAGTTTAACATTTTTGCAAGGTTTTCTGCAAGAATTTATCATTTTGCTAGAATTACTAATCATGCAAGGGGGCAAATACTTTAGCCCAACAGTTGGTTTATTCTACCTTTGGAGCCTATGGGTTCTATATATGTGCTATATCTAGACTTTAAGGTCTCCACGCACCTAGATGACTTTAAATCTGCTTTCTCCGGTGGTTACTCCGAGCTTTACACCTCTTCTGTTTAATTTTGACTTTGGGCTGAAATTAATCTAGATGTGTGATGTCCTATACTGTTTAAATGTTTTTTGTCTCTTCAGAAATATGTGGACGTTTCACAGTCACACATCTAGAGCATTTTTTGGTCAGAATTTTTGTGCAAACAAAGTTTACTCTGCTATGTCACGTTGGATGGCTATTGGGAGTGCACAATCTTCCGTCAACTTCATGGAAAGAAGAACAATTTAGAGCTGTAGCTGAAGAAGAAATCACTGAAGAGTACAATATGGACATTCAGAAGCTCGACCATCAAGAGCATAGCCCACAAAGAAGATTATAAAATGGCCAGTGTGTCACTGCTGTCCTCTGAGCGCCATTCGAGGCAAAGGAGCATAACAGAGGTGTGAAGCAAGCAAAAAATCTCTGCAGAGAAGCCATCTGAGCGAGCAAATTTCTATTAGTCTAAGTGTGTGGAGGCACAGTGTAAATTTGAATAGAAAGTCTCCTATCATTCTCATCAATTTACTAAAAGTCCTTTACTGGTCTGAAAAGATTAAACAACTGACGATAGACCCGCTTCAAGTCTGCACCCTGAATCTTCTAGGAGGAGACACAATCCAATATCTAGTTATCAGAAGAATACCAATCTTGCAAAGAATATCTATAAATGTTTTATCCTCTTTAAACTTTAAATTAAACATCTCCAATCTCTGCAGTTAATATTTCACAATTGCTTGGGTACAACTGGAGTTTGCACTTTTCAGCAGTGAATCCGTTTTGGTTTAATAATTGGCTGCTGCTGTTGGAGGTTTCTGCTCAGTGATTGGCTTCTGGTGTGGATCTGATATCTGTGAATGGATTGGCTGGTGGTGTATGATTAACAATTGTTTCCTGCTCAGGGATTGGCTGAACTGGTTCTCTATGAGATCCCACTGCTGAAAGATGCTCACCGCGCTGATATCGAGGAGGAGAAGATCAGCTCTTCCAGCCTGAGGAGCAGACTGCTGGGAACACTGCTCAGGCCTCCTGTAAAAACACAAGTATGATTTGCTCCATCACTCTCTGAAACCTTCAATCAATGACCGCTCACTCAGCATTAAGCGATTCTTCCACCTCTATTCAGCCAGCATCGCCTCTGGCTGCCTCTCCATATGTAATCGGACTGACTGGCGCCAGTGGCTCTGGAAAAAGCTCCATCGCTCTCAGACTCCAGGATTTGGGTGCACAGAGGATCGACTGTGATCAGCTGGGACACCAGGTTTACCTGCCGGGAACAGAGGCATATCACAGAGTCGTCCAGGAATTTGGCTCAGGTGATGAACATAGAGCTGTTGCTTTAGCAGAGGGACTCACAATCTATTGGGTCATACTAGTTCATTTTATTAATAAAATTAGGATAAAATGTATAAAAAAAACAAGGTTCAAACTTTTTCCTCCATAACATTTCCTTCAATGGCTCTTCAACAAGCACTCTTCATAGCTAAAATAATGTCTCTGTTCTCCTGTCCCTGGTTGAAGCATGCTATTATGAGAATATAGCATCTAAAATATTTATTTGATAAACTGTGTGTATATGTCATTAGTCACATGTATCAGAGGTTTAGAGAAATCATAAGGGCTACATTAAATTGACCTGGTGGCTTTGATTTCTGGAGGATAAAGGTAGTTCCAGATGCTATTTCCTGGTTTTAATATTCTTAATTAGTATACATTTGTATGATCTTGAAAGGGGCTAATGTGAGTAAAGCAACAATTCCAGTCTTGAGACAATGTTGCAATAATCCTGATTTCCAAAAATGCATCTGAAGTGTTTTCAGCATCTGAAAGACAAACAAAGGTTCTCTTATTTTACTGTTAACTTAATGTTAATAAATGCCATCTGTATAAGGCAAGGCAAGGCATGTTTATTTTTACAGCAAATTTCGTACACAGGGTAACTCAAAGTGCTTTATGTTGGAAACAAAGAATAAAAAGAAAGTACATTTAATAAAATCAAGCATTGAAAAGTCATATAAAATCATAGTGAATAAAAACTGAAAATGTAAAAACATTGATTAAAACATAGATTAAGATAGTGAAGTGCTGAGATAAAAAAAGTTGTTCGGACGTTGGGCTTAGTTGACAAAAGCGCAACTAAGCAGGTGAGTCCTGGATTTAAACGTGACTAAAGTGTTGGCGCCCTTGATCTCCTATGGAAGCTGGTTCATCTGTGGGATGCAGGGTGCCTAAAAGAGTATTTACCCTGTTTGGAATTAACCCGGGTTATAAAGTTATAGAGTTTGTTATAAAATTTAAATATTTTAGTTTCTTAAGTCCCCCTGAATACTTTCGCACTGGTGTTTAAATATCTCTGCATGATGGTTAAGGTACCAAATGTGGATAAACGGATTCATTTTGAGAACAGTTTAAGTTTGCCACATTTTATGAGAATTTAAGTATAGTTTAATCATATTGAACAACATAAACACTAGTACTCCAGTTGATTGATAAACAATCTACACTTTTTTATTTTATTTTATGTTTTATTTTTTAAAACATCCGCGTTCTATGTTACTTCTGTCTGCCTGTCAGGCATTGCTGCCTAAAGTTCCTTGTAGCTAAAATGTGAAACCTTCAGTTTGTGTAGTTAAACCTTAATTATGTTATGAAAACAAAATCTAAACTTTCCAAAATCTAAAACTTGGTGTGCATCAGTGTTAATTAACACTTCAAACTTACGTAGGATGTGTTTCCTTTTAAGTTTCCTTTATATTAAATTTTTTTCTGATGCTTATTTTAATTTAGAAAACAGATCTTTGTTTTCTTTTCCAAACTTTATTAATGTTTGTGTTTGCGTTAGCGAAACACACACACAAAAAAAATATTTTTGCTTGTTTTTATTGAAGTATCAGTGTTAAGCTATTCGCACTGACTGCTACGTTTCGCTTGATCCTCAGATATTCTCGATGAAGACACCAGCATTAACCGGCGAGCGTTGGGCAGAAAAGTGTTCGGTAACCAGGTGATGGAATTTAGATTCGTTCAAATCTTTTTCTGTCCTGCTCTTCCTCATTCTGCTCATCTGTTTCAGGAGCGTTTGAAATCGCTGACTGATATCGTGTGGCCCGAGATTGCTCTATTGGTGAAGAACAGAATAGATCAAGCTCAAGAACAGGGTGAAGAGCTTGATCTTGATCCTCTGGAGTAATTTATCGGGGTGTTCTGGACGAACACGCTTTATTTTCTGGGTCTGTTACAGGGATCGGTGTCTGTGTGGTGGATGCGGCGGTGCTGCTCGAAGCTGGATGGACTCACTTGGTTCATGAGGTTTGGGTGGCCACCATCCCAGAGGAAGAGGTGATCGCTTTTTCATTTTACAATATAATCGAGTTTAAAAAGAATTGTTTGCTTGAGGGGTTGATACTGGGTTTTTGTATCCATTTATCCTAATGTAACTCATTAGTATAGGTAAATGGAGCTGTGTGCCATTTTTCAGAAATTCTGAAGGGAGGACAATTTATCAGACTGGTCCGAGTTTCATAATAGTCTTTTAACGAATCAGCAGGAATGATAAAAAATGGTGTTAACTTAGCTGTGAGAAAGAGTGACTGCGCGTTTGGCTCCAGATAGCACATAGCTTTACAATAGCTAAAAATTGTGAAAGGCAAAAATGTTTTTTTCAAAACTGGTAGTTTTTAAAGTTTATTTAGTAGCTGAAGTAGCATTCTAGGATTATTAGTGGGTTAAGTGTTTGCTCAGCAACTTATTATTTAAAAAAACAAAAACAATCAGCATCAAGATTTAAATCACGCTTAAACAATTTCCAGGCAGTGAAGCGGATCGTCCAGCGAGATGGAGTGAGGGAGGAAGATGCTCAGAGGAGACTAAAGAGTCAGTGGCCCAATGCTAAGCTAATTCAACATGCTAATGTTGTTCTCTGCACACTGTGGGAGCCAGAGGTCACTCAAAAACAGGTAACAATTGAAACCAATTGTATTGTATACCTTAAAAATATTTCCTCTTACAGACTTTAGTTGTGTACTCTTTTTTTTTTTTTAAATAGGCTGAAGGTCGGGTTTGGAAGGTTTCAGTAGTCTTTTACATTCTTTCATAATTTTTACAGTAGAAGCAATTTTTTTAAGAAATAATTTTACTATAGTATTATATTTTCTGCTTGCTGAGTACTGTAGTGTGGCATTGTTTAAGGTAGGAACCATATTAACATACATATTACAGCCCTGGATGATACGCAAGGCGTTCTTTCATAAACAAAATGAGTTTTCATTGCAAACTTCAACATATCAATTATTTTTGAGCTGTGCTATAATGGTCGTGTGGATATGAGTACTAACACCAGATTATTGTGGCTCAGGGGCTGAAACTATAATATCTGCAGCATTGAAAGAGTGCTGTACACACTGCACATAGTGTACACCCACTAGACCTTGAATAATTTTCAGTTTTATTCACTTACACATTTATTACCCTTCCTAATAAATTATACAAATTGTATAATTGGATGATACTCCACTGAGCAGATTACATCTGGTATTGGTTATAACATAAAAGGTGCCATTTAATGTTCCTTTCAAATAATGTATAATAACTACTTTACCCCTCAAAACCAATACTGCACCTTCAAAAACCAGTAATTGTCAATAACAATATAATTGGATCACCTGAAAAGGTTGTGCGTCACTAAACAAGCTATGTACCTGTTGATCCTCCCACTGTCACACTTCAGTCACACCTGTAACTGGCTTTTGCTGTTGCCACATAGAAAACCTACTTATTTATAATGAATATTTTTATATATTGGTAAGCCAAAAAACACCTTTGCCCCTGGAACAGTTTCTTTTCATTGTTTATAGACACGTTCTGCTACAGTACATGTCTGGGACAGTTAGCATGTACTTTGTTCATTGAGATGCAATCGTGGTGCGTCTGCTTAAAGTCAGTGGGTCTTGTTCCAGCCATCAAGGTCACAGAAAATGTATTTACAATTACATCAACATGCATGAATCAGAATATGATGAGGTATTTTGTGAGGAGGGAACAATGCTTAAACATGCAAAGAATGTTTGAAAAGTGAAGTTTTCATGATATGGTAAGTTTATTAATATTTTACTCTGTGCTTGTTTCTACAGGTATTAAAAGCCTGGAATCTCTTACAGCAGCGAATCCAAGAGTTGCAGAAAATCTTCAAATCTTCCGCGTGAAAGCATTTTGTAGGAAATCACAGTGGTTTATTGATCTCTTATAAACAATTTAAAAATATTTTTCACATGGTCTTCCTTTAGTTTGAGAATTTTGCACTTCTTTTATTTTTGCTAAATCAAACAGCCAGATTGTGCCAGTGGTGGCTTTAACTGCTGTAACACAGTTTTTAACACTTTATCATCTTTTCTATATAACATATGGTTAAGTATATTAGTGCCTATGATGTCAGCTGTATCAAGTTGGCTTTACGCCACTTCGTTTTTTTTGTTTTATTTGCAGTGTATTCACCAGTTTTGAAATTGTTTTAATGTACATTGTGCCTCTTACAGACCAAAGTTTTCAGTAACTGTAGAGATGGTCAGTAAGCTTTGTCAGACTTTCAGATGAAAGCACATACTGGATTTTAATGAAATAAAGTAATTTTGTAATAAAATTGTTAAGACATTTATTCAGATATTTACACATGCTAAAACAACCATCTTCCACAATCTTTCACATATCAAACATCTTGTGGAGAAAGCAAAAAAATTCTAAAACAGCTTTCACAGCAGAAAACAGAAATCAATGTATAGTGTAAATGGAGCTAAAAAAAACAATAGTTATATTGTGAATAAAAACCATTAACAAGTGTTTGTTTCCAGTTCTTTTTTCCATCGCGTGTCCGTGCTTTAGAGCTTGACCGTGAGTCGAGCTGAACACAGGGCTCGTCCCAGACTGTTAGACGCACAGCATTTATAGATCCCAGTATCTCCCGGTTGTGCATGAGCGACGGTGAGCGTGCAAGTACCGTTCTTTTCATAATTGATCTGAAAACGACCGTTCTCCTCCAGAGGAACCTCATCTAAGAGCCAAACCACCTCAGGGTCTGGATATCCTGCAAAAAAAAAAAACATTAGTAAAAAAAAAAAAAAAAGCTAAATTCAATAAATAAATGCTGTTGATTTGTAGTCCCACAAGGAAACAAATCTTTAATTGAGTTTAAGTCTTTAATAAAGTCTTCGGGGGAAAAAGTCAAACCTTTCATTCCAAAAATTCAGTGTGGTCTTGAATTTACCTCTCAATTGAAGATATGAATATGACATGAATTATATAATATATGTAATTATGCAGCATGTTTCAGATGGCAAATCTTTTTAGATTCTGCAACAGTACCAAAGAAAACTATTTATGTAAAAAAAAAAAAAACAATGTATATTACCGTTTAGTGGATTTTTTTTTCTCCACCCCAAGCAGCAGCTTTTTGATTTTTTGCCAATTCATTTTTAGCAACCTGCCTATGATTTTTACAGGCTTAAGAACAAAAGGGAAAATGTTTCCATTAAACAAAAGAAAAAAAAACTCCACTAAATAAATCAAAATAGTTTGTGCTGATGCAGTGATTATGACTAGCTTTTCTTTAAAATGATTGAGAAAAAAAACTGATGTCAAAAAACAGATCAGAGATTGCCACCCTACCGTGGCTTTACTTTTTACCTGCAGCAACCTAATATTTCCAGTATTCAGCTTCTTCTTCTTCCGGCTGTTCCCAGTTTAGGGGTCGCCACAGCAAATCATCTGTTTCCATCTAACTCTGGCCTCAGTATCCTCTACTCTTGCACCAATTACCTTCATGTCCTCCTTCAGCACACCCTTATAACTTGTCTTTGGCCTTCCTCTTGCCTGGCAGCTCCATCTCCAACATCCTTCTACCAATATAACTACTATCCCTTCTCTGCACATGTCCAAACCATCTCAATCTGGCTTCTCTGACTTTGTCTCCAAAACAACCAACCTGAGCTGTTCCTCTGATGTGCTCGTTCCTAATCTTGTCCATCCTTGTCACTCCTAAACTGAACCTCAACATCCTCATCTCTGCTACTTCCATCTCTGCCTCGTGTCTCTTCCTCACTGCTACAGTCTCTAACCCATACATCATAGCGGGTCTCACTACTGTTCTGTACACCTTTCCTTTGATTCTTGCTGACACTCTTCTGTCACACAACACCCCTGACACTTTTCTCCACCCACTCCAACCTGCCTGCACTCGCCTCTTCACCTCTTTTCCACACTCCCCCTCGCACTGGACTGTTGACCCCAAATACCTAAACTCCTCCACCTTCTTGACCTCAGCCCCCTGTAACCTTCACTGTTCTACTTCCCTCCCTCTCGTTCAAACACATGTATTCTGTCTTACTACGACTGACTTTCATTCCTCTTCTTTCTAGAGCAGACCTCCAACTTTCCAGGTGTCCCTCCACCTGCTCTCTACTCTCACTACAGATTACAATGTCATCTGCAAACATCATTGTCATTTCCATTATTCAGCAAAAAAAGAAAAAAAGTTAAAACCCAGCAAAACAATCCATACAAAGAAAGCCCTGCTGTTCTATACCACGCTGTGAAAAACAGATGCTTTCTTGGAGGACAATCACTAATGATGTAAAAAAAAACAGCCAATTCCTTTAAATTTACAGCAACTAGTTCTGTGTTGGTCTGTGGAGGAAAGACCACCAGATCTTGGCGAAAAAGAAAAGGGGTAGCCAGAGTGTGTTTGGAGTACCTTGCACTGTACAGGTCAGCTGAACCGTGGCTCCTGAAGTCTCAGTCAGATCCTGCAAGGCTTGTTGAAAATGAGGTTCACTCCTCAACTGCTTTTCCAGAGAAGCCACAGCTCGCTCGGCTTCATCCTTAAGATCTGAAGCACAGAAGATTAGACTACAAGCTCATACTGAAATGAAGTAATGCATCCAATAAATTTAATGTAGATGTAACATTAAAATAGAAATTATGCATCTAAATCCTCGTACCCTCTAAAGAGACTGGGGAAACGGGTCCTTCAGATTTGCTCCAGCTAGACATTTTCTTTAGTGCCAAGAGGGCTTTCCCAGTTTTCTGAAGCACGCACAAAAAATGTTTCATCATGCACTTTTGAAATATTTTGACATTAGTACTGCTAAAACCAAGTTAATCATAATGTTGATAAATGCGTAATACCTTCCATTTCTGTTTGACTAGAAACTTTCTGATCTTGTCTTTGTTAAGAGATTTGGTTGATTTGTTTGGATATGTGGAGTTTGGTTCACCAAATGATGCAATCCAAGGATGTGACAAAGCTTTTTCACAGGACAATCTTAGTCTACGAACAAAAAAAAAAAAAAAAACACACTTTTGGCTTAATTTTGCAATTAATAAATTACCATCATATTGAGTAGGTTGTTCATTTTAATCGCTTACCTCTTATTCTTAGTCAGAAGGCCCCGTATGAAGTCTTTAGCCTCCTCTGTGATGTCCTCAAAAGTTTCTGGGTCAAACTCCCATCGTGCTGCGGTGACCAGAGCGAGGGTTTCAGCATCGTTGTCTCCCTGAAATGGGGACTCCCCACTCAGCCTTGTAGTCAATAAAAACAACACATTAGTTCTGTTCATTTATGCCATGCCAGATCATCATCAAACACAAAAATTTATTTGTTTTTTGGATAAAAAAGGGATCTTTAAAAAGTAATGGTATTCAATGTTCAGCTCAAGTAAAAATATCATGCAATATAGCATGTTTAAATGTTGTCTTGTTACGATGCACTTCCTTTCCGATTCTCCAATGAAAGTTTAGTAGTGCGCAAGTCATGCTGCCAGTTCCTGTAAAAATCTGTGTTTATGTTTATTGCCGCCAAGTACCCTGGAAAAAGTTTATCGATATGTCTAGTCTTCAGACAAAAATAAAGTTTCCATACCAGACCCATCATGTGCTCAATTTTCATAACATTAATTGTGTTAATAATTAATCCTTTGAGAAAATGGATCAGTCAAACAATGGTGAAGGCACCATAGATAATAGGATTACAGCGAAGATATTTAAGAGTTGTGGAAAAAAGGTTTACTTCCAATTTAAACAAGAAAGAATTTGAAGTACCACAGACTGCTAATATAAAGAAAATTAGAAAAGTGTAAATCTTATGAAAGCTTTACCGCAAGGCAACATGAGGACTAATGATTAATGAAATATTTTTGCTCTTGTGAGAAACAGAAATCCTAAAATGTACAAAACACAAGCATATACTGCTATTTTAAGCCTTACAGGATGTAGCAGATAACTCCAATGCTCCACATGTCGGTTGCCAGATCTACAGGCTCATAGTTGACCACCTCTGGAGCCACAAACTCAGGGGTCCCCTGCATCACCAACAGATGTTTTCCAGGCTCTTAAGAAACAAACAAACAAACATTAATAGATGTTGCATTTAATTTTCTGTAATATGTATATTGGTAGATAGGGATTTATTTTATGTAGACAAAGTAGGAACTAATCTTTAATTCAAACTTTGTTGTGTTCACGTCAAGCATTAAAATCAATCAGTACAAGTCTAGCAAGAATGTCAGCCTTTGATGGGGCCAGCCTGCAAATGATGCTTAGAATCTGTCTGTGTCTTTGGGCTGCTGCACCACCCATCATCTCTCCTCCAACCACGAAGCCAGAAATGTTTTCTAGTCCAGGTACTGCAACCTCGGTTGGGAACGTCTGGAAGAATTAAACCTAAAAAGCATGGTTTTGACTCGCAAATATGTGGTGACAAAGTGAGAAATAAAACTAGGATATACACAGGAGATGCTTTTGAAAGCCATAAACGACTAAAAGAGGAGATTAACTTGAAGACAGATGCTGATCTTACATATTCTTCTTGACAGGTAAAATTGTAATGTTTGACAAACTTGGACATCTCTACAGTAGAATAACAATGTTGTTGGATTGCTCGGTTACAAGTTATTTTTGGTCATAAACATTTTCAGAAATAGCAGGTACACGTTGCAGTAATTGAAGTAACGTTAACTTAGTTCAGGTGAAACAGTCAACAACAAAATGAGTTGTTGTTTAGTTATTATACTCGATTAATGTTAGCCGGACAATTTGTGTTTCAATAAAGAGATAGTGAATTTGTAAAAAAAAAATAAAAAAAAAACATCTCGTCAACCGTCCCAACCAAATGCGTGCATTTTCATTGTAAACAAACAACGATTCCATGTAAAAACATGTTTAAAGCCTGATACTAGCGAATTTATTTATTCATATTGATTATTGTAAAAACAGTGAGGTATTTTTATTTATTCCTCAATTGTTTAAATGTTTTTAACCTTAAATGTTGGACAATTAAAGGCGTGTCTACTTGAGTGGCAGCCATAGAATGAGAGGGCGCTTAGGTTTTGGTTCGATCTTCTCAGCTCCAAGCAGTCACCCATGTCCTGCTTTTTTGCCCACTTGTAACAATTCACTGGTTCACTGCTCAGATAGCTGACCATGCTGAAGTTGTGCTTTAAAGTCTTTCTTCAAACACCTACTTGAGGACATTACAGACTTTAGGTCCTCACTTGAAAACTGTCGGTCTATGGCAGGGGTCACCAACACCAGTGCATGATGCATACTAGAATAGGGTGGCAACATTTGTTATCTTGATTTTACAGTATACAATAAATTAGTTGCAGGATATCGTTTAGACATTTAACATCACTCACCTAGTTTGCAAGCCATCCCAAAGTCGATGATCTTGATGAGCGTCCCCGTGGGGTTCACACAGACGATGTTTTCAGGCTTCAGGTCCAGGTGGATGATGCTTTTATGGTGTAGGTACTGGATCCCCTCCAGGATCTGATGCATGTAGTTCACACTGTTGGGCTCTGTGTGATCGAAGTTCTCATCCACAATCCGCTCGAACAGCTCCCCTCCTGCAATGCTACGACCAGGAAGAGAAAGTTGAGCGTTCAGAGGTATTTCATTCAATCCCATTGACACGAAACCCTTGAAAGAAAATCACCGTAAGAGACTTTTCATTTTCAATATAAAGTGAATGGTTGATGAAAAACAATAGTTGTTTCATTCTAACCTTAAAACTAGAGAATTGTTTAATACATTTGTTTGGAAAATGTTCTTAATGTAAGCTTAACGTACAGTCAAAAAATAATGTAATAAATGATAAGGTGGTATTCTTAATTGGCGGTCCTCTTCCAACACACTTTTAAGGGCAGACTAAGGCCGAGTAGCAAATTCAGAGGGACGCTCCAGTAAAGGGCCAAGTAAACTTTGTTTGTGACTTATGTTAGAATTTATGTTAAATAAATCTATTCCTTTTATTACACATGTATATCAAACTTTTTTGCCGTAGACCAGGTCTAATTTTTGCACTTTTTAAAAATAAGATGCTAGATAATTTTGGATCTCCAGAGCAAAGAGAAACAAACTCTGATTTGGGTTGTGTGTTCTTCACTCACTATTCCAGAACCATGACAATCTCCGTTGAGCTGTCGTAGGCGGCGACACACTGCACCACTTTGGGATGCTGCAGCTCCATCATCAGCTTTATCTCCTGACGTGCTGCCATCTTGTCTCTGGAGACTCGTGCACGGTAGAACTTACCAGCACATACGTCCCCCGTCTGCTTGTGGGTCATCCTGAACACCTCTCCAAACTTCCCCCTGCGCATGAGGATAAAGGGGCAGACATTATCTCAACAAACAAACACCTCAATAAGAACACCAATGAAAGGGGACACTCACACGCCCAGTTTCTCATGGACTTGATAGTGATCTCTGGCTTTGTTCTTGGTGTCAGGAACAACCACTACATATGGGGTCACTTCCTGTTGTGGTTCACCTGCACAGGAAAAACAAAAAAAACATTACTTTATTATTGTAAAAATTTGAGAATATTTCGGTCATCTATAAAAAAAACACTGGAAAGTCCTGCCGTTTAAGCCAAAATGTAAATCTCCTAAAAGTTTCCCTTTAAGTATAAAATGCAGTATTTAACAAAACACTTATCAAATAAAAAAACACTAACATGATTGAACATGCATATACATTCATATTAAGGCATGTTCTGATTGATTGATTTGTCATTTGTAGGCAAAATAGAGTTAGAATTTTTTTTTTAAAGGTTCATGAAATTTGTAAATACTTGTAAATATCTACCCGTCCGTCCATAAATTATAATTGTTTAGTTAATAGAATTTACAATAGATCTTTTAGTAACACTATGTTTGATGTTTCAACAGTAAAACCTGAAATTATTGACCTGCTGTGTTCATCTGGATGCAGTCGGACTCTTCACTAGGATCACTAATGCCAACTGAGTTGAAAGCTCGAACCCTGAACCGGTATCGTCCTGCTGGATCTAGGCCAGAGCTCAGCCGGACCGAGGTGTTAAGGCAGTGTTCTGGAAGCTCTGTCCAGTCTTCGGGATTCCCTCCGTCCAGGCAAAGACGCTCCAGAAGGTACCCAGTTATGGCCGACCCACCGTCAAAACAGGGACCGGACCAGCTCAGAACCAGAGAGGAGGGTGTGAGGCGAGAAACAAACGGACGCGAGGATGGAGGGTCTGGAGACGCTGAGGAAGAAAAGGACAGGATGTCTGATTGTTACATGGTAAAAGGATAAAAAAAAAATTTTTTTATGTTTTATTTATATTTTATGCGAGTTTTAATTTCAAATGATGAAATTAACATAAAAAAGGGGGTTATTTGCTCTGGGAGATTTATTTATTTATTTATTTCAGCACAAAATCAGGCTAAACTAGGCTTATATAATAAGTTAGGGATTGCTGTTAGTTTAACCATTTCATTTGATTAAAATTTCCCTTATTTATTGAACTTGGATAACTATATTTCGTGATCTCAGAATTTGATAGTTCTCCTTCTACCCCATAGAATTATCCATAGAGCATTTCTATTAAACTGTAAACTGATTAAAAGATAAAATTGCGTAAAAATAAAAAAAACTTTAATATTTTACATTATTATTTATTTTTTAAATATAACATTCAATAATAAAATATATTGTATCATTATAAAACAAACCTCTAAAAAGCATTAAATTCTACAAACAAAAAAAGTTCAAAAAAGCACAATGTGTGCATTTTTGTTCAGGAACAAGTAGAATCTTGTCAGTTAAAAACTCTGGGAGACCATTCATTATAGTGACAACATGCATTCCTGCACAGTTTAGCTGCAAACCAAACAGAAACTCTTTTTAAGCAATTCATTTTTTAAAACAGTTTGTACAAAGCTGTTTGAGACTCTGTTAACAAGGCCAGGAAACAGATGGGCTAAAGCGGATGCTAGTTTCTAGAGTGTGAAAGTTCTCACTGATGACACTGAGGGCTGTGGTCCAGTGGGCGATCCCTGTGCGATTCCGTACAAAAAGGGTATAACTCCCAGCATCTACCGGAAGAACATCAGAGAGTAGCAGAGAGCAGCTACTGCTGGTGCTGGACACCTTCACTCCAGGACCTTCACACACAACCTGCCAAGGGAACACACTTCTAAAATAAGTAAATGATCTCAAAGCGCTATCAGGGGCTTTGATTTAGAATATTTGAGAATAGATTTGTTGATTTTTGTTCAAACACAGTCATGATCTTTGCTTGAGGACATCTAAGTAGGACAGGATGAGGAAGTTCACCTATTAACAACCGCTTTTGTGACCAACTTGTTCAAGCTTCCTGCTTCAGTATTTATTAAAATGCAATAAAACCACCGTTCGGACCTTTTCCCTGTTGTGTATCCAACATGAAGCCAGAGGACCAGAGCTTCTGAATCTACAGTGCACACGAACAGCTTCTCCCACGTTCACCACCAGCTGCTCCTCAGGATCTAGAAACTCCAGCAGCGCTCCTGACAGACACACAAGAGGAGCCACATGAAACTCACGCTTGACATCAGCTTGTTTCACTTTCTTGCAATTGATAAAGTGAATCCTTCTCCATCTTTGACATCTTAGTTGTACAGTGAAACAATGTTCTTAAAGCTTTTAGAAGTTAACCTGCACACTAGAGTGTTTATGAAAGGAAAAACCGTCCAATTTGCTTTAAATATCAAGTTTAAGAAAATCTACAATGCCTGCCATTTCTTCCTCAATTGTCCTGGCAGTTCATTAAATCAATCTCAAATTAGAGGATTTAAGACAATTTTAATACAGTTAAGAATCAAATTTAAGACCTACATAATAACATCAAAATCAAAACATTCTTGCGTAATAAATGGTAAGCTTCATATACATTGAAATCTTAACCATCACTTGTGTTTTGAGCTTTTTTGAAGGTTTTCTCAAACTCAGCCAACCCTTGTCATCATTTTTACATGTTTTAACATTTAGTAGAACTTTCTCAATCTCTGGCAATCCCAACAATTACTTTTATGCTTTTGAGTATTTATGCATGCTTTCTGAATCGTTGGCAAGCCTCGCATTACTATTGACAGAATCTCACGACTCTATAAATCACTTTTAAGATTTAGGACTTAATCTTGAACATTTATGAGTGCTCACAAGCTTTTTCTTCAAACTCTGGCACTACTAAACATCCCTTTTATGTTTATGAGGATTTATAAATGTTTGCTCAATCTCTGGCAACCCTAAACATGACCAATTTTAAGCATTTATGCACATTTTCTCAGACTATAGCAACCCTAAACATCATTTGCACAATAGGTTTAATAAAAAAAAAATAAAAAAAAATAATAAAAAAAAAAAACACAATAATTGAGCTTTACATGGAAGACAGAAAATTATGTAAGACCTAGAACAGTAAGTTTAAGACATTTTAAGACCCTGCGGAAACCCTGCGCGTAGCTCCTAGTGGCATACGGTTCACTTACAGTTACAGTGGTTTTACTTACAGTTGATGTGCCAACAATTATAAAGTTAGGATTACTTTCATTTTTTTTCCTGTTTTTCTGGGTCCTCTTTCAGTTCAGTTCCTGATTCACTCGTTAGTCATCAAGCTGCTTCACCTGTGCCTGATTGAGCTCCTGCTCCCTCTCTCAAATAACCTCCATCATTGAATTTACTTTATATACCTTTAAGAGGTTACATTTAAGATTGTGTACTAACTGGTAGTTTAAATAAATTGCACTATCCAAATCACATGCATTCAAGTGAGTGAAACTGCTCTCGGTGAACCTGAAGCAGTTAAACAGATCTGAATGTGCTAAACAATAAAAACTATTTACAAGTGAAAGAGCTGAAAACAGCACCCCACTCACCTGAATGCCCTTTGACTTCAGCACTCAGTCCAATATCTGTTTCAAGAGACATCAAACTTGTTACTTATAATTAAAAATCCAGGACATGCCTAACCTAAAACATGACCCTTAGGTTACTTCGCTTGGGATAGTTAAGCATGGAATTTAATTGGCTATAAAACTAAATGTTTAGCGATTGGCTGCAAGCTTAATTTAACAATTTCCTCACTTTAAACCCCTTATTTGCCTTCCATGATTTGCATAAATCGCCACTTGCCAATAAAAAAGCCATTAAATGTTCAATTTAATCTTTTTCACAACTATTTTGGTAGCAACTGCATGTTCAGGTCATTAGTGCTACACTTCTCTTGTTGTATCGTATTAAAAACTATTTAAATATAAATTCACAAACATGAGAGTGCTTTAAATGAAGTGTTGGGGTTCTGTCTTTAAACTTGTATCAAAGCGTAAACCTTTAAAGGGCATTCAAATATTTTCAATATCAAATAATTTGATATATAATAAAATATAGAACATGAGGTGCATACTGAACCTGTTTGTGTTTCTGGTTCTGTGATACTTTCGGGATAAGATTTCTGGGTATCTGCCACATCTGAGTGTAAATGTTACAGTGTTATTTTAATCAGAAAACAGGCTTATATATATATATATATATATATATATATATATATATATATATATATATATATATATATATATATATATATTCATTGTGTAAAATATAAACACTTATATAAAGAATTATTTAAGCAATTACCACAACTATTCACATTCGTAAGATTAAGAACAATATTTATATTTAATGAGAGAAAACTCATTACAGCTGATTTTAAAGTCGACACTAAATGAAACATAATACAATTTGGTTTTACCTGTTTTGGTGTAGTTCTCAGCTGTCTTCGGTGCATTCTCTGGACTCTTGAGCTCAAACCTGAAGGTTGAAATAAAAGTTTCTTTTTGAGCGTCTTTAACAAAAGCCATGTTAAAAAAAGAGAGGTTCACAGCTGTCAGCGTC
The DNA here is from genome assembly GCA_900490495.1 of Danionella dracula. Taxonomy (NCBI): domain Eukaryota; kingdom Metazoa; phylum Chordata; class Actinopteri; order Cypriniformes; family Danionidae; genus Danionella; species Danionella dracula. Next base: position 8,812,875 of record UELW01000889.1, read on the forward strand.
TTCTTCCTCTTCTCAAGCAGACAGAAATGGGGTTCTCTTTTCTTCCTTTCAATACTTCATTTTTCCTCTGTAGGTGTCAATTCGGTGAAGGTAGGAATGTTTGTGAGAGAGTGTGAGAAGTGAAAGTTTATTTACTTCAGGCTACTGACGAAAATGCAGTGGGCGGGGCCTAGTTAATGTGGGCGCGGCTTTATCGAGCGGGAAAAGAAACGCCCAAACAATTTAAAGAGAAAAATATTAACAGTAGGTTTCGTAAATATGTCCCGAATGATTAGTTAATACACAAAGATTTTCTATATGCTGTATTAACTGTGTGCTAAATACTGAAATAAGCTATTTATATTGCCTTTATTCAGGAGGGTGTGTCGAAATGTGGATGAACTCGTCTGGGTTTCCTGGTTTGCTTTTGTTTCTTGCTTTTTTTTCTGCTAGAATTTTTTATCTATACATCTATATAGAAAGGTTATCTATAAAAATCATATAACTTTTCTTGTTAGAGAGGAATTCAAAAGCTAAAAATGTATAATTATAAAAAATTTAATTTAAGTAGCTAAATTTAGTTTCCAGCAATCAGTAATTGTCTGAAGTTAGGCATAACAAAATTAAAAAAAAACTGACCCAACAAGGATGGAATTTAGGGTGTTAATGCGCTATTATAGAGTGAGACAATGAGACAAAAAATGGGTACAACCATCTGTGTTATTTAGTTTAATTGTTTGGAACAACACAACTAAAGAGAGATGCTTTTTCTAGATGCTTTTTCTGGTTCTCAGGAGCAGAGCCATTAAAGTAAATAATAGCTGAAATATGACGTCGAAGGGTAAAGATGACTCGGTCTGCAATTTGACGATACACAAACACACCGTCCACCTGACAATGTTGAACATGAGAAAATAACAGGTGTATGGAGGCTTGACCTACATTCAAGGGACTGTCCATCCAAAAAGGCCTTCTTCCTCTCCATCACAGGCCATTAAGTGACATTATTGTGTCTTTTTTTGGGGATGAACCCTCAGTTGCTGTCTTGAAATAAGTTATGTTCCACTAATGCAATATTGACAAAAAAAGTCTCCCTTACATTTCAACCCCACTGTTATCGACCCTCACATAAAATTATAAGTCAGCCAAACATAGCTACTCTTTAAAAAACTTCAATTTGAACTCCAAATCAAGGAGTGCAACTTTATTTTTCAACACAACACATTGTGACTTGCTTGAGGATGTTGATGCTCTGAGGAAATGAGTGGAATGAGGAAAAAGACAGACAATTCCCCAAACCAGGAAAGTGGTTCCAGATAATTTTTATAACAAACACAGAACCTGTTTCTACATGCTGTTGGTTTGTGAAAAGCTAACTATTAACAGTTCTGCAGGTCTGAAGTGTATGGAATAGAACTAAGAGATGTTTATCTGGGAATTCTTCTGATGAGAAACAGTTGTTTTCAATAATGACAGATAGCAGACAACAACCTGAATCAGCAAATCTGTCCATAAATGACGTCTTGAATTGTTTTTGTTGATACACTCTCTGATTTCAATTCTGCGAATGAACCAGTGTTTGCTTATAAAATGCAGCAATTAAACTGAGAACAGATGCAGGTTACTAATGATAATAGTTCTCCTGCAACTAAATCAATTTCTGGCGTTTAAATCGTACAAAAAATGGCCATGAACATTAAAAAAATTAGCATTTAAGTTGTTTGTAAGTAAAAGGTTCAACTTTGTTGAAGGATATTGTTTTTTCCAGTTGGGATTTGGCTCTTAAAAAAAGGGTAAAGAACCTGAAATTAATGTTCTCAAGATGTTTGCTTTTAGTTCTTTCTTTTTTTTTGCAACCAGACACATCATCTTAAAGTTTCATGTTAGTTATTTTGTTGTAACCTAAAAGAAACCTTCTCAGAACATTCCCTTTCAGTATTTTTTGTGCTGCCAGAAATGAACGTTTCCAGAAATTATATTGGATTCAGAAAGTTACCCTTTAGTACAATTTTTGCAACTAGAAAGTAACAGACATTCTCACAACCTTTCCCTTTGGTCATTTTTTGCATTTATTTTTTGTAACTAATATCTATTTTTTGTAAAGCAAGGTATTTTGCTGTACGTTTGTGAAACATTCATAAAATAAATAACAACCAGATCTTGGAAAAATATAAAAACTGAAGCTAAACCACTGAGTAGCATCCAGTTTCAATGCCGGAGTGATACCTCGTTCGGCACTCCCCCGTCAGGCCCCCGTTTTTTTCAAACAGCCCTCTCTAATGCTTCGAAGACTCGTCGAAACATAGACAGCCTTGATGTCCAAATTAAAAATGAGCACCATGTTAAGTTTTATCAAGTTTTAACATCAAAACGATATTAAAATAGTAAACAATTTACTGTAAACAAAACTGCACATTATCAATTATTTGCAGACAGATTGTTTGTTTCTAGTGAAGCAAAGATATCATAGTGTACAACACGACGTGGGATACTGTTTTTCAGACTCCAATAATATTATATATAATGTTATAATACTTATACTAACACTACAATAATAGTTAAATCATAAGTTTAAAACCTCACCAACAGCTTGTTTAATGCAATTTATCTTTATAAGACGTGAAAAATAACATAAATAAAACCACTTAGTCATGTTTCAATTTTCCATTGTTAAATAAAGTTTTTTGCTGTATGCTGTATAAAAAAGGTCAGGATCTAACATGGTGTCACTCTGGGAACGCTGTTGGATAATATTGATAATACCAGCTGGTGTTTACTTTAAGGAGCATTAAACCAATTGAACTTATTGGAGAAGTTGCTACAAAGTTCTCAATTGCTTGTGAAGATTCATAACTGAAGCCTTCACAAGCACTGCTTCCAAAAAATTATATATACCCATAAAGCTTTATTTAATAGTATTTAACAGAGCACATCACTACCCTCACATTTTAAGCTTTTCACTGACTGATTCCGTCCATTTACTTAAACATCAAGTGTCAGTTTCATACCTGGCTTGCTTTAAAAAAAAAAAAATAATAATCACACAGACACAAAGTTCACAATCTGTGAATTTTATCTTTCTCTGGTTTTACAATTTAAATTTCAGCCACAAATCAATCACAACAGCTCCAGATGAAATCACAGGCGGTGGATTTCACGATCATTTCACCTCTTTACTCGAGCTTGAATCGACAGAGATTTTTTAAACAGACACTGAATCCCTGTTACATCTTTAGACGAGACACATTTAACCCCACACAACTCAAACATCACACGCGTCTCAAAGTTTGCCCTTTGTTTTTTGTTTAAACCTTCTCCCTGTCCGCTAAAAGACAGGTTAATCCTGATGTCTCAAATGAACACAAAGAATCATTTTCGACACGAGGAGGGTGCGAGTGTTTCACATGGGCGCTCGTCCCATTCCACACCGTACTGTGACCGGAGGGATGCTCTCTCCGTTGCATTCTAATCAATTGTGCTTGTGTTAATCATCATCAGAGTTTAATTGAGGTGGACTGTCGTCGTTAGGGTCAGTGTAGACTTTCTTTCCAGGTTTCTGCACATGATCTTCATTTCTTTTCTCCAGTGCTTCAATCTGAGATCAGAAACATTAAAAAAGCAATTATTTTGGATTTTCACCTCTAACAGCAGCACACTCTCAGAACAGGTTTAGTGAGTGTTCAGCTCAAAACTCTTCCTTCTTTTGTTTGGCTGTAATACAGTATTCATTCTCTTTGACTTATTCCTTGATACAAAACAAGGCCCTTCAATTCAAACCACTGCTAAAACCACTTAGTCATGTTTCAATTTTCCATTGTTAAATAAAGTTTTTTGCTGTATGCTGTATAAAAAAAAAGGTCAGGATCTAATGTGGTGCCACTCTGGGAACCAGCTGGTATTTACTTTAAAGAGCATTAAACCAATTCCATTCATTGGAGAAGTTGCTACAAAGTTCTCAATTACTTGTGAAGACTCATAACTGAAGCATTCACAAACACTGACGCCAAAAATTTGTACTCCATAAAGCTATATTTAATGGTATTTCCCAGAGCACATTACAAGCCTCACATTTTAAGCTTTTCACTGACTGATTATGTCTATTTACTTAAACATCAAGTTTCAGCTTCATGCCTGGCTTGCGTTAAAATAAAATAAAAAAAACACACAGACACAAATTTTCTTCCTTGATTCCAAACAAGGCTATTCAGTTCAAACCACTGCTTCAGTTTCATCTCCTCGATTGCTCATAGAAACCTCACGTTATAACTATAATGAAGCTGTAAGCATTTGACAGCCTTGTCATTTTAAACTCCCACTCTAGCATTGTTTAAGCGATCTTTGCTCTGAAAACTGTATCGACGTTTCTGTTAAGTGATGCTAATGAGCTGCTTGTGATGCTGTGAGAACTCATCTACATGCTTTGTTAAACAAAAACCCCAGAAACAGAGCAGGAACCTAAATATTTGCTTTTTTTTACTTAAATTCATCAACTGAGGTCAACTTAAACCAATTACATTTTGAGCCTTCAAAAACAGTCAAACACAACACATTTATAGATGTTCAGATACAAAGAAAACATGGACAACGAAGAAGAACGTCACATGAATAAACCAAAGTTGATCACAGATAAAGAAGATTGTTCGTTAAGGTTTAAAAATATATATTTGGCTCATAAATTCATGCGTGTCACAGCTATTGACGGATGATATAAGAGCTCATCGTCATTAAGTATAAAATATAATGTTGGCTTCCTGAAATTGACAAAATATATACGCACATAAATTCAGATATACATACGCTATTCTTCTTCTTAATGTTTAAAATAAAATAATTCATAAGGTTAAAATAAAATAAAATCTCTGATTTAAATGCTCCGTCATCTTCTCGCTTTTCTTTTTCTTCCCAGTTAGCGATGCTCAAGTAGGCTTTTTATTTACTAGATCTTTTTTTTCAGTTCTTTTAAAATAAAAATTAAAATATTGGACTTGATAACTTCTCACACTTATCCCGGGTAAACGTAAAATAAGACAATCTTAGGAATGTTCCTTCTTCTGATATCCTCGATGATTAGGAACAGACACAAACGGTAAATAGAGCAGTCTTATATTATTTTTTGTTTGCTTCTCCCAATTTAAATATGTATTTAGTTATTTAGGACATTTTTCCTGTCTTTGTACTGGGCATGTAACTAGTTACTTATGACAAAAAACAATTCAGGTAATGAGTTACTCCAAAACTAATAAGCTGCTCCTAATACTGCATATAATATTTTATACTCATATTTTTGAAATTGTAATACTTTCATATTCTTCTCCCCCCTCCTATGTTCAACGTCTACACGCTTTGATTTTCTTCAGATTTGGCCAGAATACAGTCCTGTTTTTCTTTTATCAGATATATTTTTACTGTAGTAAAAAAAAACAGGAAGACTTTAGTATTTAGCTTTTTTCTTGATGGTAAAATGCATTGTTGTCAATGAGCAGTCATTGAGTGCCGCTAGCATTAAAAATCCCCGTGTGCCCTCACTCAATAAACCCTCTCCATATCTTTTCAAATCAATAAATGGCCAAATATAAAGAGTTTAAATCCAGACCTGAGCTAAGAAGTCAGCCTCGTTATCACTGTTGATCTCCAGGCCAGAAACAGTGTTGAAGAGCTCAAACACGTTGAGAGCTTCAGCCACTCCAACTTTCTCGAAAAACTACAGAGAAAAAAAAAGTACATTGATGAATATTGCTTTAAGTGAAATGTTTGAATGCTCAAAAAGATCGGGAAACTACTCACTGTGGCCACGTTCCTGCAGTCTCTGAAGAGAAACTCCAGGCCGTGAGGATGCGTGGGCTCGATCGACTGGCTCACGTCAATGAACCAAACCTGAAGCAGATTTTCATTACAAAGATTTAGATGAACACAATCCAGCGGTCAAAACAAACCCCTCACCTGCAACAACCAATTTAGTCTTTACATGAACTTTCAAATCATATAAAACAATAATTTTACAGATAGATTTTCTACCTCAATGTTCTACCTCAAATCTTTCCTGTCCAAAATCTAACAGTCAAAATAAAGTCCTGAAATGGAAAATATCATGAAAAAATATATACTACAAACAATTTGTTTATTTTTAATTTCAAAATAAAAATACTATTTTGTTACAATTTTAAAATAAAATGCATTCCTTCTCTCCAACACCCCTCCTACTGTCTATTAACTGGAACTGAATGTATTCTGTGGTTTTAGAGGATTTAGCAAGTTCCCAAAAGTCTCTTTTTGAAGACGACTATGAAGACGTAGGGAGTTAGCACAAAAACCCTTTAATTTACAGTTATAATATGCATTATTGCTCAAACTGAATTCATCATCAATTCAAGTACACTAGACAAATAATTTTTTTGTTTCATCGTAATGAATCAATCAGGCCTATCTTTATTTCATATGACTGGTTCATCCTTTTATTTGAAACATTACAAGATAGATTTTCTTAAAACACAAGGGTGCGATGTGTGATTTATTGTTTTTTTTTAATAATTAAATGTATATTTCTCCACCGGAGCTAAAAAATACCAATCAGGCTTTGATGAAGAACATGTCTGATAAAAGGATTTCAAAAATTGCAAACTGTACCTTCAATAAGTAATACAATGACATTAAAAATGAAAAATTTTAACCAGTATTGAATAACTTCAATTCAGGCTTAAATTTTGACTGGTTTGCTATCTTCTAACGTTGATAGCACACTTTTCACTGTTCCTTCTCATTCAGCCCCTTTTAAAACTTTAAATTAACAAGCAACTCTGAACAGTTTTGAATTTGTACACTTGTTAAATTGAATGCAAACCTGTCCATCGTGCCAGAGCATGTTGTATTCACTCAGATCAGCATGAACCAGGTTACAGTCTTGATAAAGACGCTGCATCATCTGTGAGAGCGATCAGGAACAGATTCAATCAGCCAAAACATTTGAACAGAAAAAATACTGGCATAGCGATGGCACTCTGGGAACATCGCAAGAAAAAGTGCAGACAAACTCACGTTCAGCACTTGATAGTAGGCTTTCTTCATGTCTTCAGAGTTCAGAATGGCATCCTTCAACTTAGGGGCAGGAACATGATCTCTGCCGATGAAAGACATCACTAGAATGTGCTTCTTCAGAACGACCACCTCCGGGCAAGGGATCCCTGCTTTCTTAATCCTATAGTACAGAGGAAAAACAAAGAGAAAATGCATAGATGTTAAAACATTATAAAAAAAAAATTCCAACTTTCACATTGAGTTTGTCACCTGGCGAGGTTGTGCATCTCCTTCTCAGCCCACAGACGAATGATTTTGCGAGGATTCAGTTTGCTAAAGCGATCTTTGAAGCGGTAATCATCCTTAATGTACTTGTCCCGATTCTTAAACTCATTCAAAGTGGTCTTGAAGACTTTGAGGACACATTCTTCAGGGACAATCTTCTCTTCGAAGCTATAGGAGACATATTGTTAAAAATGTTTCCGCTAAACTAAAGATTAATTCGTTTCTCGAACACTGACCTCCCTCCGTTAGCATGGAAGACCACAGACTCCTTTCCTGTGCTGATGCAGCCATTGATGTTCTCCAGTATCCCGGCATTCACCATTTTGTACATCAGCAGTCTGGTCCTGGGGTCTACAGCTTGTTCCTGAGCACAAAAAGCAGATGATCTCAGAATGTACAATAACTTCCGTTTTGATAGTAAAATAACAACAACACTAGTATTAACATATCATTAAGGGATACCTGTCAAACTCCTCCCCTGATTTCAAAAACTCTATTAGACTAAATATCCAAATGAAAAAGCCTTACGTAATAATTCTAAGCAGGTCTTCAGTTTGAGCTGTTAAATGCTAAAAGCAAAACAGTGTGGAAGATGATTAAATGAAATAGAATAGCTTAAAATTAGAATCTGCTCACCGCTGTGGAGTGCTCCTTCTTCTCGTGCAGCCGAGCGCTGCGCCTCTGCTCGGTCTGACAGTGGCGCTTCAGAGCGTTGTAAACCTGGTTCGAGAGTTTCAGGTCCATGCCGATCCCATCACCCACCTGCACCTCTGGAGCAAACTGCTCGTGCAGGAAAAAAACAGAAGAGAAATCGGTGCAAACACCAGCGTATATCTGACTGACTCAGTTGTATACATTAAAGGTTCAGTGACATTGTGTTATTTTCAGTAATAAGTCGTTCACATTGATCTAATTGTATGAGAGATATGATTATTTTATTTATAAAGTCTCTAGTTTTAATTATAATCACAATCATCTCCTCATTTTGTAGCTCAGGCTTATTAGATTATGAGATTTTCATTCCGCAAACTTCGTAACCACTCCCCAGTTAATCACCTATTGGTTAGTGATTTGCATATTCATGATGTGTATGCAACGTCACTGTCTGATGGTCAACGTAGATTCAAGAGATACTAGAGATATTAATTATGAGCAAATACACTAACCCTAACCTATGAACACAGAGCTAGCAACACTGATAGACACTAAAATGGTGTTTGGAGGAAACACTATTATACAACCGTAACTCTATGAGCCAGAGTCTTATAGATGTTTAGTTTTTGTAATTGAACATCTTCTTTTAATCGTTACAAGTCCTTTTAATAACCTCCTTCTAATCCTTTTAATAACACAAGTCCAAGCTGTGCGCGGCTCTCCCATTTCGCTCTGCTTGATTCGCCTGCGTTATTTCCGGATAGAGCATCACTTCCGGGGGAGGAAAATAAACCCTTTCATGTCCAGCCGTGATGTTACAATGGGACTCGTGTGACGTTGTTAACGAGGCAAATAAAACATGTAAAAAGAAACAATTTTGGGGGGAAACATTCATGGTACGAGTTTTGATTCAATCTACGCTTATTAATCACTATAAAAGCCACCATGACATGAGCCCTTTAAATACGACATGCTTTACAGTGAAACATAACTAACTAGCGAAGGCTGCAAATATAAATAATATTATGCACACTTATGTTATGTTCCTAAATATTTTGAAATAGTTCTTTGTCAGTGCATACTTGGTTAATTTAACTAACACATCATTTTATTTATTAATTGCATTAGAGTTTTTTCTATAATAAGTCGATATTTTATATTAGTAATAAAACTGTGTGAATTAAGGATTGTGATTAGTGAATTGTTTCTTCACCATGAAGAATGATGGACAGATAATCCACATAAAAGAAGCCCTTCAAGGCACCCAAAAAGACAATGTTTGTGGGGATACATCGATCAGAGAGACAAAAATTAGAGAGAGGAGAGTTAGAGAGAAGAGAAGAAAGAAAAAGTGAGGAAAAAGGGGCAAAGAGAGTGAAGAGAGAGTGATAGACTTTTGTCACTGTGCTTGAGCTTTAAATTGGATATTTAATTCTGCTTGCCTTTACTATTCATACATCAGTTTCATCTGGAATCTCTACTATGTGGGTTATGTTTGTTTGTTTGTTTATAGCTAAGACAACAGCAAAGGTTATTTCATGGCTACATGTTGTATTTGGTATGAAAAAGGGAGAAAGGTCTAAAACTTATTTAAAATTATATATTTTCTCAACTATTAAAACTAATATGGTAAGTCAGTTTTGAAAATAAAATGTAATAGTTTGCTAGGGGCTGAGAGGATTTCTTTTAAGTTGTTAGATTTCAGATGTTGTTTCCTCATGGAATCATATACAGGGCATTCTATAAGCAGATGTCTGTGTGGGTTATATACATTTATAAATCGATTAGTTGCCTGGACAGTAGAGGAAGCGCCGCCTTTAAAAAACAAAACAAAATCAAAATGTTTTACAAAGAGTTAGGCCAGATGTATCCCTTTATTTGCCTAGTTAGGACAATTAGGAAATCTATTTTAAACTGAATGTACAGTTATAGAAAGATTTTGACTCTCCTCATGAGCCTTTTTTCTTCTGCTTTGTCCCGACTCCCACAAGAGAAAAACACCCAAATAAGTGAATTGGTATCTCTATATTTCCCACAAATTAGGCTTATATAACATGGTGATGATTCCAGCTCATTCTTTTTAAGCCCTCATAACAAGATTCAACAAGTATTTCCTGAATACTCTAGTAGCTTAAAACTCTTCTCTCTGAAATGAAGCAATTTTAATATGAGCTCTGATATTATTCTGAACTGATTTAAGCTGAGTGTTTGTGCATCATTTAAAAAAAAACGATATAAACACACACAATATAAACATTTTGAAGCAAGACGTATCTTTTGCACTACCGTAAGACAAGCTGTGATTCGTAAGGTTGAATGACTTTAATATGTCTCTTGCGTTATATTAAAAAACTAAGCAAAGAATAGAAGTCGAATCAGGAGAAACCTTACGTTATCCATGCGTGCGGTGTTCTTCCGTCCACAGACTTCCTCGTCATGTTTGGTGGTGATGTTCTTGCCCTTCCCAATGAAGCCTTTTTTAGGGGTGGTCGTCGGTTTGACTGAAATAAAACAAAGTTCCTGAGCACCCCAAGGTAAGGCAAGTTTATCTGTATAGCACATTTCGTACACAGAGCAATTCAAAGTGCTTTACATTGGAAACAAAGAATTAAAAAAAAGTACATTTAATAAAATCAAGCATAAAATGTAAAATCCTAGTGATTAAAAACTGAAAATGTTAAACATAGATAGATTAAAACATAGATTAAGAGAGTGAAGTGCAGAGATAAGATAGTTGTTCGCCATGACCCCGACGTATTGCACAGGATGTTACAACCAAGTTTGGTCGGCTCACCAGCTTTGTAAGGGTCATGGGGGGTGTCCTGCCAGTCCACCTCGTCCTCCGAGCTGTCGCTGTCCTCGTAGGGATGAACCATGCGGTAGTTCTCAAAGGAAATTGAGACTGCGAAGAATTATTTGGGACAGTTATTTTCTTTATGTCTGTCTCTGCTTGATTTTATAACATCTAAAGGTAAAGGTTTGTATTAGACAAGCTTTGCTAACAATCCTAATTTTAAGGCCCAATAAAGCACAAACATTAGCTGGAGTACATGCAACTCAATAAAGCTAATTTTCTTTTTTTACACCAGGAAACAACAGCTTTGATTATGAAAACACCCGTGTCTATATGGATGTAATACTGATGATGAATTATCTTTTAACCTTTTATCAATTTATTCACGCATATGACTTAAAATAAATAGCTTATCTCATGGTTTTACGCTTCCCCTTAAAAATGCATCAATCCTAAAACATTAGAATCCAGAATCCTCATGCTATTACTTTTGCTGTCCCCGTTGAACTTCTTCTCCTCTCTGCGCAGCTGGGTATCAAACTCCCGATCAAACTCCATCTGGAGCATCTGAGCCAGGATCAAGTCGTTGTCTGTGTCCGCTTCAGTGGTGCCGGCCAAGTCCAGACCAGAGTTGAAACTGTTAAATCACGAAATTGTAAAACGGATGTTTAAAAAGATGGAATGTAAAAATTAACTGTACACATGACCTTGATCAGATAACCAATAACATGGATATAAAAACCTTAGGACTTAACTTACGAGAAGGGTCTCTTTGTAACAAGCAAATAACATCGAAATCCTCCATAAGAATATGTGTATGATTTTTTTTACAGTAGTCAATAGATCTGTCTTTTTATAGCCCAGGCCAATAAGAGGCATAGGAGCCCCTGGAACTTTTCTGAAACTTGTTTATCAAAATCAAGAAAAGCAAAAAACAATACACTTACAGCATATCTGCTTTTCTCCTTAAGTGGCTGTGTATTTATTTCCTCCTGTTTTCTCTTCCTTTCTCTTCTCAATCAAACCTTAAATGTGTTTTGCTATTGCTCTATAACTCAAACAATTAACTAAACTCTGACTTTGTGAGCCAAAGGTGGGGTGTGCTTTTGTCCTACTAAAATTTTTCTGCCCAACTTAGAAGCTGAAAAAAAACATGTTTCCACCCCTGGAGCTGTAATGTGTTTTTATTTTTATTGAGATGGAAAATTTTGACCCGTGTCCCTCCTCTCTGGACCCATATTTGGTTACCAGGAAGTGATGCACTTGAGGCTATGGTTGGCTACGGTTGCACTGATCATACTAAACGTTGCACATGCTACGTTCTTGTTATATACAGTCTATGCTTTCAACAAACATTTAAATTTCTTAGATTTTTTTTCCTAATCCTTTTTCAAGCGTTCACCTTTACATCAAATAACAAATGCTGTGATCCGTCACTGAGTGTCACTCACTGCAGTTGATGTTTCGTGAATGGAATAAATAGCTCATTATGGACAGAGATGTTTACAAACAAGACATCCGAATGTAATTTTAGCTAACAAGTTTTTAAAACAATGTTTTACTCCTTTGTGAGCAAAAAAAAACAAACTAAAACACATTTAAGTATTGATCATGTGCTCATAAAAAGTTGGGAAACAAGGCAATCGCCTAAAGGCAAATCTTTACTTGTGTGCCAAACCTACGAATAGAGTGTGGCTAAAGCTGCGCATTCACATAACGCCGCGATGACCCTGATGCTGAGCACCTCTGAAAATCTAATCGAGGTGAGGCAGAGGATGTGCTTTCACTCTCGTTAAACACTTGATAATGGAATAAACCTTCAGCAAAGGGAGTAAATAACCTTCCTTTGTTATCAGTGTTATGTTTAGGCCAGCTAGAAGTCAGTATTGTCACCACGCCAAGTTGTAATATTGCTCAGTGCGAAGATAGCGCTTCTACAGCAGCGAATGAAAATATTGAGTTGTATTTTTTCTATGTATGATGAGGTAAATAAAAACTTTTGTTAGCATCTGTGTCGTGTTTTGGTTGGCTACCAGTTAGCATTTTTATCTCACCGATAACGATCCGTTTAAAGCCAGCACGCAATGGAGCGCAGAACTAAAGAGGCTTTGCTGACGAATTGTGCGAGCCTCTACAACGGGCGGTTTGCAGGCTTGACTCTGCATAATGGTAAGACCGCCTCTGTCTTGGGAACAACTTACCCCACCCCACCCAGAACAGCCTGGTGTCTGACATCACACATTGTTGGGAGGAGTTGGACGTCACCTGCCTGCAACCTGTGCTAGTAATTTACTCAAGTCTGAGCCTGAGATTCCACCACCAGGAAGCTCAAATCAGGCTATGGCAAAAACGGCTTCCATCTTGATCCACCTGTAACAGCTCCTATTAGTGATGTGTCTTTCATGAACGACTGTTTAATGTGACTCGTAGGAACGAATCATGCCGGAGAGGGATTCGTTCCAGTGGCGCATGCGCAACATTCTCCAAGAACGAATCTTGTAAGTTTCCGGCTCATATTGTGTTGCTAAATATTAGGGAGCGTCACGTGACAGAAGGCCCCGGGGCTGGACTGCACTCGTTACCATTAGAGAGAAGAAATGTGACGAACGAATGAGACTTTAACCTAAAGACAGATCAGAGCTGAATAAGACTAAAAGACCCAGGTAGTTTTAATTAAAATATGTTTTTTTTTGTCTTCGAGCTATATAGTTTTGTCTTATTTGTAGTGTGATTCGGGTGTGTGTATATACTAAATGTGTTAGGGAAGAAACACACAACATTTTATTGGTATTGTACTAAAATGAATTAAATGAATGAAATGACTCGAAAAAAGATTTGTTCATTTTGCTAAACGGGACTCAAAGATCCGAGTCGGTGAAATGATCCGAACTTCCCATCACTACTCCTATAGGCTTTTTGTGTGACTTACTCCAGACTCTCAGGAAAAGCAGTGCCCTCATCATGCAGCTGTCGTGCCAGTTGCTCGCTCATAACATCAGCCAATGAGCACGGAGATGGTGCCAGGACAGGAGCGCCCCAGGGGCTCTGCCAAGAAAGCAAATTGATTATGAAAGTTGACATATAGTGGAAAGCATAAGACTAGGGATATCCCTGGATAAAAAAAATATCGATTACACACACAAACTAACTCTTATTACTAGGCGAGTATGTACACTGTTAAAATCCCAATAGAGTAACACTAGTGTAGTGATCCAATTAACATTCCCCAATGACTCAAATCCTCTTCAAGAGTCTAAAGTTCACATAACAAAGCTGATCACATATAATGATTCTACAAGCAATAAACTACTTTACATTCATTCCATCTGTTTCAAACAGGGTAAGGTTCACGAAGAGTTGAGTCAGAACACAGTTAAGGAAGGTGTTAACCTGCTCCTCTCATAATAATGAGTCACACTGCATTATGGCTGACAGACAGGCCTTGAATTAAAACATTATATTTAACAACGTATCGACTTTCACGCATTACACCACTCAAAAAAGGATAATGGCATTCACAGAAAAAATGCTAACCTTAGTTTCCTTTGTAGATACTTCAAGTTGGTCCATGTTCGGTGACTGGTGGCTCAAATCTAACGAGACGATGGGTTGTATTTTTCGATAAATTGTTTGAGTAAAACTCGATTTAAGATCGACCTTTCAACTTAACTAGTTTGTAGCAAAAGAATAAATGAGTTGTATTAAAAGCGCTAAAAAGTGGCTTAATTGGCAAGAGTATTAGCCAACGTTACCAACAATGTGTCAGATAAAAATAGACGTTACCGAGATAGATACAACCGGGGTCAGGACCACCCGGAAACGACGTCACATAACTGATTTTTAAAATAAAAGTCCTATCCGTATGCGCAGGCCACTTTTGTTTTAAACTAATCATAGATATGTTGAAACAGCTCAAAATAAAATATAATTTGCTATTTTGATAATGTATACAAATTGTGTTTTATATTAATAAAACAACAGCTCTGTATTTCGAAAGTTTATAGAAAACCCTAAACACATTTAACATTAAAAATAATATTTCAATTGGTTGCAATTGTTTGGAGTTTTTTTATACAGTTTTGCTTAGCTTCACGCTTTATTGATGTGTTTTTTATGTTTAAAAGTTTAAATACACAATTATATAATCATACAAAAAGTAAACCAACTCTAAAACAAATAACTATTGTGGATCTAACTTAGGATCTAAATAATAGCGTCTTACCTATTTTACTATAGAAACATTTACCTTAATATGCAAAATTCTATATGTAAATAGCTGAAGTGCATTTCCTAAAAATATCTCGTAAACATTAACAGTTCAGCATCGTATTTGTATCTTATTACAACAACGAAGTATAAATAAACATATAGAGCACAACTAAACATATTTAGCTGCAGACTTTTATTATTGAAATATGTGCTGCGTGTCAATGTGGGCGTGATTTGCAGAATACAGGAAGTGGAGCTTTGCTGTGAGAGAAATAAAGTAAAGAATTCTTGATAAACTCATGATAAAACTTTCTGAGGCGTTTCCCCATCAATGAATGCAGCTCGAACCATTTTAGTTATAGTTTTCTGCAGCTTCTTCATTGCTTCTTGTTTCACAAATAAGGTAAAGTCACTTTTTTGAACCCCAACATCAATTGAGCTTACATGATTTTTTTTATAATAATGATAAGTATTGTTTTCGTGGATTATGAGTGTTAAATATGTCATTTTGTTTTATAGTATGTCCTGACTGTCTTAAAGTTTACATTTCCTACTATATTTCAAGGGTAAGTTTGAATCATTATATGGCTCTTTTATTTATTAGATTTTCTTAATTTGCATATTATTTAAACCCTCATCTCCATCATCACCTCTCTACAGCTGGCAGACTTTCTCTGGGACCCTTTTGCTTCTGGGGACATGGAAACTAGGTTTGGTTGAAATCAATGGAGTCTCCAGGTGCATGTATAATAATGTTTAGTTATTTTAATTTAAAATAACACAAAAAAATCACTTATACTCTTTTGTAATCTAGATCAGCAGCGTTTTCACAGCTGCCAGGCTCAATTTTTTTTCTTGGAAACATTTACGCCGGATCCAAAGCACTGTCGCTTTTGGTACACAAAATATATTTATAATTTTCTAGGAAAATGTCTTTTAAGTAGGTTCAGTAATTACTTTTTTCTTACTTTTTCAGCCTATACCTGTTTTCTTTGTGCTGCAAAATTCTTCAGAGGTTTTGGTGTTTCTCATAACTACTGTAACTCACAGAAAGGTAAGTGCATGTAAGAGAAACCATATTTCTCATAAAAATGTCTTTGTTTGCATGCTGTTCTGATACCGCTCATGCTACATCACCACTCTGATTTAAAGATTTATTATGCAACCATTTAATTTTCAGAAACCATCATGGAGCAGATTTTTAAGGTATGTTTGGATCATTTTAAAGCATTCATATATTTTATATGACTTAGTGGTATTAATACAACATATTTTAACATATCATGGTAATATTGCACTCAAAGATGATTAAATTCACAATAAATTACATTAGGTTTGGTTTTTGTTCCACTATCATTTAACAAGGTAATGCTATAGAAAACAGAAAGAAATGTAAGCTTCATCAAGACAAACACATTGTTTTTGCCTGATATTAGTCACCAGAAAATAATGTACCATTTGATTGCTTGCAATACCAATTATCACCACTTGATGAACAGCTAAAAATGAACCGAGTTTATGATTTCAAAATGTAAAAAAAATTAATAACTGAACATACCGATAATTACAACATAGGATAAACGTGATCCTGATTTTAAGAACATTTACCAGTCTTTCTTATGAACATAGTGTCAAATAGTTTTTTTTAGCACTTGACATTTATAATACCACGACTTGTTAGATTACTACTATCAAGTAATAATAAATCATTTACCATTATATGTTTATTAGTCGTTTTAACATCCATAATCTTTAACCTCACATCTGTTGATGGGGAAAATCACTCCGTTGCCCCGTTGGGCGGCCGCTGTGGTGCCCAAGATTATTAAACTTTTCACACAATAAAATAAAAAAGACATAAACAACCCTGTCTTCCAAATTTGATGATGTCTCGTTTGATGTTTTACAGCTACTTAGATTATCAAGTATAGAAGCTCATTACATTGACCAAAGAAAATATGTTTGGAGAGCATGTCACATAATTGTTATGCAGCTCATAAATATGATGTACTAAGTCACATTTAGTCATAATTTTGAGATGTTAAGTCAAAAGAGACATCAATTCATAATTATCAGATACTAAGTTAAACTTTTGAGATAAATTTGTTGTTGTTTTTTTTGCTCATTCCTGTTATTCAAGCTGGTCCTTCAGAAATGTACCCGACCTTCTTCAGTATCGAAGTGCTTCATGACAATCTTGCAGCATATTTAGTAACAAAACCCACCAAAACCAAGACCAGAGTGGGCTTTCCTTCCTAACAGCCCCGAAGTTTCTAGGTGTCTACGCAGTGTTGACATACTAACAATAATAATTGCATTCACACTGCTCAGTGACAGTGTTTAATAAATAAAAGTGTATTAACTAGGGATGTTTATTTTTACCTTTCCACTTAACTCCATTTGTGTGACAAATGGGACCAGCTTTATCTCCCAATTATGATACGCTCTCCAAAAATGTCTTTGGTGAATGTAAAGAGCCTCTGTGACCAAGCTAGAGTGGCAAAAGAAAAGTGTTCTTGGCAAGCTGCCTGAAAAAGGGCCCCAGGTCTAGGAGAGTCCCCGGACCCCAGAACCCACCAGAAGCTTGGAGATTGGTCTTAGGGGAGGAGGAGGGGTTATCTTCAGTCTGTAATTGGCTCTGTTTCAGGGAGCACAGATTTATTGTAAGAGCAAGATGATGAATTCAACTGATAAATGTCACATTGTTGTTGTTGTTGTTGTTCTAACTAAACTCTTGCTTCTTGTGTGCAGTGTGTGTTTGCTGCTGGGATCTTCCATCAGCTTGATTCTCAGCAATCCTCAGGTACATTCACTCTCACAGATCAACAAGAGTTTACATGACAAACTTTTACCTCTGGCTCTACATCACATGTACGTCCTGGTTTGTTGTCTGTGCTAGAGTTGGTCAGATTTAATCGGTAGTGACAAAAAAATAAATCACATCTTGAGTATACATTGAGAAGCTGTATAGCAGTCTGACTCATTACATTCAGGAGATAATAGGAGAATCAAAACAGAATATTAGCAAAATAAGAAATGTTTGATTCTTTAACATTTCCAAAAGAGAAACATTGCTGCAAGTTAAGCCCTTGAGCTTAATGGAGTCTTCCAACACAATTTTTTTGACCTGCTTTTTATTCGGATAAATGTTCAATGTACGATGTCAGTTTTAATATCTGTTTCTAAAAAACTAAACTTGTCCGTTAAAATGCACTGATTTGTCACCTTTCAGTTTGGCCCCGGTGGCTTTACATGGGCGTCTGTGCACTTGTTCTGTGTTGGTGAGTGTGTCTTTGTGTGTGTTTCCTTGTAACTCAAATTATTTCCACATTTGTGATTCTTAACTTTCCAAGACTTTTGAGAATCAGAAAATTACAGGTTACTTTTCTTCATTAAGATTGTTTTTTCTTGAATTTAGGTGCATACAAAGTATTTCAGAAGAACATGAAAACAAGCCTTCTGAGGTGATTTTTTTAAAAAGTTGCTGGTTTTCCAAAATGCAGGTTTTCTAAAACTTTACTCTACATTAGTAGCATAAGTTTCTAGCGTAAAGATCGGCTTCTTCTTTCTTCTGAAATGTTGTCGCATTACAACTCTGTATTCTTTTAAAGAAATTGCATTGCATTTGAATGAAAATTAAAGTTATTCTTATCCAGAGGTGCGTAGGGTAGAAGAATTTATAACAATAAATGCAACTACCAAATGATTTACTCGAGTAAGAGTGAAAAAGTATCTAGTGAAACATTTGCTAAAGCAGTAAGGTATAGTTACTTGTGATCTGAAAGATAGCAATAAATCGCTGATCCGCAAACTTCTAGACCATCTAATTATCTCTCCTCAAAGTAACTTTGTTCTCCATTTTTGTCTTACACCCCTTCTCAAAGATCAGATTAGAAACCCAGGATTTGATTGTGTTTTTATTTATTTTGCTGCTAATATATTGAATTAACCTGCATTTTGCCAGCAAAATATAAACATCAAAAACATTTTTTTTAAATAATTGTCTTCTAGAAAGTGACCCTTCCATCAAATGTGTCCTGTTTTTTCCATAGAGATCTTGAGGAACAGTTTGTAAACTATGTGACCAGGTATGTGTTTTTGTGAGTTTTTATGAGTATATTTTCTTCTGTTTGTATGTGCGTAGGTATTTCTGTGCTTATTTAACATCAAGTAGTTTATTAGGAATGCAAGGCTGCTTGGCTCTTAGCTACACATAATTGAATCCACAGTCATCCATATTTGACACACATATCTCCCGCCTTTCCTAGCCTTGTAAACATATATATGTTCTGTGTATTCATTTATACACAGAAAATAGAGTTTGTTTTCTACAGTACAAATATTTCTTTGCTCTATTTACATACAAGCTCTCACAGCAGTGCCGTGTTGTTTTGTCTCTATTTTTTCACACTGGATGACTTCAGTGCAATGCTGCTTTCCTCGCTTGCATACTCGACAGGTAATACATTTTTTTTGTGTATTTTCTATTAAACATTGTCATAAACCTCCTGTCGTTTTGATTTATTTGATAATTTTTTTGTCAGGAGATCTGTCCGGTTCCTTAGAGTTCCCTTATCTCTTCTCACACAGATTTCACTCCGGCTGCCTTGGAAGGTAAACTAAAACCCTGCCGGGATAATAATTTAAGGGGTTATGATTAGATAACTAATTGTGCAGATATAATGATAACTTTTTTTTCTTTATAATTTTTTTTTCAATCTTCCTTTTGTTTTAGGGTCGACATACATTTTGTTTATTGCTAAAGGCTTCTTTTTTTTTTACTTTGTCAGAAACCTCTAATTCATCAAATTTTAACAAGGAAAATGTATATTATAATAAGTTATGATAAATTATATATAATAATTAGAGCCAAAACAGAAGTCCTGAGTGTAATGTCTTCTTCCACACTGACAGTCAGCCTCTCTCCTAATCATGAGATTCTTATTTTCAGTTTATGTTGTTTTTTTTCAGCAGAAATATGGTTCTATGGTTCATTTTACCATTTTCTTTTATATAGAGGGGTATATACTGACGCAAAGGGGCTCGGTCTCTGAGAAAAGAAGTTTTAGAAAGCTATTTCCAGAGAGAATTATCGAGCACTTTTGTGTTTTTCGGTTCATAACCGTTTAAATCAAACATGAGCCTATGACTAAGCAGCATTGTTACTTTGAGGTTCTCATTTGTAAACCTCACACTCATTAGGAATCTGATTTCACAGCGCTCTTTTCAGCTTCTTTCTGATGCTGGCGACTGTCAAACTGAAGGGAAGCTTGTCCCCAGAGCAATGTGGGCTCTCGTTCTTTCTAGCCAAGGTAAAAATTACTCTTAAAAGCCAAAACTCATCACTCTATAACACATTGGTTAGTTGTTGGTTTATTTTCTCTTTTCTTACAGATATTGGCTTCAGGTCTCTCTCTTCTGCTTCCCTCTTTCACGGGTATCCTGGATCCTAGGACGCTCTGCTGGTGAGTTCAGAACATGTAAGACATGGACGTTTTTCAGACGCATAATTCAAATATCAATGTTTTTGTCAATTGTCAATTCAATATGCAGTTTGGTCTTTCAAATCAATGTTTTTATTCATTTGGCAATTCAACATTCAATTGACAAATGCATCGCTATTTGAATTATAGCTCTAATAACATCCATTCACGTGTGTCAATGTCTGTTCATGGAGCTCTGCACAATTTAGCAGCGGTTGCAGTGTAGCCCACCAAGTACAGATAATTAACTCCTCTTGGTTTGTTAGAAAGCTATGGGTCTCTCTGTTGAAGACGGGTAGGAACCCTTTCAGGACCTGAGACATGTTAGTCATTATTGTTATGAAATAATCTTTTAAACAAGTAACCAAGACACCAAAACATGTTTGTTTACAGATAAAAAAAGTTTCAGTTTTCAAAAGTAAAGCCCCAAAACTTGTCACTTTGTCTTAGTAACAATACAATTACAGATGGTGACCAGTGAAAATGAGTCATATTGCTTCTTTGCCACTGGGTAGCGCCTCTACCTCATAAATGAGCAAATAGTCACCTTGGTTGGTTAAGTTTGAAAAAGCTTATCAAAACTTAAAATTACTACTTTATATGTCTCAAGTTAGCTAATCGTTGTTGTTTTTATATGTTTTATTTCCTATTATCTAAAATCTCAGAGTTTCAGCCATGGTTTAACACATTGCGCCACTGACACCTTGACGTGTAGTTTAGATTGGATATTCTCTTTAAAAAGTTGCTTAAAGCAATAAACACAAAGTGAAAACATTAATTTCTGTTTACCACAGTGTACTTAAACATTACCATTTCATTTCTTGAATAATGTTTTTGTATCTGGTACGCTTTGATTGTTCGTGCTGAGAAATCTGTGTCTTGCGCTATCTGGCGACCAACTTTGGTAACACAAATAATTTGTACCATTTGAAATTGTACCGCTGTATCTAACTGGTCACCCTCTGTATGATACTTGATCAATCCTTTTAAAACCTTTCTTTTATTCATGGCTCCAACAAAACCCAAATGACCTTTTAGTAATACAATTTGTAAGTTTTGACATCGAAGATGATTCCTGAAGCAGAACAGTTGATCGACTAAAATCATGAACGCTTAAGGGATGCAGCGATTCTCATTTAATTGTCATTTGAAATGAACCGTTTAAGTGATAACCTCTGCTAATCATTGATCAAGGATGAGAAATAAAATTTGGGACTGAAAAATATTGATATATTTCTGTTGCTCATCTACTCGCATCTTGTCGTTTTAAATTGAAAAGTTTATTAAAATAAATATCTTATCTCCCTTTAGCATCTTCCTGAGCTACGCGGGAGAAGCCTTGTTGGTGTACAGCAAATCTAGAGAAGAGCATCAACAGTGCCATTGAATATTCTGCAAACACCAAAAATATACCAAAAAGCCACCTTGAGATTATTTCACTATCGAGACCAAACACGCCATAATATTTCTTTGGAATCTTTTCTATGTTTATCTGATGAAGCAGACTTGTAAAGCACATGCAGTCTCTTTAGTCCTGCGCCTAAAGTGGCCAGCTAAATGATTCAGAATCTTTTTAAAGACTTTGATCGTAAACATGAAGGTGGCCATAACATCGGTTTAATGACAATCAACATTTGAGCTGTTTATTCTGTGAGTTTAAATTACTTTTACACTAGTGATATGAGTCATCATAAAGATACTGCGACTGGTGAAATAAAACCCCTGTATCATCATTTTTTATTCATTTTTTTAATTTGCAGCTTTATGGCTGTTACTGTATTTTACCAAAAAACTATTGTGCGCTTTTAGATTTTGTTTTGATTGATGTTTTTAAATTAGATTTTTAGGAAAATGGTCTTGTATTCTATGGCTCATTCTCCTTGTCCTCTCTCTGTGCAAAGCAGTAGTTTTCTGTCAAATTATACTGTAAAAAATGTAACTTTTTCTCCATGTTAAAACAGACATTTCTGTCATTTTAAAAACAGAATATTTCTATTACAAAATGTTTATTAATTCAATAGACATTTCTGTATTTTATAATGTTGACAATACAATTCAGAATGAATGCTTGGACACTTTAACGAGAGCGGTCTGCATCCCATCAGAAGAGCAGCTGAGCTTTGAAGACCAGCACATGGAAGATGCTGCGAACGTGAAGAATTCAGCCTTCTCAACGGACAAACTTTAAAAGAGAAAACTTCTTATTGCAGCTGTTCAATTAGCACTGTATCCCAGAATCCAATGCAAGTATAAAAAGATTGGTATAGCCCTCTTGTTTTTTTTACAGCGTACATTGTTCTACATTAACAATAATGCAGAAAAGCTTACATTTTAAATACAAATTTAAACATTAGTCCTTGACTATTTTTTGCAAACGTGAATATCTCCACATCATGCTTGAACTAATACTTGTAGACCATTTCTGAATAGCATAGGGTCCTTCATTTTCCTGAGCCATTAAATATATGAAGAATTAAAAATTTAAATCTGTGCATTATCAGTCAGTGTTTAATTTTTATTTTTTTTGCAATTAAAATACACACCAGTTTAATGATCCAATAATGGTGTGCAGAGCACATGCAGCTGTGTGTGTTGCGAGGGTTTGGCCTGGTTTCAGGAGGTCTGCACCAGCTGCAGGTGTCTGTGGTGAGGCAAGATCTCCCGCTGAGGCGGATGCAGATTGAACTCCAAAGCCACCAGCACCGGGAACTCCAGAGACAACAGATCCCGCCGGTTCACCCTCAGCCTTTCCTCCAGCCTCTGATCCACATTCACAGCCTGAAATCAATCTTTCTGCAGTCGCTTCCAGCATTACAAACGATTACCGATACTTTTCATGTGTTACTGATACTTTCCTTTGGCCAACATTTCTAAAAATCCCATCTTTTAATTGGTCTTATGTAATATAAAAATGTTATGAGATACAGATGTTGCGGTTGTCATTACATTTCAGTTAAAAGTCTCATTTTTGAATGGAATTACTGACATGAATCAACTTTGATTTGATGAGACTCTAATTATGACCAGCACTTGAGTTACTTAATACAATTTATCTACAATTGAGATTTTTCAAAAGCTCACCTTTGGCAAACTATCTTGTAAAACCAAAGGTTACAAAGTCATATTTAGTTTTTTCGTCTTGCTCTGGATGTTGTAAAGCACTTACATCAATGAGACGTTTGACCTCCGGCTTACTGAGGTCTCTGCTTATTTTAGCCGCTAGCAGGACACAGGCTCCAGCACACAGCTTTCGGTTCAGTTTGCCCACCTTCCCTCGCAGCGCCAGCTTCTCAAAGTACACAAATGCCATGGCAACCGTAAGTTCTTCGTACCCACAATCCTCCTGGGCCAACTTCCAGATCTCTCTTTTCAAACTGAAAAGTTAATTAGTGAAAATAACATTTAAAATTTCACAATTGTCTCAATGTAATCCTATCTTTACGTTGCTTTCTACACCTTCTGATTTTGCTGAGTGTGAGCTGAACACGAGGAAACTTCTGGTGGAATGATTCGTTCATGTCTTTCTTTAGATCCAATGGCTTCACAAATTCAATGAGGGTTGTCTGAAATAAATGAGTCCAATAATAATATCAACATGCAGTAGTTGTACTGGTCTTTATCATGTGTTTTATCTAGCTGCAGGTTGAAACTATGAGTTTTTTTTTACTAGCTTCATTTTTTTCTGCTCTGCTATGGCTAATAATTCCCATTTGAATATGTAAATGTACAAAATCACCTCTGATAAAACACTTTTCCACACCAGTACTCCATCTCTTTTTTTAATATAATGATTATTTTAATGCATAATATGTGCTGGAAACTGGCATATGCAGACCAATTTGATCCTGAGAGGTATTCAGTTTATTATACAGTATATAATTTACATAGATCAAAATCATCTTACCCTTACTGACAATTGTAAGTAGTCAGAGATAAAAGTGGGAAACATTTAACAAATGTATGAGTTGAGCTCAAAACTGCAGTCCCTTAATGAACAAAAATGTCACCACTAATGGGTTAACAGTATTTTATAACAATTAACCTTAATTTTTTTAACAATTTTGCTCTCACCATGTAAGACTGAAATACCAGTACTCGTTTGTGTTTCCCACAATGCCACTGGGAATTGTCTAGAAGATTCGGGTCATAGTCCTCAATGCTGTTCCAGTTAAATCCTACATTAAAATGAAAAGATGCCATTAAAAGAAAAAAATTGGTTAAACAGTACAATTTGCTCATGATATAGCTTAAAATATATATAGCTTTAAATGTGATTCTCATCATCTTCAACTTCAAGAATTGGTTGATGATACACGCATTCTTTCACTCCTGCTTTCCCTCTCGATACATAACAGGAAGTGACTGATTTGAAGTTCTTCAACTGGCCACTTGAGGCTGACTGCAGAAGTGAGCAGGTTCTCATTCACTTCAATGTTAAAACTGACAACTTTGTAGCTGAAAAACATGTTTCCACCCCTGACTTCATAAGGTTGGTTGAGCTAATCTGAGAGGGTGAATTTTATTTTGATTGTTTAACACTTCCAACGTGTGAAATGTAATTGCTTTCACTACATTGCTGACTAGGAGGATTATTCTGCTCAAATAGAAACATACATTCCCACTCTTAGGTGACAGAGGGGTAAAACACATTTAGTTTTGCTTACAATTTGAAAAAAAAGAGCTTGTTTTTTTTGAGTGGCAGAGGATTTTTAGCTAATTGTCCAGCTCATCTAATAAACTTTGCTTCTTTGTGATTCCTGGAACACGACAAACTTTCTTTTATCTTTCTGTGAAATGGCGTCACGATGGTGCAGTGTGTAGCAGTCATCTCACAGCTGGAAGGTTGCTGGTTCAAGCCTCGGCTGGGTAAGTTGGCATTTCTGTGTGGAACATATTCTCCCCATGATTGCATGGGTTTCCTACGGATGCTCTGGTTTCCCCCACAAGTCCAAAGACATGCGATAGAAGTGAATTGGGTAAACAAAATTGTCCCTAGAGAACGTGTGTTGTGTGGATGTTTCCCAGTGATGGGTTGCGGCTAGAAGGGCATCCGCTGTATAAAACATATGCCAGATGAGTTGGTTCCTTCTACTGTGTCGCCCCCTGAAATCAAAGGGAATAAGCCGACAAGAAGATGGATGGATGGATGGAAACCTACGGGTGACATCATGGACACCATGTTCATGTTTTAAACCATCTATGATTCTAGAGAGCAGAATATGATTGAAATGAGTGTCCATTGAGTTTTATTTAGTACAAATAAATACAAAATTTTGATATACATTTAATTGACAGTAAATGCTAACAAACCTCTTCTTACACCAGCATTAAAAAGAACATTATATGATGGACTTAGAGGAGAGTGTGACCCACACTGTCTTGCAAAGATGCTGGATTCACCCCGAGCTTTAGTCTGGGATAGAAGCTTTGTGTATGAGACAGTCTGAGGATCAGAAAAATGATGCTAATATTAGTTCAAAACAGATATTTGATTAACTGATAAAGCCGTACATCTCACCTTCCCCTTGACTTCCTCTGCTGCAGCGTCGAGACCCTTCGACGTGTCTTTAATGGACCTGCTGAAGCTACTCTGATGTTCACTCTCTGACTGATGATCTCTGAAACCACAATTTTATAAAGCTGGGCCAAGATCTGCTTTCTCCAGATTTAAGCTCTGGATTTCAGGGTTTGCACAACTTTCAAGTTACTGTATCAAATCGAGTACATTCAAAATAATTATGCATTTATTTGTTGGACACTCAAGGAGACTGTACAGTAAAAGATGCAAAACAAGACTAACAGGATACGAAACATAGAATACATAAATGACATAAAAGATGCTGCGAGAAGAAAAGTTACATTTAAATAGGTTAAAATCAGGATTGTTTCAAAGTGTAGCCGGCAGTTTGTTCCAAAGGCTGCTGCGTGACCGAATGCCTGGGATTGTAATTTGAACTTCCAACACAGATATCAACGTGCGAAGTGGATTGTGCAGAATTATCGAGTGCTTTGAAAGTTAAAAAAAGTATTTTAAACTGAATACCGTAGTTCAAGGGGAGCTAGTGGAGCTGCTTCAGTACGGGTGATGTGATCAGAGCAAGGGGTTCTGGTGATGATTCTAGCTGCAGCATTCTGAATGAGCTGAAGTTTATGGATGGAATATGAGGGTAGATCGAAAGGGGGTGACACAGTAGTCTAATCATGAGGTGACAAAAACATGGACCAGAGTAGCGGTTAAAGTTTGTGAAAGAAAAGGACAGAGGCGATTAATAAAAGAAGGCCAAAGGAGAGACAGTCTTTATATGAGGTTCAAGTGGAAGGTAATGGTCCAGGACAACCCCAAAGCTTTTTACTTGTTTAGTTAGAGGAATGGAGCAGTAATCAAAGGGGAGGGTAGGATGGGGTGGTGGAGCGAGACCAGGTTTATAAATACGGAGTTGGGTGTCATCAGAGCAGCGAAAGAGAATTTTGGAAAAGATGGAGCGGGAGATGGAGTGGGAGAATATTTTGAGTGAGAATTTTTGTCACTTATATTTTAATAAACCTAAATATTATATGTCATGAAAAAAGATTTTGAATTTGTATTTCTTCTTCGAATTGGAATTTCTTAATTAGAATTTTGTAACTTGAATATTGAACTTCTGACATTTAAAACCACAGATTTTTTAAAAGGCATAACCATCAATAGCTGTATTTTCCAACGTCATATATTCTGTTCTTAAAAATACAGCTTAAAATTTTCAAAAAGAAAAATGTCAAAACATCAACTTCAATATTCTAAAATTCAAACTGCAAAATTCAGGTTGTGAAATTCAGATCTAATAGAAAGTAGGTTAGGGGTCATCATCAGGGAAGAGTAGACGATGAAGCTATAGGAACATTGTAGTGATTTGCTGGTCATGCTAGTAAAATGCTAGTAGCTTACTAATAATTCTAGTAATACATTTGATTCATGGTTACACGGCTGAGCGATACACTTTTCTAGAAAAATCATAGATTCGCCAAAACGCTTCATCGACTGTTCTGTGATCATCTACTCTTCCCTGATGATGATCCCTGACCTACTTTCTGTTAGATCTGAATTTCACAATCTAAATTTTGTGGTTTAAATTTTAGAATATTGAAGTTGATGTTTTGAAATTTTTCTTCTTGAAAACAGCAAGCTGTATTTTTAAAAACTGAATATCTGTAAAAAAATATGAAGTTTGAAAATACATCTATTAATGATTATGCACTTTAAAAAATCAGTGGTTTTACATTTCAGAAGTTTAGTATTTAAGTTACAAAATTCAAATTCAAAGAAATAAATACAATTTTAAAACTGTTTTTCATGGCATATAATATTCAGGTTTATTAAATTACAAGTGACAATAATTCATATCAACACAATTCAATTTCAGATTGTTTAGTCAGATCTCTAGCTCCATAACACTAAACCCTGAGCGATTCCCAAAATGAATTTTTTTAGATTTTCCAGCTTAGAGATGTACTGTAACGTAGCTACCCAAAAATTCAAGTTACATTATTAGAAAGATTGGTTTAAAGGATTGTTGGAAGCAGGAAATACATTAAAATAAATATTTGCACATAATTGAAAAAAAAAACTTGACATTGTGAGAATAAATTTAAAACTTTAGATTCAACCTGTGGAAACCAGTTATTGAATTTTAAATGTAAAAGCTAAAGGACTCACTCAAAGCTCATGTCTTGACAAGGAAGAAATGAAAACATCCCGAATAAAGCTCTTCTGCCACTCATCAGAATGATTCTGTTAAGCAAACACACTTAAGCATGAAAAACAAAATTCTTTGCACCTTCCACGTTTCAATCAAACTATTCTTATGCGATAGTTTAGTTTAATGGTTATTTATTGTTTTAAAAATGTTGTCCTCAGTAGAAGCACATTATTGTTTTTTAAGAGTTCACTGCTTAAAAGGGCAGCAAGCAAAAAAAACTGGTTTTGCAACTCAGTTGTCTAAAACTGAATCTGCTCCTATTAAGACAATGATTCTCATTTTTAATTTAACATAATACAATACAGAAATATCAGTAAAGTGACTAAATGTTTTGACAATTTACAGAAATTTCAGTTTTCAAATTTACAGAAATGGCAACTTTTTAAATAAAAAAAAAAAAAACAAGAATAGTCCCCTTCATTTACTGTAAGTGCTTTCTTTGATTTGTTTTGTGTGACAAAATAAATAAAAACTCCTTTAAGATCCACAAGGCCCCTCAAAACCGCATTCTTTCCAAAGCTTACAAAAATCCCTGTAAACTCATAAAATTTGCTACATTCCTTCACTACCTTCCTTTGCGGGTATCGTGCTGTTTCAAGTTTTTGATGAAATGAACCCGTCCTCTGCTCCTCAGTCTGACCTCACTTGAAAATAGAAACGATAAGTTTTTTATTTTCACACAAAATGTCAAACAAACTTTCCTCCAATCTACAGAACAAAAAAGTGCAGCTTGTTTTCTCTCTTGTTCTATTAAAAACGGACTCAACACAAAGACGACGACCTGTGAATCTCAGTGGACATGCCGACTGGTCTCCTGTCCAGAGGAGAAGCTTCATCCGAGTTCTCCTGTCCTCCTGAGACTGAAAGGGTAAATATGATTCCATCTGGAACTTTTTCTTGCCTTTCGACTGTTTTTCCATCCAGAGAGAGGGTGCCGAGAAAGGAACGAGCGACTGCTTTCTGTCTGCGCTCCATGATCACAGTGAACAACCTGCTCGGTGCAGCTGTCGACACAAACACTCAAGAACACTTCACCGGCTGCACAAACCTGCCGCGATGGAGTCGTATATAAAGCTAACATTTTGATTATCAATGTAAAACTTGTGTATACTTATCACAGCAAAAATGTTATTTTAAACATCTGTAACCCATCTTTATTTTTACATTTTCATAAGCAATGCTTAAATATTACACTTTCTTGCATTTCTTATGTTGAATAGTTAATAATACTTTTTTAAGTCTAAACAAGAGTCCCATAGCTCACATTTGTATTACTACGAAGAGTGTTGGTTGTTATTATACATCAAACAAGTCAAAAAATAAAGTACATCGTGATTAGGCACTTGGAAACAGATTTTTCAAAATACTAAATTGTCTAAAGAAAGGACACATTATTTCAAGCCATTTGCACAGCTCACCAGTCAACACGCATCGTACCAAAACTTAGATGCTGTAATTCAAGGACAGGATTCCTAAAGAACGTGTGAAGAGCTGTCCTCAGAGCTTCTGTTTTTGAGCTTTGGCTTTGGGTGAGAACATGGCGAGGTACGGACGTCTCCTGCGGATCCTCACATCAGCCTGATCATCTTCTTTAACGTATCCTGATGAGTGAAAAGCATCATGTAAACACCATCTCAAAATCACAAAAGTTTGTAAAAAATTATGCAAATATATGCAATACCAAAAAAAAAAAAAAGTCATGCCTGATTTTCAACAGACAATCGTGGTCTAATAGAATACAAACGAAATTGACAGTTGTTTTATCTTAATCCTAGTTGCGAGTTAATTAGATGATGCTAAATTTGTATGGATTAATTAGTCCACACCCACTTTAGTACAGATTAATTATATTATGAAAGTGACCTACAGATGCCACAGTTATTGTATCTTAACCTTAGTAGAGAAACACATGACTCCAAATTTGCAGAGTAGAATCCTTGAGTTTCTCAGTTTTTACAAAATTCAAGCCCTTTCTAGATAAGCAAATCATTTAAATGAATACTTTAAAAATGTAAACATTAAAAGTTATTAAAGCAAATTACAATAGTTACAACAGCAAAATAGGTAACCACATTTCCCATTTTTAATACCGCAAATAATGCAGAACAATGCATCAAATTTTTAAACAGCAACCTCTGACTTCCTTTTTTGAATCAAGCCATTATCATCTATCACTTTCAGGGTTACTTCCCCTCCCCTTTCCATCCATCCATTTTTGTGAAAAGTTGTTGTCATTTGTGTTATTTTCTTTTTATCCGCCTGATAGTGTGCATTAAAATGATGAACATGCTTTTCCATCGTTTGATTTGTACCTCTTTCCACACAGGTCTGAGTCGACGGAAATCCCACTTCCCAGAAATTCTCCGGAGTGGACGGAGGAATGTAGCGGTAGCGATGGCGTGAACAGGAGGACAGCTTTTTCTGCTTCTCTTCCTCGGGTAGATCTGCATAATACTGGAACAACAGAGTGGTCTGAATCACCGTCTGAGAAAGCATGAACGGAATGATGATTTTCAAAAAAACTCACAACTTCACACTCTTTACAGTAATGGCCCTGTAGTTTCCTCCTCTCGTCTTTCTTACGTACAACTTCCACACAAGCAAAAGATTTATTCCTGGAACAGAAAGCACAAAATGATGAATTACTATTTTATTTGACATGATCTTTCCTCTAGAAATAGCGCAGATAAAACTGTGCTTGCTCTAACCATTTGATCTAGATCTGGCTCCAGCCAAATCATGCCTTTTGCTTCTTTTTTGAACCTGGTTTTTAATACATGTATTTTTTAAGCTTGTGAATAAGTGGTGAAACTCAGTTATTGGCGAAGAAACAAATCTACAATAAAATGACCTTGAATATGTAGAAGAAAAAACATAAATAGGTAAAATGTGTCAACCTCCCACTTCCTTCAAGGAGCTAATAAAGAAAATCTAAATTTATTTACCAACTGCTTGTGATGTGAGCAGACTGCAAATTACAGCTGAAAAAAAAATCATGTTTACTGTCTAATGCAAACTCAGTCGGGGTAAAGAGTTGACCCTGCATTCTTTATGGCATTTAGGGATTAATTCACAAAAATCATTATCTTTCATCAATCCATCTTGCCTTCTTTCAGACACTAAACAAGTCCAGATCCCTGCATGTCTGGTCAAATATTACAATCATTACATATTAATGAAACAAAGCATTACATATTGGGTAAATATAAAGCAATCAATGCAGATTTCATGAACTTTAACCAGTCATTCAAATTAGGGCACTATTTATAAAATCATAAAATAGTTCAATAATTTACAAACTCCACTAAATTTGTTTTCTTACGTTGTAGTATTGGGCTTTTTTAAGTCGCTGTTTATAATTTAAAAAATTGTCTTTACAGCAGTAAACATTTTGAAACCAGAAATACGTTAAACCAACAGACCTGCTGGATTTATCATCCTCAGACGTCCCTCGTGTCCTGTCAGCAGGTCGACGAAACTCCTCTGAACAACCAAAATACGTTTGCAGGGTCAGAGAATTGAACAAAGCAGGTTTAAAACACTTGCATTGAAACCTGATTTATATCTCTTGTTATGTAAATATAAAAGTAATCAGCATCATTGTTGACCTAAAGGCAGAAAAAATACAGAAAAGAGAATCTACAAAGATCACACTTTTGGGGAAACTTGGAGTCCAGACAACTGAGGACCAACGATGCCATTACCTACAACCTCTTCATCATCATCGTCTTCCTCTTTACTCTCCTCCTCAAATGTGTCCTCTTCTCTTAGATCATGACTCTCATTCTGTGGACAAGACTCGTATACTCCGTTCCCCGTCTTATCAAAGATGTCAGCAAGGCTGTCGTTTGCCTTCTGTCCAATTCCTGCAGGTGGATCACATGGGGTAATGTTGTCAGCGTGGAGTTAAGCCAGCGCTCTGAATACGATCGAAGCGGCTGTTATACCAGTGATTTGTGTTTGTGCTGTTCTTTTCTGGCCTCTCAGCAGCAGACTGTGACTCACAAAAGTGCAGTCAGTGTCCTGGGGTTCAAACAGCACTCTGTCCTAATGCAATTTACGGATGAAGCATAACTGAATAAAAACAGCAATCATAATATAAAACATCATTTAGTTTATTTAAAGGACAATGAAAAAAATTCAACCTTTTGGAAGTAGTTTGTGGAAAAATGTATGCATGAACAGTTTGAAAAATCATTTTTTTTGTATATATTTTTAATGAAATAGCATCTACAAAATTCTCAGCCATTTAAAACAGAAAAACATCACGGCGATACCTCCGGGTGAGTAGAGCTCTCGGTGTCGTACTGATGCAGATCTGCTCCAGGATCAACACTCCAGCTCTGATCTGCGCTCAAAGAAGGATCACATTAACTGGACAGGAATAAAATTACTTTAAATCTAATATATAACAAAATAAATAAGATAATTTACATACATCACAGGAGGTCACTGGATTTTAATCAAATATGTTGAATCAATCGACAGCAGAATCAATCATT
Source organism: Danionella dracula (assembly GCA_900490495.1). Taxonomy (NCBI): domain Eukaryota; kingdom Metazoa; phylum Chordata; class Actinopteri; order Cypriniformes; family Danionidae; genus Danionella; species Danionella dracula. Next base: position 8,845,528 of record UELW01000889.1, read on the forward strand.
TGAAAATCTTTCCAGTACAGCAGTATAAAGTTGAAAACACCACTTTGGCTTTTAAGTTGTTAACAAAGGCATTTTCCAGTATTTTACATAAATTACCATAAATGATGTAAATATACTATGCTTTCTGAAAAGACATGCAGATTTCAGACTAAAGTGATCATGAATTGGAGAAACTTTTCTCGTATGAGTAGGAACCCTGTTCATTAACCCATTTCTTATAGAAACATCTAATGCATTCGTTTATATTAGCAGGAATACTCTACATAGAAGTGTCAGCAATCTTACCGTATGGGAATTTTGTATTTTGGTTCAGCAAAGAACTTTTTGGAGGTGTGTTGCGATTCAGACACTTCCTCTTCAAATCCTAAAATAAAATCAGTTCACAGTCAAAAACAATGACATTAATTTTTTTAAGTAAGGACGTGTGATTTAAACCTGGTTTATTTGAGCTTCTTCAGTCGTACTGGCTGGAATCTCCGTCTCGCGAGTCTTTCTCTGTGTTCGAGGATTGGCCGGAGTGGAAGCAAAAATCATTCCCTTGATTTCAGTCTCATCAGCATCATCCAAACCGCAATCAGAAATCTTCTCATCTGCTGTGGGGCTCTGTGAATGTTTTCTCTTTCCTTTCACCGGAACACAAGCAGCATGTGGATGCACATCGTGCCCTTGTGAACTCGGAGGGTGGCGCAGAATGGAGGGTGACTCATTGTTCTGGACTGCTGTGACACTGGAACAAATTCACAAAACTTTTCAGTTAATCGAAAATATTCACTTTTTCTATGACTTTGATAACTTTATCTTTTTCTATTAAATACATAATTAAACAGAAACAACAATGTAATAGACACTAACACATCTAGTAAAAAACATTGAAATCCAGGAGACTGTAAAGACCAGAAAGGTTTTAGTTGTTGAATAAATAAAACATAACACAAAAATTAGCTTGAGAGTCAAGTGCATAAATTCAGCTGGCAACAGTGCTACTTAGCTAGCTGTCTATCTGTTTAGGGACTTCTGTATACTGCGTTCATTTGTGGCTGAACTATCCTTTTAATATTTTAAAAGAACTTTGTATGGATTTTTCCTTTACTTTCTTGTGTAGTCATGGGACTCCGGCTGTTGGTTCTGTTTGTTGTGTCCTGAAGAGTCAAGATCTTCAGAATCATCATCACACTAGAGAAAAAAACCCGAATTGAAATACTCACTTTCAAAACAAGCTCATGGTTGCACACTACTAACCTTTTTAAAATGACATCAGATGCATAATTCTCACACATTTAAGGGTAGTTCTTTTAATTCATCAATGGAATTTTAAAGCAAAGCCATTTCCACAGTTAAAAGCAGCTTGGAAATAATTTTTTATGAGTCTGGCCCTTTAAATGATCCAAAGCTACTGCTGACCATCCAACTCCAGTCATTTGGAATTTGTTCATAGATTCCTCAGTGAAAACTTAACCTTTAAAACCTAGTTTTATAGTTTGCTGGTCTCTGCAATGGCATGGACACTGGAAGTGATCCCTGTGAGGGCCTGATACTCTCTTCTTAAAAATGTTAACTATACTCCACAGTGACACAATCTGCAAAGTTCTCTGATTGGTCTGTGGAGTGGCAGCACCCTTATTCTGGGAGTCAACACAAAAATTGCAGACACAGACCAAAATCGCTGAGCGATCGATTGAGGAGAGTGGAAATATAACCCTCTGTGCTGTTTTTAAGTCGACAACCTGCTCGGTGTCTGTCCAAATAATGTACTGACGAGAGGGCAGAGGTCAATGGAGCCTGATGATGGACAACTAGAACTTCGAGCAGAGTAAAGACTTATGCTTTAAGAAGCAAAAAACAACTTTATTCTACATTGGTTGGGTATGCTTAGAACAGCTTGTTTTTAGCCTGTATTTAAGGTTTGGGCGAACCCCCAGATGGATGTTGATAGCCTGGAGCACTAGGAAGCATTTTCTATTCAACCTCCAAAAGTTAATTTCATTTGAGGATTCCTTTTGACATCCAAGATTAAAGCTTCTATAAACATTCTCAAAGGTTTAGGATAAGTCAGAACCTGATCAGGGTCAAAGTCAACATGGCAGGTTTCAGGAATCACAAACTTGAAATGCTTCTTGTTGTCAGGCTCTGAATGAAGAAAAATTAATATTAGAGAATATCCGCTAGAATTCATCTTTACAGATTTAAAATTAAAAAGTACCTCTAAAGCAACTGGCCTCCATTTCACATGTCTCAGCAACCAGCACCCGATTACATGCAGATTCATTTTTCCTTGGCTCTAGAATAAACATAATAAGCAAAACATGCTTTACTGCGTCACTAAATCTCACAGCTAGCAAGTCACTAACCGGGATATGAAAGCGACAGAGGTGTCTCAGCATAGCGGACATGGTTCTGCTCTTTCCGTCGTTTCATTTTACTGGGAACGTGTAAAGCGAGTGGTCGGTGAGGGGAGTCAGGGATCATCCCCTCCTCAGCCTCAGAGACGTCCTGCGGAGACCTTTATAAAACAGTTAAGATTCAAATTTAAGACCAATATCATAACACCGAAAAGTCATACATAACTTTTTTTGCATAATAATTGCACCACCACTTTTATGGTTTTGAGCATTTAGGTCTTCAAACAATGGCAACCCTAAACATGTTTTTTTAATTTTATTTATTTATTTAATTTTTTTTTACAAATTTTAGCGTTTATGATCTTTTCCTCAACCTCTGGCAACCTCAACAATCACTTATATGCTTTTGAGCATTTATGCATGTTTTCGTAATCTCTAGCAACCCTTACAATGACACCAATTTTTTTTACATTTATAAGTTTTATGTCAACATCTGGCAACCCTAATAATGACTTTAATGTTATTGAGCATTTATGCAGATTATCTCAGACTGTGGCAAACCTAATCTTCATTTTTACATTCTTTTTTAGCATTTTCTCCAACTCTGGCAACCTCATGTAACAATTTTAAAAAAACATATCAAATGAACTTGGTGGCGTCACGGTGGCGCAGTGGGTAGCACGGTCGTCTCACAGCAAGAAGGTCGCTGGTTCTAGGCTCGGCTGGGGCAGGTGGCATTTCTGTGTGAAGTTTGCATGTTCTCCCCGTGATCGCGTGGGTTTTCTCCGGGTGCTCCGGTTTCCCCACAAGTCCAAAGACATGTGGTATAAGTGAATTGAATAAGAACGATTGCCCATAGTGTTAAAGTGTGAATGTGTGTGTGAATGTTCCCAGCGATGGGTTGCGGCAGGGAAGGGCATCCGCTGCGTAAAACATATGCCAGTGAGTTGGCGGTTCATTCCGCTGTGGCGACCCCGAAAGGGAATAAAGCCGACATGAAGATGAATGAATGAATGAACTTTACATGGACATCAGAAAATCATTCATCAAATCAAAAGACTAGTGAAAAATAATTTAAGACCTATAATAGTGAATTTAAGACTTTTTAAGGCCTAAAATTTGGGCTTATAAATGTTACACTTTTTTTTTTTTACTTTTTAAGTCCCCGCAGAAAGCCTGAATAAACGCGCTCTTCACCCGGTGCATGCTTTCATCATTCAGGACGCTCACCCAGACGCTCGGAGTCGCTCCAGCTCAAGAGTGAGTCGATGGTTTTCATCTTTCAGGGCTTTCCTCTCTGCTTCTAAACTCATATGTTAGAGAAGATGTAGTGTGTGAGGGAATGCTAATAATCTGGCATTTACTTACTTAAAAAAACATTTTTCACCAAGAAAAACTGGTATTTAATCTCCCTGCACAAACTCACCCAACTCAGGAATGACTGACAGCTTTTCAACCTCAGTGTTTGTCTTTTTCTTCTGCTTTTCTGAACAACGACTACATGGTCCGGATTGTACCCTAAACACAGTCAAGGAAAACAAGAATAAAATTCACCGCAACAGAAAGAACTACAATTAATCAGACGTTTAAGGAGCACCTGTCCTCCAGCTGTCTGATCTTCTCCTGCAGGATCTTCTGCTGCTCTCGTAACTGCTGGTTCTTGTTGTGAAACTCACGGAGTTTCTGAGCATCCCTGAAGAAAACGTGAAGTTAACCTTTTAACAGCGCGTAGAGGTTAGGAGTGAATCAAAGCATGACAGCAATAAACTCTTTCCCGAAAAACAATAAAGACTTTAACTCACAGACAGCGCTCTTTCTTCAGTTTAGTTATTTTTCCTTGTAATTCTGAAATTGAAAACGAAAAACACTTTGTGTGAGTACAGAATCAACAGATATGGAGATAAAAGTCATTAGCAGACCAAAACAATGCATTAAACATTTGTTTCGTCATGATGTGATAATCATGTGCGCAAGGCTTATATTGCCTGGTCCATCTGGTTCAGCAAGAACAGCATTGTTCAATTCATTAAAAAAAATCTAAACACTTATGATGTAAAGAACTTGTTACATTAATTGCATTCTTTCTGTTCTAGTTTGTTGCTGTTGCTAGTCATGGTGCTGTTCAGAAACCTTCTCTTGAAGATCAGATTGGGTCACATGATGGCGAGGTGAGTCCCAGACAGCTCAGTCTGACTCCCTTTGTGAGGTCACACGCACACCCTGCATCCACCTCACAGAGGGAACTCTGCCAAGAGGAGTTCAAGTACTTCTCATGTGTGCATGCTTTTTCTTTCCAAAGCATTAGTATAAGTGAACTGGTTACTCTGCATTGCTCACAAATTAGGCTTATAGAACTTGTTACTTACTACAACTCCCATAGATTAAACAAGGAAAACTATAATTCTTGATTTTTCTTGTTGTTTCCGAATTTTCAAGCTAGTTCTATTGAGTTAATCTAACCAAACTGTTGAATAACTTGCTTTGTCTTCAAAAATAGAAACAGAGACACTGATCCAGTGGGAAAAGATGTCTGCTTCTGTCTCTTGAGTGGTCCGAATATTTGATACCATGGACTTTTGTCTGATTAACTTCTAAGTACTTTGAAAGATGCAGTCATAGGGATACAATGTTGATGCTTCGTATTTTTTTAACTGCTTGCTGATTGGCTATTAGCTTGTTATGATGTTGGCACCTCCCAAGCATTCCAACAATCACACACCTCTAAGAGAATCCTCACCTTTAAGAGAGTAATAAATGCTTTATATTACATCCCTTTGATCGTATAAGATACACTTTTACAGATTAGTATTCTCTTACATACAGACTAGAGTATCACACTCTGGTGTGGTTTAAAACATTATTGAATAAGTTGTTAGTGTTTTGAATGATTCAATTCTTAGTTTTTTTAGTATAAGGAAACTAAAATATGGAATTTATGGAAAAGAAACGTGATAAAGTTAAAGTTTCTGACAGGTGTAAATAGGTTGTGTTATGAGGTTTTAATTATTAACTAGTTATGTTGCAGGGTAACTGATAGATGGATATAACAGATAGATGAAGGAGTGGAACATATTGCCTTCTAAAGCAAGCTATAAAGTAATGCCTTTGGCTAGTTTTTGTATAGTGATCAGTCATGCAATGCCAATAGTGACAACAAGTACTAATTTCCCCACTATACAATAACAAAAACCTTGATTATTTTATATTACTTCGAAAAATATTGTTTCGCATTGTATTGTAATATTGTTTCGTCCCAGCAGTAAACATATTAACTCCGATTTTTAGTTACAGGACACACAGATTTAGTTGTCGGTAAATTACCCAGCAGTGCAGAGTCGTGCAGGTCTCTTACAGCACCAAGGAACTCCTGAAGTCTCTCTCTGGAGTCAAAGAATGAAGCAGGACTCGGGTCTGGAGTGCTCATCTTCCTCAGTCAACGCATCCATAAAAACAACATGTATACACCAAAACAAAGTATTCACTTGACAGACACGCTCTTACACTCGTACTAGTTCAACACACATCAAAATCATGAGAGAGACGATTATGGGAATAAAAACACAAACAAAAAGCAGTTACAACGTTATCTTCCATCTTTTTTCATTGGTGTTCGAAGTGCGCGCCTCGCGGAGGACTCTGGGAGTTTGGCAGGTGACTCTTTGGAAGAGGGTTACTGACACCTACATGCTATTGAGAGAACTGCAGCCAGTGTTGTTTCAGCTCATGAGCACATTTCTGAGAACACGTTAATAACATTTTTGCTGATTTTTCATAAAAATATTCATGTTTTCGTTTATATTTAGATTTAGAAGGCTCATGTTTCCATTTAGTCTTTTTCTAAAGGCAGAAAATAACATTGGTGTCCAGTCCGCTAGAGGCCGAAAACCCTTCGCTGGCTTTGTAAAAACTCACAGACGAAGAAGACGCGCAGCGGAAGTGAGGCTAAACTTTGCTCTAAACAGCGGAAAACAGCTGTTGTTTAGAAATAATCAACATAGGTAAGCCGTCTCCTGTGTTTTTAAAGGATTTTATTTGTCTTAGGGTCATAAAATCTGTATTTCATTCGCACGGACCTATTCATAATATATATATTTTACAGTGTTTGGCGGGATATTTATTAGGAAGATGCTAACAGAGTTAGCCAGGTCTGCTAACTTTCTTCTCGACGTCAGATAGATGATCTGGATTTAAAGTCAAACATTAAGTAGGTTAATGTAACGCCTTTTATAAACCCTTCAGACCAACTACATTTTCGCATTGCACGGGTATATGAAACATTGCTTCGCAATCTTTTCATATTTTTGCTTTTCCAAGTATTGGAATATTGGAAATATGAATATTTTGAGTTGTTGACATGACAATTTGTTGATAAAATTTCCAAAGAGGTGATTTTGTTCTCATTTAAGAAGTGATTTACAGATTGTATAGCTATAATGTGATTTATAATTGTTTTTTTTTATGATGCAATTTTTTCCCCATGCTTCACCAGAATGCTTGGCCAGGAAAGAGCTATGTCTTCTTCTGAACCTGAAATTAAAAAGACAAAACTGGACCAAAATGTTCAGGCTGAAAAATCTCAAATGCCCAAAAGGCCAAGAGGAAGACCTCCAAAAAACAAAGGGTTGGAAACACAGCCATCAAATAAGAAACCTCCAACACAACCAACAGAGGAAAACGGAAATGTTGTTCGCCGGTCCTGTCGTCTGAAAACATTGCCAAAGAAAGTCAAAAAAGCAAGATTGCGAAAAGAAGGGACACTAAATGTCCCAGGAGAGAAAGACTCTCAAAATGTGCCTGTTCTAAAGAAAGGAAACAAGAAGTATGTTTCGAAGGTGAAAAAAGATAAGCCGTCAAGCACTAAAACAACACAAACAGCTGCAGCCGTTTTTCCTGTGCAAATAGAACACAATTATGGACGATTGTTTGACTCACAAACCGAAAATATCACGCTCCCTGAACCTGACAAAGTCCATGTGGACAATGTAAGTGAAATTCAGTCACTCCATGAACCTCGGGGGACCACAAAACCAGAGATAAAGGAGCAGCTGAATGATCTGGTTGATAAAGTTACCGTCAGCGTAGGTGTTATAAACAAATCTCCTCCCCCTCTAGAAGCTCTTTTTAAGGCCATCCAGGAAACAAAACACTCATTTGCTGGGAAAGATATTTCAGAAATGGATGAGTTGGAAGTAGTGAACACATGCTCCCTCCAGGAGAGCATGCAGGGTACTGACATGGTTAAAGTGTTTTTACCGGACTCGGACACTTTTCTAGATGATGTTGAGATTGAAAGTTGTGTCGTTGAGATCGAAACCTTTGAGGATTTGGTTGGCGATCAAGATCTGATCGTTAATACTCAAACAAGTGAAGTGGTAACATGTGAAGAAGAAAGCTCACCCTCTTCGCCTCAGGAAAGTGCAACACCGGTCTCACAAGAGAGCAGCAAAAAACAAGCGATGAACCCACAAGCCCGAACCAAGGCACGGCTGGCGGCTTTAGCTGAGGAAAAGGCAGCAGCATCTAAAAAGGCTCCACCACGTCACTTTAACCTTTTGGCTCTGTGTGAGGAGCTTGCTGATGACATCGCCTCAGATGCTCCAGGAGCTTCCGAAAAAGAAACCGAGCAAGAAAAGGAGGAGGAGTTGGCAACAGAAGAACTAGAGTCTGAGAACCAAGTGCTCGCTCAGACTCCTATAGAAGAGCTGTCTGAAACAACCGCACCACCTGAAACACCCATTCATAAGCCATCTTATGCCAAGGCTGAGGATGGTTCGAATAAGAAGCGGTTTTTCCTCACCCAGACAACCGTGCCACTCAAATCCCAGGAGAAGAAGAAACTCACTCGCTTTCAGAGGCTCAGGCAGGTGGAGCTCCAGCGGGATAAGTTGACTTGGACTCGTGTGAAGAAGCTGAAGGAGGATCAAGCCAATTTGGCAAGCGCTTCCAAAGAGTGCGAAGCCCCTTTGGTCTTGCCTAACCCTGAAACCAGCCCCATCCAGGCTCCCTTAACAGAAAGTGTGCCAAAAGTGGGTTCTAATGAACCCCGAAGAGCACTTCCAGCTCAGGCACCACCGATGCCTAATGGAATAACCAGTGCCAAGCCTAAAGCAGCTGTGGAGTATAAGCCATACACTCCCAGACGCAAGTATTCCCCAGATGACTTTGAGCTAGACGGCCTCGAGGAAGAGACGAGCAAACCAGCAGAGACCAAAAATGAGGTAAAGCATTCATAAGTTTGCAAATCATGGTGAATTAGTTTGTTCTATTAAACTGGCCTTAAGTGGGGGAAAATGAACTAAAATGGGCTTTACAATGTACTCTAATGATTGATGTTGTTTAAGTTTGACCTGCACAAAACTAGGTAATTGTTTCCACACATTTTGTAGATCATTACTAAACTAACGGCTCTAGTGCGAGCATCCATATGAGGGCTCCAACTCAGCTATTAAAAATACTTATCTTCTCAGATCCATTGCTCTGGAAAAATAAAATGGTTTTCTCCTCTCGTTGCTTGTTTACTGCAAAGCATCTCGTCTCTGAGATTCCTCCTCTCCATTGGTGTGGGGTTTTTTGGTAATGGGTGGAGCTTCAGCACACCTTTTACTATTTCCAGAGTTCGTATCTGTGTTTTCCCCTCAGTTTAATAACTGAGCCACATCTTTCAAAGCAAGGAACTACTCACAATAAAAAGAAAACAATGCTTTCTCTGTACTGGTTTAGATGTTTGGTTACAGTTACACATATTCTAGAGTAAAACATTATCTTTCTGAATTATAAAATGAGCATCAGATCTGCAAAGTTGTTTTGCAAGAGTAGTGACTCTGTTGTTCCCCAAAAACTAAAACCATCCACTGCATTTTCATTGTATTACTTGCTGAAAAACCCATTAGTTTCAATGTAATGATTTAATTGAAAAAAAATTGTGAGCAGAAAAATTCAACACTTTCAAAACACATCAGCTACTAAACTAAAATTGGTAATTGAATATTGCTGGGCTATGTCTGCCATTGATGTCACAGGTTGATAGACAATCCGCAATGGCCATTTGGTCTGTTTTTTTTTTTGTTATCGTTTCTTTGTTTAATAATAATAATAATGAATTTCATTTGTCTGGCACCTTTCTAGACACCCAAAGTGTCAAGTAAAACATGAAAACAAGTAACATGGATAAAACTCGTACGTTAAAAGATGGTAGGTGAACACAACAGGTTAGCTTTGAACAGATACGTTTATTTATGTTATCAGGATTTGTTTTCATCAAAAGATAAATCTCCAAATCAGCCCCTGTTTAGCTCCACAAGCTCATACACTCCTACGTTGCCTCCAGAAACCTGCACTCAGAGAAGGAACAGCGACTCGTGGTTCCGTCCCACAAAGGCAGAAGATCTCTTAGCAGAACCTTCTCTCTCACTGTCCCTGGCTGGTGGAACAAACTCCTGATCCGGTCAGGAGAGCAGCAACACTTACAGCTCTCAAAAACTGAAAACTCTTCTCTTCAGGGAACACCTACTATAAAAAAAGTTTTTTTTTCCTCCTCTGTCTTTATTTTCTTCCTGCTATGGTTTATTGATCAGTTGATACAACTTCTATTATGATCAAGCTAAGATAGACTTTGACTGTGTAACTAATTGCATATTGTATATCCCTGACTATAAATCGCTTGGACAAAAGTGTCTGCCAAATGCGTAAATGTATATAAGTCTTCACCCCACTCTGTATACCCTCCTACCAATTTATATTACACACAAGATGCTCGAGTCTACTGGACCCTGAGCAAATAGAAGTATGAAAATGGTAGATTCTGTACTTTTATTCTGTCCTCCCACAAAAACATAAATCGGAAAAACATAAATATAAATGCTATGATGTGTGAATTAAAAACCCCAAAATGCAATGGGTCTAGCAGACCTGCCTACTTAACAATAATGAAAACACCACACATGGTTTGAATTCTAAATGTAAAGAAATAAGGTTCAATACAATAAATGTAGGACTGTTATAAAACAATAAACAATAAATGTAGGACGTTGGAACAATAAATGTAGGACTGTTTTAAAAAAAAAAACGAGTCTTGATTGGAGCATTTAAAATCCCCATAAGGCAATGGTCCTCCAGACACACAAACACTGAGTAACAATAATATGAACTCCACACGAGGGTTAAATATTTAATTAACAATGCTCTGAATGTTTGTGAAACCTGACACACATTTCACACGAATTTAGTCTCGTCTATTCTATCAGATATTGTTGAAGACTTTGAACCCATTGTTTAAATTGTGTCCCGATCACAGATTAAACCAGAGCAGTCCTCTTCATCAGCCAAAGTCCAGCCCAAACCAGCAGATGAAGGCAAGCCATGCACCCCCGCTCCAGCAGGTGGAGGCTGTTTGTGTGTCATCTAATCAGAGTTTGATTGTGTGAAGAAAATGATCAAATGTTAGTCACATTGAAGAACACTTAATTGAATTTGATATGTATTTGTTGACAGATGGAAAAGCGAAACCCTCACCCCAGCGAGAAACTGCGCAATCGGCACCAACAGAAAACCGCAAAAGGTACCAAATGAGTTTAGGCTGAAACTTACAGTACGGTACAGTACAATACATTTTTTGTGGATGTGAAAATTGTTATTTTTGAGTAGAAAACCATTGAACCGGTATTTACTTCTAGTTCTTTTCGCTACTGATCAACAAAATGAATGATTGACATTCTTGGATTGATTTGAGCAGTAGTGCCCAGGAGCAGACTTATTATTAGGCAAAGATAGGGCCCTATGGCTTACAAAACAGTCTCTAAGATTTCTTTAAATGCACTGTGAAATATTACACATGTTGTTTACAGTACTAGATTTTGTTTTATCAAGGTATTTTTTTCTTAAGCAAAATATATTCAAGAAATACAATTTTATACGCCAAAAAAACTTTAAAAAAAATTGTTAAAAAACCTTGCGAGACCCAAAGCGTTTTCCTGAAAGTGAAATTTAGGCAATGACCCTGAAAATTTCTTTATTTGGAACACACACACACACACACACATATATATTTATATATATATATATATATATATATATATATATATATATATATATATATATATATAATATATAGCCCTTCTAACTGACACAACCTCTGCTTTTATTTATAATGTGCTAAAGTTGTGCTTGTCCATACAAAACTCACTAGCGTAATTATTTCATTATAATTTCTTTAACAAACTAGTCATAGTGTTTTTTTTTTTTTTTTTTTTTTGTCAACCAGTGGTGGTAACATATCTGAAAAATTAAGAATAGCCTATATTGTTTATTTGGTGCATCTGGCCGAGGAGAAACTAATGTTTTTTTTAAAGCAATCCGTCTAATATCAAGCACATATGAAGTGAAAGAAGAATTGTAATTTCCCAACTCTAGGGAAAATTCTGAAGTTGAACCTGAAGTGGAAGAAAAACAAGAGAACCAACACGGGTCCAAGCCTGCAAGTCCTGCAGGACAGGCCAGCAGTGTAAGTCAAAACATGAACTGATTATTTTCATCTAAAGCTACCCTTGTAGGGCAGTACTGTGATGTTTGAACTCTGCTGTTGATTGGGAGTTTGTGCTCTTGTGTGCAGCAGGAAGCCGGTCAGAAGGCGTTTGGTGCTGTGACGTGCACCGTGTGTGGGATGCTATACTCCCAGAGCAGCGCAGAGGATGAGTCTCAACACCTCCTCTTCCACAACCAGTTCATCAGCGCTGTCAAATACGTGGTGAGTGGAGAACCACACTCTGACAGGCGAATAATCTCATGTGATTTAGAATCATCTCTCTCTCTCTCTCTCTCAAGAGATCTCTAGAGTAGAATCCATTTGTCCAGTTATAGATGCACAGATTTCACACAGCAGGCAGCCATTAATCTTGATTTTATTGTAAATAAAAAGGCCCTGGTAAAATCTTTAGGGTTTTCTAGTGAGTGTTTCAATAAACTCCTTTTTTGATGTTGGAAATCACCAAACCAAAGATAGTTCAGGGGTCTCGAAGTAAATTCCTGGAGGGCTTTTTTTGTTCCAGCCCTGTTTCAGGAAACACATCGCATCATCGTAGATTTGAATAAAAGTAACTCTTTGACTTTTGATTTGTTTTATTCCTTGATTTTTTTTTCTTCCAAACATGTTGAAAGCAACCAGTGACAAATCCCTGTAAGAGCTTGGATACAAAGTGAAAAAAAAACATAGAATGAAAAGCTACATACACGCAATAAACATTAATAAAATGAAATAATACAAAAATAATTTTACCTTGTTCTCCAGCAAACCCATGTGCTAAATCCAAGCATTTATTTTGTAAACTAACTGTTCCATTGTAAACAAAGTGCTATTTCTTTATATCTTCACAGAAATTTAATCAGTCAGATGTTTTCAAAATAAGAGTCCTTTGACATGACTGGAACTTGAACTTAAAACAAATAAATTGGAATAGATTCCAAACATTAAAATGTTTCAAGAATAAACCATAGTTAGTTAGTTACACACATCAGTTAAATCAGCTAAATTAGTGGAATCAGGTATGTTGCATGAAAGTTGAAACTGTTCAGGCCAAAGGGTCTCCAGGAATGGACTTTGAGACGACTGCCCCAGTCCAACAAAAACCTTGTTCCTTTTTTGATGGCTCAACTCGCAACAGTAGGATTATAATGTAAATGATCAATCTTCTCTGGATATTTGAATCAGGGCTGGAAGAAAGAGAGAATCCTGGGAGAATATCCTGATGGGAAGATTATTCTCGTGCTTCCTGATGATCCCAAGTACGCACTAAAAAAGGTAGGTGTGTCTTCTCTACATGGCTTCTGCAGCCGCTGGCCTCGTGGTTCTGATGTGACGTCCGGATTCTTTGTTTTACTTAAGGTTGAAGAGATCAGAGAAATGGTGGACAATGATTTGGGTTTCCAGCAAGTAGAGACCACGGGCCCATCACAGACAAAAACCTTCCTTTTTATTTCAAACGATAAGAAGGTGGCAGGCTGCCTCATCGCAGAGCACATTCAAGAGGTCAGCTGACCAAGCTGTTTATATTATGATCCAATATCTTCAAAATTCTCTACATTTTAAAGTCTGCTTTAATGTTACATAATTTGCTTAACTTTTGGCTTGTCTTTTTTTTTTTTTGCATTTTCAGTTTTTTGCTTTTTCTTTTTTTCCTTTTGCTTCTTCTTCTTTGTCCCCTTTATTCTTTTTTCTCATTCCCCCCTTTATTTTTTTCTTTTCATCTTTTTTCTATTTATTTGTTATATTTTTCTTTTTCTTTTCTATTTTGTTATTTCCCTTTTCTTTTCTACTTATTTTCTTCACACTCTCCATTCTCTTTTCTTTCCCCTTTATTTCTTTTCCTTTTTCGGTTAGCCTTTTTCATTCCCAATTGTTTATTCTTTATTGCTCCTCTTTTTTCTTTTCTCCTTTTAACATTTCTTTTACTGTTTTTCTTTATTCTTTCACCCTTTTTTCTTTTTCTTTTCTATTTGTTTTCTTTTTCCCTTTTTTGTAGTGTTTGGAGACCGATATAATATTGTTGGTTTTATTGAAAAACACTCATCTCACATTGTATTTTATTGTGTTGTACAAAAAACGTGTAACTTAATTATACAGTTAGAGCAGCAAATGTTCTAATTGATTTATCCTTCATGTAACAGACCAAAGCATCCATGAAGTGTTTCTTTTTTTTTTTTTTTTTTCTTCTTTTGTTTAATTTTTAATGTGGTACTTGTATTGTTCGTCTGATGGATCTCTGTGCGCAGGGTTACAGGGTCATCGAAGAACCCGTTCCGGAGGGCTCAGAAGGAGAGAAGCTGATGTTTGAGCGGCAGAGAGCCTGGTGCTGCTCCACCGCTCCTGAACCTGCTCTGTGTGGCATCAGTCGTATTTGGGTGTTCAGCATGATGAGACGGAGGGGCATCGCTTCACGGATGATTGAGTGCCTCAGGTAAAACATGGAGTGGATTTAAGAATCATTGGATTGTTTTTTACAGTAATGCTTGAATTTGCCACTTTAATGAATGTAGAACTCCTGGTTTCTTACCATAGTCTTTCATTTAGAGGATAAGGTTTTTAACAAGGCATATGCAAATGTTTATTTCTCTTATTTCCCCCAGGAACAATTTCATTTATGGGTCTCATCTAAGTAAAGATGAAATTGCCTTCTCTGACCCGACTCCAGATGGCAAACTCTTCGCTACACATTACTGTGGAACATCCCGGTTTCTGGTCTACAACTTTGTAAGCGGAAAGCGCTCAACGTGATTAGAAGTGGACAGAGTTGGTTTTGAACTATTCACATTGAACAGGAAGACTGGGCTTAAGAGTTTGTTTTGTTGCAAAACTGAGAGAGAACATGACAGATGTAAGAAGGAAGATTATGACCGGTTGGTGTATTTTAAATAAGCCTAAACAGTAGCTTCTAACGTGTTGCTCAGGATTGGGTTGTAGTTTAATCTAGGACTCTTGAGTGGAAGCCAAGCGGTCCTGAGCACAATTTCTAAAGAACATACAGTACAGGAAGATGTGTGAGATCTTCAGCTGTAAGCAATGCCTCTGTGTTGAGGCAACACGTTTTAAATCTCAGGTCGAAAAACATCATGAACTTGTTATGGAGATCTCCCTTTACCCCTACATCAAGTCAACTATTTTCAAGCAGAGCATATTTTCTTGAAATGTTGTTTTACAGAGGTTTACATGCATGGCATTGGCATTTCTTGATGGCGGGATGATTTCAAAGAAGTCACTGGTTTTGCACAACCCTGCAGAATGAATTTGATTCATTTGTTTTAAAAACGTGAAATATTTGAAATGATAGCTATGGCATAGCATCTATCATGTTTTACAATTTCTAGATGATTTTTATGTATGTATATGTATTTTGATTGAAATATATTAATTAACAACTTTAAATGTCTAATGAGTGCTGATTGATATATTTTAATGAGTTTTGAACATTTCCACATTTTTCACTTTTAATTTTTTTTGTTTACAGTACTATATTTATAATTTACACTTGTGGTATCCTCAATTTCTCAAACTTAATATCTTAATGTTAGCCTTATTTCATATCAATGAACTAAATGATACGCTTTTACATTTTAAATGCTACACAATGACAATTTCCCATTTAAAAAGTATTTAATAAGATATTAACTTAGATTCGCACTTCTTTGGTGCGGGGATTCGTGTCTAAATGTATTTGCCTCACCTAATATTTTACTTTTTTGCGGCTTCAATGAATTTGTAACGTTGACCTTTATTTTGGTGTTTTAATTTAAACTTTTATTTTGAAAGCCGTACTTCCTGTGTGCTTTAACGAGTTAACGCGCATGTCTGTTCCACACGTTGTGGTAGACGTTGTTACCTAACGTTTTAATTAAGCTGTTCTCGTTTCATATCTTTCAATGTTACATAGTTTATTCTTCTGAACAATAGCTGAGAAGGTTTCGTACCCCTTGGAGTCATGGGGGCTCGTATCGAGATGGTCGCTGGCTGTTACGAGCAGATCGTGTTTGGGTATCGAGTGTGCACAGAAGGCGAGGTGTGTGCTTTTTCCATTAAACTTACTTTTATTTGTAGATTCATTCTAGCTTTATCGTTCGAAAGTTTGCTCTGTCTCCTATGTGGAACTTGACTAAATTCAGGTAAGATGTTAAGTCATATTATGTATGTTTTAGGAGTGGAAAGTTGAGCCCACCTTCAGCCATCATGCTCACACAGCCTCTCTGACGGCCGTTTCAGCCAGCGGACGGTTCGTCGCCACCGGAAGCAAAGATGAATCTATTCAGCTGTATGATATGAACAGTAAAACAGAACATGGTGCCCTGCTGCACCACGACGGTAACCGTTTTGTTCTTACAGCCTCAAAAAGAGCTTTATAAAAGATCATGACGTCACAACATACGGGCATTTACAGATGCGTCGCCATGTTTGAGGGCAAGCCTTAGTGCATTCGTCATTACCAAACGTGTATTTAATATGTTATTGCGCTATAATCCATCATTCTGTATTAAAATTAATCTGGTTTGACGTCACGATAATTGTTGTCACTAGAAATAGTTTGGAAGGGAAACGATGCTTTGAATTCCAAATTTTGGGCCTTAATTTCATATTGATACGTGATTTTGTTGTTGCTTGGGGCTGCCAAACTTATGTAATTCATAAAAAAGTAACTTTTAGCATTTGTCAGAATTTGAGAAAAGGCACATATTCACTCAAAATTGTAAAATGAGTTGTTAGGGTTGCCAGAGATTAAGAAAATGCCCTTGAACACTCATAATTTCTCAAAATCTTAAAAGTGATTCCCAGGGTTGCCAAATATTTATGCAAGACTCAAATGAATAAAATAATAATAAGGGTTGCCAGAGATTAAGAAAACGTGCATAAATGCTAAAAAGCATAAAACTAATTGTTGGAGTTGCCAGAGATTGATAAAACCTTTTTTAATGTTTAAAACTATATGTGATGGTTATAGTTTCATTAATACATTTAAATATACTGTTTATTAAGCAAAAAAAAGGTTAATATGTGTTTTTAGTGCTATGATATAGGACTTAAATTTGATTGAAGTCCAGTTATGCTCAGTTACTGTAAAACATGATGCGCATTCACAAATTCTGAAGCACTGTAAATGCTCTGAGAGCACACATTTATAATGAGAGAAAAGAAAAACATGAACCATGAGAATAAAACAAAAGAATTATGACAATTTTGTATGAACTTTGCGTAAGTTATTGTATTTATTTATTTATTTTTTAAGCTGGTCTTGTTTCTGTTTTAATGCTTTTTTTTTTTTGGTACAGGCACCATCTCTTGTCTGGAGTTTTACGGAATGTCCCATTTGCTCAGCGGGAGCCAGGATGGGCTCATCTGTGTGTGGAGTACCAAAAAATGGGATTGCCTGAAAACGATCAAAGCTCACAAGTGCGTGCCTTAAGTAGTCCATAATAAGTTTTTTTATTACTAAAAATGACTAGTGTTTTATATATCTTACATGAACTTTATTTATTTCATTAAAAAAAAACACTTTAGTCCTGTTCGCTGTAGGACACACAAGGTCCTGCATCGTGTGACCAGAGCTGGAATCCCATACTTGTGGTTTTCACCTGGCCTCTTTCTCTCCCAGTTCTCTTCCTGTCTTTGCGTCGCTGGCCTATCCTATTAAAGGACAAAATCTACACCCAGAAAATCTCACTTTTCGCTTTTATATATATTTTTAGGGGTCATGTCACGTCGCTGTCCGTGCACCCGTCAGGGAAGCTGGCTCTCTCTGTCGGAACTGACAAAACTCTGCGGTGGGTACTCTGTGTTTGCTCATCAGTACAATTTGTTAAAACCAGTAAAGATTAATAGGACTAACAGTTTTTGTACATTGCAACAGTACTTGGAATCTAATCGATGGCCGTTCAGCGTTTATCAAGAACATCAAACAGAGTGAGTGAACATGTGTTCGACCTGTTTGCTGTTTTGCTTCGATTATGTGTGTAACATTTGCGTAGCATAAATGGAGAGTAAACCAATCTAGGAAAAAGTGTAACTCTGTATTCCTGTGTTTGTTGTTGTCTTTTAGATGCAGAGCTGGTCATGTGGTCCCCTGATGGGAATAAATATGCAGTGGTCATCAACGACCAGGTGGATATTTACTCGCTGGAGTCCGCCTCCATCATTGCAAGCATTTCTTTCAATAAAAGGATTTCCTGTCTGAAGTTTCTGAAGGTAAACTTAATAATGACTTATCAACTTCAGAAGTAGCACATCAATTTATGGGAATGTTTGAGTGGAGACTATTATCCGGTTTAATCCTATCTTATTGGACCATTTCCAATTTGTATGTTTTTGTATAATCAAAGATGGCCTTAAATGGCCTTGGAATTTTTTGTTCTTATCATGGAACAAAATATTGTTAGAGTGGCCTTTCTTATCTTTTTCGTAACGTGAATCATTCGTATCTTGAGATGTACTACTTTAGTTCTGTAATACACATTCCTCTTTTTAATATTCAAGTCTAAAACTTGTCAAGTCTTCAAATCAATTGCATCTTAAAACTGTTTTGCACTACTTGATTTGATTGGCATTGACCAATCAATCAACCAACCAACCAATCAATCAATCAAAATGATTTTATACGCAGTTATTTTGCAGTTGCTTCGAAGCAGTTTTACAAAGTCCTAATGTGTGTTAACATAGCTTAGTAAACATTACATTACATGATTCCAAATGGTAGAAATAGAATTACCATAAACTGTGATGTTAGAAACTATAGGATAGTTTTAAATCAGGAAAAGTAATTATCCTTGTTCAGTCAAATGGGGACTATTTAAAAGTATGAAGAAAGTGTTCACAAACTTTTAGTAAAAACCTTGGTTAGCCTCATTTTATGCAAAAACTATTCAATTCGGGAATCTCCTCCCATAAAGCAACCAGTATTTATGCTCGGAAAAGTGAGCGAAGCTGAGTATGTCTGGTGTTCATCTCACCAACGTGAAGCTACGGTCTGAACAGCTCGATTCCAATTTTTTCAAATCCAACCCAGTTCGCTTTCATATATGGCCCTGAATCTGATGTCAGATATTTTGCTATGCAACTTCAGTCTAAACACACAGCTACCATTTTCTGGGTTTTGCATCATCGAGGCTAACTTGAATACAGTTAGCCTCACAGATACGAGTCACTGGAGAACACACACAGAAATAGTTTCAGAAAGAGCTCAAAGACACATGGTGCAAGGTTAATGAAGTTGCGGTGGTTGTTAAAGCCCTTAACTATAAACTATAGCCCTTAACTGTATACTATAAAGTGTTTTTTTCTGTCTCAATCTATTTCATGAAACAGATTCCACAGTGTCGGTTTCTGTTGATATTACAGCTATCATTTAATACATTCTGATATAGTATACACTCATTGGCAGAAGAAGAAAATTATGCTAATCAGGTGTCATTGTAATTGCAGTTTCTGTTTAGCCCTAATGGATAACATAAACACATTCTGTTATTATATCACTGTTCTGTTTTCAGCTCTCTATCATTTGGAAGACGATACCTGAATACTTATTGTTTGTATTTGTGCATCTTCCAGAGTACACTCCTGGCTGTGGGAGGAGATGACGAGTGTGTGCGCATCTATGATGTGACTTCGCAGAAGTGTGTCTGTGAGTTCAAAGCACACGAGAACAGGTTAGACCTTTGCTTTCTGAGATTTCCCCGTGACTCCAGTGTGTGAGAGTGTGTAGATGCTACATTGAGTGTACGAGTAGCATAGGAATGGATGAAAAATAGGAACCATGATGTTATTCGTGTGGATTTGTGGAAAAGCGGCATTAGTGTTTATTGGACCTGCTTGCAAAGGTGTTCTGGGGACCTCAGGCAGGAACTTGTAATTGAATTGATTGTATGGAAATTGTTGTCCCTTGTTTTTTTTTAGTTCTTATCTATACGGGTAGTTTCTACTGCTTAAGCAAAATTTTCTATTTCCTCTCAAAGAAAAAAAGAAAATATGGAAAAAAATGTATAACTCCTCATCATGTTTCAGCCGTTGTCTCTGTTCTTTGTATTTTCCACCCTCCAAATCAACAAGTTCCAAGTTGTATTGTACAATTAAAATATGGTATTTTAAACAAGTCTACCATGGGCCGGACAGAGACAGACGGCCACCTGTAGAAAAACCTGTGTTCTACTTGATAAAAATGTGTTTTGTGTTTTAGAGTCAAAGCCATCCAGAGCTTCAAGAAGGATGATTTCTGTGTTCTAGTTTCGGCATCAAATGATGGATTCATTAAGTTGTGGAAGATCAATCTTGAGGTATAGTTGACTTAATTTTATTATACCAAAAATAGTCTTTATTATTCAAAAGATACAATTATCTCTAACTTTTGTCCTGATTGAAATTTTTTATTGTTGCTTTTTTCACGCGCTTCGTTTTTTTAAAGGCCATGGAGACACCGTCCCTGTTGACTCAGGTGAACAGCACGGCCAGGCTCACGTGTCTGTGTGTGTGGAAAAGTGCTAAACAAACCATCAAGGAGGAACCATCAGGTATGCTTTCGTTACCTGAAGAGTCCAGATGCAACGTATCCGCAATATTTAAGTAACCGTCTATGGCTCTGGTCATGGTTTACTAGATTCTAAAGTTAAATGAAGAAGCTACACAAAAAAGTTGTATTTATTTATTTGTGTATTTTCTCTTATTCAGATGGTACATATGCATTTAGTTTCAGCTATTATTTTTTCTCTCTTGATTGTATTTGAGTACATTAAAAAAATCGATTTGTAGTCATACAGAGCTGCTGATCATTGTTGCATACGTGATGTTGGAAAACGTTTTTAGTGTATGTTTTTTTCTCTCACAGAAGCAGCTGAGGCACCACCTCTCCCCGCAACAAGTAAAAGAGTGAGGCTTTCAAAGGAAGAAGTGATCATAGAAGACAACGGTTCCAAAAAACAAGGAAAAAAGAAGAAAAAGCAAAAAGTGCAATAAACATTTTAATCTAAATCATTTGTGGTCTTGTTTTATATATAACACATTACATTATAAAGTTTTTTTTAATCTTTAACGTTGAAGGTTTCGTGCCAGTGCTATTTTTATGTTGGTCATCTTACTTTTATTTTGAAATTTTGAGCATTGTTTCAGGAAGTTGAAGCGAAGACGTGCTAGTTTTCTAACGAGCTAGTTGCTTTTCTTTGTTTTCTTATTGTTAAACAAACGCCCAGATTAATAAATAAAGATGGCTTTGGATTTCATTGGTTATGGTTATGCATCTTTAATAACCATTGGAGGAATAATCGGTTACGTCAAAGCAGGTAATTTGGAACACGTGGAAAGGTGTTTGACGGAGTGAAAATAAAATAGGCGCTTTGGTTTTTAAATGTTTACTAAAGTAAGAACCATTACGGGTTTCGAATCGAATTTGCACCTATGCTTTGTGTATTAAATTAGCATGTAATAGATTGTGTTTTTTATTTTAATCAATGAGGAGTGTTTCGAGATTGAGAGTCGCAAAGGGGTGTTTTTTTTGTACTGAAGCAATTTCCGGAACTTCCTAATTTGGTCAGCGCTCTCACCTGTCCCTGCTGCAGGTAGCGCGATTTCACTGGTGGCTGGGCTCATGTTTGGAGTTGCAGCTTTTGTTGGAGCTTATCAGATGTCAAAGAATACCAAAGACATCTGGGTTTCACTTGGTATGTCTGTGTTTCTCTTAACCATATGTTGTGGTTCTTTATGAATAGTTAGTAGTATTTTCATGCTTCCATAGGCACCTGCGGATCTCTCACTGCTCTGATGGGAGCGAGATTTTTGAGCTCATGGAAGATGATGCCTGCTGGACTCATGGCTGGAGCAAGGCAAGAAAGCACAATGCTGAAATACTGACAGCAGCTGAGATGTTCGCTTGTAAAAAATGTATTTTGGCTGACTTTATTTTTGTTTTCCTGTAGTTTGTTGATGTTCCTGCGGATTGGTGTGAAGGTGTTTCAGAATTCACAAAAAAAGAGACGATGAATCAATCATGACACCGAGTACTTGCAGGTCTCAAGCAAGCAGCTTTTGTGTTAAACAACACTAGTTTTGGGATTAAGAATGATGTGTAATTTTCATATAAGCCGATCAATGTAATAGTCTTTTAATAGTCAAATGTGATGGTAGCTTACACATATACAGTTTTCATATATTTATCTCTTTTTTTTTTCCATGTGGTGATGCTTAAAATGTGTATCTTTTTTCAAATGTAGAAAAAAACTGAAATGTTTAATTGATTAATTTACGAGATTTTTAAAGACCAAAAGTGCAATTAAAGTAATGAAAATGCCTGTGTCCAGGTTTGAAGAGCATCTTTAAACCATATTTTGAAACCATGTTTATCAACAGGATAAATAGATGTTTTTACCCTCTTTGTCATTTAAACATGGCTGTATACAATTTTTATTCAACCCCGTTATGAATGTTTTTTTATGTTCTATCAAAATGAGATAAATAAATCTACTTTTTATTCATTTAATCATTGATTTTTTACTAATTCATTCTACATGTATTCATTCAATTTAAATATCTACAGGAACTATGTGCAGAACATTACTTAACCTTTGTGGGGTATTCTTATTTTTAAAGCAATTAAAAATCAAAATTTTACTCCACATCTTATCCAACTTTTAGAACATATCTTGAATTATTGCAACCAGTCTCTATTAGAAAAGAATAAACACTTGTAGCATTTTTATTCTTGTAAAAATTAGAAACGGGTCAATTTGACCCAAAGGCCCCACAAGGGTTAGAGGGCAAATTTTGTTCCATTCTGAGCCAGCAGGGGGTGTTGTAGCCAGCAGAGAAAACTTGTAGCCTATAGTGAGACATAACTGAAAGCTTTCAAACTCACATTAAATGATAAAATGTTATGGGGCTGACAACACCACCATTAATAATGCAGATTTTCCTTAGAAGTAGTTCCATATGGATTCTTCTCTCTTGCTGCTGTTCATATACTGAGTATCAGATGCTACGTATTTCACGTACTGTTCAGAGTGCATGTGTGGTTTCAAATACAGTACTAGTTTCCCTTGGAACGGAGAACTACAATTAAGATAACCATACAAAATGCTATGTTTTTTTTTTTTACAAAATTGGGATATTTCTGTGATCAAGTCACAACCTAATTGTTAACATTTGACAAAGTTTTTTTGTATTAAAAACCATACCTCTGTTCTGAACAAGTTTGGGAAGTGTTTCTCCCTCAAAATCTGACTCGGTAGAATGCAATAAAGAGCTCTGTGTATGAGCATTTTTCTCTGGAGAACATCAACGTGCACATGAGAAGGACCCAATCTCCCAGCTTATATACAACAAGCACCTTATAGCATGCTCAATACAGAAAATTATAAATCAATTTGTCAAGATTTAACGGTACAGCAGTTTAGCAATAATCACACACACATCCCTGCAGCTGTGCTTTATTCTGCTGTTCAGGTTTGGATATATCATAAATGCAGGGCTACATGTTATCCTCACAGTTTTATTAATCAAGTTTTTTTATATCAGTTGCAATCGATTGCATATCAGCATTCACAGTTCCTTGTTTCAGCGATGTTTAATAGGATGTGACTTAACTGCAGTTCCTCGACCAGCCACTTGAGGCTGAAAAAAAACATTTTAATCTATGGCCCCATTTAGGTGTGTTGATTCATATTGCTAGTATTGACCTTCGTTAATTATTTGGACATTTGTTTAATATATATATTAAGATTTAAACCTTAATCCAATCAGATGTCTTCACTAAGACCATGTCTCGTCTACGTGTGCGCATCTTTGATTACTGTCCACACTCAATCGGAGCCTGTTTTAACTTTGCCCCTAACCCATGGGTGAGTAACCAATGTAACTCCAGGACTGTATTTGGAGAGCCCATTGGCTAGAGGAAGAGCTGTCAGTCCGCTGCTGGACTAACCTCAGCCTCAGACCTCATGCACGTCCACAGAACGCTGGCTAAAGGTCTGATGGGTTTGGTCCTGAAGTCGGGATCTGATTGGTTGAATTTGCCTGGGATAAGTGAGTGCCGCATTTGATTTTATTTTCGCACAGAAACTAAATTCAACCATTTTGTCGAGAAAAGATGATTTATTAGATGTGGCATCCTTGATTTAATTATAGAAGATTGGTCTATTCTTGAAACTTTTCGTCATCTCTCGTCGTCTGTGACTTAGTTTCCCACGGCTAACTTGTTGGATGTCGATAAGATGATATGGTGATATAGATCCTCAAAAGTCCGGCTATACTAGACCAATGTTGACATTAGAGCCACCAACCATTTAGAAGAAACTAGACTGCAATAAATGGAAATGTAAAATAAATAAATGTAGGCTAATACAAACTCAACACAAACACAAACGAAAAAAGATTGTGAGTGCAAATTGAAAAACTGAAATCACATGCCACATTTTTTTCTTGAGCAAAAATAATGCAATGGCAAATTTTATTTTGGTGCTTTTTCCGGAGCTTTGCGTTTTAAACGCTATAAGTGTTCAAATTTGTTTTAAAAACTAAACTAAACTTTAAGTTAATTCATTAAATAAATACGCTTTTAATCCCATTTTTCGGTGTAACATGAGATTGGATGGTATAAGTTTGTTATTGACTCTTTCAATTAAAGTCTTTTATGTAAAAAAAAAACACATAATGTGATCCATGTTTTGTAATAAATATAAACTAATGAAGTGTGTCAGTGATGGGATACATAACACTGTTGTGTTCAATTCCCCAAACAGCTCATGAGTGCTCATTAAAACTCCCATCGGTGAGTCTGCATGGAGCTCTCAGGAGAATTGAGCACTACCTCAATCCTTTAACAGTCTAGACAGCAATCTATCAAGCAACAAATGATGACTCCAAAGCCAAACCGGCCACCTACAAAGCTTGGAAGACCCGCGTGTGCTCGCTCTTTTGCGCGGCTGGACTTTTGGCTTCATTACGGTAGCGGCAGCTGCGCCGTCAACACAGCTCGGTCAGGTGATCCACCGACTCCTGCGCGTAGGCTGGACCCTCAGACAACACAAAATGGCATTTTGTAAATACAAGAGCATCATTTCGGGTCCCCTCGCGGCTGGAAATCGCACCGTGTCCCGCGCGCTCATATGATGACGCGCTGAACTCACCGGGAACCGTTTGGTCGTGTATTTATGCTCAAACCGCAGCAGCAGTGAGCGCCTGGCCGCAGCATCATGGGGCTGTGTTACAGTCTGCGTCCCCGCTTGTTCGGGGACCTCAGCGGGTCCATTTCTAACACCAACTCGGAGTCAGAGCACCAGGCTCCGGATCCCGGGATGATAATGATGCCGTCTTGCGTCCGCGGCTCCAGGCGGCGCGAGGAGGATTCCGCGGGGAACAGCGGGAAGGCGTCATCGACCTCCCCGGAGCTCTGCCGTGGAGACGCGGAGCGGACGCTCATCCAGAACGGCGGCGGCGGCGGAGGAGGAGGCAGCAGCAGCGGCGGAGGCAAGCGGAGGCTCCCGCTGCTCCAGACGCCTAGCAGCGGCCACAAACAGAAAAACTGCGACAAACCGGTGCTGGTGGAGGAGAAGGAGGCCGAGAAGGAGGCCAAGAAAGTCAGTAAAAACATCGACCGGGCCTTGAAGGAGCTCAAGCGGGAGTACAAACAGACGCACCGGCTGCTGCTCCTAGGTCAGTCAAGTCTGCTGTTTCTTCATTTTTTGGAGTTATTGCTAATTGATTATTGGAAATCTGTCAGCTCTGACGTCATTCTTGTGGACTAATGTGAATAGTTGCATCTCTCATGTAATCTGGACGCTTCAAGGATTCTTTAGCGTTTATAATACTTGTTTATTTATTATCAGCAAATTATTTATCTCAGTGAATGGTTATTAGATCTCATTTTAACACTTTGATAGTGTCTTCTTAAGAGTGTTGATTTATCACTCGTTGATGTGGACATCTTAAACCGTAAAGTAATTTTCACTTTATAGGGCATTCATACTAAAAAAATCCATTAATTTAAATAGAAAAGGCTTCTCAGACTGCAAACTCGAGCTTGTGCAGTATGTTGTTGGATGTCACTTTGTGGGATTTCCAATGGATTGAACTTTATGTTATGACCAAATACTGCATTCAACCTTGGACATGGTGCCTGGTATGTCCACACATAGATATTGTTGAAGGTGGCCACCACTCTCTTCTGGGAGAGCAATTTGCTACTATTGGACTGCCAAAATTATATATAAAGTAAATATAGCCAGATGGGAAATAACGAAACAAAAAAATATTAGAACCACTTTTTGGAAACTAGTATTCTCAACTCTCAAGGCTCTGTATTCTCTGCCACTGTCTTCTATTAACTCCACTATATTACATGGATCTGGTAGCCAGATATAATTTGACAACGTTGTCTTTTTACAGTTTTCATGGTCTTTGATCCACATGCATAGCTTGACAAACTGTTGATTTCCACTATTTTTTGATTCCCAAAATGCATGTATATACACTAAAATGTTATTTTTGGTTACAAACGGTAAAAGGATCTGAAAGGTCTCTGGCCTTCGCCTTTTGATTTGAATACAGTTTAAAGTCTTAATATAATGTAAAACAAACAAGTATTTGAAGAAAAACTTTATCGCTGCAAAAAAAAACCTATCTAAATTGGCTATAGTAATAAAAAATGTTCTTGGCACCAGGTGTTGGAAGTTGAACGTTGAGCAGTTTTAACATGGGTGTCGATGGGAATCTTCACTTCTCTTCACAGCATGAAGTGGTCAGTCGCGAATTACAGTTCAGGGCTGCAACTAATGATTATTCTCATCACCGAATAATCGACTAACTGGATAAATATCTTCTTGAGTTCCTTGTAAAGTGAAAACAATATGTTCATACAGTATTTTTCACAGTTTGAATTGTTTGTGATTGGACATGACATTTTATTGTAAAAATGTCAATATTCTATTTTTGTACGTTTTGCTTTAGGACTTTTTAAGACTCTTTAGGATATTTTTTCTTTTCCTCTCATGCTGAATTTAATTCATGGTCAACACAATTAGAAAAAATGCTATAATATTTTTATTAATTTACTCTTAACATATAATATTTGACATTCTTAAAAAAAATCAGTAGCCTGCATGGTATGTGGTTTTGAACGAAGGCAAAGGCAGTCAGAGTTTTTCCTTCTTGCTATCGTGGAAGCTCGTTTGTTTGTGAATGTGTCTGAGAAGCTAAAACAGAGCATTCAAAATAACTCTTTTCGAGTATATTTATTGATAAACGTCAATAATTAACTTGAATAAACCTGATGAGAAGCTTTTCTCACAGATGTTTAACTTATAGAACCTATTATGCTGAAATGCTTCTGTCTTTTTACAACTTTTAGATTTAAAACAAATAAACTGTGCATGCTGATGAAAACTAAATTTGTGTTAATTAATTCCATTGTCGTCAATAAGCCGAATAGTCATTGCAGCCCTATTAGAGTTCACTTAGTTATTATAATTCTGGAGTAAAAGGCAGATGTTCCATGTGACTTGAGCTTCAGAGAAGCTTTTAATAACTCTTTATAAACTCTTAGTAAACTCTTTATAACGCATAATAAATCTAATCTTTTTTAGGACTGATGTATTGCTGTTTGGAGTGTAACAGTTGTACATTTTTCCAATTTGTTGTGGGCTGCACTTTAATTAAATCGTCTTTAGAAAACCTACTTAAAATGATTGTTTGTTAAATGTGACCAACTCGATTTTACTACATTTTCAACTGTTGTTTTTTGTTTAATTTAGTTGTGCTCCTGTCAGAAATGTCAGCAAAACCGGCAAATTCATTCAACAGTGTGAAGAGAGACGTTCTGTGCCGTATTTCCAGGACATAACCTTAATTGAGAAAGTAAAAAAATGACTCATCAACTATTATTTAACCATTGATTCTTTTATCTCTAGTTTACATGACTAGTTTATGTTAGCTGATATGTCTTATCTCATCACCAAGACGTCTGTTTTTCGCTCCGATAACTGTCGAATGAAACTTAATTCAATAATGGCATCAAAGAAAGAACCTGATTCATTAGAAGTGATGATCCGGTCATAGGCTGGTCTTATGACGATGTGAGCTCTCCGAAAATAAACTTGAGCTCACTCAGTTTGTTAATCAGACCATGATGTTTGATAAGATACCAGTGCTCTAAAACTCACAGTAAAAGAATCTATTACTTTGACCTCTGGAACTGTGACAGCTCACACACATTCCCTCTCGGTGTGCGCTGATCGTCTTCACTTCAATTCTGGAAACCATCTCAACCTGTGAGAGTGAGCACATGCAGATTTGGTTTGAAAACACAGCAATGTACGGAAATACAAAATATTGAATGAGAGTGGAGCACACCGGAACAATGTTCAGAGAGCATAGCTCTGGTGGCTTAATGATGTTAAAATGAGATGAGCTTACAACCCATTTAAGATCTTTACCTTTTATCATCAACCGGTCTTAATTCTTTATAGGGCACTCATTGAAATCAAAATTTTTGTGCGTTTTTTTTATTAGCACCTCCGTAATGTGAATTCCATGCAATTGAACATTCTCCCTCCAAACAAAGACATAAAACCTCAAATATTCTTGGAAAGATTTTCAGTTTTAAAGCCCAGCTCTTATATTTAAAACTAATATTATTGACCATATCATTCACATTGTAATGAACAAACACTTGTCTCAATACAAATCATGTTTATTGTCACATCAACCAGAGCGTGTGTGTGACCAGGCAGCATTCTCCGACCCACTACAGGATATAAATACACAGACTAACCAGTTGTTTGAATGATATTTTGTACTTGCACAATTTAAAATTGCTTGACAAAGGTAATCAAAATGTTACTGAAATTTCACCTATAAAAGTTACCCACTTGCGATACAATAAATGTGTTTAATTGGGTGATTGAGTGCATTGAGTTAAAGGTACAACGTAGTCATGTCACCTCATGGTGGACCTTTTATAATCATTTATTGGTTGACACAGTCACACACACAATTTTGACATCCAGACAGGGCCTCCAAGTGAAACTCTTTATTCCAAGAAGCAAGGCAAGCAGGTTCAAGGAGTAATCCAGAGTCATTAATTCAATAAAACAGACAATGGTCTTCAAAGCAAGGTTAAAGAAAGTCGAGGGTTAAGAACAAGGAACGAGGACTATTGGCTAATGCTAGCAACATGTACAAACCAACGGGCGACCTTTCTCTTTTGAAGTGTTATCGGAATGGGCAGAACTGCAGTTTGTTTTCTGACCACTTGAGGCAGACTCCCAAGGTGAGCACGTTCTAATTTACGATCGTGTTCCAAATGCCCAACTTTACAGCTAACAAAAACATGTTCAAATCTCTGGCTGAAATACGTTTTTTGACACAAATTGCTGGAATTGGCCTTCGTGCCAATTTAGCTATCATTAATTAGTTTGTTGTTATACGATTCGAAGTTTTGTATAATTAAGGGCGTAGCTACTCAAGTGAGAGACGTTCATCAGAATCAGAATCAGAAAGATCTTTATTGTCAAGTGTTCATGTGCACACACACAAGGAATTTGTTGTGGTACAGGGGTACACTTCAGAAATAAAGTAAGAACTATAACCATATCGGAAGTCCAAGCTGCTTAAGAAAAATGCTTTGGAAGTGCAGACCAAAGCGTAAAGTAAAACTAAAGTGCAGCAACAGAATAATAGAATATGGAGCGACTAGAAAAGTGCAAAAAGTCCAGATCAGAGACGTCATTAGTGCTGAGGTTTCCTTTTAGTCATTTCCGATCCACCAAGTCCTGTTTTTCTTGTCCATTGTCCGCTTACTACATCGATGTTGTATACAGACTGTGAGATAAACAACAGCTGATCGAGGACACAGAAGGAGAGATCTTTACAACAGCTTACAATAACGCTAACCATGCAACAAGCCACACCTGAAAACACTGATTTTGGAAAACCATTAGGACGTGGGAAATGAAGTCCCTTTGGCCTGGAGTAACTTGAAATGGCTCACAAGGGATATGCAGTCAGGTTCTTGGCTCTTTGCCGCTAGTCAACTAAGCAGTGATCTCTATTTATTTCAGTCATGTGACTCGCTGCAAACAGTGCATTGTGTTCTTTAATTTTAGTACGATGGTAAATATGGTTGTGTACATTGAACAACTGACATGTTTTAGTGTTTACTTTTCTGATGTAATTGTAATAAAACATTTAGTGTTTTTAATAATTACAAACCGCCAGTTATTACTTTGTATTCGTTGACTATACTGGGGGGGAAAGCTATTAAACATCTAGATTTCAAAGTTTGCGCAGTAAACTTTGATGGCTTTTGGAAGGTGATCTTTAAAAGTTTGGTGAAGCTTTAGCCATTTGGGAAAACTTCAAAGCTTGAAGCTGATTAAAGTGTATAAAGGCTTTTAATAGTTTCAACAGTTTGAATATTAAAATAGACACAAACCATCAAATTATTAGCTAGAGTTAGTGCTTTTAAAACATGGTTGTCCGGGTAAACAGTATTGTTGCTATAGAGGGGTCAGTGACTACATTTAATGTTCTTCTTGTCATTATGAGTCATATAACCCAAACACCATGTGTTAACTCTTTACTAAGCAAGATTTACATCTTTGAAAATGGGTGCTATGGTAAAACATGTGGTTGCTGTGAAGGGGCTGGTGACAACATTAAAAAGTCTATGTTGGTACTCTGAGCAATATAACGTAACTTCTGCGTTTGTAGCTTGATTTTTCTTTAAAATGTTGTGGGATCCATTCATTTTCAATGGAAAAGTTAAGTGATGTTTGACTCTCTCCAAAGCTTAGTGGTCAATTACTTTTGCACCTTGCTCAGACTGATGATTTCCTTAAGCGTTGTGAGTTTACAGGATTCCTTGTGTTATTTGAAGTCAGTAGCAGGAATTTTGATGAAAATATATCAATAATATGTTTAAAAGCTAGAACCTAGAATGTTGCTTTTCTTAAGACAATAACATTTTCAAATAAATAAAGGTAAAAACTAAGGTAAAAGTAGTTAACATTTGCTGCTTCGATTATTCATGGCTTATATATGCATTTACATACTAATTGAAAGTTTTGTGAAACCTATTCTTATTACATATATTAGGATATTCTTTTAACACAAAGTGATTTGCATATGACCCAAAATTTTGAGTCGTACCTCCATCAGCTCTCCAGTATTCTCAGGATTCAAGTTTGTGCTCTTTTTTTTTTAGTTTGATAATCTAAGTGTATATGTGTTTTAATTTTCTAGAGTATTCAGTGTTTATTGTGTAGAACGTGTAAAACTCTGTTGTCCTTCTCAAAATTTTTTAAATTCAAACTGTTAATACAGAGCCTTTGATGTTCTCAACACTCAATCCTTTATTTAGAAGGCTCAGAAGTGAAGTTGCATTTTTTACAGTCACAAGGCACATTTGACCTCTGACATAGTTGTTCAAACTGGCACCTCGGATAGATTTTTGTCCTCAGTTTACTGTATTATATAAAAAAAGCAACAAAAAAACCCCAGTACATCAGTGTTGTGACACTCTAGAAGAACCTGGCTGCACAAATCTGCCAATTTACTATTAATTTAGTGAGTGAGAATGAGAATATGTGGCTTATGTGAGAATACGTGGCTTATGAATTAACTCTGGAGGATCTCGCCGAGTTATCTGTTAGCTTTATGGTACAGTTATTTTTAGATTGTATCCTTGGGAATGTCTTTGTACAAGTTGTACTGTAACATCTTAAATATCTGATATAGCAAGAAGAAGATAACACCAGGGTTGTCATGAACTGAAAGGAAAACCATAAAAGTTTATCCGCTTTCTTGCTTGAAGAAATAAAATGGGAAATGTATGTAAATTTGTAACATACCAGCTAGTCTAACCAGCTATCTTTGTTCCAACTTTGTAATAATTAATTTCATATAACGAAGTCAAGGTTTAGTGAAGTAACCGCGAGAGTATCCCTTTGAATCTCTCAGAAATTCTCAGCTTATGTCATTTTAAGTAGTAATTGCAACCAGGCCAGTTTGGCTACAAAGTGGCTACTTAGGGCCCCAATGTTTTCCGGGGGACCCCCATGAGCAGTTGCACATGACGGTTGTTGTGTGGTAGACAAGTTGATGATAATTTATGGATAGTCATAGACTCCATCATTAATTGAACCACTTTTAAATCTTGAATACATAAATATGTATTCTATACAGATTCTATATAGAAAAAATGAAAACCTTTTATGTTTAACTGACCATCTACAAAGCGTAATTATTGATCTGATTTGGCACACACTGGATTCAACCCCCTTCTTTCAGAGTGACCGTAAGGGTTACTTTAAGGAAACTATTCTTAAATTTTAAAACTGTAACACATACAAATGGAACAGAATGTTTTAGTTATGTTCAATAAGGAACCAATATAACAGATAAAATGTAGCTTTCTATGTGAAGTGATGACATCAGGATCACGGTTGAGATTTAAAAAATCTTCCACAGATGATGTTATGTTCATGAGGTCAAAGAGTGCAGACACAAGTAACAAGTAATGTCTCGAACAATTAACACATCAGGCAGAAACAAAAAAATGCAGAAAAAATCAAAAGAGGGAAAAAGTAACTGAACAAAGCTAAAAGATAAAAAATGTATCGTGAGCTAATGTTCGTTAATTATTCTGTGAGGAGTTATTAATTTGATAAAGCATAAATCATTCACAAATCATAAAACTGTTCAGCCCTCCTGAATGGAGCATTGATTGTCTGGTGAAGGGAAACGTTTTTTAATGCGTTCATGTTGTGCATTTTCAAACTTTTACTAACCCAAAATAATTTTCTAAGGAATATTTAGTTTCTTCTCATGATGCCTGCTTGCATAAATAGAACCTATTGCACGTATTGTGCATCACAAGAATAAAATCCCAAAAGTTTATTGAAAGCTTGATTAAATACATTTTTGAAGGTTGAAATAAAAAACTAAACTCCTGTCAAACCAAGTTCTAACATTAAAAAGTAAAACAATTAATAAGAAAATTAAAAAGTAAAAAAATGAATAGCAACCCTGCTCCCCCACTGGTTTTAATCAGTACTGCATTCACACTGTTTTTTCTGAACTCACTTTTTAGTTTAACCCAAGAGCAAATATTTTTATTAATATTAATCATTAGTTATCGTTGAAGGTAGATATTTCAAAGAAAAGTCTTACAATCATTGCATGTGTGTATTAGTGTATACAGAGGCATTTAAAATATTTTCTCTACAATGGAAATAGTTGAGGGATTAAAGTAGGTTTTCAGTAGGTTTAAAATCTAACTTTGTCACTTTAAACTCAATCAATTAGCGCAATAACCATGTATTGATGTTTTCTCCCGATTCACCAAATGTGGAAAATGTATACACATGTGGAAAAGGTTCTGGATGTATCATGATACTACTTTTGAGCCAAGCAACATGCTTCTGAAATTAAACAAAAGCATAAGCAGCCTATTTTAAGTGACCTATATAAGAGTATAGTACATGTTTTGTCTGTTGTAATTGAAGCCTGACCCACAAATGGCCACAGGGGCTTCAACTATAAGTGCTTAAGAGTTTGATCATGTAGAGGACCCATGTAGGCACAAAAACAAGAGCTTGTCATGCATCCACACAGGCCAGGATTGTTCCTCTCTAGCATCGCAATGTGAAGTGTATGTGTGGTCTGTAAACTGAACTTTGTCACCCTGTAAATAGGTTTTATCATTTACTGAGCGTGTACTTTGGTTCTAGCGTGGCCATTGCTGCATATGGCCTGCTAATTGTAATGAAGGTGTTATGCAAGATGAGTCAATGTTGTTTTCAAAAGGTTTAGCTCAAGAAAGTGGCTGTGTTTTTATAGTTGGGAATAATCTCTATTCCAGTGTGTTTAGTGTAGCAGAGTGGCACAAGGTGGGGATGTGATTTTTTTTTATTTTTATTTTTTTTATAAGATTTGCACAACTGACTTTCTAATGAGAAGGGATTTTTCTTGTCTAGAAAGGTTGTTCAATTAGATTTATTAACATTAACTTTTTATGATGTAGTTAACTTTTTATGAAGGGTTTTTTCTTTTCTTTTGGCCCCTACATTATAGCGTCCTCAGTCATCCTACCAGTCATTTCTGTTATATTACCTTTTGTGTTATTTATGTTTCAGAATCAAATTCTTTACGAGTTTTTAAATGTAGTTATCTCGTTACTCTCAGACTTCAGACCTCAAAACTTTAGCTAAACACAAAACTTTAAACATCCGATTGGCTTGGTACACTTTAAAGAAAACACTTCAAGAATGTCGCGATCTGATTGGGGTAAATTATTTGCATTTCCTCAAAAAACAAGTGTTGGATTTTTCATTACAGTAGAAAAGAAATCTGTTGAGTACTAGGTCACCATTCAAATCCTACAATCGATCATTATTCCAATTACACTTCCGCCTATAGAGTCATGTGACCAACGCCCTGTCATATTATTCCAAGTAAATTTTTTTTGTAACTGTTCATTTTAGCCAGTGTGTGCTTACATTTCAGTTGTTCAACCTTGATGTTTAATAAATAATCATAGATTGCACAATCTCCTTCACTTGTAATATGTGAGTATATTTACGGTACGAAACTTGTAGTGAACTATGAGGGCGTAAAAGTTAAATAAATAAATAAATAAAGTAATTGTACATTAAATGTTATTCCGTTACAATATTCAAGTAAGTTTTTTGAGCTCAGGGGTGGAAAGATGTTTTTTTTTTCAGCTCCAAGTTTAAGCAGTTGCAACATGGAAGTAAATGAGAACCTGTAGAGGTACTACATTTCGGTATCTTCCTGTTGCGCAGGAGGTTGCCCGGTTGCCCCTTGGCATCGACTGATTAACCCTTCACTGATTATGGTTATATTTTTGGCTTATCCAGGTGCTGTTTTGCTCCAATTTTGTTAAAACAAACATGTCTGGGAAATTAGTCACACATTGTTGACCTGGTAATTCTTGCTGATTGGCTCCAAGTTTGTTTTTGTACCCATCAGCTCAACCCGACCAGGTTCTTCTTGGATTTTATAAATATTATTGCTTCTCGCTGAGGAGGTTTCTGGTTTGAACCTTGACTGTATAGCATTTAGTTACCATTTTTGCTTCGGTTTCCTTCTGAGATCACTAAAACGTTATAAACTATAGTCAGTAAAACCTTATGTAAACTGCTGGTGTATGTATTTCACTCAGCATTACAAAACTTATAATCCAATTTTGTTATAACATCCGTGCTAAAAGGAAGTATTTAAAATTAGCGTTAGCTTTATACTGAATTATTAATGACATCTCCAATCTGGTGCTCATCATGCGTTATCTCAGGCGCTGACCTTTCTGCCAAAATGTGATTGGTCAACTGCTCCATTTTGTTTAGTGAACTTAGCATTCTTTTGAATGCGAGCGTTTGTGTTGTGTGACTGGAGTGTTAAGGATTTTATGCAGCTTTAGCTTTAAGGGAGTCTATGACACCAAAATATAGTCAAGTCATGTTAAATTATCAAGACATGACAGGGGGTGCTGTGGAGCAAAATGTTTATTTGTCAGCTGAAAAAAATCAAAATCTAAGGAAACAATGAGGACTGCATCTTCAACTCAATGTGAATAAATGATAAATAAAGTCTCAGTAAGTGTTTTCCAGCAGTTTATTCTCCTGTAGTAAATTTCATCTGGGCGCTGTTTAAGTTGCACATACCTACATATATATAATATTTAAATATTGTGAATTGATTAAAAAAAGGCAATGACATTTTCTCTAAATATCACAGAAAACTGGTTGGTTTGATATTGTATAGTAGCATATTTTGATTTAGTAATTTATAGCTTCAATTCAGTAAGTTATTTGATGTGCAACTTTTATTGTTATTTAGAACTATTTTAAATCAAACAGATGAGTACCTTTTAGGTGTATGTAATATAATACTCTATAATTAATACATTAGATTACATGGTAGTTGGCAGTTTTTCTGTATAACATAAAGAAATATTTGAGGATAACTGTAATTTTCAAATGATATTTCACTGTAAAGTTTCATTTTGTAATTTTACTTTAAACTAGAACTATATGAAAGCTTTTGAATTACTTTAAAGGTATAGCTTTACAAGGGATCATACATCAATAATTTAAAAACTGACAAGGACTATAGTTACATCACAAAAATAGATTCCAGTACAAATAAGAAATAATTGTACAATTTTAAGTGAAATTACTGTTAATGTAAAAAATGAAACGGTAAAAATTGTAATATAGCAAATGTATTACATATATAACATTTAAATAAACATTGAAAGGTAACTGTACTTTTGTTGAGGAAATTGTAAAGTTTTATTTGGAGATGTTTACCTTTAGAAACCATTTTAAAATTGTATATTAGACACTTTTTTTATTTAAATAGTTTTTCACTATGCCAATACACTTGCACATTTACAAGGGAGCATACAAGAATAATAAAATAAAATTGAAGGAATATAAAAAGGAATACAATTATATCACAAAAATAAATTTCAGTACCAAATGTATTACTTTATTTTAAAAAGGTAACGTTTAAGGCTTAAAAGTGTTTTACATTTTTAGTTTGCCTCGTAATTAGGTTTTCCTTACCTTTTTTTTAAGTGAGAGAATGTACATCCTAGTTTGAGTAAACTCGGACATCAAATGCGAACTCCAATTAACACACATAACAAAAATAATTCGAATATTTATATTAACAAAATATTATAGCTAGTTAAAGTAGAAGACTGTAAATTGACACTTTCTACCAGTTTTCCTGGTTTTAAAATAAACGCCGGTGATACTCGCGGTGACCAGCAGAGGCAGTGTTGAGCCACCAACCTTAGCAGAGAGGCAAACTCGCGCGCACACACACACCGCGAGAGAAAAATACAGAGAGAAGACCAGAGAGGAGGAGAAGAGAACCTGACAGGGGCTCGCAGAGACCCCCAAATCCAGAAGCAAGCCTACATGCCTCCCAGCCGGTCGAAATGTGATCAACTCCATCCCTCCCGTCGCCTGAATGACGCTCGGGCTGCTCGGAAGACGCGCTAACAGGGAGAAGAAACAAATACCTTCCCGGCGACCTTTTTCTTTCTTTCTTTTTTAATCCTCCCTTCTCTATCTGGATGATTTGATGTCTTTGCGTGCGTAACCGGACTGGTAATCGAACGGGACGGGGTGACGGTCGGTTTCCAGGGAGTAAGATGGGGTGTTTGGGCAGCGGTAAAACCGAAGACCAGCGCATCGACGAGAAAGCACAGCGAGAGGCCAACAAGAAGATCGAGAAACAGTTGCAGAAAGAGAGACAGGCGTATAAAGCCACACACCGACTCCTGTTGTTGGGTAAGAGGAGACTTTAGGGTCGCGTCCTCGCTAAAGCAGCTCGAGCAAAAGCACCGTGTTTGACAGCTCGGTCTGACATGTCGGGTTCGCTCAGGGAAGTGTTTGGGAGACTTAGCATGCGTTTCATTCGGCTCTTTTTTTGCTTTCCTAGGAGCCGGAGAGTCGGGGAAAAGCACTATCGTCAAGCAGATGAGAATCCTCCATGTCAACGGCTTCAATGCGGAGTGAGTAGATGTTTCCTGTGTGTGGATGTGTTGCGTGAAGGCTGGGCCCCGCGTGGAGCCTCGGCATGGCTTGGAGCAGACTGACGTGTTAGCATTGCTTGCTAACTGCTAGTGCCTCTCTGGAACATCTGCTGGAAAGGCTTTTTGTTCGAATAAATTGATGCTTGAACCTCTTGGGTGCATGACTTTAAGGTGTGAGGTTTAGAGCGGGTATTTGCTTACCCGTAGTATACGTAAATATTGCTTAATAACGTCCTAGCTAGTGGAGTGTTGGGTTAAATTAGCTTCCTGAAATGGGTTTTAGCTTTCATCGTCACCACCTTTGTTTTGAGGGTCATGTGACCTGTCTGAAGTTATTTTTAAATCATGGATTTTGGAAGTTATTTTTGTTAAGGTATTGAAGATAGTTATGAGAGACATCATTTCTCACACATTGATATGGTTTTTGAGGGTGTTTACGTGTACTAAAGTTAAAGAAAGGTGCAGCATGTATGGAATGACACAAAAATAATCATTAGATGATGTGTCAAGAGGCGTATTATTTTTAGTTAGGTATTAATGTTACTTAACATATTGGTATGAAGAGTACACGTGTAATTAAAAAGATGTACAATTTAGTTTGCACGTACATTTTGGGGTTCTCCAATCATTTAAGCAATAATCTGGTTGCCAGATCATGATAAATATTGCGAAATGTGAATAGGTTACAGTTATGTCTGAGATATGCTAAACTTCAAAATCTGTCATGATTGAGAAACATAATAAAGAATGAGCTGCTTTTGAAAGAAGAAAACAGCTGAAATCCTATTAAAATATAAAGTGACACTGAACTAGCACCTGGTTTTCTGTACAAGTAATTTAAGCTAATTACTTTTAGCTGATTTAGATCAGCAATATGTATTTTTAACCTGTATTCTTTTGTCACGTTAATTTTAAAGCAAATTTTTACTGAAAGATTAGATGGAGACTTTAGTTTATATGATTTACTGAGCTAGAGGTGTTACTTGGAGCTGCAGGATTATTGGAAAATGATGAATTGTTGTGTTTGGAATTTTATTACTAAATTATATTAAGTATTATTTTAAGTGATTAGTATTGTAATCATTTTTTGTAGGTTTCCAGAGGTATTAAAAAAAATTATCTAACTTGATCTAATGTCCACTCTATTGATGTCTCTTTGAAAAGTCATCATATTTATTTATTCGTTTATTTTTGTTCTTAAACGAAAACACTTAGTTTATAAAGGTGTTCGTATATCAGAGGTTGCCAGAGTATACATAACATTTACTCAACTAAATGTAAAAGTACTTGTTAGAATATGTACTCAAGTAAAAGTAACAATCAGATTATTTGCTTGAGGAGGGGAGTACAAAAGTATCGAATGAAAAATTGACTGAAGTTGTTCGTTACTAGTTACTTCTGATCCATACTACACAAAACAAAATGCTGATCGTTAAACTCCTAGTGCATCTAATTCTCTCTTCTCAAAAGTAAATTTGTTTTGCTTTTATGAAATGTACTTATAAGAAATAAATATTAGTCAATAAATAATTAATACTCACCTTTACAACATCAAAATTTAAACCCAGAAGTTTTGGCATCACGGTCACGGTGCTCGTAACACAAAGATCTCTGTCCCTTTTGGTGCACAAAGCTTTGAGGGTAAATAAAATTTGAACATGAGAAATCTGCCCATTAAACACTCACATTTTTACATCTTTCTATGATATTAGTAACGCAGATGAAAAGTAATTAAGTGAAAGTAGATATTTCACAAAAAATGCACTTAATTTAATTTAAAAGTACACATTTGTAAAAGACTTTTAAAGCAGCTGCGGGTGAAGCATAACTTCTACTACTTTAACAAAATCAATTCATTCTTTGCAGTTCAGATGCTCACCTGAAATTGTTTTCTTTTTTTATTCAGTACCTTTGTTTTAAAAAGTTGAACAAACTAAAAAGAAGCAAAAGAATAAGCAAAATAATAAATGGGGTTCATTTATTTTATCAGGATTATTTTAATAAGCAGAGTTTAACATAACTTCAATGGTTTCGTTGATGTCGAAAGGGAGATGAAACATGCCTAAAACATTTTTGAATGGGTGAAACTATATTTCTATGCAAAAAATATATTATAAGTAAAACTATAATAAAGACAATATAGATACAATAACATTTTTAGTCGAAACAGTTTGTTGTAGAACTAGGAAAGGGTGAGTGTGGAATGGCTAGCGTGGGAGTAAAACTCAGATCATCTGATGCGCCGCTGCGCCTTACATGTTCTGCTCGCTAACCACTACACCAGCAGGCTCATCTGACTCAAATCTAGCATGTGTTTTTGTTGTGTGTGTTTACCAACTCTACATCTAGCACTGGAAAAACTAACACACCTGTTGCAAGTTACAAGACCTATGCAATTGATTCAACTTTATGTGGTTTGCCACATTTTAAGGTGGCTACTATAAGAACTAAATTATTTGTTATTAAAAGGTCAAATATTGGAATATAATAAGAAGTGATCTGAACATGCCCAGCTAAATTTTAGTTGATAAACTACCCAGATTCATCATAATTATTATAAAATACAATAAAACAATAAAAAAAAGCTTGTGATTTGCACACCTTTTAGGTTTTTACACAATTTGTCGAAATGAAACCACTCTATTTGTTGTGTACACAGCATTAGTCCTAACATCTTCCAAAAGTTGTTCATATTCATAAAGTAAGTTTTGAGTTAATACTTGGTCCTCTCTATGAATTTCTAGTCATATTTTTTCATACTTCTTTGCTGCTTGAGAAAAAAACATAAGAAGACTCAAGTTTTGAAGTTCAGTATAAAAATGGTAACTTGGACTTGCTTTGTATAATTAAAAACTTTTGGTCTCTTTTGAGGAAGTAGTTTAGCCGAAAAAGTGAACTGTTTGTGATAACTTTTGTTCTGTTCT
Source organism: Danionella dracula (assembly GCA_900490495.1). NCBI lineage: Eukaryota > Metazoa > Chordata > Actinopteri > Cypriniformes > Danionidae > Danionella > Danionella dracula. Next base: position 8,885,866 of record UELW01000889.1, read on the forward strand.
AGTTATGGCACATAAAGCCAGACATGACTGAGGGTCATATCACAGGCCATTTCCATACAACCGTTTCCCTACAAGATAAGAAAACAAGCTCTGTCTACAGTTTCACCGAAACTTAAGCAATGAGACACTGATGCATTCGAAATTAGTGATCAAGTATCCTTCCATTCAGCTCAGTTCTTTTCTTATGGTGGGTTTGTTTTCTGTGCACCAGAGAAGATGAAGTGTGTCTTTGTGGATTTTCATGCTGACTCTTACTGTCTTTTCTCAGATGCAGAAAGCACTGAATACAAAGCACAAGTCATAAAGATTGCTTTTATGCTGTGTTTTGGGGGCTTGACGAATGTGTGAATGGAGAAAATATTTGTTAGATGTCTGAATTTCAGTTTTATTTTAATAGAAAAAAAATTCTGTATGATAGAGTAACCACATTGTGAATTAAAAAACAGATTTTTATGTTAAATATTGGATGAATTGATCTATATGAATTTTTTTTTTTGCTTTCTGATTCAAATTTGTTGTTTCACTTTCAGGGAGAAGAAACAGAAAATTCAAGACATCCGAAAAAACGTGAAGGATGCCATCGTGGTGAGCAAGGATACTTTAGATTGTTAATCTGGTGCATCTTTTTGTCTTCTTGGTTTAATTTGTATTCATATCTAGACCATCGTGTCCGCAATGAGCACTTTAATGCCTCCCGTCCCACTGGCTAACCCTGAGGACCAGTTCCGGATCGAATACATTAAAAGCATAGCGCCACTCTCCGACTTTGACTACACACAGGTACGGAGCGCTTGTTCCTCATGTACCTGCAGTGTTTTGAATGAGATTTAAATAGTTGGTGGGTTTGAAACGGTTGGAACGGAAAGTTTTTGTTTGCCTCTTTTGCATAAGGGAATGTTTCTGTTGATATGAATCTGTTGTTCGTGTGGTTAATTGTAAGTAAATGTTTCTGGAGCTACCTAAAACTGAAAGTTTTAAAAAGTTCCTGGTACTATTTTACCATGACTTTGTTTGCTCAGTCAATACAGTTTTTATTTACATTTGTAAAATGTGGTGATTCTCGTTTCTATAAGTAAATAGAACAAAACACTGGTTTACACGTCTTTTAGCATTTAACAAAATTAATCATTCTTTGCTTTGAAAATAGCTTTAAAAAGCTTAATGGTCGCCTGTGTAGGATATATTTCTAGCATTGGTTTCAAGGAACGGTTTTCAACCTTGCTTGTTTGCCATTTTTTTAATTTTAGACTTTATTTTGGTTAATGTTAAAATACATTATCGATTTCAAAACAATAGAATATTGTCTTACCATTGTCTTTAGAAAAGTTTGTGTTGGCATTTAAATTGATCTGCAGACACTACCCTCTGAATGACCTAACGTGTAGTCTATAAAAAGTAGTTTTTTGAAACCGATTCAAAGTTAGCATGAACCAACAGCTGGCAGTGAAATTTAAATAATTGAAATCCATAATTTGTACTTTTTATTAAAGGTACCATATTATTATATTAAAGCATTTGGAATAAGTATTTGACATTTCTTTACTAGCACAGACCGTTAATAATGTTCAAATACAGTATTCATTGTAAATTATGTTTCCATAAACTGTAGAGTTTACCCCCATTCCTTCCATGTTTCTGTCATGCCCTCCGCTTTTACTACATGTAATAGCCTCACCAGGAAAATTATTCTCTGCTTTGATTACAGATCGAACTTACTGAAACAGGGCTAACGTATAATTGAATTGTTAATTTAATTAACTTTGCTTGTCATCAGCACTCTGGACAGTTGGAAAAGCGTTAATTTTCACAGCCAGCCTTTTTAGAATTCGACTATCAAATTCTGCTTTGTTTTCAAACCAGTACATAAAGAACAACCTCTCACAAATACATCTTTCCAAGGTTTTGCTTGTTACCACAACCAAAAACAACATTTCTCTGCATTGTTGTTCTTTGAGAGTCTGCTACTCTTACACTTCTTGCTCCGACAGCATGTCCACTCATGTCCACACCTTGAGATGTGCTGCGTTTGCTGTTCATCTGATTGGTTAGTTTGCGGTGCTATGATCATCAAGCCGTTTTGATCTCCCAGAGAAAGAAAACAGAATCTGAATGTGACTTGAGGCAATTTTGGATGAGCGAACAACACCAAAACATGCTAGAAAAGTCGAGTTCACACGATACGCCTCCTTTAAATGATTAAATGTTTTATCTTCAATTTTCATCTTTGAAATGTTTTTTTTTCTGTAAAGTACTTTCACTGCCATATGTATGGAACAGACTATACAATTCAGGAACTTTCATGCATTTTTATTTTCCCTATTGATTTAGTTACATCAACGTATGCACGTCAAAGTATCAAGCCTCTTTCGGTTCATAACCCCTTTAACTGTCTCACATTTTGGACTAGTTGGTATTGATATATATTTCATTAAACCCTAGATAACGGTTCAAAAGATCAGTTTTTAAATTCTTTATCAAAATAAACCAACATTAATTTAGTTGGTTTTTAGAATACCTCTTTGCTTTTATTTTTCAGTCATTATTTTATTTTTCAGGATTTATTTTCAGCCGTTCAGGAGTTCTACACTCAACTAAGCAGAAAAAGAAGCCTGCCTCTTTTTGCTGATGCATGTCAGGCTGTTTGCATGTAAAGCTTTGTCTTAAGTTACATTAGTACATCAACATTTTCGTTGCAGCTCATGACAAACACAAAGATAGCTTTCGACGATAAATTCTCTTTGTAGTGGAATTTCAGTTTGAGTTAGTCATAAATAAATCTAATGCTTATTATTAAATAGTTAAATGCTTTTCTGAGATTTAGAATTATGTAAAGGACATCAACACCCTGTAGAATTTCAACAGTGTTTTGACTGATGCTACTTTTGGTGGACATGAAGTACAGTATTAAATAGTATTCAACGATAGATCTGTATTCTGCAGTTACTTCCTCATTGAGGAAACCAGGTCATAATTTTAGCTTTATAAAATCTAACTTAGTTGCTTAAAAACCACTGTTCAACTTTGTCCCACACACTTGTCTTTTTGAGATACATTTTGGCCTTAAGAGTACATGTCTCTTTTGGAAAATAAGATCACCCTCATATTTCAGAACATTATATAAACTTGCAAGCTAGCTATGAAGTGAAGCCTGAAGAGATCCGAGCAGCGGCTGATGTGATCCGTTTGTCTATTTCCAGATCAGCCAGAAGCAAAGTCTTCTTGATTTTATCTGTGTGTAAAGTATACCTGTTCATGAAGTCTTAAATATTGGTTTCTCGCCAGTCGTTTGTGAAATGTTCGCTAATGCCGTATTGACATTGTGCCATTTAATTTGTTTGCAAAGAATAAATTCTGTTTGTTTTCCTCTTTAGGAGTTTTTCGACCATGCTAAGAAGCTTTGGGATGATGAAGGTGTTAAAGCATGCTACGAGCGGTCGAACGAATATCAGCTAATCGACTGTGCACATTAGTAAGTACATGCTCGTCTTTGCTGGCTCACCTCTGCTGGGGATAGCTGAAGAAAGTAGTTTGCTTGTGGCTAAATACTAAGCTAAGAAGATTGTTTTGCTGGTTGCAAGTGTCAATTAAGACTTTGTGTAAGATGATGCTTGATTCGAAACGAATCAAAAATATGTATGTTTTTTTTCTTTTGTAATTATGAGTCATAGCACCAGTGTACTGTTAAAGTGGTGTGCGTTCTTTTTTTATTTTGTTAAGCTTTTTTTAAAAGTTATGCTGCTTGAATTTTGCTTTGAAGTTTTTTTTAGAGACCAAAACAGGTCTTGGAATTGTTAAGCTGGGAAGTTTTAGGCTGTAATTTTTACAAATACGATTAGAATGATACGCTGTGAAAAAATAAAGAAAAATACTGACTGAAAATTATCGGAATTTTTTCAGCTAAATGTAAGCATCGAAATTTCTGTAGTTTTAGAGTAATTATTAATATTTTTTATTATTATTGTCAAATTGAAACTGTAAGCGCCTGGACTTTCTGGTCCTGTTCCATCCTAACGTTACCTTTAATTCAATACACGCTTACAGTGCATCTGACTTGCACCGACCAACTGAAACAGAAGATAACAATGCTCAACAGGTGTTCCATCTGTAGACTACCCCAAAATAATGCCTTCAGTTTATATAGTGCTTTTCCAAACGATTTATAATGTTTAGAGCATTATTCTTTCACTCCACAATCACACTCTGGTGGTGATGACCTACTTTGGTAGCCCCCAGCTGCCCTGGGGCAGTCTGACAGAACGTGGCTGCCAATCCGAACCCATTTCCTCCTGCCCACCTCTTAACACACCTCAGTGGTCACATGCATCCATACTCGGCAATATAGGAGAAATAGCTTGCCCAAGGCCACAATCGCAGAGTAGACCAAACCACCAGCCACCATGATTTGTTTAAAGAATCGAATTAACTAAGTTGTACTTGCCATATTCCAGTTTGTTCGGTTTTGTTTATTTTTTTTGCAAACACAAAATTTCCCATGGGTTTTTGTTGATGCTTTGCTCTGTTTAAGCAGGTGTAGGTATGTGTTATGCCGTGATGTTGTGTGTCAGGTAATGAAGGCATGAGGAGTGTGTTGGGGTCATGGGAGCTGGTCAGCAGCTTTGCAGGACACAGATAGCATCACCAGCAAGCGCAGAGCCTGACACATAATGGCCACTGTTGTCTCTTAGTCAGAGAAAGGCCCTGGAGACACAGCGAAGATCACACAGACACCCCGACGCTCTCAATACAGCCTTGTTCTTTCTGGAAGACTTTTACAATACTGAGAATTCCTCCCTTATACAACTTGAAATCAATGTCTGCTCACATGTGTTCGCAAAGATCCAGGTCGATCCAGGGGTATACGCTCTGAGAAGAAGCTTGCGGATCAGTGTGCACTTTGTTGGTGGTTTAACGGCGGTTTTAAGCATGAATTTGTTCTATTTACACATTAGTTCCTTCTTAATTGAGTTTAATAATAACGTTTATTCATCATAGTAACATATGACCAGTTATTGATTGACTGCAGAGTTGTTTGTTCGTACTAGAGGTAAACATAATTTCAATTAACTATCACAAAAATTATATATTTTTTCATTCAGCGTATAAAGTCCACTTTGGGGTTTGACTAGTGTGAGCGATCTGTGCCACATCTGGCTCGGGTGCGGCCTGTGAGCGCTGTCCACAGCTGTGCACAGGACGTTCTGTCTCTGCATTAAACATAGCTGTGAAAGGCTCTGTTTGGCTTGCTGGATAGGTGCAGTGTCTATTGAATATTAGATTGTGTGTCATCTCTTCTCAGAATACTCAAAATAATAAACCACTGTGTAAAAAAACTGCCCGCGTACAAGAGTTTTTTTCTGTTGTAAAGTAAATAGTGTTTTGAATAATTTTTGGGGCGGTTTTGTTCATTGTTTTGTTTAGGTTTTTTGATACGTTAAGTTTTGTGGTTGTTTTTTTTTTTTGTTGTTTGGTACAAAAAGCCTTTGTTTAGTTTAGTTTTTGGTTGTTTGATCAGGTAAGGTTTTCCTTTTTTATGTTGTTTGATATGTTAAAGTTGGAACTTTTGAGTTTTTTTTATGTTTAATGTTCATTTTATTTATTAACGAACTTCTGTTAAATCACAAAGAAAGAGATCCGATCCTCATAAATCAAAATGTTTGTATATGTTTATATTTAACTTGTAGATTAAACATAAGCACAATGAACTTGGTCTGACCCTACTAAATGTATTCTGTTGATCCAGACAGCGCATGAGTGCGAGGGTTGCCAGATTGCAAAAATCATCCTGGAAGAGTGAAGGTTATCAGAGTAAATCAATTCCTGAATTTTTGAGGTTAGCTGCTTACTCTGTGATCGATGTGAATTAAACAAAACATGAAATAAAATCGGATTTGATGTTGCACAATGCTCAAAACATTTATGTTACAGCATCCTAGTCTAAATGTAGCATGACCGACTAGAGACATTTTTTTCTAACCTAGAGACTGAAAAGCTGGGGAAAAAACTGAAATAAATGTTTTGATTTACAATTTGAATTTTGTTTTAAAACACTAATAAATTATTTCACTACAATCACACAGTTTTGCTGACAAACCAAACTCGTTAGTGCCATTTTTAAGTGGCCACATTTTAAACAATATTGACCATTGTTGAAGTGGTGTGGCATGGCTTATTCCTTATCTCTAGCTTTAACCACTATAGAGAAGTTTAATATTTCACCACGCCACCCGATGCTTGTTACCTGTTGAAATCACACGACTGAGACCTCGCACTCACAGCCGAAGAGAGGATTCTATTTTCCATGTAAAGCTAATGATAACCATATCAAAGTCAAAGGCTGAATTTAATTTCCATTTTTAACTTTTCTAAAACCTGCAACTTGAATCGAACAATAAAATCATTAAATGAGTATTATTGACCTCCTGCGTAAATCTGGATTTTATTCATATTCATCTTGTGTACAAATACAAATGTTAAGCTTGTGTGAATTTACTGGCAAGCAAAGTAAAAAATTAGCTCAGACTTCTTAAATCAATTTAACCAAGTATACGTAGCCCAAAGTTGTTATTAATGGTAGTGAGAGATGGTAAATAATCGTTCCTTTGCAAACTTAATTAAAAAGGCATATGTACTGGATGCTATCGCTAAATAGTAAAGTTTCTTTTAAAGGCCAACTTTCTTAAATTGTCTTTATTTTCTTCTGCTCTCACATCTCTGTGTACGCATGGAAACATCCCTCAATATTGTCTCTAAAATACACTGAAGTTTGTCAGTTAAAATAACCTAAAAGATATCTGTACACCATTTTAATAAATAACATATATATATATATTTGTTATGGCATCCAAATTACAGGAAGTATTTTAATGTACTAAAATTCTCCACCAATTCAAGCCAGAGTGGATGAGATCGAGTGCCGTTATCCGAGGCTATTATACGATGATTTTTATCACCGCGAATCTCTCGTGCCCTTTGGCCTGTGAGATCATCGCATGATCCCTCGTGATTGTGTGGCATCTGTCTGCGTTGGCTTCAACGTGTCTATCGTGCATCTATTTTAAGTGCGAAATACAATGGATTAGACGCCAATGTCAAAGCGGCGAGACTCATCCACGCACAGCGATACGCCGGTGTGGAAGTGGGTCGTTGGCTGGATAGAGGACACTTGTAGAGAAAGCCTTTCTGCAGGCCCTGCTGCTGCAGGAGTGCGCGTGTGTGTGCGAGCGAGTGTGTGTCTGTCCCCCTCCTCCCTCCAGCAGCTTATGTAAAGGAACAGCGCAGCCGGGGCAAGCAGGAGCTATTTATAGCCCAGCACTGCAGAGCACTCACTGGTAGAGAGTGTCACGTGTGTGAGTGTGTGTGCCACTGAATCAAAGGGAGTATCCCAGCAATGCGTGTAAACAAAGGAAGGTCAGAAAGAGAAGGTGAGGCTCAGAAAAGGCCTGCTTGTGTGTTTGTACTTGTTCCTGCGACGCTGTGGCAACTGAAAATTCGAGATAGTCAGCCGTGAATGCTTTGCTTATGGATTTAACGTTGATTCTGACCAAAACACTTGAGTTCCTCATCTTAGCCAACTCCAATTCATTCCTTGAAATGCTAGGGCATAGTTAACCCTCGGTGTTGGGGTGTGTGGGACCCGTTTTCAGTTTTCATCAAAAGAAAAATAATACAAGCGATTGTTGTGTGAAACTGAAATGCACTGCCTTGGCTAATTTTCTGTGAAGAACATCTGTCAGAACACATTTTTATGACCCCACACTGTTTAAATGAGTTATTTCCTGGCTAAAGTAAAAAAAACTTTTAAGTATTTTAAAGTCTTGATTGGGATTAAAAATAAAAATAATTAAATAAATAATTAAATAATTTTTAAATAATATTTTTGTCACATCTGTGTTTTTATTGTTGCTCGGGGTCTCTAGAAAATGGTCCTAAATGTAAAAAAATAATTTGGGTTGCCAGAGTTTGAGAGAGCCTTCGTAAATGATCAAAAACATAAACGTGATGATTAGGGTTTTAAACAGCTTATTTAAAGCATACTGTTAATTTAGGGAAATAATTTTGTGTCACAGTCAGGTTAGCTTTTTTTTATAATAAACACTCAAAAACTAGATCATTTAGTTGTTGTTCTCTCTTGTGAGATATAATTTAGGGTTGTACATTGTTGGAGCATGTCAATCACTCACTTTGTTCTTTAAACATGACACCTATCAAAAAAAAAGACTAGAAGCTAAGAGCGCTTTTTTATTTTCACTTTGAATAGACAAAAAATAGTTGTGTTCTTTCATCATACAGGGTGGTAAACAAATATAGATAGACACTCTTTAATCTTTATTTATTTAGAGAAAACAATCAAGTACAATACGAAGTAGACAATCAAAATTCAAGGTATACAACCCAGGGAAAAGTACAAATAAATTTGTTCACAATAAAAAAAAATAGTCAGGGAAAAAATAAGAAAACAATTGGGTGTTAAAGTTACAAAGAATGTTAAAAGCATTCAGCAGATGGATAAGTTTTTTTTGCTTTAGCATCGCTGTACATATTGAGCATAACTATGAAGGTAATTTGAGAAAGCAAGAGAAAAGGACTTCTTCTTAGAAAATGTACACTTGTGGATGTAAAATTGTGTTAATTAAAAATGCTTCTTTTTAACATCAGTTAAGAAATAACAAACAATTACATTCACATAATGAAGATTAAAGTCAACTTTCTCTGCTAAGAAAGACATTTCATTCCAAAGTTTTTAAATGTGTAGTGCCAAAAAAAAAGAGGGCCAGTGTCCACATGTGCTGTTACAAAAAAGACTTATTCTCATCAACACATTTCTTAAATCTCAAGAGGAAATGTTATAGACGCACAAACTTTTTGCATCCTTGCGTAACATAACAATGAAACTCTGCTATGGCTATCAACATAATAGCAATACCATTATTATTGTAAACATAACTGAAAATACTGTTCACTAAAACATAAAAATACAAGGAATGTATTCAAGGATAAATCCATTTATATGCCTCTGCCAAACATTAATTCTATTTTAATGAGTTATAGTCATGTCATTGTTGTGAAATTGCGTTTAAGTTAAAATGGAATTGCAAATTGAAATTGTGATTTTGTTAAATTGCACAGCTCTAGAGGTAGTATGAGGTTTGAACGAAGACGATGCCTTCAAATAATTGCCATGATTTTAATAGTCGTTCACTTTGGAGCTGCTTTCTGAGCAGCTTTACAATGTTTATATCACTTTATACAGCTACAGAGCAGCATGTTTCTCAGATATTAGCATGAAATGCTAAGAGCAATTTGTATTTGTCAGACTCAAATTTAGTGTCTTAGAATCAAAGTTGAACGCATCCAAGCAATACTCTCTCCTCTCTTTTAGTCGCTTGCACATAGAGAGCGAGCAACTTATTCATAAAACTGCTTTGTAGCTCATTACACAGCTACATTACACAGATTTAAAAGAGCTCCCATTCTTACGTCCAAAGAGGTTCAGTATCGAGGTATTGAGCCAGGAAATATGAATATTTGGATCTGCAGCTAACTTCATTGAAGTCAGTTCTGTGGCATTTCTTCTGAAATTATCCGAGGCTTAAAACCTTTTGCCTAAAGCCCAGATTGCTCAGACCAGACGAACTCTCTGCTTCTGCAGTTCAGATTTAATAAACAATTAAAATCTAAGAAGTACTTTCAAGTCTGCAAATTAAAGACAGCAACAGCTTTGCGGAAATTAAATGTTTTATCCGCAAACCTTGGGTTTACAGGTAAAAAAAATTATTAAAATAAAATATGTTGGTAAAATCCAACAAGTCATTTGCTGCATCAGAAACAATCATCAGATTCGGGTTCAAAGAAATCAAAAACTGTGCTTTTTAGAAATGTTTTCTGTTAGGGTTTGCACTAAACACTGAAAATCATCACTGACTGGTTCAGAAATAAAATTCACAGGATGTAATAAAGTATCCTAAGCACTTAATTTAGTTTTTTAATGAATTAGTTTGTGATTTAATGTCTTCTGAAAATAATTTGCCTCTCAAGCACTGGCTGATCCAGTCTCTCTTTCCACGGCTACCGCTTTTATTTTATTTTTTTCAAAACATATACGGACAATTGCGCACATGTGGAGGTGGTAAAAATAGCAGCAGATTATGAATTCTTTTTTTTAGCTTTTTGGGTTGCTGTTTTTTTGGTTCGCCAGCATTTGCCTATAAATAGAGCGGCCCCACACAGCCGCTCAGAGCCACGAAATCTAATCAGGATTAATAAACATTCATGCTTTTATATAACGTGCTGCTCTCTGAGATTTGCGCGCCAAGTATGCTACTACATTTGATGGTTACTCCAATTTTAAGTAAATTATGTATGCAATATATTTTAGAACTGAATTCTACAGTAATATTTTTACCTCCCTTTTGAGGAAATATTTAACAAATGTATTTTAATAGTTTAGATTATGTTAAGATCATAGTGTTTTTATTGTAATTTTTTTTGCATATTTGTAAACCATATAAAAAGTTCTAAACCTTTGTGTGAATAGGCTAAACATGTAAACCTCTTCTTATGCGCTCATGTTTCTAAGCCTGAACTGGATTTACTGGTTTAGGATGTTCTCCTGGTACAGTAAAGTTTCTGCCTCTGCTGATGTGGACTCGAGTTCAGTCAGGGCTCAATTATTCATCCTCTCTTTATCTCACCTTTAAGTTAAGCACAGAACATTCCGAAGACTCCACAATGAAAATCATTGTGATAAATTAGTTCAGTTTGGAAGCCACAATTGGTTGTTTTGCCTGCTTTTGTTTTGAAATTGGTATTTGACCTAAAAAAAAACCCACATTTTTTAATACATTTGTTTGCTTAAATTTTTTTTGAGTAACTTATTTCACTTTTTTTTGAGTAACTTATTTATTTGGGTATGGCCAATACCCAAAAATAGAATAAACATGAAAGCAAAGTCAAATGTTGCCTGCATTTTACACTTTTTGAAAAGAAGTTTTTAAGCTTGACAGTCAGAGAAATATGTAAAAACTGAAGAGGGAAATGTTTGGAAATAACCTGGTGATACTCCAAAGTAATGCACTAAACAGTGTTTGGAGTTCTAGAGTTACTAGACAGGAAGAAGTAAATTGTATCAAAATAAGCAAATTTATAGTCTTAGTGACTTTTTTTTTTTATGAGCATTTTTTTAATTAAGAAAACTGACACCCATCAGTAATCAAAACGTTTCAAATTGTTCAGAGACTCTCCAGATCGAGCTCTCTGTTTAAAATGATGTAAATTAATGTTAACCAGAAAAAAGCAGAATAATGTGTCTCTTCTGCTCTACATCAGTCTGCAGATTTATCAACTAAAAAACTCTCCAGACAGCGTTGAATTTCTACAATTTTCAACATTAAATTTTTATTTAGCATAGCTATGGATACAATTTTATATATAATATAGTTTTTAAATTGTGCAAATATTAAAGTATAATATAAGGACTTTTCACTAAATTCAAATGACATCTCAAAACAAAATGGTTTGAATTCTGAATTATTTGACACAACGGTCAGTCCATCTCCTTTTAGTTAAACAGAAGAGCAACATAAGCTGATTTGAAACGCTTGTACTAATGTTTTCTTTTCAAACAATAATTGTAAGTAAAAATCCCATCCATACATTTTTCTTCAAAATTTGACAGACTTTTTTTGATTTCCAAAATTGAAATGAGTGTTCAGTCTACATGTTAGACAAGTTATCATTAGTTGAAAATGGTAAGATTTACTTGAATCGAGTATGTTCAACTACAGTACAGTACAAGCTTATAGTTATTTTATTTTTTTCTCAAGTGAAAGTATCAATAAAGCTGTACTTGTTATCTGGGATCAGATGTTGATGGTTGAAATTCCCCAAACAAACCCGACCCTAGACCAAAAGGTCTTGGAAAAAATGGTTGGCTCTTAGTGATTGGCTACACATTTGTTTTGGCCTGATTGTTTTGACAGAGGTGTCTTAAATAATTTGAAAATGTCACAGACTGCCTCTTTAAGAGCGTTCAGACAAAGCGACAGGAAGTCTGTGTAACAGGAAGAGGATTGAACTGACTCAACTGTCCACTGGAGGCTGAGGTCAGAATTGAGCAGATTGTCATTGATGACCACAGAGAAAGAAAAAAAAGCAACTTTACAATATAACTTGTGGCGCTTCAATGTTTTTTATTTATTTATATCATTAGTGTGGACCTTCATAAAAACTCAAAAAGGAGGTTTGTTTTATTACTCGTTCTTTGAGTAAAATTTAGGTTTAAACCTTCAGCCACTCTGGTGTCTTCTTTTGTCCATGTCCCGTCTCTTTGTCCGTTTTCGATTACCTGGTAGGGGAGCACGTCCATGATTGCTGGCTGCCCTATTTAGAGCCTCCTTTACCCTTCATATGAAATCTTTGGGCGGTGTCACGAACACTATGTTAATGTGTTTTACAGTCAATGCTTCAGACTTGGGAATACAATGTGATTTTTCTTTTTTCTGTCATTTTATTTGGATAGCAACTGTATCCCGTACTTCAATAGCTCCTGGTAGGCTCCCATTCACTCCTTAGGTCACTCAATGATTCATGGGTAGTCTGGTTGTGTAGATGGAGTGTTTGGTCAAACAGCTGAGTTTTAGTCTCTGAGGTCAATGTGCCGTACAATACAATGCATTCCTGTTAAAAAAAAATGTTATTTCTATTTAAACTTATCATTTAATGCTCACTCTTTGTTGCATTTTGGCTTCGTCGTTACAGATGAGTTGTCACAAGCTGCTGGGATGAGTCTATATTTGTCTCGCTCAGTGCTGATAGCAGTAACACCATCACATGATGGTCACGGCGCATTCAGCTAATATTCTGCCTTTCTGCAGGGAAAAAGAGAAAGATATAGGCCTGTTATCTAACACACTGCTGCTTTCAGAGGCGCAGTTCTGCATCAGGCCCTGTGAGTGTGGGTGAAGGAGCGACAGGTAGATCTAGACCTTGAGAAAACACCGGTAATAAAAAGTCTGATGTTTGTAACACTTGCCTGTCTGAAATACAACAAAAGTCAGTTTGAAGGGTGTATTGTTTTGTTGAATGCTAGTGTTATTGCAATTTTGTTTAAGTTTACATGAGAAAAATATTATATTGATATGTGACTATGTCCTTAAAAAGTTCCTCTGTGCATTGAAAATGTTTGTAAATTGAAAATTCTCTTTTAATCTGGATTTATTTTTATCCTTTTCCCAACAACTCCAAAATGAGTCATATCTGAAAGGTATATGTCTTAAACTCCACCTTTGTGACACTCGTATACAGGGATTATGTAGCGGTCACACTAGCATTTGAGAGATCTGATGATGATATTATGCCTCCTGTGTGGTGGTCAAAACTTCTACCACTAGTTTGTGTGCTTTTAAAAAACACCAATAATCAGACAAATGGCAACAGCATTGTTAATATTGAAGTCCTAGTAAATCAAATATTTCTTTAAAACAGGATTTCCGTTCTCATGGCTTCACTTCTCCAATCCAGGGGTTCTAGTCACATCATTTTCTGTGGTATTGCAGGTCAGGTTGAATTCAGCTCAACTTTCCATCAGAGCAGCATTCTGTGGTCTTTTTGTAAAAAAACAAACAAAAAATGAAAACCACTATTTTTTTTTACCTCAACAAAATCATTTCAAGCCATTTTTTATGGAAAAGCCCTTTTTAAAAATTTAGTGTATGTATCTGTTATGTAAAAAAAAAAAAGATTGTTTTTTTATATACCTGACATTGTTTGTTCTATTGGCAACTTAAGAAAACAAGGATGTTCTATTCTATTTCAAGAACCCATTAATACATTTAGTTTTCTTTACTGAGACCTTGTATCCAAACTAACAATAAACAAGTATTCAAATGTATGTGAATTGGGTAATTTGGGAAGTTTCAGAAATATTTTTTTCTTAATGGGAACCATTTCTTAGTTGGAATTATTATTGGAAGGTCATGTGACCATTGATCTAAGCTAGACTCGCTGCTGTCAAATTACACAATATTTCCTGTTTGTTTATAAAGGGCAAATGTCAGTGAAGGATGTGGTAATAAATATACAGGACAAACATGCACTTGAGCTCTTTTTATTTGTTTCATTTGAGTGTGGCTAGAGGTTATTGACTGAGTTGTGGCTAATAACGCTTTCTTCACAGAGCAGATTTGAATTCTTAAAAACAGATTGTGTTTCATATTCTTTTTTGACCCACTTGGCTCAAACAGTTGCATTTTCTGTTTCAGTTTTCTAGATCGAATCGATGCAGTGAGACAAAGTGACTATACTCCCACAGACCAGGTACTGCTTCATTGTTTGAGAAACACACACCGTTGCTTATTTACTGTAAGCAAGAAAAAGAAAAGAAAAATACTTAACAAACTGATTTTTCTTCTTTCAGGACCTTCTTCGCTGCCGAGTGTTAACGTCAGGGATTTTTGAGACGCGGTTTCAAGTCGATAAAGTCAACTTTCAGTGAGTTCAAAACTATTTCACAGGCCGCCTGCGGGTTCTTAATAAGCCTAAATTCACTGTGTCAAATGTTTTTGTAAATGTTGTGTTTATGGGAATCTCAAACACAATTCCTGGTTTACCACAGCCCTGTAAGTGTTGCTTTAAACTTAACGGAGCACACCTGTTTTCACTAACGCCTGATTTATACCTCTGCGTCAACTTGATGAATTGCGTCAAACACTCTACAAAGGTTGCACGCTTAAGTAACCTCACGCAGAACTCTCTGCAAAGCTCGACGTGTGCCTCTGAAATGTTCTAACCTTGGGCAAAGCTGAGCAGAGCAAGCATTTTCTCTTTTTCTTGGCTTGCGCTAGGTGTTAAACACTAGATAATTAAGTAAAACCTAGTAAATAACCTTCCTCTCTTATCTGTGCTGAGTTTTAACTAGCTAGAAGTTAGCATTTGCTTCACACCACATTGTGATACTGATCAGTTTAGAGACCGTGTTTCTACAGCAGCAGCGGATGTATTTAAGAAATTATATTTATACGATTCATGATGAGGTAAACAAAACACGACAGAGATTCTGAAAAAAGAAAGGTTTTAGTTTGTAGCAGTTGGCTTTCTTATTACAGCAATATTGATCAGAGCAAAGACAACATTTATAGTTGTGCACTCCGTGCACAACTATAAATGCTTTGTTGACAAATGAGTGTGTGGGAAGCCATCTGCAACGTAGGCTCTATGCAAAATAAATCCAATAAAGTTTGTGTCAGGAAACAGGGTTAAAACAAAAACCAGCAGCGGCTGTAGACCTTTGAGTTTGTGGACAATGTTGTATATTAAGAAACTCATTCACTTATTTTGTTAATTTTTCTAAATTGAATACGAAAGAACATGTTTTCGAGATTTATTTAAATGAACACAGAGATTTCAAATCTTTTTGTCATTGAAAAATTAGTTTTTTATTTTATTTTTTAATTCTCTGCAGCTAATCAAAATACTGGTTGCATAGTTTAAGTAATATTTATCATATCATAACAGATCTCTTGATTTTTTTTGGTGTGCAAAAAATGTTCAGCTATTTTGTGAAAACAAGTCTTGATAAAATCATGAAATATTAAAATCTTCCCATAAAAAAACTATTATAAATGATAAGATTATACAGATTGTAAGCAACACAATTCATGGCATTCAATTTGACTAGTCTCTAATGTTAGTTTCTCAGTGCTGTGTACTCATCTGTCCACTAGAGGACATCACTTTACCTTGGGTCTCTTGAAGTTGATGTCTGTGTTGTTCTCTTTCAGTATGTTTGATGTGGGAGGGCAGAGAGACGAGCGGAGGAAGTGGATCCAGTGTTTCAATGGTACTTGACCACCATTGTTCTCACTTTCCCTGAAACTAATTTTCAGTAATTCTAGCTTTCATACATGGGTTAAGAGTGTTTGGACTCTAAAATTTAGTAAAGGCACGACATGGCTTCACTCGACTAGCCACGGTTTGCTTTTGTGTTAACAACTTCCTGTATCAGTTCTGAGTGGGCTTGTTTTAGACACGTCAACCAATTTGTTGTGATTCGCTGTCTAAAATCAACCAAATAAAACAAATAAGCCTGTAAAATTTTGTAGTAGGCGCTCATGTTCTTTCGGTGTCGATTGGCTGTGTTTGTTTGCAGACGTGACGGCGATCATCTTTGTGGTAGCGAGCAGCAGCTATAACATGGTCATAAGGGAAGACAACAACACTAACCGGCTCCGGGAAGCCCTCGCTCTTTTTCGCAGTATCTGGAACAATAGGTGATCCTTTAGTTTGTCTTAACATAAAATAAAAGTGTTAGTCAATCTACATTTTTAATGCTCTGTTTGTTTTGTCTCGGCAGATGGTTACGGACGATATCTGTCATATTGTTTCTGAACAAGCAGGACATGCTGGCAGAGAAAGTATTAGCTGGGAAATCCAAAATAGAGGATTATTTTCCAGAATACGCATATTACACTCTACCTGATAAAGGTTGTATATTTTTTCTATAGTAAAAAAAAAAAAAAAATATATATATATATATATATATATATATATATATATATATATATATATATATATATATAGTTCTTTTGACCGTGGCATGTGTTTTTTGTTGTTGTACTTTTTCAGTTATTCCTGAACCTGGTGAAGACCCACGAGTGACGAGAGCAAAGTTTTTCATTCGTGACGAGTTTCTGGTTGGTGGATTTTCTCTTTTATTATTTCAATGCACTGAATAGGAATATGAATAGGAGCAGGGAAAGAAAAAAACTAAATGAATTCTTTGTTAGTCTTTGACTTATTTCCTCTGGATTGACTCCAAGAGATATGTGGCACCACCTTGTGGAGCAGTTGGGGAGAGACTCAAACTGTTTAGATTTCAGGATTATAGGTAATAATATCAAGAAGAAGAAAAAAAACAAGTGCTGTTACGCAGTTACTAACAAATATATTTAGAGTTCAAAATGACTGTCTTTTAAAAGCATATATACTGTTATTTTGTTAATTGATAGTTATCACAATAAGAGTCTTCATTTCTGTATCAAATCAAAGTAAGTTTTGTTCTGAATTGAAAGCTTTAGCTGTGGTTTTTTAACAAGGCAAAAACTTTCCAAACACGATCAGTTTAAGGTAATGTTATATATGATATAGTAATGATTTTCATTATATTATAACAGGTCCTGAGCGTTTTTAATACTTTTTTTAATACTTCAAATGAGACATATATATGTGTGATTTGCAAACAGTTTCAGATACATTTTTTTAAATAAATAAACGAATACATAACTTGCTCAAATATCGAACATCAATGGTATTTTTTATTTAGTTAGAGCTGTACCAATTACAGTATTATGTTTCACATTTACCTGTTACTTATAAAAGGAGTACATGAGGTTTATAAAAATGAAACTTTTAAATAAACCATGATTTTGTTTATGAAATTGTGTAGATTTTAAACCGTTATCAAGAAATCTTCCACACGAACACGTTTTACTCTTAAAATGCTACAAACTTAAGAACCAAACCTGAAGACCTGCTCTGTTATTTCTGATCTGTTAAATCTATTTAAATCATAAGTTGGATTTTTTTGTGAAAGAATCTGGAATTTTTTTTAGGCACGTATAGCCCAGCCCTATGTGTGATTAATCATTTCGTTGTTTTTTTCCTGTTAAAACAGAAGATAAGTACAGAGAGCGGAGACGGCCGTCACTACTGTTACCCTCACTTCACCTGCGCTGTGGACACCGAGAACATTCGGCGGGTCTTCAACGACTGCCGCGATATCATCCAGCGGATGCATCTGCGCCAGTACGAACTCTTGTGATCGGGTCTTCAGACTACTGACGCCAGGATTTACACTGCTGAACTCTCGAGAGAGTGTCGCTGGGACTCCCCCGCACTCACGCTTTACTTGGATCGCCTTTATTTTTGCCATTCCATGAAAATACCTCTTATTTTCATTTAAGCAGAACGTGATGTTGTCGTTTATGATGATTATCACCTCGTGACCTCCAGGAGTCCTAGTCTCGCACCCCGACCCTGGATCTTCTGGCCACCGGGGCTCTCTGCTGCTCTTTCTGATCCCGAACACTGAAGACGGCCCGTGGACAGAAGCGGGGTGGGGCTGTGCGACCGGGAGCTTTGTCGAACACTGGGAAACGAAACGCAAGTGAAGAGAAGCACCTTTCCATCAGGTTTGAACCAATTTTCTTTTCTAAGACAGACACACAATGTAGCATCACATCACTGATTTCAGTCCCTCTTCAAAGCTGTGGAAAGTGACCACACCCTCTTTTAAGACAATGAGGCAGAGCCTTTTGGGATGAGGAGGCGGGGCTTTGGGAACATTGCTGAAGCGGTGCGTTTTTAAAGTTTCCGTTTGAAAATCTTGTACAGACTGTGCAAGCGTGTGCTCTGTTGGTTCTTTCTTTTCTGTACAGATGATACAAATGTTCTATTATTTTGTACAACTTTATTGAAAGAGAGTTAAAAATCTACTCGTAGATCTTTGTGCCTTGATTATGGCTGTACCTGTAAATGAAGCTGATCCATCTGTTTTCGACTGCGCTCTACAGCTTGATGTCACCCCCTGCGGACAGGGACCTACTCTAGACTTCAGTTCCGTTCTCTTTTTAGTTTTTGAGAAGAGTTCTTTATTAAAAATAAATATAGGAAGACTACTCTTAACTGGTATGCAAAAATTGAACCCAGACCCGCGGTGACTATTGGGCGAAACAGCATCATGCCTTTTTTTCATTTCATTTCTCCATTTGAAATCTTAGCTTTAACAAAACTGAAAACCTACAAAAAAAAAACTAAGTTGAAGTGTCCAAAATCACAACCTGGTGTTGTTTTCAAACAGTTTTGGATGTGAAGTATGAGTGCGATATATTCACGCATACACACTGTGTCTGTGTGTGCTGCGTGTGTAGGAGGCATGAAGTGTGCGCGATTGTGAGTGCATTGTGTGCACTCTTTTATAAATGTGTGTACATGTACATTTATAGCTCTTTATAAATCTATATGTACAAGCCTCCATGTTTAACCATGTGTGTGTTGGTGTATACATGCCTTGAGGGTCTGCAGTGGAGGTGTGTACTTCCACACACAGGTAAGCATGTCTAGAGTGAACTGAATAAATGAGAGTGCAATATTGAACGTCACTGTACGTGTCCGAGCATTTAAAACAAGCACCAAACAGACGCAGCGTTTTGGGATTTTTTTTTCTTCTATTTATTACTTTTTATTTCTTTTGACATCCATGCAAGATGTCACTTTTATCAATCAAACCATGTGTTCCATCAAACACACCACAAGCTATGTTATACATGCAAATTTTGGTTGACAAAATTTGTTTTTCAAACACATTTAATATATTTCTCTCTCTCCCTCCCTCTCTAGTAATACTCCAGCAAATAGGAAAACTTTTTCAAGCTGTAAATACTGTGCTTAAAGTCATGTTGCACAACAAAAACTTTTTAAAATAAATCCTCTAGTCTTTAAATAGATTTTGTGTTGTTTCTTAAGTTGTAATATGTCCAGAACCACTTTATATCCTAAAATAAGTTAATCAAATGAGTAATAACAAAGAATCATCCCATCAGAGTTGTCATGAAGGTCAATTCAAGCAATCTGCATTAAAACATTTTTTTTTAATCTTTTTGCCTTTTTAACAAAGCTGTCTATAGAAATCTGATCACTTCTGGAGTCAGCATAAAGTGGTCAGATAACAAACTACAGTATTCCTCACTTCCTGTTGTGCGTTGAGAGGTTGCTTCTCAGTACATTCGTCTCAACATTTAGTTAGGCCTAAAGAGACGTTAAAGAAAAAAATCTTGGCTTTTTTTTGCCCTATGTCTAAATACAATGTCTAACCTGACCCAAAAACAGCGTTTCAATGTTCAGGTCATTTCACAGGCACTTATTTATATGCCAATGTCATTCTCTATGTTTATTAAAGACTTTTAATGTAGATTTAAACTTTAAAAAGTTTTTTCTTTTGTGAGTTTGAAACAAACTGTTTAAGTGACACATTAGTTGGTGGTGCTCTAAGAAAATTCTCAAAACAAAAATTTGAGATGGTCTATTAAAGCTCTAGATGGCCTTGAATTTTTGACTTTGTAAAAGTGATTGTTCACAAACCTCCTAAAACTTCAAAAATCAGTTTGTTAGTGTAGCTATTTTCTCCTGTAAAAGCCTTTGCTTACCAAAATCCTGCAGAAAATCATCAACACTAATTATGACAAAGTCTTTGTTTTAGGGGTAAACTAATCAAACATGTGTCGTTGGATCAGAAATAGTCTGAGAAGATACTTATTCTCATTTAACTCTGGTCCATTTTGTTCTTTTGTAAATATAGGCATTTTCAATACTTCATACTACACAAAACAATTGTGCTAGTTATGAAATACATCCCATAATGTTAGGAATATTTTGTTTTATCCGCCCCACAGTTGTTTTTACCTGATTTGATACCCTTTAGTCAGGACACCACAATTAAATTTGAGGACACTCAAAAAAAATCTGATCATCCTGAATTCCAAGAGTTTAAATAAGAACTCTTATGTAATCATCAAGATTAATGACAATTCATCAATGCTATGTTCCATAGCACATATGCATAATTCAGGCTAGTGGAACCTGTAGCAAATCAAAAATCTCCATGTTAGAAATCAAGTTAAAGTCTCCTCAACATGGAATGATCTGCTGTGAGCAGAAATCTCGTCATGGAGATCGGACAGAAATGTTCCCATTTACAGTAAGACTAGGACTACTCTAAATCCTAAGTATTGTCCTCGTTACTGCTTTTTGAACAGCTTTTTCTCGCTGATCTGGAGGGTAACCTCTCCAGCTGGAGTGTAGCTGTGGGTTTGAGCAGAAACTTGGGTTCTGAAGCTCCTTAGTTTTCCTTCCTTTCCATGTTGGATCCCGGAACAATACGTCGGCTGGACTTCAATCCTGGCTTGATGGAACAAAACCTCTCCAGTCATACAATCAGGTATAACCTTCTCTTGCCTTGCCTGAGAGCTGATGTTTCCTGAAGTACCTGGAGTGAAGATACTGGAAATTTGTTCCTTGAAAGAGTTGAAGAAGCCCATGCGAGCTTTCGCTGGTGCAACTGGATGCCTGATGTTTAACAAAATTGGTTTCCCAACAACTGGTTCATTGATCTTTCTCTGCAACACCGAGATCTCGCTTGGCTTCTCAACAGGAACGCTGTCATCCAAACCAACCCTGAATGTTTCTTCTCCCCGAGGTACATAATCCTCCAAATCTTCAAGAGTCAGAAATTGATTGCTTTGTCGATCATCATCTCCCTCCAAGATAATTGTTTCTTCATCACTGGAGTTTACTGTAACTTCAGAAACGGTCTGCTCTGTGTCCTCTTCGTCTGTTCCAGAAGAAGATTGAATGATCATCACTCCCTCGACAGCCTTATTGTTTGAGTTATTCTTGTTTGGATTAGGAGAAGATGGAAGCTTGCTGGGAGAAACTCCTCTTCTTCTCGGCAGCTTAGGGGATTTGTTGACTTTATACTCGATGATTTCCTCCACTTCTACCCATCTTGGGTTCCTGGCAGTGGCACCCTCGCTCTCTGGGACGTAGAGGGTTGGTACAGTCTTCCGGCCGAGAGTTCGTCGCTGTCGAGGAGGTTCAGGAGTGGACGGATCCGATCGCAGAGAAGCCATGGTTGCTGGTCGTGGAGAAGAATGGCGTTTCATACGAGTGTTCTTCACCACTGTGGTAATGGTTTCCTCACTTAAAAAAAAGAAGTTATTTTCTATTAACTCTCACAAGCTTAGTGGTTTTAACAACTATTAATTCTAGTTAGCAGATTTAATAATACACTTACATTATTATAGTTTTCTTTGGTATTTTTGTCTCTTGTTCCGTAACTGTTGAGAAACAACACAAGATCAAAACAATTCCTTTTTACACATTTAAAGATTCTTTAAAAAAGTACACAACTATACATTACTAACATTAACAAGGTTAACTCTTAATTTAATAGTTCTGAATTATTTAGACAGGCCAACATGTTTAAAATATATACACATTTTAACTATTAAGATAGCGTTTAATTCTGGTTTACAAACATATGTTGCAGGGGCAGTCATAACATCTTAAGCTCAGAGGATCCCAACAACGCAATAAACTCCAACAATTTAACATTACTTCTCATTTTCTACAACAGAACAAATAGCTAGGTCTAGTTTCTGTTTAGTTTTTTCAACAGTTACCAAAAGTTGATGCATGTTTCATGACTTAAACCAACACTCCAACTTTTTAGAACATATACCTATTCTAAGGAGCTGCATTTTAGGTTTAAAAGCAAAACAAATTAACATTGAAAAATTCATAGGTATTTTTTTCCAAAGTCAAAATTAAGTCTTCAAAATGCCTATGCATATGATTTTCCATCTCTCTCACACTCAAGTTGTAGCCATTTGCTATTGTGTAGTCTATTCAGCTGTTCTCTTGATTTTGTTATAGCACTTTCAGCATAGCTTAGCATAGATCATTGAATTGGATCAGACCAGTAGCATTTGAATGCCGGTAGAAGATTGAAGTTTCCATATTTGAATCTGTTACATAGACTTTATTTCTGAGTGGTTTTTTTTTCTTTTCAAAAAGAGGAAGGACTTCAGTGCAACAAGCAAAAGTAAAGTACTACAAACTTAACAATAAACATAAATGATACCAAGTATAACTGTTGCAGATATACTAAAAAGGGTATGTATTTTAATGTATTAACAAAGATGAAATTAAAGAGGGCAGAAAAATATAAATGAAAAATATAAAGTGCAGAAAAATCAAGTATGCAAAAATGCAGGTCCGAAGGGTGAAACATGCTTACGTCCACCAAGTAAAAAAATCCCCATCAAAATGTTTAAATAATTTTGCTACAGAAAATTAGCAAATATATAAAACGCTGGTCTAATACAATTCAATGCTCTATGCGAAACTATGCTGCTCCATCCCTAGATCAGAAAATTTTTTCCCTTAACTAGCCAGAGAAGGATAGAAAACGCTAATAAAAATGCTAATTGACCAATTTTGTAGCATTGCAAGATTTGAAGTTTGTGAAGTTTCATATTCTGAACAATTCTCAAAATTACATTATGGCAAATATTAAAGTAAATCAAGGCAAGCTGAGCCATGTTCTGATTATACTGGCTGGAAAAGCATCAGCTGTTGTCAGAGATCTCTCACCCTCAATACAGATGGCCTGATCTGCTCTACGTTCACCCGCTGCTGCCACGGCTGGAGAGACGAGCTGCGCCGCACACCGGGCACTCCCCAGACGGTTCGACAGCTAAAGAAAAAGAAACATTTTACAATGGGATCCGGCCTCAAGCTCACTCCAATGCAGGTATTTCCTATCCTCCAGCCAGTACCTCACACTCATAGTGTCCCAGGTCTCTATCATTAGGGTTCTTGATGAGCAGAACCAGGACCCCACTCCGAGTTTCACTGTAAGTCTGAAACTTCTCCTGGTCTGTCAGCAGCTTTCCTTCTTTGAACCATCTGGGGTGGAGATGATAAAATTATGTGTATGCTGTAATTCGGAGGTGGCCTCATGTAAAAGTATTAAACTTTTTTTTAATGGAATGTGCCTTTAAATCTAGTTTTCAGTGTAGCAGATACCTTATCTTGGGGCTTGGTGCGCTCTGAATGGTGCATGTAAACTGAGCATCTTCTCCAGGAAATAAGGTAGCGTTCCGTATCTTATTCACAAACCGCGGAGGCACTGTAACAAATTCAACACAAAAGATTTTGATATATTAAAATGATAATCTGTGTTAGAGTTCAGTTGACGTTGGTGTGTTTTACCCACCCTGCACTGTGATTTTTCCAAGTGTGCTGGCATTGCCCGCGGAGCTGCTGGCGAAACACATGTACTGACCCGAATCGTCTGCAGTCATGTTGTCCAGGATGAGCGTGCACGAGCCGTCTGGATCCTCGATGATGATGTGGTGAGGGTCAGCCTCCACTGCACGCCCACCTGAAATGCAAAGTCTGATTTCTTACTTTTCTTTCTAAAGGATTTTTTGTTCAGTGGCATCAAAAGAGAAATATGTCAATTTTAATCAACATTACTTAAAAGAACATTGTGTTATTAAAAATTAAAAATAATAGCTCTTTTAAAAATACTCTTTTTTTTTTTTTTTTTTCCTGTACCACTAAGAAAAAGGAATTACAGGTCTTTTCCAGCATTGGCCCAAGCCCCACATACTGTATGCCAGTACCAGATGACCACCGAGGAATAAATTCCTAACTTCCAAATGTTCTGCTGCTTGAAGATTCTTTCCCTTCAAAAGCTTTCTTACCTTTGTACCATGTGACCTGGGGTTTGGGGGTCCCGGTGACTTTGCAGGCCAGTTTCACAGTCTGTCCAAGCTCAGCAGTCAGATCAGTCAACACTGCATCGAAGTCTGGAGGGCCTGCAAAGACAGATCGAGATTTGATGAGGATGCAAACTGAGCCGAAAGTATTGTGAGCTTATCACTGGAGGTATACAACCTGTCTAGAATTCCATAGCCCTGAGCAGTCAACCTTCACATCTAACACATCCCATTGAGAAAAAAGGGTTTTCTTGGCTTTGTTTCAATTGTTGTCAAGAAGATGGAAGTCAAATATGTTAATCGAACTTTTAGGTGATTTGCAGTTTTAAATGGAGTAACTGTGCATGAGAGAGAAGAACCCTTGCTAGAAGAGTGTTATAACTTATGAGAATCAAGCGTCGGTGTGCTATGGTAGCAAACGGCTAACAAATGCTGACTTACTCCATGCAGGCATGCCGTAGCGCTGCTGAAGGTCACGCAGGTCACGCAGCCAGGAGTTCTTGATGATGACTGTCCGGGCCTGAAGGGTGTATTTCCTGACCGAGTCTTCTCGCTCGTGCCAGATCTCAAACGCCCGCTCATCACCCTCCACTGTCTCGTTCACGTCAATGTTTGTGAGCTGCAGAAGAAAACGTTTGGATTTATTAAGAGGGATGATCATCAAAAACACTTTTACAACTTGTCTAAAACTGCCAAATAAAGCGAAAAATTGGTTTGATAGGCCAAAATAGGAGGAAAAGCTCACCATTAATGGACAATGCAATACTTTTCCTCACCCTTAGGGGAAATTAGAGCATGAGATGCCCCAAGCTCTGCTTTTCAACATGCTAGCTGGTAGCTTGGTAAAGATTGTTATTAGATATTTTGAGCTGCATGTACTAGCTTGGACCATCTTAAATCCGCTGTCATGTCTCAAAACACGCTGAAATTTCCACAAAAAACAAACTTTATCTTTGCTGCTTCAAATCAGGAGGAGCAAAGTCAGTTTTTACATTTATGTTGTTCAAACATGTAGCTAATCTTAAATCATAATAATATATTTTTTGTATATATTTGAACTCATTGCTATTTACTGAATATTGAAATTGTACCTTTAGACGAATATATGAGCGCATGAAAATCAAAGACTACTCCCCTGGAGAGAAATGATCAATTCACGGTAACGTGCATGAATAGATTTTTGCATTTGTATGCTAATTTAAATGTAAAAATTGAGAAAAAGAATTTTTCAACTGGATTGGAAACTTTCGTTTGTAAATGAAAGATAAAGAACACACTAGATGTTGCCAACATGAATGTGAGTAATTATTGTATACAATTTGGCCCACCTTCATCATGTTCTTGAAGACGTACGCCTGGGAGTCTGTGTTTGTGTCCCTCTTCTGCTTGCAGATGACCACGTGGTTTTTGAAGAGAAAGACGTGACGGTGGTGACCTCTGGAAGATGTTCGGACTCCTGGAGCACCTTCCCAAACTGTAAACGGGCCCTGTAGAGCATAGAAACGTTATTTTACAATCTGATCTCAAATAAATACAAAGATGGCATTCATCTGAAAAATAAAATATGTTTTTTTCTCATTATTTTTTTTTTATCTAACTAAAAGTGTCTTGAAGAAAGTTAAAAATAGTTTCTAATTAAAGAAACTAAAGGGGATGACTATTGAAATAGAGGAACATGTCTAAACAACACCTTGACTTGTCTTACATATGTGAAGACTAAAATAGATATATAAAAAAACAGATAAAAGGGATAAAATTAAAACTTGATTCAGTTGAGGATTTACTTGTCAGTGAATCTAATATAAAATCATTATTACAGTTAATCAAAAAGAACTAATTCAAAAGAGCTTCTAGTGATGTACTTGCAGGTTGTTTGGAGAGGACGGAATGTACCTTTTTTGAGGAAGGTTTTTAAACTCGTAGAAACTACCATAGTGGCTTTAATTGGACAGTTTTTAAGATATATTTGCATATTTGTGAATTTTTAAAAAAAACATTATCATGCCACGTTGTAATATTGATCAGTGCAATGACAGTGCTTGTACAGCTGCATGGAGTTATATTCATATGATATATAACAAGATGACATTAACCTGTCCTTTGTTAGCATCTGTGTTGTGTTGGGCTAGCTACTAGTTAGCATTCTTTTCACACCAATATTGATCAGTGCAAAGTCTGCGTTTCTACAGCCGCAACAGAGCGCAGAACTATAGATGCTGTTGATGACAAATGGGTCTGCAGAGACTCAAAATGAACAATTCGCAAACTTGATGCCCAACTAAAAACTCACATACAGGAGCCCTGGAGTCCACACACACACTCATCATGGCACTTTGGCTAACTGCTTGACATTCTTGATTTTCTTGACATGATTTGATTTTAAATTCACTTCAGCAATCTAATTTAATAAATGTCCACCCACGACAAATCCTGTGTTTACCTGTCGAATGGGCTCCCCCAGCGCCTCCAGGTTAGCAGGGTAGTTCTCAATGAGCGAGACGTGGTGGGTGTTTTCAGAGCGTTGTGAGAGGGACGACACCATGGCATAGGCCTGCTCCAGTAAACAGCAGTTCTGACCGTTCCTAGCTTTGTTCCGGATCAAGTCCTGAGAGTTACAATTAGACCAAATAGGTTAATTATTTTTCAGTTACTGATCTCCCATCCAACTTTTTTTTCCATAGATGGCAAAATTATTAAAAAGTTTGTACTGTAGCAGAGAGTCTAGTAAATGACTTTTAGTGGATTAAAAAAACTCAAACTGTTTTTTTATTTTCCACATGTGCATTTCTGTTTTTAATATTCTACATTTCTAAAACTTTAAAAAAGATACTTCACTAAAAATGTTTTAATGAACTGTTCTACAACACCCACAATGGCTTTTGCATTACACAAACATAAAAAATCTATCTAATTGTTAACTATCACTCAAATTTCATCCTTTGTTTTAGTAAAACCATCTAAAACCTTTAGAAGGTTTAAAATGTAAATAATGTTGCAGTACCTTCAGTAATGCCCTGTACTTCTGAATTCTCTCTGGCGGTCGCTGTAGGTAAGCGTTGATACTCAGCACCGGACCCTCTGAGGGGTCAACGTTTACCAACTCTGTGACAGTATAATCCTGAAAAAAATGCAAACATTTATGCTTTGCATCTTGGGAGAAAAGCACATAAACATAAAATTGTCTTCCAAACATCCTCAATCTGCCATTTTCTTCTTCTTAACATACCTTAAAGTATTGGTGCACTGCTCTGTCACTGACAACGGACTCAGCCTGGAGCTCACCGATGAGGTACTGGAGATATTTCTCGAAACCTTCAGAGTTTCTCAAGAAATGCATCGCAATGTCATCATCTGTGTCACAATCACGCAAACCAGGCAGCAAACTGGAACATGAAAAATATATTGTTTTTTTTACATTAAAGGGCTTCAAGCACATCGTTGAAAAATTATAACACGATATATAAGAATTTCCAATCCTAATAACGGTATCAATCCTAGCAATGTGAAACAAGCCGTGCACCTGCTGTGAAAGGATTTCAAATCACTGATGTTTCGAAAGACAGTGTCCTTCTGGTTGCTGATTTCTGCCGGTGTGCTTTCCTCATCCACACGCTTCAGATGATGTGATGTGAAGAACTCCATCTCCCTCAGGAACTCTGTCTCTGTGCTGATCAGGTCCTGAACAAGTTGGCTACAGTCAAGAGAAAAAGCTCAACATTTCATCTCTGAAATCAAATTCTAAATCCAGCTTTGTGTTTTTGGGCTTACCCGAGTTTCTTCTTATATTCAGTTTCAGTCACTTCTTCTCTGGTGGTCTCTGGGAGGTCTGCAAACTCTGCAGAAAGCTACACCAGCCAACCCATTATTGGGATGTAAAGTTACACAGTATTATCTTTTATAAACAATTGGAGCACTTCTCTGACCTTCAAGCGTTTGTCAAGGTAAGCCGGGGAGACCCATCCCTGGCGCGATGGGTTGGATTTGGTCGGTTTTGTGCGTACAAGCCATTTAAGTGGATGAGCGGAGTCAAGAACCTCCACGTATTGGCCCTCTTTCAGAGCGATGGTGTCTTTGCTGGCCCCCATGGGATTATAATCAGCCGTCACCACGTAGATATCAAACATCTGCACAGATGTAGAAAATGCATGGCTTGAGAATTTTACTTTCGAAATAATTTTACCCAAAAAATTTGGTTTTGAATTAAATTTTAAAAAACCATAAATTTCTGTCTTCAATTTGTGTTTATGTGTGTATACATAAGGGTGCAGTATACAATTTGTCAAACACACTTAGGAAGCTTATTAAGTTCTCAACTTCTCCTCATACCAATTTGTGGCCAATCAGGAGGTGTAAAAAATAGAAATGAGGTGTTATTGGTCCACGCGCTTAATTAGGTGTTTATCAGCTTTGGCTGCCTGAAAAAAAACTTGCACATTTAAAGGTAAACGATTCAATATTTAGTTTCTTATTTATCTCAAAGAAACTGGGTTTGTTGTCAATATTTTTTTTTCTGTGGGTAAACATTCTTAAAAATTGTTTTAGGTTAATCTTACAATATATTATTATTAAAAATAAACAATTGGGTTTCTAATGATACCAGCTTTTATCACAATTTTAAAACACAATATTTTCTGTCTACTTCATAACATTTGATTGTTATCTATGCTACCTCTCCCCTGGCGTCTCCCTCATCAGATTCGGACGACGAGTCTGCGATCAGAGACGGAGGACGGGAACGGCCGTGGAATGGTGAAGGTGATGGAGTTTTTGTTTCGTCATCACTGTCGGCTCCAGGAACACGCAATGAAGCTTGGTGCAAACAGAGACAAGAAAAAGATGGGGAGATTTTGAGTTCATTTTATTTCTAAAGACCTATATTTCTACAGTCTAACCTCTTGAGTCACACACACCACACAAGCAGAGTTCAGGACAGTTAATATGCTTGAAAAGGAATTACTGCACATTTTTTTACTTGACGCAACATACAATTGTTAAGTGAAACGTTTCACAGAAATTTTTACATTGAGTCAATTTTGTTAAGAACATTTTATTACAGGCTCAACATAACTTGACCATTGACTAAACTTACTTTTTAAAATCCACTCAGTAAAAAAAAACTGCCACTGAGAATGTGAACTAAAAATAATTCATAGACTGAATTACACCTTTAGAAACAATTAAGTCAATGAAAATATTGTACCATAGTTTTAAAAATACTCCAGGAAATTAAACGAGTTTGAGTCATTGAGAATAGATACAACAAATTAAAAAAATATTTAAATTATTTAATAATATTAACATTATAAAATTATTTAAATAATTGTAAAAAACTAAATAATTCAGGTGTTGAAATAAATACTTTACAACCATTATTACTTAAAAATAATTGAGCAAGACCCTCTTTTTTCCCAAGATTTACAGTTTTTTATGTACTGTGAGATGAAGTTGTCTGCTGAACAAGTTGTCGTTAACTGAACAAAACATGGCTTTACTACAAACACACAGTAATTTTGCTATACTGTACCAAATGCCTCTATTTTATTCTTCTTTTTTTTTTTAAATCGTCACAGCATAACTGTCAAAAAGCCGAATGGAAAAAAGTTCAAGGTTCTGGTTTGCAGATACATACTGGTTACTCTTGGCCAAGATTTCATCCACTGGAGCACTTGATGGTTCTGTACGCTGTCTGAACAAATCAAGGCTTCAATGAGAATGTGACTGTAATAACATGATGGATGGATGGATGAAGAGTTTGATGGATAGACAAAAGAATGAAATCAGTGAAGTGTGTAGAACTTTTTGAGATCCAAAGATAGGCAGCTTTTTGGTTTTAATTATTAAAAATACTATAATTATATTTTACAAATCTATTCAAAGTTCTAATTGTCATATTCGTTACAATTCATGAACCATGTTCATCATAATTCACATTTAAAGCCCATAAAAAATGTATACATGTTATTATAAATGAATTTAAGGTTGCATTAGTTGAGAAAAAGTGTGGAGGGGGGGGGAATACAAATGCAACAATGCATGCTGTTCACATACTGTAAGTGATTTAAGTTCCAAAAATATGTTTTCCTTACCTTGAGTGAACTTGGCAGACACCATTTCAGTGATCTGTGTCGTGAGTTTTTGTAAGAATTCTTCCGTTCCCACTTGGCCCAGGTAAGGAAGTTTGGTTTCTCCTTAAATGTATTCAAAGGAACATTTGTGTGATTGTAAATTAGTTGTAAAAAAATGCAAATAAAACTAACAACAACAAAAAACATACCTTTTCCCTCTTCTTCAGGAGGGCTGATAGTGATTCCCATGACCCTGGATACCAAAATAAGGTGATTGACAACATTGAAATATCTACAAATTTTTATATTTAGAATGTGAAGATTTTTATTTCAACATACTCTTTTCCAACCATTCCCTTTTGCTCTGGTGCTGCTGATAAAAGAATGCCCACAATGATAAATATATCTGATGAAAATGTCAGTCTCTCAATGAAGGCATACAGTAATAGAACTGTGATATAACCTGTCTCCACGTCCAGTCGGGCCGTGTTGACAGACTGTCCAGCACGATTGGTGGCGATGCAGGTGTACATGCCACCATGCAGCTTCTCCACTTCCATGAGGATTAGACTATGTTGGCGACCAGAGCTGACCACCTTGTACCCTGGAGTGTCTGCCTTAATCCACAGGACGTCCTTGTCTGACACTTCCTTTAGCCAGTTCACTGACGGCGCTGGGGAACCTTGAGAGGATACTCAGTTGAGAAGATTTTTTTTTGGCACATTCCACAACTATCATAATCAATATTATGCTACATGTACAAAAATTACAGTTATCATACCTTCAACTTTGACAGACAGGGTTATACTTGCTCTCTGTTTAACCTTCTTGTTGTTGAACCTTTCCAGGAAGCGAGGTGGCACAAGAGGAACTTTTGAATCTATAGGTGAAACCAAAAGACATAAAACTAGACTCTACATTTCTTGAGATAAAATGTGATACATTCCTGCTGTGGATAAATTTAGCTTTGCTTCTATGCTTGCTAACAAGATTCAAGCAAATAACTACTTTGTCTCTTTGCTCCTTTAAAGCTGGGAGATAGATCTGCTTACATGGTTGCTAGGGTAAACAATTGGTAGCAGTAACATACAGAGTAACATATTAAAATCCAACTTAAATGCCACTGATAAGTTCTAAAACTGAGATATGCATCAATATATTTCCGATTTAGATGTCAGTATGGTTAATAGGCTGCATATTTTGGGTGCTAGGGGGTGGTCAAAGAAGTCATATCATATCTGGTCATCACTTTGAAATACTGTCATCTCTATGAATAAAGGAATCCAATCATTATGTCTTTCTGATGTTTTATTTAAAAGAATTCCACAGCATTTCCTTATGGTGGAGTGTTACAGGGTGTTCAGACAAAGACCGTTTATTGCGAAGTATTGCCAAGGTGCGGGATGGACTCCATGCACAGAAATCAGCGCAATCTGAGGGACGAATAGTGCGCTAAATTTAAATTTAAAATGCTTAGAACTTAGGGCAGATCCCCTTCCTTAACCTAACCTGTGAATGCCAGCTCGACTGATTTGAGGCGGATTTAATGCATCTCCAACAAAGCGTACATGACTAGTTACAACAATTAGCAACAAAGCTGCTTTTTTAAGTCCTTTGGAGTGTGTCAGATTATCAAAATGCATTCATTTTCGTTCTGAGGAATAATTATTCATTATTATATTCTACATGGAAAAAAGTGAAACATGTTTTTACCTCTCATTCGTGCCTGGTCAGGTGCTGGACGTTCTCCTGGAGCTAAATAATAGCAATTAAGTGAATAAAAAACCATGTTTGTCAGTTCTAAAGTTTGCTTTGCTTAGTTTCAGTAGTTTAGTTTAAACGGCTAATTACCAAGGACAGTCAGTCGTGCTGAAGAGTAGGCGGAGCCAGCTACATTGCTAATGTACGCAGAGTATTCTCCGGTGTCCTTACGCTTCACATCCACAATCTCAAGACTGTGCTGGTCTCGCTCTGTTGATAACACAACCCTGCTAGAGGCTTGCAGTGGGGTGCCATCTTTGAACCAGTAAACCCTTGGTGTAGGAAATCCTGTAGAAAGGTGAAATTCTGTTTTTAGCATTTGAAAAACAACAGCTGGAAAAGAGTCTACAAAAGGAATATAAACAACTATGTTAGAAGTTTTCATTCAGGAAATACAAAGATTCTCTACCTTTGACCCTGACACTCATTTTGGCAATGGGTGCCCCAGGACTGAGGAATAAATCATGGAGCTCATCCACAACTTGAGGAAGCTGCTCGTCTTCTGCCACTGACTCAAAAGCCTCTGTGTCTCTGTGCTCCGAGCTGAGATAGCCAGAATAAAACACAGTTAAGGCTGGTTTGTTTTGGAAGAGGAAGTTATCGATGAAGCAAAATAAAAAGGAAGTGGTTCAATCTTACCTAGACACATAGCCTTTAGCGCTGACATACGATGATGTCTCTGTGGCATCAGCGGCTGTGTCATAATCAGAACTGCAAGACACTTTAAAATAAAAGCCCAAATCAATCCCAGAACAAGACAAGATCAGCAACCATTTCAAACGTTCAAATGTGAAAAGTATGAATAGTTGAAACACAGTGACTGTGAGCACATAGCAGTTTTTGGTTAATTAAATGTTAAGGTCTTCTCTTTGATGAATGAAATTAGGATAATGCAGAAGGGTTGCTGATTAGTGAAGATGAACAATTTTACATGAAACTCAATGGGTCACCTTAAAGGTACAATATGCAGATTTTCCCCACTAGAGGTCGCAATTAAAAATAAAAGCATATTCTTCACTTTCGGCATATAACATTGACATAGTGAGTGTAAAAGCAAACAAATCCCAAAGTTTGAGTAAATCGGCTACTTCCTCCTTGACAAAGCATCACGACAACAAAATCAAAATGGACAAAAATATGTTATTTGTTGGATTAGAAATGTCAATAACAAAACCTTAGTGCTATCTAAACTAAACAAATAAAAATGTAAAATAAATAAGTAAATAAAATCACATTGCTCAAAATTAGCAATGTGAAAAATGTTTTTCAAAAACTCTTGTGACCATGCACTTGATGTGTTTATTTAAAATGTAAAAATAAGAATTTTAACATGGGCGTCAATTGGAATTTGCACACTTACTGAGACTATCCTCAAGTGGTCAGTCAATGAATTACAACTTCAGTCATTTTCTATTACGCTTAAACACCCACAACATTTATGTATTTCTATATAGATATGCGGTAAAATTTTGTCTCCTTGGTTTCAAAATAAACTGACTCTCTGAGTCTCATTCTAACACTTACTCAAGCTGTTGGGGTGTATTATACTTAAGGAAAATATTGTTAGCAACTTGGAACGGAGATGTTTTTTTTTTTAACAATTTTTCCGTATTTTACAAGTTCACAATTCCAAAGGGATTTGTTAAACATCTACAGTGGGTTACTCATTCTGAATAAAACAAAATCTGGCATATTGTTCCTTTAGTTTTGTTTTTATTTACACGAATGCATTTAGAGGACATACACAGTAAAGAGACAACTACACCCATTAGTCTTCCAGAGCCCATGCAGTTCCGTTCCTCATAGATGCACTAATAAAAGAAAGTGTAATTTTGTTAAATCTTAAGGTTACAGTGATTTTGTATTTGTGAGTTTTGGATTTCTACGAACACTTTCTTTTAACAGTGTACTCACTGTCCACCCTCAGCTCAGCCTTGCTGGAGGCGATGCCACTGTCATTTTCTGCCATGCATCTGTACACTCCCATGTCTGTGGGCAGCACTGTTGTGATGATTAGCTGCTGACGGCCTTCCTGATCTTCGTTGATCATGTAGTGGTCGTTTTCCTCCAGCAGCTTTCCATCCTTGAACCAGCGCACAGTAGGAGTTGGTTTTCCAGCTATAATACAGTCAAAACTGACCGGAAATCCATCAGGAACATCCTGGCTACGTAGCTCGGTCAGAAACACGGGAGCCGCTGAGAGGTTGGAATGTGATTAAGATACCAAGAGCAAACAAACCAAAAACACAGAATGTAGCAAAACTTTCAGGAGACAATCTGAATCAAGCAAAACAAGGCATGTAATCGCTTTAATATTCAGAATGAATTGCCAAACAAGCCAGAGATGAGAGATGCAGAGCCCAAGGGAGGAGGCTTTTCTTCACTTTGAGCTCAAGCTCCCCCTTGCACGGTCAGCCTCCAAAGGTTAAAATATTTTAATGCACACTCAGTGGATAAACACCATCCACTTTTTTTCTCCCTTTTTGAATGATTCAGCTCAACTTGGACTGCCTTTGAGGGCATTTCCACTGCTTTAACAGACAAAAGCTGTATTTTGTCTGGCAAGAAAGACATGTCTTGCCTTCCTGTTGATCACTGATTGGTCAATTGCTGAGCTCACTGACCGCTCAGAAGAAGCATAGCCAACACAACTCACTCTAGAGGTCTCCTGTATTGAATATTCACACAGTTGAAATACAGTTAAGGCCAATCTATAGTTGTGCATCAACCCTACAATTTGCCATGTGCAAAGGGTGCGCATTCACATAACCCCACATTGACAATATTCTCGCTTTTCATTAAGGCTTTGAAGAACGTGAGCTTTATGAATGGTCGAGGTGATGCAGACTAAGTGCTTTCCCTCTCTCTTTCTTGGTTTGCACTCCATGTTAAACACTGAATGAAGGGGTCAAAATTTGCAGGTAAAGTAAATAACTAGATAAATGTTACCTGAATTGTGTTTTAGCTAGCTAGAAGTTAGAATTGTTATCACGCCACGTTGTAATACTGATCAGTGCAAAGATAGTGCTTCAACAACAGAAACAGATGTATGTAGAGAGTTGTATTTTTATGGTATATTAGGAGGTAGATATATTCTTTCCTTGTTAGCATCTTTGTTGTGTTTTGTTTAGCTAGTAAATAGCATTTTTATCACACCTTCGCAGAGGGCAGTTTGCAGGCTATAGATTGGACTTTAACGTAGAGGAGTAACACTTGTCTAAAACAAGAGCATTCATAGCTCAAAGCCATAACAGAGTTGTGCCATTACTGATGAAAAAGTGGCATTTGTTTAACGTGTGAACAAGGTTAATATAACTGAAGTGTGCAATCTTTTGGGAATGTAGGCATTAAAGGGGGAAAGTAAATTGAATACATGTTACATATATTTTCATATAATTCAGTCATGTTAGGGCAGCAGGATTAATAAGTCTAATGGGCCTTGTGTCAGGGGAAGGTTGAATTTGTTGGGATTGGAGGAAATTGTTGTTGAAGATTAAATTTCAGGGTTAAAAACCTTTATCTGGAGTAGTTAGACGTCAATCAATTGTTGCAGTGACCTTTACTGCAGCGAAGGGGAGCTTGAACTCATGGTCCTATTAGGCTCTGCAGTGAGAACCCTCTCATACAAAGACAAGAATAATCAACTTCCAAAACATGCGGAATGGTAAAGTACCAAACATCAAAGGCACAAGGAAAAGGTGTCATACCAGGAACTCCTGTTGGGAAACCAGGCATCGGTTGTTCCTGAGTCGGTGTCTGGGAGCCATCTTGGTTGAGGCCAATCTTTGTGATCCGCAGCTCTACTTTGGCCCCCGCTGCAGGTATGATGGTAGTTTCGATTGGCACTCCTTGATAAGTAAACATTTCCTGAAAGCGCTTGGAAGCCACTTGAGCTTCTGCACGGTTATCAAAGCGAATATAGATGTACAGATCGTCCTCCCGGTACGACTGCAGATCTGTTACCAAATCTCCTTCGTCTGCACTCACGAAGGATTCCTCCTCCACATCTGGAGGAAGCTGAGTGCGTAGAAGCCTCCTCAGTCGTTTACTTGCCCGACGTAAAGTTTCATCCATCTCACTCCCCGAGGAGCTCTCAGCCTCACTATCTGCACTGTACCCCAGGGTCAGAGGCCTTCGCCCAGAAGATTCCCGCAGTGACCCCACGGTGACCTTCCCAGAGTGGGTGGAGACGCCAAACTTATTGGTGACTTCACAGGTATATACACCAGTGTCTTTAGTTGTGGCTGCTGTCACCACTAGAGAACAGGTCCCATCGTTATATATATCAATATGGTGGTGCTTCCCGTCAGTTAAGGGTTCCCCATCTTTCAGCCAGCGAACCTTATCTGGCTTTCCCTCCACTACGCACTCGAGATGAATCGTCCCGTTGGGCTCCTTGGTCTGCTCTTTAAAAGCATCCTTGAAGACAGGTCGCATCTCTCGCCTGGCTTTAAAACCTTTGAAAGCTGCCTGAATCTTGATAGCAGCTTCCTCCAACCCTTCATCTTCCTTCTCATCCTCTTTTTGAGCCACCTCGGAAACAGACTGCTCTGTCATCCCGAAGTGCTCATATAATTTCTTGGAGGCAAGAGACTCTCCGCTTTCCACCGTCTCTGAGGATGACGTATTGCTTTTCTTTAGGTATGAGATCAAGCCTTTCCCACTCAAAGACTCGTCTTCGGAGCTCAAATGAAGATTAGGGTCTGGAGTGATTTTTGAGTCTTTCTTATCCTTTTCAGCTGCGGTTGCATCTTTTTTCTGTGCCTTTTCTTTCCCATCCTCTTCTGGCAGCTCAGAAATGGAGTCTAAGGTAGGTTCCCGACTCATTCTCCTCTTCTTGGCTACTGCATCCCACAGCGCATGCAAATCTCCCTCGGAGGCAGCCTCGGGAGGCAGCTTTGGCTGGTTGCCTGCATCCTGAGAAAGGGTTGTTTCACCTTCTAAAACAATAAAATAGTAAGTTAGTCTTACAAATTGGAATGAAATGTTAATTTTCAAAGTAACTCAGGAGAGATTAAACCACCTTCGATGCTGAGATTGATTGAAGTCTTTGCATCTTCGGAGGCTACACAGGTATAGACCCCCTGGTCCGGAGACTGGACGTCGTTGATGAGTAAAACTTGGCTCTTCCCCTCTGCAGTAATTTGGTATTTGACACCAAATTCTATCTCTGTATTGTCTTTAAGCCATGCCACTGACGTGCTCTCAGCGGAGAGCTCACACTCCAACCGAGCGATGTGTCCTTTCTGGAGTTTGGAGCAAGTTAATGTTTTGGTCACCGTAACTGGTGCCTCTGAAAAGTAATGAAAATTCAATGAATAGCATTCTCCATTTCCAGTCGGCACCTCAATGTAAAACTGATATCAAACAGAAATCACAAATTGATGTAAAAATTGTATGTCAAAATGTTGTTCATACATGTCTCATGTATTTTTTGCAGTCTAAATTTAGTGTAAAGCACTTTAGGCAAATAAATTGATCTTATTAAACGAAAAGTCTTAAAAAAAAGATCTAAATGTTTGTCTATATTGAAAAATATTCATTGTCCAATTTTTTTTTATTAATGTTTCAATGATTCTGCTATGTTCAATCACAGTCTGAAATCATAAACTCATGTTTCATTTTACAGTTTAAGACAAAATAAAATGCAAGAAATCAACATTTCTTAAAATAAAAAATGGTCAAAATAACACCAAAAATGTGACATTGATTTGATGTCAAATTGACGTTAAACTGCAAATAAATGCACTTTTTTGTATACTTAAATTCCCCTTTTACCCAAATATCATTGCAAATACAAACCATTAAAATTGAATTTAAAATCACATAAAATAGAATGATCCTTGCTGTTTTTTGTGCTCATTTCCAATCTATGTGGACACACATATACATCAATTACTAATCTGACTTCTCTAAGGCAACATGTCAGAAATGCATATTCAACTAACAGCAAGCTATTACAGTATAGTCACTTAGTATGATGGATTCAATGGTTGTGTATTTTCTAAAATGCAACTGAACATACACTTACCAAGTGTCACAGTTTGAGGCAGCTGGACAGGTTCTCCAATGCCAGCGTGGTTTATTGCTGCCACTCTGAACCGGTAGGCTGCCCCTGGAATGAGGTTTTCAACCAGAAATTCTGTGTTGCAAACTGGCTCTGTGTGGCAGGGCAGCCAGAGGGCACTGTCCACTAGACGCATTTCTACACGATACCCAATGATTGGGCTTCCACCATCACTTAAAGGGGTGAACCAAGACAAGGCGGCGGACGTTGTGGCTTTATTCACCAGCTCTGGATCTTCAGGAGGATCAGGGACACCTGTATAAAGCCATACAAGCTGGTTAGCTTATAAGTAACGTTAGAAAATAGTAGTGTAAATGCAACTTTGTAACCTTTACCAATTGTGGTTAATTTGGCGATTGATAAGGCATCTCGAGCAGCAAAAGTGATTTCTTGAGAGGGCTTAGCTGAAGCTTTCTTCAAAATGAGGCTGTAGGATGAGCCACTGGTTCTCATGCCCCACTGATCATTGGATTGAAGCTCAATACCATTTGCATACCAAGTGACTTCACTTTCAGGCACAGCTTCGTTTAGAGCACAAGAGAACTCAACTTCTTGTCCTACAATTGCAGTCTGGTCTTCCAAAGGCTTCACCACCTCAAGCTGCCAATCTGCAGAGAGAGTAAGCATTTTAACTGTTATAGTCATACCTGTAAAAGATTTTTTTACTGCAATATTGGAGTTTCTTGAACATTTAAAATCTTGCCATAATCAGGGATTAATTTTTTTTTTACATTTACATAGCAAATTATTATAAAGAAAATTTTTTTTTAAATATTGAGTAAAATGCTAACAGATGATATATAAACATATTATGAAACATCACACACAAAAAAATCTGAAAAAAATGAAGAGAGAGGCAGAATCAGATTTTTTTCAGAGGATATAGGTTTGGGCTTCCCCCTGGTGGTAATATTTCATACTGAAACGTATCTGAAGAATTCATGTTTTTCCAAATTGCAAAACACAAAAACAAACAATTATTTTTTACATCAAATTCACTTTTTGGGGGTATAAAATATTTCAGTAATTCTTCAGGCTTGTTCACCACATATATTTTAAATGTTTTATATAGCACCCAAATTATGTTCAAAATAGTCAACTAGATTTGCCTGTTTTATAAGTGATATAAAAGCTGCAGAACACATTTTCTAGTTTGACAAGACCATAATTCACACATTATACTAGTAATTAATAATGATACGAATAATTAATCCCAATACGTTGGAAAACTCTGATATTTTTGTTAAATAATGCAGCTATTTATTCACAGCCATTTTACTAATAGATTGTCATTTTTTCTTATAAAGAAGAAAGATACCTTTGACAGACAGAAGAGCAGAGGTTGATGAAGTTCCAGCATGGAATGTAACCTTTACGTTTTCACAAGGTTTCAAATCTTTTAAAAGTAGAAGATGCCGCCGACCACTCTCAAATGAGACAATCTCCACATTTGGGGATTCCTTCACTGGTTTGCCATCTATTAACCACTGGCAGTCTTTGGTTTCAGGGCGAGACAAAGAACATTCAAAGAGTGCTTCTCCTCCATTAATGGTCTCCACGTTACTCAGTTCTTGGAGAATGTCGATGGGTTTAGCTGCAAGAGAGGCCCAATATAATTAAAAACACTGTCTATCAACAAATCTGACCAATTGGAATGTACCTAAAACATTAATTGAGTAAAACCCCTCTAAATTCACAGAATATATATATTTTTTAGCAACAAAGATAGCAAAACTGATATATGTATGTTATTACAAGCATGTGGCTTTAATGTGCTTTCTATAAAGATTCCAGTGTATCAATGAAAGAATTGCGATACTAGACTTTTTTTTGAGTATTCAACATTATTACACACACTTTGAAAAAACGAAAAGCCTCTGCCTACTCTTTGTGTTACTTTGATTGTGCTTTTATTGAAACATCAAAATAAATGAAATTGCTCAGCGTGAATGTTTGTAATATTGGAAGTACTGTATGCTATACTTCGTTTTATTGGCTAAAGTCATGTAGTTTTAAATGTGCAAACATCTATTTCAGCTTTTACTGCGTTTCCCTCCAAACTCTTAATAGAGAAAGTAAATCATGAAGAGCAATGCCACAAGAGTCAAAATCTCCCTGTGTAATACGTAAATGAAAGTATTCACATTCGTTTTGAAACTGATACTGATATGGAAAAGAAGACACCCTTTTATAGTCAACTCTAAAGATGAGGGCTTATCCCTTCATATGAAACAATAAACACTGAAACATTAAACAGTGATCCTCTACATCGACTCTTGGGTACCTGAACTAGCAACTACATCTCACTCTTGTCAAACAGCATTGGCTGTATGAAGAAGACCTGATCTTTGAGTTATAAATCACACAGGCTCTTTCCCACTACAGGTGTGCTCACCTTGCACCCTGAGATATGCCACAACAGAAGTTCCTTCAGCCTCGCAGCAGTAAACCCCCTCATCCTGGGGCTCCACACTGATAATGTACAACCTCGCTACAGTCCAGTCCTGTTCCACTATTACTCTGCAACCGTCTGCTTGGACAGGTACACCATTTCTCTTCCACGTGGCCTTGACTGGCCGTGAATACTGGCAGATGAGCTCTGCAGGCTGACTCTCTGCTACATGCTGGTCCTCCATAGCACTGACCACCTCCACATTGGGATCTAAGTGGTGAGGATAAGTAATCATTACAGAACCCCAGTGTACTTGGAGTCATATTAAGCGTCTTTTAGGTGTATTGTGGTAAAGAAAAAAAAAAAACCATCATTTCAACACCATCAGTCAAACCTGCAGTGCTTTGAGTTCATATACTTTAAAGGGAAATTAGAATATTTTTTCTCTGCTCCAAACAGAGGTTATGATAAAAAAAGATGACAAAAGCAAGCCAAACTTAGGCAAAAAACGTAACGCTTACAAACAGCACAGAAACACTAATGTTAGAGTTTAAGACCAATTTATGTACAAATAACACACAAATAATGTGTTGATTTTAATATACTTGGTCAAGCGTGACATTCCTGAGGAGTGTCAGAATGAGGGGAAAGCATTCTATGTCCTTTATAGCCAATAAGAGTTTTTCAGCACTCATAAAACCCCCCAAATGATAAAAGCTGGGAAGTTGACCTTATAAAAAGAAATAACAGGAAAAAGAGAAAATTTTAAAATTTCCACCATTTAAACAAACAAATACAAAAATTGTAACATAATACACAAAGATCTCTTAAAATCTCTTAAAGTTCACTTCAAGGGTTTCCTGACAATTTAAGAACATTAAAATAACTATATTAAAGTTAAATTTAACTCATTTGAGTTTAAACTAATTTGTTTATACACAACCACCTTAAAAGTGTTACAATCCATATAGTAGTATTTTGTTCATCACAACTTCCTTTTCATCCCTTTAAAATTTCCTGGTAGTTATTCATTATAAAA
Organism: Danionella dracula; assembly: GCA_900490495.1. Taxonomy (NCBI): domain Eukaryota; kingdom Metazoa; phylum Chordata; class Actinopteri; order Cypriniformes; family Danionidae; genus Danionella; species Danionella dracula. The sequence goes on from UELW01000889.1 coordinate 8,927,528, forward strand.
AAAAGGCTCAGCTCGGAGGTAAGATATAAATATTAGAGATAATATCAATATTACAAGGTCTACGCTGACGTGTAAATGTATAAGAGGCGAGATCAGCAGGAGCTCAGGATCATTTAAAGTGGCAGACTCTAAATCGATGAAGAATATTAACTTGTGAGAGGTGCGTAACCGACGACTCATTACATATTTCGATTGGCAATCCAAATATGAACCAAGTTAAAAGTTAATATCGACTGTATGCTGTTTTTCAAACAGAAAATAGCTCCGATAGCTGTCTCAACAATAAGGAGAGGACAAAAAGAGATCCTTCACTATAAACATTTAAAAATGAAATTATAATATTGTTTTACATTTTTTTAATCATTATTGGGAAATAATTACAGTGATTGTCATGAAATGTTTTTAAACAAAAGTAAAACACATCCTTAGCGTTGAGCCCTCAACACTGTTTTAGCCCAAAATCAGCTGACTGACTTTTAATTAGTTTGTTAATTTAGTACATAATTAGGAAGCCATTAAACTGCAGATAGATTAGGAGTTTAAGGACATAAATGCACTGCATCCACAAATCTCCATTAAGAGCCAAGTTTACATTTTAATGTTAGATTTATTTAATGTTAAGTTCAATTAAATTCCATCCACAGGTGAAGGTTAAACAAATTAAATTTACACAAATAAAGCCAACAGTGCAAAAATCAACAATTTACAAACATGTCAGTCCTCTTTATCGGCCTTTATACTCAAGAAAGAGCATATACCAACTCAGACATTTGAAGGACTGGCTGATAAACAGTCACAGGGTTCTCAAGATTTGCACATTGACCACATCACACGCACCACACTTGCAAGTTTTTAAGCAGAAAAATTATCAAGTTGTACCCCTATATTTAACAGATTATGAGCACTGCGAGAAATGCTATAAACATAGTGAACACATATACTTATGATAGCTCTGCAGTTTGTGTGCGTGTTTCCGCAGATAGAGCAAAAGTATGCAAATGCAATCTTCTCATGGTCACCTCGTTGGCAATAAAGAACATTTGTGATCTGGTGGTAGTTTTTAAAGGGTCAGTTACATTGTGTTATTTGCAATAATATGTTATTCACATTGGTCTAATTGTATGGGGTTCTTTTAATAATAATAATAATAATAATAATAATAATAATAATAATAATAATAATAATAATAATAATAATAATAATAATGACAATAATAACAATGCCTTCAATTTATTTAGCGCTTTTCTAGACACTCAAAGACATCTTACAATTATCATTGCATATTATTCATTCACTGCACATTCACACTCCGGTGGTGATAAGCTACCTTGGTAGCCCTCAGTTGCCCCTAGGCAGTCTGACAGGATGTGGTTACCATTCTGCGCCTATGGCCTCCTGCCCACCCTCAAACACACCCCACCAGTCACACACATCCATACTGGGCAATATGGGTGAAGTGCAACGGCAGAATGTGCCTAGCTGGGATCAAACAGCCAACCTTCCGGTTACAGAAAGACGAACTCCACCACTGCACCATCTTTCCACTTTTACTTATAAAGTATATAAAGTATAAAGTACAACCGTAACTCTATGAGTCAGAGTCTTATAGATGTTTGGTTTCTGTACACTCTGGAATTGAGCTTCTTCTTTTAATCCTTACAAGTCCTTTTAATAACGTCCTTTAATCCTTTTAATAACACAAGTCCAAGTTGTGTGCTACTTTGCCGTTTCGCTCTGCTGGATTTGTCCGTGTTTTTTCGGATATCACGAGAGAAGGCGTTGCTTTGTGGATAGTGCATCAGAATATATATATATATATATATATATATATATATATATATATATATATATATATATATATATATATATATATATATATATATATATATATATATAAGTTGTTTTTTTGTTTAATATTGTCCATGGTTTGATTTTTTATTAAATCTACTCCTATAAATTACTAAAAAAAATCACAAAAAGGTTCACCTTGGCATGACCCCTTTAAGTGATATGAAGCACATAGTTAAGTACGTTAGCTAAGTCCCTGAAGCAGACTTACCTACATTTTTGGCAATTTTGTACATTTTCAAGCTCTGGTCAATGATCAGAAGTGTGGAAAAATTTTTATTTTCCATCTGTCAGCTAGAGACGCTCTTGGTTACAAGAACTCAGGTGAGCACCATTTAATGAAGTTAATGAAATGAATACATTTTTAATGTTGCAATAGATTGATCGGGCTAAAGTTTTTGGGAAAATTTGACATCAATATGTTTGTTCCAACAAGTCCACCTATCAGCCTCTAGTGCCCTATTGTCTAGGCCAGAAAATTTTTTAGCGCTTTGAGCAATTTTTAAACATAGTTTCAAAGCTATAAGCTGGCTCCAAGAGAGCTAATGTAAGCTCATTAAAAGGCATTTTAAATTTGATAATAATAAGGCTCTAGCTGCATCCCTACATTTTTGGTGAATTTTTTAATTTGTGAAAATGATCGAGCAATAGTCAAACAATATCATTATATTTTGCTTTCGGGTGCCATCATAGCAAGCACAAGTCCATGAAAGACTTTTTTTACAATATGTTTCGGTGAACGGATCAAGCTTAAAATCACAGTGTCAGGGTAAAAGAGCGATCCTACACTCAACAAACAACTTCTCCCAGTTGAAAAATGACAAAGTAGCTTCGAACCTACTCTTAATTGCACAGGTTTCCGAAGCTGATCTTATTCTTATCTCTCTATAACTTATTCTTTAGCTTATATATTAAATGTAATTGTTTTAGCTGTTGCAGATTGTTTTGATTTGATTACTAAACATGAAATGCAATCCAATGTACCTATGTCAAACTGACTTCACCCCCACCTTGCTGGAGATATCTCACTCAGAGTTCCGAAAAAACTTGAGAACCCTGCAATCATAGGTTTATCTTTAAAAAAAATCCTAACGCAACTTTGGTACAAAAGTCAAGAATTTAATTTAGGAAATTTGTGGATGCAAAATTAGTTAAATGCTATCAGAAATAAGCCAGCGAGTCTTCCTGCACCCCATCGGTACCTTTCACTAACAGCTTGGCAGAGGATGTCAGGGCACCTGTTTTGAACAGGACTGAACCTGAATCATTAGGAGAAAGGTTGCTGAGTGTTAGAGAATGGACGTGGTCTTCCCCCACAGCTATTTCACTGAAGGTACTGTGCTCCAAACGAGTGCCGTCTAGCCACCATTGAACTCTGCCTGTGACACGGCGAGAAAGCTGGCAGGAGAAACGTGCCTGTTCTCCCACAAACACATCTGTATTCTTTAAACCCGACAATATGAGGACCTCAGCCTCTGCAGAGACCACACACAGAAACCCTTAGCATCTGAAAATGCCACGCTGAATGCATCTTCAAACTTGATTTGATACCTTGCACTATGACTGAAGCTGTGGTGCACTGATCTCCAATATCACACATGTAGCAGCCTTTGTCCTCAGGTTCCAGATCTTGGATGTGGAGCTCCAGCACACATCCTTCCTGCCTCATTTGAGTTTTCTTGCTGGTTTTAAGCAGCACTCCATCCTTTTTCCAAGTTACACTTTTCACCGGTTTGGAAAGCTCACATCGTAAGGTGATGCTACCTCCCTCCACTGCACTCTGGTTCTCTAACTCTTTCTGGAAGTATGACGGTTGTCCTGATGACAAATGAGAAAAGATGTTAACACAAACCAAACTGATTTGAAAGATGTTACTGACTCTTTACCACAAGAGACTTTACCACAAGCCAATGCCTTCAAAACTCTACCTTTTACAGTAAGAGTTGCACAACTTTCAGCATCTTTGGTTTTGCATGTATACATCCCTGCATCACCCTCCTCCACCCTAAGGATGCGGAGCTGATGGACGGCTCTGTCTTTGTAGAGCAGATATCTGCTCCCTGCTTTTATCATCTCCTCATCTTTGAACCAGGTAACAGCAGCCTCAGAGTCAGAGGTCATGCAGGAAAGTGTGACCGTTTGACCTTCTTTGGTAGTTAGGTCCAGAGGCTTCTCTAAGAAAACGACTATGGACAAGAAAAACCCAAACGCAGATTCTGTCACAGTAAATGTCTCCCTCAAGACCATGGAATTTAAAACAGCTAAAAAGACATCCAGCTAGACCTCAAGAGGTTTAAGAAAAGACACACTCAGAAAGATGAATGATGAAAAAGCAACTACTCTAGAAGCACATTTGTTAAGATTGCATTAAATGAAGGTAACCGTTACAGTAAATGTCAGCCACAATCAGTTTTACCTTTGGGTTTCTCCTGCACCATCAAATAGGCGATGCTCTTCTCAGCGCCAACCACAAAAGCTACATCCCCCGAGTCATCAGGTGTGACCATTTTCAGCACTAGGACGTGTTCCCTCCCTCGACAGCTGATTTGATTCACATCATTGTTTTGAAGGTGGTTGGATCCCAACCACCACTCCACATTCTTAACCCCTTTTTTGGACACTTCACACTGGAAGGTAGCGTCCTCGCCCATTATCACAGTCACATCCTTTAATTCTTGTGTGATTTTTACACTTTCTAGGAGTGAGATGGAAGGAGTGTGACAAAAGGGGACATCGCAAAATAAGTTCCAACGTTCCAACCTCAATTAAGTACTTTTGTTAGTGATATGTTGATTAAAGTCAATTTCCCAATGGAAGAGAGTGATCTATTACAGCAAATAATTTGGCAAGAATTTGGACACCTTTGTGAAATTGTTCCTTGTGCTTGTATATCTCTCTGCTTAGCCAACTCTTTTGATAGGTTAAAATAGGCTTTATTACAAGGTAAAAGGGCTGCTGGCCAAAGTTGTTAACAACCCCTGTAAGTTGAGATGCTGTGGATGGATAAACTGTGTAATGCTGTATAAACTTTTTTTTTAAATCCGGTATATGCAGACAAGACTTGAGGTTCATCCTTGATGTGGTCCTCAACCTGTCCAAGTATTAGTTGGTGCGGGCCGTCCAATAAATAATAAATTGTTTCCATTGTATTTTTTTATCAGAGTTTTTTTTTATATAAAATAAATAAATTAAATAAATATTCTAAAAATGACCATATTCGCTCGGTTACATCTCGGACACGTACTCATGTTTTGTTGTTACTCCAATGTAGCAGAAAGCTGCTAATACATTTTTCATTATTATATTCACAATATAAACCACCCACTTTGTGGTAAATTTATCAAGCATTGACCAGTCAGTAGCGATAAAAAGGTAGAGCACCATTGCCAGCAACACTTCTAATTAACATGTTCTAATTAACATTTTTTTTATCTTAACTAACATTTTATTGCGTTGTAATGTATAAAACTCTGAATTTCAAAGTTAAATGAAAGATTTTTTATAATATAATTTGGAATTTTCTCACCATTGCTCCCATTTTGGTGATTTTTTCAGTTGAAATTTTGCCCACAACTCTTTTAAACATATTTCACTATAGAGCTATGCTTGCCAGCTGCAGAGATATACTTATGGCAGGCATCTCTTCCACATAGATATAGGTTTGGACAAATTCCAATTTCAATATCCATACAATTTTCCATACACATTTTCAACATAAAGTAACCTTTTAATTTTGTTTCTGTCACAAGAGAAATGAAAGAATTATGACCAGAAAAATGTTGTACTTTTAGCCTTTTGTTGTTTCCATGAGTTATGACATAAACCCTCTTTGAGATTAGCTAATTTTGGGCATAACCGTTCAACAATTCTAATATTTTTTTTTTTATTAAAGAAATTATTTTTGGGGATCATGTTCATTTCCAAAAACCACAACGATTGAATTTTTAGTTTTACAGTTTTTTTTCTATTTGGATACTCTCCAGTTCTGTCTTAGCATAGCTTAGCATAGGCAGTTGAACCTGATGGGACCTGAAGCATTATAGCTTTAGATCAGAACACATTTCTTAAACATGAAGCCTGTTACCTTTGACAGCCAACCTGGCTTTAGTTTGTTTGTCTCCAGCTTCACATGTGTAATCGCCAGCGTCTTCCACTGACAACGAGAAGATCTCCAATATTTGCATTGTGCCATCTTTCTTCATTGAGTACTTCTTTCCTTCAGTCAGTCCTTGAACACCTTTTTTCCAGGTCACACTTGCATCAGGGGTAGAGGTTTCACAACATAATGAGGCACTGCCTCCCTCTGTGGCTTCCTGACTGCTCAACTCTTTTGTAAAAGATAAGATGGGGATTGCTGGTGGGAAGAAGTAATTGACATTACAAGAGTAAGAACAAGTACAACAGCACAAACCTACGCATTTAACAATCTTCTCGAAAGAAACAAACCAAAACAAAGCTTTTTGGACCATACCTGTAACCTTAAACACAAGAGAATGCAATGCATAATGCAACGTCTACATTCAACCAAACAATAGGCACACAAACAAATAGGGATGATAGGAAACAATTATAGACTTTTTATGGCACGTTGGAGAATAAGGTTAGTCACATGGCAAAGCAGCAAAGCTGATGCATTTTTCAATATGGTGTGAAAACCATGCATCAAAGAAAGATATGAAAGTTTTAATACTAATGTGAAAATTAAAAATGTGTACGGGCAAAGGATGAGAAGACTGGGTCACTAATACTATTAAAAGTGAACACATTTCAAAATTCTCCTTGATGGTTCAAGAGAATCCAATCAAATATTTGATTTACCTCTCACTGTAAGACAAGCAAAAGATGTGTGGGCACCCACATGGAAGGACACAGTGCCAGAATCTTTCTCTGTGACACCTTTAAGAGTCAGAGAGTGCCTTTTGCCTTCCTTTCGGATTTTATTCATCTCATTGTTCTGCAGTGGAACGTCTTGAAGTATCCACTGAACAATGAGCGCATTGTCATGAGAGACAAGGCATTCAAAGTGAACATCCTCTCCCTCATCGACAATGCAGCTCTTCAACCCGGTTATGATTGAGATTTTAGGTTCTGAAAACAAAATCAGGTTTAAAAAAAACGTGAGTTCAATTCAACCGCACAGATGAGTTAAAGATGGACCGTGAAAGAGAAAATGGATGATGGCGAATTCAGGATGAAGGGAGATCGTCAGAAGAGGTGGATTATGTTGAGATATAGAGACGAAAGATGGGAATTCCTACCATTCACAATGAGTTTGGCAGACGTCCGATCGTGTTCTGTCTCACAGGAGTACTCTCCATCATCATCTTCTTGAAGATTGTAAATGAAAAGCTCAGCGACTCTTCCGTCTATCCTCAATTGATATTTGCTGGTTTGGTCTATTACACTCTTATTTTTCCTCCAAACGACTCTGGCTCCAGGTTTGGTAAGTTCACATCTAAACATGCCAGTTTCCCCAGTGTAGGTTTCCAAATCTTTCAGAGATGATGTGAAAAGAACTGGAAGTGCTGCAAAATGGTGTGGAGACATGTTTAAGGATAACCGTGCTTACAACGACATCATAGAGAGAATTCAACTTAAGCCTACCCTTAACTTGCAGATAGGCATTGCTTTGGCGTTCTCCGGTGTCGCAAATGTAGTCGCCAGTGTCCCCATGTTCAAGGTCATTTAAAATCAATTGTACATGTCTTCCATCCTGGTTAAATTTGTATTTAGCGCAAGGGCATAGTACAAGTTCACCTTTGCGCCATTCAACTGGAATGTCTGGTTTAGAGAGAACACACTGGAAGGTTATGCTCTCTCCCTCAACTGCTGTCTGGTTCTTCAGCTCTTGTGTGAAGATCACTGGAAGTGCTGCCAATTGAAGATTCAAGAGATTTTACAACCGAGCATTGATGTTTTATCCACACAAGGGAATTCATTTGAAGATTATTTAAGAGCTATGGAAATACAGTTGTTGAACTTGTCCTACCATTAACCTTGATGGTGCAAGTTGTAATGGTGTCACCACAATGGCAAGAATAGTTTCCAGAGTCTTCAGGTTTAATGCCAGTGATCTTCAGCTCAACTGTACAGTTGACCTGTTGGGTTAAGTACTTTTCTCCAGAATCGATCACCTGAATTCCTTTCATCCAAACCACAGGAACTCCAGGTTTGGAGAGTGTGCATTGGAGCATGATAGACTCTCCTTCAATGGATGTCTGATTCTTCAGCTCTTGCGCGAAGATTGGTGGAAGAGCTGGTGATTTAAGGTGTTTCAAATTTAACGGATTAGTGTATGTCAAATTTGAGAAGATAAAGACAACTCAAATGGAATATTCCCTTGAGAGTAACATCACAAATCTTCTTGTGTTTGGTGGTTGATTGCACATCAATTACCAGAGTTTACCCGAGGCCCCCCCTTACCTTCCCATGCAAACCTATAGTCTTTATTTTATACACAAATGTTATCTACTACCCAAAACACTATCAGGTTCCAATTTCAGCTCTTTACAAGCACAGTATATAAGTGTAAACTATTTGGGCAAATTTCAACATTTGTGTAAGCTATTCAACCTTCCACAACAGGTCATTTCCTGGTCCCAGACTCCTCACTCAAAAGCTCATCTAGTATGCTTCTTAACTGCTTGACGTATTCGCTTCCAATACTAGACCATTTTTAATTGAGACTAAACAAACATTGACAATTTTATCTGGCCTTTGAGTTTGTGTACCTGCTTGACTCTATCTGCATCACATACAGTGGCTTGACTTGAAATCTTCACCCACCATTTATCTTGAGGCTTCCAGTTGTCTTGCTATATCCACAATCACAAATGTAGTCCCCGGAATCTTCAGGTTGGACATCAGTGATCTTCAGCTCAACAACAGAGTCAATTTGTGTGATGCTGTACTTTCCCCATGTTTGGATCTCCTGAGGTCCTCTCCTCCAAACCACAGGAACACCTGCTTTTGACAGTTCGCAATGCAATGTAACATTTTCCCCTTCTTGAAGCTCTTGGTCCTGCAGCCCATACTTGAAGACCACTGGTAACACTGAGAAATCAGGCAAACATGGTGAGGGATCAATTAGACCTTGGAATCAACAAAATATCTTTTTGTTCTTATATTTATAATCAAAGTATCCAGTCACCCCGATGTTTTTAATGGAATGAACCGACGATATTGTGATGTAAATATCACAAGATTTTGTAGAAGACAACACTTCTATACAGAAGCAGGAACTCAGGGTTTACCGTTGACTTTGATGTTAGCGGTGGTGATGCGGTCTCCACAATCACAAGTGTAATCACCAGCATCTTCAGGTTTAACATCTGTAATCTTCAGTTCAGCAGTGGTTCCAGATTGTTTTATGGTGTACTTTCCCCCACATTTAATCTCTTGAGGTCCTCTCCTCCAAACCAAAGGAACACCGGGCTTTGAAAGTTCACATTGCAAAGTGACATTTTCTCCTTCTTGAAGCTCTTGATTCTGGAGTTCATGCTTGAAGAACACCGGCAATGCTGAGGAATCAGGCAAAGTTGTTTAACCACGAAAATCATCTTGACTGAAAAATAGTTTTTCTACCAGAAACCAGAAACAGATTCAACCACCATCAAAATTCTACATCTGTTTCATTTGCAGTATTTGAGATTAACAACATCTTCAAGAAATCTTTAACCAACCACATACAAAGCCATACTTTACAAGATCAAGCACACAGACTCTCAACTGACAATTCCTTCCCTGCGAAACCCCATCCAGTACTACTTAACTCACTTAAGTAGTAAATGATAAATTATCATACTCAAAATACAGGCAACTGCTTAAGAGTTCTCTACATACATGAAAGAACATCTTGTAATCAAAAGGAAGCTTCTTCTTAAAAGAAATCGATCATATCAAGCAATATGATTAAGATAATTGAATAAATGAATCAAGCAAACTTTATAATACATCTAGCCCCATCAGATGACGAATATTCACATATTCACAAGTCTAAATGTTGTCCATGATGTACTTTGGTCCTTGCATTTCTTGTTTGGGAAATAGCTTTGATCATTCAGGAAATGGGATTCAATGTTATCCGTTAATTATTTTTCAATTATTGTGAAATTGTATGGATAAGTGATGGTGAAAGTCAACTATATGAAAGATGTGGTAAACGCAGTTTTTAAAAAAAATCCTTGAGAAGATCTTTGCCAGACCGGCATATATGAATACTACAACAAACTTGTAGCCAATCAGTAGGAGCTTGTAAAATGTCAATGTAAAATACTACTAACGCTACTGATCCAGGGCATGTCTGTCTACATTGCAAAGTTTGCATACAGAACATTTATGGTGGTGATAAATGTATCACAGTGTGTCTAAGAATGTAAAACATAAAATAGCACAAAAGTTAAAACAGACTCAGCAAAAGCAAATGCATGGCTGCTCGCCATCTATTAGAATGTACGTAATTCGCATCTTCGCAACATGAAAAGCTAAGAGACAGACAAGAAATCCAAATCAGTTTCGTACCACTGAGATCTGACTTCTTCTGCGGGTCTGATTCAGCTGCAGCCAAAGGACTAAGGACCTTTTGTGCTAAGGTAAAAGACACAATCATAAAAAACAAGGTCTTAGGGCAAAATCACAATGTATGGCAGCAAAAAAAAAAAAAAAAAAACTGCCCACCTGTGTAGTTTTAAATGATAAAAGCAGAAACTCTTAACGTAACATGCAGGTCGAAAACAATTAATCACCAAACAAAAGTTTTTTTTCTCCATAACACCACCCACTGCTACTTTCTAAGGATCACCTAAATAAAGAGTTTATTTTTAAAAACCGTTTGGGTTTTCTAGAACACCACAAGATCCAACAATATTTTCAAACTGCAAAATAAAGAGGAACGTCTCGCTGTAGCCTTTTTTGGACTCAATCAAAAACCAGCCAACACCGGATAGTGACGCAGAAACCCCTTCTGTTACGGGGTTTGTTTGTTTTTTGCAAACATCTGACTCCACCCCCTCAGTGTGTGATGTCAGACACACAAACGCCTTTATGAGTTTTTTTTTAAATAAGTACTTAGAGATGATTTTCTTTAACCACAATTATTTTAACCTTAAACTCAAGTCAGTGGACTTTAATCAATTCCACCTTTCCCTTACACCTAACGGCCAATTCAATAGACCCTCTCCTAAAACTTAAATCAGTCAATTTCACACAATGATTGGAAAGATTCATACATCCAACCCTGGTCAAAGCAACCTCTACTTGACCCAAGAAGGAACCTGAAATCACATCTCAAGAAATCAGTTTATAAGATCAGCGTTAAAAGATTTGATGTGTACTAAACTCAAGAGACTATTAGCTGAAAGGAAAAACATTTCAATGAAATAACGCTTGCAGATATATCCAAACAGATGCAGAAGACCATAGCAGCAGCAATTTAAATATGTCAAATTGTAGCACTGTAACAATTAACTGCTCCCTCAAAGCAAAGCCCATAAGACAAAAAAGGAAATGATTCCTACCCTTGATCTTCATAGTGGCCTGAGTTGTCTTATCTCCACAAACACAAGCATATTCTCCTTCATCTTCACACTTGAGGTCTGTAATCTTGAGCTCCATCCTTGAGGCTATCTGCGTAATGGTGTATTTTCCTCCAGACTGGATGACTTTACTTCCTTTCTTCCACTGCACTGGCAAACCAGGTTTGGAAAGCTCGCAGAACAGAGTAGCACTTCCTCCTTCTTCACACTCCATGCTCTGCAGCTCACATTTGAAGATCACTGGTAATGCTGAGAAACCGTGAAAAGATGTTGGACCATGTTACAAGACAATCAAGACATTGATAAGAGAGGGATAGAAGACAAGTCTGTCCAGTCTGTTTTGATGTGTGCGTTTATCTTTCCTACCATTGACCGTAAGGGTAGAAGAAGTCTTGTTAAATCCACAGTCGCAAGTGTAGAGTCCAGCATCTTCACGTTTGAGGCCAACAATCTTTAGCTCTAAAGTCGAGCCAGCTTGTGTGATGTGGTATTTCTCTCCAGAATGGATCACCTGTGTTCCTTTCCTCCAAACCACTGGTACGCCAGGCTTGGAAAGCTCACACTGAAGAGTAACGGTGTCCAATTCTTGGCATTCATGGTCTTGTAGTTCCCGTTTGAAGACAGTTGCTATAAAATAATTGATGTTTCAAGAAGTTGTTTGTTAAAATTGATTGAAGAAACATCGCACTGTTTGTACCAGTTTGAATCAAAGTCAATAGAAGACACAATCAATAAAATTATATTTTTGTATGGAAAGATTTGCATTGTTAAATTTCACCTGATGGTAAAGCACAATTCTACATTTGACAACTCTATTCTACAATTCTATTATTTCACACCCGATGGGCTGCATGATGGCAAGGTGCTTAGCACCAGACCTGCTCAGCCTGACTCCCAGCATCCACATCACAGAGGGGTGTCTCTCACACACTGGAGTTCATGGTCTCCTCACGTGTGTGCGTTTACTTTTTTACTTCGTGGGCTTTGTTTTTTTCTCTCATAACATAAAACCATGCGAATAAATTAACTGCTAACTCTATGTTAGCCACAAATTAGGCTTATGCACCACATTAAAGATTACAGGGTTCTCAAGTTTTGATCGCTGCCTAGAAGGAAACACTCTTAACAGGGAATAAATGTACTTAAATACTTAAATAGCAACAAAAACGACATAGGCTAAACATTTATAGGTAGTAAAAGAAAAACTAAAACAATATTCTTCAACTTTATCTATCTAATATCTAATAATAGTAGAAATTTTTGATGCATGATACTGAAAATGTACTTTTTAATCTTACCTCAGACTAATTTCAAACAAATTAAACTTTTCACTGATTATGCAAATGATGTGAATGTAGACAGATGACATTATTATTTTTCTAAAGCCTCAAGTCAACAAACTGGACTATATGAAACAATTTAGCTGCTATTTGCTAGAGATTACTGGCACAGAGGTAGAGTAGAACTAATAAATAACATTTTCATCAAATTTTTAAATGAAAATATATGGACTCAATCTATTGTGTTTGAAGCGGACGCATCTATAAAAAATAACACTCTGAGTCGGAACAACTTCCATAAATAGCCCAGCTTATGAAATGCACAAATTCTCGTTTTCTGCTGATTAATGCCTTAATGCCTAAAATTCTACTCTCCCTTAGGAAACAATTTATTTTGAGCTTTGAGCACATTTTAAGCTACTTTAAGCACTGAATTATAGCTTTGAAGCTATGTAAAAAGCTGCAGCTAAAGCTGTGTAAAAACACTTCTTTTTTAATCGAAAGCAGATTCGTCAGTCTAGAAAACATGGCAACAGACAAAAACGGTGGTAAGACCGACTGCATTCCTACCCTTGATTTTAATGCTCGCCATAGTCTTCATGTCCCCACACAAACAAGTGTATTGTCCAGCATCTTCCACTTTGACGTCGTCGATCTTCAACTCATTCATAGCACCATCTTGTTTGATGGTGTACTTTTCCCCAGAATGGAGTACACGTGTCCCTTTCCTCCAAACCACAGGAACTCCAGCTTTTGAGAGTTCACAGAAAAGAGCCACACCGTCTCCTTCTTCACACTCTTGACTGAGCAGCTCACGAGTGAAGACAACCGGTAAAGCTGAAGATTATTTGTGAGAAAAAAAGTGTGTTCTGAACAAATATGATCTTATATACTTTAAGTAATCATCAAATGTTAATTGGTGAAAAGAGCACAGAGATGTATCATACGATATCCCCCTACCATTGACAACAAGACCTGCAGTTGTTTTCTCTTTTCCGCATTCACAAGAATATTCCCCACTGTCCTCGACCACTAGGTCTGAAATCTGTAGCTCAAACATGGTGTCCTTCTGAATCATCTGATACCTTCCACCATGTTTTAAACATTCAGCTCCTTTCTTCCATTGTACTTGGCAGCCAGGCTTAGAGAGCTCACAGGAGAGTGAGACTTGCCCTCCTTCGGTGATCTGCTGGTTCTTAATCTGACCCTTGAACCTGGCAGGTGCCACTGGTGAATAAATAAGTCACAATCAAAGTCTTCTTCATTGCAACTAAAGGATAGGATTGATGAGAATCCATCATGAAGCCATTGCTAGGATTTGGTGTCTTTTCTCTGTGCCATTGCAAAGCTCATACAGTACATACTGTACAAAGAACAGACAAGACTGACCAAAACAAAAAGACAGCATGATTTTGAAACAAGATGCCTGCTGATCAGCATCAGTCCAACAAAGACAATTTCATTAAAGTTAAACTGATTAGGATAAAAATGTTGCTCCAATTGGACATCATGCATGAGATGACTCTTCTGTGAAATATACTCATACCCTACTTTTAGCAAGAGTCTCTGAATATACGATTCTCAACCAATACGTTCACAGAGAGCCTCTTACCTTTCACCATCAGTTTGGCTGCGCTCTTCACAGACCCGATGTCACAGGTATAAACCTCGCTGTCGTTCTTCTCCAGATCTTTCATTTTAAGAACAAGGACAGTGTCCTTCTGCGTCAACTCGTACCTTTCTCCAGCCTTGATCTCTTCCGTTCCTTTCAACCAAGTGACTTTGGATGGAGGACGAGCAGTTTCGCATTCAAAAGAAACAGTCGAGTTTTCTTCAGCTGTGACATCCTTTAGCTCACAAACAAATTTGTTGGGCAGCTCTAAAAAATGGATTAAATACTATCATGAATAAAATTTTGAGCGATGAAGGAAATCGTAGCCGAATTTAAAAGCATTCTTGCCTTTAATGTCCAGTTTAGCCTTCGAGGTTGGTCCTCCAATCACCTCGCAGCTGTATTCTCCAGAGTCTTTCTCTGTGACACTTCGAACGGTCAGCTTCACAAGCGCCTGCTCCTGAACAATTTCATACTTTTGGCTCTTTCTGATAGATTTTCCATCCTTGGACCACTTCACCTCCAGTCCCGCTTGAGAAAGCTCACAGGTGAATGTGGCATCTTCACCAAGTTTGGCACTAACACCCTGAAGCTCTTTCGATATGTTAGGTGCTTCACCTACACCGCCAAAAACAAGACACACCTGGTTTGAAAGAGCCCTGCACCCTGCTATAAAATCTCCAGTTTCATTTATGTATAACTAATAAGAACTCGTAACTAAGAATTTTAACTCGTAAAATCCCAAACAATGAAGCAGCCATGGCTCTTATTATGACAATTTTAAGTACAATTATTTTAAGCTCTATATAAAGAAATTTAAAATAGTCTTTTGAAATATATTCAAATTCGGTATTAAAATTACTTTTTTGGTATGGCAATTTCTCGCAATTTGATCCTGTCTAAACATATTTCATCCTATTTACTTTAAACCCTAACGTGTCCCATGTTGAACTGAGAGCTTTATTTATAAAAATGCGCATTTGTCAGAGAACGATCAAATCTGAGTTTTTTTGTTTGTTTGTTTTGAAGTTGCTCATCTTAATCTTTAATTAAAACAAAAATAATGATAATATTTTAGTGCGAAGTGGAGAAGCTTATGATAATCTAACTTTAAAGCTCTGTCAGATAATTATCGTCATATTTTTCATGTTTTTTTAACATTTCCTCTGTCTCAGGTATTTTTCACTATTTTTTTTTACGCTGGACCTGGATTCCACGTAAATGTCAGTTTTTTGTGAAAAATGTCTTATCGAAATAAGATAAATTTTTCTCAGAGCTGAGGAAAATTTGAGGACGTTTAGGCCATTCTTTGAAACTTAGAACATTGATTTAACCCCTAAATACATAAATGGATGACTCAATATTGTCTTTTGTTTAGTTATAGCCACATTCCCCATGCCGGTTACTCACCCTCCACAGAAAGTGTTGCCTTTGAGTTCAAGTCTTTGAGAGTGAACACCACTTCCCCGGAATCAGATGCAGATACTCCTTTGACTGTTAAAGTATACTTGCGCCCTTTACTGCTAATCTGGTACCGGCCTCCATCACTGACAGTCTGGCCTTTTAGGCTCCATGAGCACTCGTCTGTGCTTTCCCGAGACAAGATGCACTCAAAGGTGCAGCTGTCGCCTGCTTTAGCCTCAATCGACTTAATACGCTTGGTAATGCCGATGTGGATGTCTGAAGAGAAAGCACGTTATGGCATTCAAAATTAAACTACATTGTTCCTGGACTACAGTAATACGATAACTTGTTCTCATACCTCGAACAGTGACCTTAGACTTGGAGATGTCTGTGCCAAGATCGCAGCTGTACTCTCCGGCATCAGCTTGCGCAATGTCATGGATCGTCAGTCCCAGAGACTTTCCATCATGCAGAAGATCATACTTTTTGTCTGCTGATAGGACTGTGCTATCTTTACACCACACTGGGGAAACTCTAGGCTTCGAGGCTTCACACTTAAGCGTAACCGTTCCCTTTTCCTCAGCAACAACATCATCCAGTAACTTCAAGAAGACACCTTTTTTCTCTAAGTATCAACACATAGAACAGTCAGCCAAAATCTTCTATAGAGTGTTCGAAAATTGCTATTCTCACCTTGGACCTTTAGATTAACGGATTCTTTCACGTCTCTTATGCTGAATGATATCTTCCCGCCATCCTCGGGGGCTAAGTTTTTGAGGGTAAGCGTGTGGGTCTTATCCACGTGAGTTATAGCATTGACCTCATTGCTGAAGAGCGGCTTGTCATTGAGCGCCCATTGAACTTCTTCATCTGCATAGTTAACCTCACAGGTGAACAAAGCATCGCCGTCTTCATCCACTTCCACATCTGTCAGATGTTTGGTAATCTGGATTTTGCGCTCTATGTAGTTAAGAAAAAAAGCATTTGAACATTCTGCTAATTATTGTTAATTGGAGAAATCTGCTAGAAAATATAAATTGCAAAAAAACCCTGTACACCCTGTACCTTCTTATTCCATTACAATGGGTTATTACTGTAATTATTACAAATGATTTACAAAGCTTAAGAGGACAACTATAATTTTATAGATTTTGAATGTGTCTTCTGATACAATATTTTGACAATATGGCTAGATTTAAGATGTTTATATATATATATATATATATATATATATATATATATATATATATATATATATATATATATATATATAAATAAATATACATATATATATATATATATAATTTAGTTTTATTATGTAAATATTTTTTAGGGGCAATGAATCAAATTGCTCTGTATTCACATTATGTCTCTACACTCTTCATAAAATGTATTCATTCTGTAAGAAACTGAATTATGCCTTTCAGTGATCTGCTTGAGAAGGTCTGGCCATTTGCTTTGAACGCCAGGAACCAACAGAGACGGCCACCCTTTTCAGATGCATATTATGCAGAGGGCACAGATTGAGCTGAGATGCCGCTAACATGATTAAGTAAACGAGCTGTTCTTTTGTAACAGAACAGAGAGTGATCTCACAGCTTGACTCAAACATTAAAACATACAATACAGGAGCCACGAGACTGGGTCTGGGAGCCGAGTGATCAACGCCTCACTGTGTGTTGAATCTACATATGAGTTGATTTAATTAACCAAACCCTCTTTTGTTTTGCTTCTCTCTCACCATTCTCTAAGTTAACCAATCACACACACAAGCAACTTTTAAATTAAAGGGTTTTCACAGAAGGACAGCCTTCCAAAGTGAAAGAACCAATCAGTGTAAGTATGTAATTTGATATTGATATCTCGGATATTTGAAGGGACTTCTCCCTAAGCTCGGGGAGTTTCTGCAATCAGAGCTCCCGCACCAGGTCATGTGGTGCGCAGCCTCTCTCTCTCGATGATCAGGTAAATAATGATTAAGTTTTCTCCTTGTTATTTGGTCTGTCAGAATGCATTTGGTTGGAACTTTAAACTGTACTGAACTGAATGTATTTGATGATTGCATTTTAACTGGAGTTGGATTTGTTTATGATTTACCTGGTTAATAAATTGACATAATCATTTCTTTTGAAGTTTGCCCGGAAATCATTATTTATCATTACTTCTGATGTATTGTCTCTGTTACCTGGAGTGACATCGCACAGATAGTTGTATTGTTCATTGTTTGTATCCGGATGCAGTTACCTGGAGCTAAAAGTTCAGATTAGTGAAGAAGACTTTGGATATACTCAGATATTCTGATCAGTAAGAGCACGTCTGATCAACGCATTCTCTGTATGAATTATACTGCAACTCCTAAGTTTTCAAAATTCCTATTTGCGCGGCTCTTGCCCGTTGGGAACTCAATTCCGGAATGAAGTCCCAAGAAGCGACTGCATATATGTGAATCCCTTGAACGATTATAATACACTTCTAAGACGGCTCTTGATCGTCGAAGGCTTATGAAAAATTGAGACAAATTGAGAAAAATTTAGCGACAGTATTCAGAACCTTAAAATATGAACAAATAATGATGAGGTAAATTTTAAGAATCATTATGTCCTCCTAAAGTAATATAATTTACCAAAGAAAGTAATATAACGAGAAAAGGAGAAAATAACATGAACACATTACACCGGTTTTGTGCTCTCTTCACTGGCTTCCTGTACAATATCGCATTGACAAGATACTGCTCCTTGCCTTTAGAACGCTGAATGGCTTAGCTCCGGCCTACCTGAGCAGTCTCCTCTCACGATATATTGCAGCTCGCTCTCTCCGATCACAAGAAGCAGGACTATTGATTATACTGAAGGTTAGTAAATCCACAAGAGGTGGAAGAGCGTTCTCATATAGAGCCCCGAAGCTCTGGAATAAGCTCCCGGATGTTGTCCGCAGCTCAGCTACACTCACAGATTTCAAAACGAAATTAAAAACACATCTGTTTAATCTGGCATTTGAATAATTATCTCTTGGTATTTGTCTAAACAGATCTGGTGTCTGAGCACCATATACATACAAACTGTTTGAAAAAACAATGTGGTTCAATGTTCCTCTCTAACCTATCCTCATCATTTATCTCTCATCCTGCAGCTTATGCTGATCACCTGTTTGTTGTGTGTGTTACAGTTTTCTAACCGTTGTTTCTCAATTTGTTAGTTCCTGTTTTCTTTGTTTTGTTTTTTTTTTCAGGTCCTGTCCGGCGAACCGTTCGTCGATGGATCTTAAGTTTGTATGTTCTTTATGCTGGGGAGGTGATTAGCACCTGCCTCAGTCAGCGAGAGTCCCTTCACAGAGGGAACTCCTGTTTACTCTACCTGATCCTCACAAGGACTTTGTGAAGCTGCTTTGAAAGCAATTGCTAAAGAAGCACTACATAAAAACTGATTGATTGATTGATAATTTAATAATGTTAATGGAGTTAATGTTAATGGAGTTGTAAAAGGTTTTATTGGTTGTATCCAAATTTTAAACATCATTACGCACTTAGCGCGTTCGTGTGTATTTCTTTGTTCTCGCCCTGTTTATCCAGCAGAGAGCAGCAGCACGCAAAACCACCTTCCCGCCACCTTTGATTCCGTCTTTGGGCAAAGGAATGGCGCCTTAAAACTACAATAAGTACATTTCAGTGGTGACATGGGAAAAATATAAAACCATATAAATATGTAGAAGCATAGGATTTTAATCAAATTAAATTGTTATTTTAAGAAAATTGTGTTTGATTTCAGTGAGTTACTTCAGTTTATGTGTATTTCATGTATTTCAACCGAAAATGTCAATGAAAATAAATACTATTACAGTAATGTCTGCGAATTGCAATAGTAAGGTAATTTTGTAGTTTTATGGACTACAAAAATACATCTCAAATTAAGTATTATATAAAATAATATTTATTTTGTGTGTTACTGTTGTAAGAATATTTCTAAAATCCAGTAAAATAAAAAAAGTAAAGTATTCAAACTTCAATAGAACCCAAAACCCTGTCATTTATTCCAACAACTGCACTTTGAAATCTTAACATACTACAAAAGCAACGGGGCTCCTGAAAGCCCCATGTGCAATCTGAAACATGATTCAAATTCCTTCTTTATGAGTTTACCTTCTACTTTGAGAACAGCCTTGCTCTCACAGACACCAGCCTGACAGCGATACTCTCCAGAGTCCTCCGCACTCAAAGCCTGTATGACCAGCTGGACGTTGGCATCTTTTTGTTTCATGCTATACTTGGTTGAAGCCACCAAAGCGGTTTGGCCCTTAAACCACTGCACCTCTTTTGGAGGAGCTGAGAACTTGCAGGAGAGGGTTGTGGAGGTCTTTTCTTTTGCCAAAACATCCTTGAGACCCTCCAGGACTTCAATGGGGCGCTCTGTAACAAAACGTGAATGATCATCAAGTTTAACACTGTATGAAACAACTTCCCAAAGTTGTCCTAACCTTTCACTTTGAGCTCAGCTGTGGATTTGCTCTTTCCGGCTGTGAACTGTACCGGTCCTGACATGGAGGCCTTGGTCTTCTTAAAAGTGAGACGGTGCATGGTGCCCTCTTTCTCCATCTCAATATCAGCATCTTCCTTTAACTGTTCTCCGTTCAGGATCCACTTTACCGGCTTGACCGTCTCAACGCTGACCTCTACCTCAAAATGAGCAGCGAATGGTTCAGTCACCTCAACAGGGCTCAGCTCTCGTATGATGCTGATTGCCTGCTCTGAAAGAATAGATATAGAATAACACTGTGAACTCGAAAAACCAATAGTAATAATACAAGCTGAATTCCAGAAATGTGGTGAGTTTTTACAAAATGAAATCTAAAACCAAAATTCAAACATTGAACCAACCCCATATATCACAATTCAAGACTTCCCAAATACATTCATCTACAAAAATGAAAAACAGAGTCTAAAATAAATAGGAATCTATTTGTATTTGGTGTCTGGTGAGAAAAAAATATAATAACATCCCATAATTTCTGGAATTTGGTTTGTACATCCACAGTTATATATTTTTTTAACTTTAACTAATAAATAGACACTCCTGATTTGAATATGTGGTCAAAAACAGCTCCAAGACTCATACTTGTCTATTGTAGATCAGCAAAAACTGATCTACAACCTGTTATTGGGTAGTCAATACATGCAAGAACAGTGCTTAGGGTCTGACTGTATTTCTTGAGTTCTGTTTTGGTTTTTCTCTAATCAAAACTGAAAAGGTCATTACCCTCCACTAGCAGCTGACACGAAGTCTTATCATCGATGGCATCACAATCGTACGTGTCCTCATCGTCAGAGCCCACGTCGTTGATGGTGAGCTTCCTGTAGATGTCCTCACTGGTGATCTCGTGCTTCTTGCTGGCTTTGATCTCCGACTTGTTCTTGTACCATGTGACTTTAGCACTGGCTCGTGACACCTGACACTCTAAGTACGCTCGGTGTTTGTACATGGCGATTTTGTCTCTCAGTTTCTTCACAAATCTGACGGGTAGTTCTGTAATGATTAGAAGGGGTCTTAAGGAATCTACTAATGTGTTAGACATTTTAGAGACGTTCATAGCCAAGACTGTAGTTCATTAGTCAATAAATGCAAAAAAAACAACAACCAAAAAACATGCAGATTTGATCGGGTTTGCTACAAACCTTTAACTTTCAGTTTAGCTTTTGACGTGGTTTTCTCAGCCATGAACTTGATTTCACCTGCATCCTCAGCCTTTACAGATTTGAAGAGCAAAACGTATGTCCTTCCTAAGAAGTAGAGTTTCTGATTAATCGGATTTTAGAATTTTACTTTGTGTTTGCACTAAAACATGAGTGAGATTGCTCATTATATTTGTATTTTTGAGTCGATGCAACTAACTTTTTTGACTTTTCGGATAACAGTTAAATTTAACCTAATTAAACCTAATTAAATACTTTTGGCATAAGTTGATGAAATACAAAACTACACGGAACCCTGCCATTGAGAGTCTCCAGAGGGCTTCTACAGGGACTCTTCTTACATTTTACACTTCTTTACATTCTTCTTATATATTTTCAAAGATATTTCACAGCTATTTCTGTATTTTGACACAACAAGAAATATTCAGACTGAGGCTATTTTGTAATGTCATAATTTATATATTTTTGGAACTATATTTAAACTTGACATTTCTTTTGTTGTGAATTTATTCAGTTATATTTTTTGCAGTTATATTTTATAAGGTTTATATTCAATTATATTTGCTACAGTTTAAATGTCTATGTGGCTGCTGCATGCAGCCTTTGCTTGCAGTATATCTTTATTTTTAATATCAACAGCACTTACATGCCCTTACACACTAGTGGGTAAAAGCACACTCTGTAGAAAATTGCTGTGATTTGTTCTTTTGTTCTTATGACTGAAGTTGCTTGACTTGCCACTTGGTAGCACCAATGGCACAATACACCCTTGAGCTGAAAACAGCAACAACATCAACGAAGAATAGTGTGTTTGATAAATGATCGATCCACTAACTGTAAACATAATCCCTCAAACACACAGCTCCTTTTCACGTTATGTGTGTTGTTTTTCATTCCATTGAATGATAAAGCAACATCTTTTAAAGGATGTTCTGTGTTCTGGTCTCTGAGAGAATAAAGCCTCTATGTCAAAGCAGCACAAGATCTGTTCTGAAAGAAATTTTGCTGTTTACGTCACATTTAGGAATTCTCTTAATTTAGAAAAAGTATGTTGATTTTCCCATTCATTTCTTTTTCCACTCATACGCCATCTAGCATCGAGGAGATCAGTTCTTCTTCCTCAAATTAAAAAACATTACAAAACATGAAATGCTGGATACAAGCTGCAGCCAACTGCCTAGATATGTACATTTCTATAAGTTGAAACCAATTATTTTACTTGTAATCTAAAATATATTAAGTAATGCAATACTGATTCAATATATTTAGTGATCCTGGATACAATTAAAAGTTTTGTGACCAATAAGGGGTCTTCTTAAGGTCTACTGGTGCTTGCATGGTTTTATTCCTGGTACTCCAGTTTTTCTTAAGAGTACTGACCATTTCAGATGAAGTAATACATTTAAGTCAACATGAGAATGACTAATGAATGAGTCAATGTTGCCCTTCTATAGAGCTGCAGACATTTGCAGAAACGATACTGCTGGTAACTTGATGTTGAAAGATAATAAACAAGAATTCATGATTCTTTTTGGAACACCACTCAATAGGTGAATAAAAGTGTTGATGTTTTAACAACCATTTTCTTAAATCTGCCTTCATTTGCAATTTATCATCTACTGTGCATAGAGTTGAATGCGATATAATTTCTCTTTCAAGTATGTTTTCTTGAGTTTAAAAAATACTGTGTCTGTGTTGCCATATTTGCAGAGGAAGTGTTGATTCAAACAGAACATGTGACTCAGGTAAACTCTGGAATTGTAGAAAAAAAAAGTACAGAATGAAGGCAAAGAGAAAATGGCGCTGTTTTTCAGAGTGATGTAACACAAACCTTGGTAGGAGAAGCTGCTCTTTAACAAATGCTTCCTTTTTAAGCTTAGATTGTAAGTTTCAGTTCAATGGTGATTTTCATGGTTTGAATGTTTTATACATGAATATTTTATAACATGAACTCACCCTCCTGCCTCATCTTGATGTTTTCTCCAGCTTTGAGTTTGGTATCCTCTTTGAGCCAGTGCGCCTCCACTTCATCATGAGAGACCTCACAGACAAAAGATGCACTCTCTTTTTCTGTTACCTCAGCATCTTGTAATGCCTTCACTATTTTAATATCCCTCGCTGGAAACAAACACATTAGTTTACAAGACTACTCACAATGTTTTAAAGCAGCATGCATGAAGTGTATTATTAAAAGATTCGCTTTCTTTACCATGGACCGCAAGCTTAGCTGAAGTGTTGTCATCTGTTGTTCTGCATACATACTGGCCCTGGTCCTCAAATGCACACTTGTTTATAACAAGTGTTCGCTTGTTTGCTTGGGCGTGTATTCCAAATTTCTTTCCCAGGCTTAATTCATCGTCACCCTGATGCAGCAAAGACCGAGTATCATAGATTGCTCGATGCTCAAACGTATCATCATATTAAGGGTTACAGTACCTTAAACCACTTGACGTCTGCATTTACTCTTGAAACCTCACATTCAAAGGTGACTTTCTCCTTTTCAGGAGAACTGATATCTTGAAGCGGCTTGAGGATTTTGGCAGGAGGCTCTAAAGACACAGTGCAAATAATATTTTTGTTTTAAGAGTTTAGTTGGACATTTCACGATACTTTCTTGTCAGCTTTCTGAACAAGTAACCCTCTCTTTCAGCCAACATTTTATTTACTAAGTATGTTCTACAGTTATCAAAAATGACAATGACTAACTAACTAACCAGTCACACATAATTAGAAAAATATTTAACAAATGAACAACTTTGATATTGTACATTAGATCAGAACTACAAAAACACCTCAAGCAATTTGAGGAAAAAAAAAAAATGTTAACAGTCCTCACCTGTAACGGTCAATTTAGCTGAAGTATGGACCTCCTCAGCTTGGAAGGTGATCGTTCCACCATCACTTATCTTCAGCTGGGACATGGTGAGGCAGTGCTTGTTTCCTAGCGCTGTAATGATGACGTTTGGTCCCGCCTTCAGTTTCTGTCCGTCTTTGTTCCAGGAACCTTCTACATCAGCCTTGCTGAGCTCCACTTCCATCGTGACTGTTTCTTTTTCTTGTACTTTCATGTCCTTCAGGCATTTTATGACCTGAATCTTCTTGACTGAATATGAAAACACATTTTCTGTTACAAACAACTGTAAATTACTTTGATTACACAGGCAGCAATATGACATTGGCGTTACCATTGCTATCTTTGGAGGTTTCTGGTTCAAGGTCGATTTATTTGGTTTTACTGTTGTGCACTTGACATAAAAGCAGAATTTGGTTTCCTTTCACAACTTTTTGGTTAAAATGTTAGTAAGGCATCTTCGACCACTTAAACATTCGCTGCTTGGACAATTTACCAGCAGCCTACGTGGTCGAAGTATACCAATACCATTAGGTGTTCCAACATATAGAAATCCGTTTAAAGGTGTGGTGTTTGAAATTTGGACAGGTTAAGAGTCATTTAAATTGGAGAGATAGTGTTTCACACCAAATTTAGGTGTGAACGCATGCTATCTATTTCTTTAACTGCGTCAAGAAACACCCTGACTCTTCAAGTTATGTCTCGTTTTCTAAAAGCAACGCACACACCAACTGAACAAATAAGGTCCAACAGGCTGCAAACAGATAAACAATAGACATTGTTTTTTACTGCAATTGGACCAAACATGTTTTTGAGTGTTCTTGATATAGTAAACAAGGTACAGAAACACATTTTTTCCGTTTTTTTTTATCTGCGCTGAAACCCTCCAAATAAACCCCCATAAAAACATTTGAGTGTCTGTCTGGTGTGCCGGGTCATCTGAAAAACATTCTATTTCTTGTCAATTTCAGGCAATTTCACATCTCAGGGTTGCCATGTGGTGTCCTTACATGAGTCCTCTCCAGTAAAATCTTCATTGTATTTCACTTTAAAAGGTCTTATTTATTAAAAAATCCTCAGTAAGTGGGCTAATGTTTTCTAGCATAGTTTCTGTTCAATCTACTCTAAATGAGATGACTTCAGATTAAGAAACAAAAAAACAAATTACGTTTCAAGACAATGTTTCTAGTCAGATATATAACAGATTCTTAGTTTAGTCACAGATTAGACTTATAAAGACACTGCCACAGCCATCTTCCATAAACAACTGATCTGGGCTTGTTTATTAATTACTATCAGAGGTCCATTCAAATATAAACAATGACTTCTGTGCCTAAGGTCTTCATGAGGCTTGAAACCAGACTTTGTTGATGGGATGTTGTTAGTGAATGTATTGCTTGGGTATTGTTGGAGTCCTATTTAGGCTGTTCCTAACCATATTTAGTCTTTAACATTACATATATTGTTCAAAGAGGCTGAACATCTGTGATAGTGAAATTTCCTTGTAGAGAAAGTTACCAGACATGGTGTTACAACCCCCAGTTGTAAGGGGTTTTATTATGTCTTGTATTTATGCCTGCGAATGTTTGTGTTTATGTGAGTGAGTGACACTAGCACGATCCAATCAGAGACTAGGGCGGACCATTTAAGACATGCGTCAGCTCCGCGCTAGCTCTCTCGCAATCGCAGTTTGAGTCGCACTAGCAGTGGCATGGTGTCACAGTTCGTCTGAGTTACAACTCTCGTCCCGTCTCTCGCCCAGAGGGCTTGCTTGTGTGACTACCGGGCTGGCACAGCGTTTTACCGAGGAAACGCGCACTTCCCTTTTTGCCGTGTCTCCCCTGCAGCCGCTGCTCGTAAGCACTCGTCCCCTCCTCCTCACCCACACTCTCAGGTTTGGTTAAGCGCTCCTAGGTTCATTAGCACTCGGGTTCAATATTTGGTTTTCCTTCTCCATTAAGCCACCCCAGCGTCGTATACTTAGTTTTCTGCCCTCCTTTAGTTAACCTTTCCCCTACAATAAAGTTTCCTTTATTTATTCTAGGTAGGACTATTTAGGGTAGGTTTAGTTGGTGTGTAGTGTTACGGCGTGGGTGCGTGTGTTTAGGTGAACGGGTGTGCGAAGTGCGGGTGTTTGATCCTGCAGTACTTGTCTAAATTGCTTTATCCTTTGATTTACTTTCTAAGTATTTGCCTGTATTTTTGTTTAGTAGCAGATCTGTGTACAAAGTGTATTAATTATAGTTTGATGCTTTATGCTGATTTATTTGGGTCTGCTTGTGGTTAATAAACAGTGGAATTTTGAGTTATCTGAGTGTTGTTTGTGGACTTGTTTAACTCGTTTTTGAATTGGTCCTTGATGCTGTACTTCCTCAGTGTGCGGTCCAAGAGCTCATTACATCTGGCGGGCTAGGGGTCGTAACATTTAATGGGGGCTCGTCCGCGATTTCAGTATCAAATTAATTATTATATAACAAAAGAAGTAGAGTAGTGCAAGTTGATTGGTTCAGAGTGAGTTTCGTGGAAGTTATGAAATGGCCACATTTGATATTGAGCAATTTGTTAAATCTCCTTCAATAGAGCAGGTGGAGGCTTGCAGGAAGAGTGAGTTGATTCAAATTGCTGAGTTCTTTAAGATTGCTGTCTCTAAGCAGAGTTTAAAGAGAGAACTGAAGTTAACTGTGCTTAGAGGGTTGGCTGAGTTGGAAATTATTCCAGTTGCTGGCTTGAAAGGTACTGAGGTTATTGAAGAACCAGAAAAAGTAGGAGAAAAAGAAATGGAAGCCAAATGGGATAGGACAGATTCTGAGTCTGACTCACAATCAGTCTCAGATGTGGAAGAGGGTGCACAGTCTAAGCCTCATTCTGCTTCACCACGCCATGAGGCAAGGTTGAAAGCAGAAGAGAGGAAGGCTGAGTTTGAGTTTAGACTGGAACTTCGTCGGCTTGAACTTAAAGAGCTTGAGTTACGGTTGAAATATGGCTCTAGCCCTCCGAATGTGCCAGAAGGTGAAAGTAGAACACCTGTACCAGGGTTTGATGTGAGCAAAAATGTTTGTTTAGTTCCTCCTTTTCGAGAGTCAGAAATTGATTCATATTTTGGAGTGTTCGAAAGAATTGCTCATGCGCTAGCATGGCCCAAAGAGGTTTGGCCCTTGCTTCTTCAATGTAAACTCACTGGAAAAGCTCAAGAGGTTTCTGCTAGTTTATCTTTAGAAGACAGCCTAGTATATGAAAAAGTGAAAGCTGCAATCTTAGGAGCTTATGAGTTGGTGCCTGAAGCGTATAGGCAACGCTTTAGAAAAAACAAGAAAGTGTTGAGTCAAACATATGTAGAATTCGCTCGTGAAAAAGGAATTCTGTTTGATCGCTGGATGAGTTCTAGTAAAGTTGCGGATTTCAAGGAACTCCGCGAGCTCATTTTGTTAGAAGAATTCAAGAGTTGTCTGCCAGATCGTATTGTAGTGTATCTCAATGAGCAGAAAACAGTCTCTGTTTCTAAGGCCGCTGTTCTTGCAGACGAGTTTTGGCTTACCCATAAGGTGGCATTTGCTGAAACACGTACTACTAGTCGTGAACAAAAGCAGCCTGAGTACACAAAGAATAGAATGCCTGTGCAAAAACCTGTAGATGAACGAAAATGTTTTTACTGTCACAAGTTTGGTCATGTGATTGCTGATTGTTCTGCGCTTATGCGAAAGCAGCAAAACCAGAACAAGAAAGGAGTAGCATTTGTGAAAACTGTGAGCAAAAATAGTGCATGTGTTGAAAAGGCTGATGAAAGTTTTGATCCATTTATTAGTGATGGATATGTCTCGCTTCTAAGTTGTCCTAAGAGCAAAGTGAAAGTGAGAATGTTGAGAGACACAGGTGCGTCAACTTCTTTTGTGGTTGCTAGTGCGCTTAACTTTAGTGAAGAATCCTATTCAGGGTGCAACGTTTTTGTGAAAGGAATTGAGTTAGGACTAGTAAAGGTTCCCTTGCACAATGTTTGCTTAGAATCTGACTTGTTCACTGGCACTGTCCAAATTGCTGTGCGCAACGAATTGCCTGTGAATGGTGTGGATGTGCTGTTAGGCAATGATCTGTGCGGAGGTAATATTTTTCCTCAGCTCGAAGTTGCGGATCAACCTGTTGCGGTTGTCTTAGAGAGAAGTCAGACCGAAACAAGTCTTTTTCCTGTGTGCGCTGTCACCCGAGCTCAAGCACGTAGACGAGGGTCTGTAGAACTTTGCGAAACTTTTTTGCATTCTGACATATTTAAGGATGAAGTTTGTTTTGATAAGGATGTAAAAGTTGAAAGTGAACAAAAATTGGTGTCACCGAAGTTAAAGTTTCCTGTAACAAGGAAAGACTTTGTGTTGGAGCAGATAAATGATGTCACACTACAGTCTTGCTTTGAAGCGGTAATCTCCAGTGAAGAGGCACAACAGCAGAAGGTTGCCTATTATAAGGAAGGAGATTTACTATTGCGAAGGTGGTGTGCTAATCCAAAAGCTAGTTGGACTTCTGTTTGCCAGGTTGTGGTACCAGTCTGTTTTCGACCACAAGTGTTGTCCTTAGCTCATGATCATGCACTAGCTGGTCATGTGGGCATTAGAAAAACATACAGTAAAATTCTGAGGAACTTCTTTTGGCCAGGTGTGAAAGCTGATGTGGCTAAGTATTGTCGCACCTGTACTGTATGTCAGATAACTGGAAAACCAAACCAGGTCGTCCCTCCAGCTCCGTTGGTTCCAATTCCTGTCGTAGCTGAACCATTTGAGCAAATAATTGTTGACTGTGTTGGTCCCCTACCTCGTACTAAGCAGGGTAACCAGTTTCTATTAACCTTAATGTGTAGGGCTACACGCTTTCCAGAAGCCATCCCTCTTAGAAAAATTACAGCCCCTGTGGTAGTTAAAGCTTTAATAAAGTTCTTTACTACTTTTGGCTTACCGAAGGGTGTGCAGACAGACCAGGGCACAAATTTCCTATCTAAGATATTTAAGCAAGTCCTTACCACCTTAGACATCACACATAACATTTCGAGTGCTTACCATCCTGAGAGTCAAGGTGCTTTGGAGAGATTTCATCAGACACTTAAATCCATGCTACGAAAGTACTGCCTGGAAAAAGAAAAGGACTGGGATGATGGAGTGCCATTTGTCCTATTTGCGGCCAGAGAAACCATACAAGAGAGTCTAGGTTTCAGTCCAGCAGACCTAGTATTTGGCCATACCTTCCGTGGTCCTCTGAAGATGCTAAGAGAACAACTGAGGACTTCATCAAAGGAGAGCTCGAGTTCCAGCTTGCTGACCTACGTTAGCAAATTTCGAGAAAGACTACATCATGCATGGTCTTTGGCCAAAGATTCCCTTCAAGCTGCCCAGATGAAGATGAAACTGCGTTACGATGAGAAAGCTGTGCAACGTAATTTCAAGGAAGGAGAGCAAGTGTTGGTACTTTTGCCTGTGAGTGGTTCGACACTTTCAGCTCGCTACTCTGGTCCTTATCGTGTCCTGAAAAAACTGTCTGATGTCAACTATGTGATCGAGACACCGGACAGGAGACGGAAATCAAGATTGTGTCATGTCAATATGTTGAAAACATTTCATTTTAGAGACTCTGCACAAAACCATGCGACACTTGAGAGTGCGAAACCTGTTGCCACAGCCATTGCCTTTGTAAACCCTAGTGAGAAGCCTGATGAATGTGCTCGAGAAGATGGGTTAATTTTGCACCGGTATGGACAGTGCGGAGCAAGATTTCGTAATTCTGAGATGTTAGCAGAGCTTCCCCAATATTTGCTACATCTCCCGTATACCCAAAGATTGGAGTTAGTCAACCTCATCACTGACTTTTCGTGCTTGTTTAATGATGTTCCAACCTGCACTAATGTTCTGCATCACGACATCGATGTGGGTAACACCAAGCCAATTAAGCAGCATGCCTATAGACTGAACCATGGCAAAAGAGAGATCATGAAAACAGAGGTGAACTATTTGCTGGACAATGGTCTTGCCTCCCACAGTAACAGCCCATGGAGCTCCCCCTGTATATTAGTCCCAAAAGCTGATGGAACAGCTCGTCTTTGCACCGACTACAGGAAGGTGAATGCTGTTACGGTTCCTGACAGTTACCCTTTACCGCGCATGGAAGATTGTGTGGACAGTGTTGGGGCTGCAACATACGTCAGTAAATTAGATCTTCTTAAAGGATATTGGCAGGTGCCGCTCACACCTCGTGCATCGGAGGTGTCCGCTTTTGTTACGCCAGACGCATTTCTCCAGTATTCAGTGATGGCATTCGGAATGCGCAACGCTCCTGCAACTTTCCAGCGGCTCATTAACATTGTTCTGAGAGGAGTGAAAAACTGCCGCGCTTATTTAGACGATGTAGTGGTGTACTCGAGTACCTGGAATGAACACATTGCATCTCTTCGAGAGGTCTTTGAAAGAATGAAACAAGCCTCTTTGACATTAAACCTTGTCAAGTGTGACTTTGGACAAGCATGCATCAGTTATCTCGGCAAGATGGTGGGCCAAGGTCAAGTGAAACCTGTGCAGCAAAAGGTGGCCGCCATTAGCGACTTTCCAATTCCGCAAATGCGACGTGAACTGCGTCGGTTCTTGGGAATGGCAGGATACTACAGAGCCTTCTGCAAAAACTTTTCCTCCGTTGCATCTCCTTTGACTACTTTGTTGAGTCCTCGAGTTAAATTTAAATGGACAGCAGAATGTCAATATGCTTTTGATGCAGTGAAAGCTTTGTTGTCATATGACCCAGTGCTTAAAGCTCCTGATTTCTCTCAGCCTTTTAAGCTGGAAGTAGATGCAAGTGGTGTGGGAGCAGGTGCTGTGCTCTTGCAAGAATCTGTTAACGGTGTTGACCACCCTGTATCTTATTTTTCTAGAAAATTCAACAAAGCTCAATTAAACTACTCAACGATAGAGAAAGAAGCTCTTGCATTGTTACTTTCACTTCAATTTTTTGAGGTATATTTGGGGTCTAGTTCCTTGCCTATCCAAGTTTTTACTGATCATAATCCCCTGACATTTGTCATGCAGATGCGAAATCAGAACCAGCGCCTCATGCGATGGTCTTTGATTCTTCAGGAATTTTGGCTCAATATTGAGCACAAGAAGGGAAAAGAAAATGTCTTTGCTGATGCTTTGTCTCGTGTTTAATTATGTATGTGCTGTATGATGGAGTGTCTAATTTGAGAGTTATCAAAGCTATATCATTTTGTGATGTTTACATTTTCAATACAGCTTTGATTTTTAAGGGTGGGAGTGTTACAACCCCCAGTTGTAAGGGGTTTTATTATGTCTTGTATTTATGCCTGCGAATGTTTGTGTTTATGTGAGTGAGTGACATTAGCACGATCCAATCAGAGACTAGGGCGGACCATTTAAGACACGCGTCAGCTCCGCGCTAGCTCTCTCGCAATCGCAGTTTGAGTCGCACTAGCAGTGGCATGGTGTCACAGTTCGTCTGAGTTACAACTCTCGTCCCGTCTCTCGCCCAGAGGGCTTGCTTGTGTGACTACCGGGCTGGCACAGCGTTTTACCGAGGAAACGCGCACTTCCCTTTTTGCCGTGTCTCCCCTGCAGCCGCTGCTCGTAAGCACTCGTCCCCTCCTCCTCACCCACACTCTCAGGTTTGGTTAAGCGCTCCTAGGTTCATTAGCACTCGGGTTCAATATTTGGTTTTCCTTCTCCATTAAGCCACCCCAGCGTCGTATACTTAGTTTTCTGCCCTCCTTTAGTTAACCTTTCCCCTACAATAAAGTTTCCTTAATTTATTCTAGGTAGGACTATTTAGGGTAGGTTTAGTTGGTGTGTAGTGTTACGGCGTGGGTGCGTGTGTTTAGGTGAACGGTTGTGCGAAGTGCGGGTGTTTGATCCTGCAGTACTTGTCTAAATTGCTTTATCCTTTGATTTACTTTCTAAGTATTTGCCTGTATTTTTGTTTAGTAGCAGATCTGTGTACAAAGTGTATTAATTATAGTTTGATGCTTTATGCTGATTTATTTGGGTCTGCTTGTGGTTAATAAACAGTGGAATTTTGAGTTATCTGAGTGTTGTTTGTGGACTTGTTTAACTCGTTTTTGAATTGGTCCTTGATGCTGTACTTCCTCAGTGTGCGGTCCAAGAGCTCATTACATCTGGCGGGCTAGGGGTCGTAACACATGGAAACACTGCAAGGTTATCAAAATTTGGTGCACTGTGTCTTACACTTTCTGTTTTGTGTTGAGGAATGTGTGAACGTGCTTTATGTTGACTATTAACTGAAATAGGAAACAAAATGTCCCAAACTTGGATTAACACATGCCCTGACATCTACATGTTTTCTAAAGAATGCCCAAGTTCACACAAATTGAAATAAATGTAAATAAAACTAAAATAGTAGCATAAAAAGAGAAAGCTTACTCTCCACTGAAAGTTTGGCCTGAGTCTTATCATCTAGGGTCTCACAGGAGTAATGACCTCTGTCGGCATACGCTACACTCTTGAGGATCAGAGTCTGTTTAGCCCCATCCATATGGATCTCCAGATTTCCTCCCTGCTGAAGCACAACCCCGTTCTTCATCCATTTCACATCTGGAGATGGTTTACTCAGCTCCACTTCCCACCGAACCATGTCCTGCTCCTGTATGGCCACATCAGCAAGCTTCTTCTTGAAAGTGACTGGAAGCTCTGAAAGATTTGGATTCATTTTTATTGACAATTTTGCGTAAATAAAGATGGTGCGCTATGAAAATCTCCAATTCTTACGTTGAACTTGGAGTGTAGCTTTGCTAAGTTTTCCCTCTGCATCAATGCTAATTTCTCCAGCATCCTCCAGAGTGACCGTCGTGATGGTGAGAGAGTGGCTACTTCCTCCATGAGCGATATTAAATTTGGGTCCTGCTGTTATGGGAATATCATTACGCAGCCATCTGACAGACACATCAGGTGGTGTGATGGAGCATTTAAAGATGGCATCTTTGCCTTCGTTGGCAACAACATTGTTCAGCTTTGTGGTGAATCTCACTAGACGAGGCGCTGCAGGGATTAGACATTATTAACAAATAAAGTTAGAATTTATTCTTTGAATCACACGCCACAGTTCTTACCTTTAGTAGTGACTTTGCTTGATGTCTTGTCATCTTTACATTCGCAGCTGTACTCGCCTTCATCCTCTTGAGTCACACTGGAGACTGTCAAGATGTAGTTGGTGCCTTCTGTGCGAGTGCTGAATCTGCCGCTTGCTTTGATTTCTTTGCCGTTATGTTTCCAAATGACATCTGCAGCTTTGTTGAGGCTGCAGGAAAGGATCAGGGGATTTTCTAGTATAGCAGACGTTGGCTGCAGAGGGACCACAAATTTTAAAGGTGTCTCTGCAGGGAGTGAACAAGATAAGCACTTGATTACATGTTAGGACATTTTTGGAAAGGATACGCTACATTTTTTTATTTAAAAACTGCACTTGAGGTTCTAGTGTATGACCAAATTTGTGAATTGTTAAATTATTAAAAATGTTATTAAAATGAAAGCTACCAACTCTCTGCTAATTTGACCAGGAGTCTTTGTGAGTAGTTTGTGGGTTCTACCTGAGAATGCGAGTGTAACTGGTGAGTGAACATGGTATTGTGATGGACTGGTTTACCTTTTCTATAAACGCCATGTTAGCTAAACCCAATGATCCTAACTCAGATTAAGTGGGCCTAGAAACCCTCTTATTCAAAATGCAATGAAAACATCTACAGGAATGACATTGTTTTAAATAACAAAAATTGCCTATTGCCATGCAAAAGCATGCAAGAGCAGTTCCATGCAAAACGTTTTGTTGTTTTTCTAGAAATTACTTTTTTTATAACTTTTTTTTTAAAGGATAGCAAAATATTTTTGGATCCATTAAATCTTAAATCTCAATTTGGAGGCATTTGATTAGATAACATAACTAGATTTAGGAGGCAGTGCTGAATGCTGACAGTGAAACCACGCTCTTGTGAAGTTTTTTTCCTCCAAAAATCATAAGTAGGAAACACTCATTCTTCCATGTGGACATGGTTTGAGTTTGGCTGAAGAATATTCAAACCTCTTTCTGTAATAGTAATCCACTAATTCATATGCAGCTGCCAACTAAAGCACTAACAGGTAAAAAGGAAATCAAAGCGAAGCCACTTCAGAAGAGTGAATGAAAAACCCTGTCCGTAAAAGAAGTATTTGCCTTGAAAACCTTAAAAAGTTGTGTCAAGAGCATGCTAGCCAAAATGCTAGTAATTTAATCTTAAACCTATACTCACATTGACCAATCGGATTAGATTAAGATCAGAATGAGCAAAAAAAAGCTGTCTACATAACAGTCCTGGATCCAAGGTTTCTAAAAACTTGCACTTTAATAAGAGTTTTCTTAAATTACTTTTTATACTCCATTTCAGTGTAGACAAAAAAAATCTCAGATTTTGACATAGCCAACAGAGCCTTGAATGCACTTTTTCAGAGTGTTCCGTTGTCCAAATTTATTTTAAAGTATATATTTTTAAAGTATATAATATAAAATATTATATTTCTTAATTCTAAACTGTCGGGAGATTGTTTTACATCCCAGTTTTGTCATTTTTTGTCTCATGCTTTAAATAGCAAATAAACATTTACCTTTAACCTGAACCTTGAACTCCACTTTGTCGTCAGGGGTTTGACAGGAATAAGTTCCACTGTCTTTGGTCTCAGACGACTTAATGATGAGGATGCGAGAGCGTCCCTCTTTTTTTATCTCATACTTTGATCCATCCGTGAGTTCCTCTCCATCCCTGAACCACTTAACATTACAAGTCTCAGACATAACCTCTGTTTTTAATATGACCTTCTCTGCTGACTCAAACATGACTGTTTCTTTAGTCATGGAGGTCTTCTGGAATTTGGTTGTAACATCTGAAGACAGAATAATGATAGAAATAAAGGAAAACAATGTGGAATCATGGAGGTCAGGATGTTCTTACCTTCCAGCTGAATCTTAAAAGATAGCTTCTCATTCCCAACTTCGCAGGTATATTCTCCAACATCTTTCTTCTCCACGTTCTCCAGCACCAGCTGACGAGTTTTACCCTTGGACTCCATGTGGACAGTTTTACTGGAGCTCAACTGCTTGCCGTCTTTGAACCATTTCACATCAGTCTTAGCATCAGACACTTCACAGCTCAGCGTGGCCTTCTGGGATGCTGAAACCTTCAGTTCTTTCTGATAAGAGGTCTTGTTGGAAAATGCTGTTTGGATATCTACCACAATAAAAAAATGAAATTCTGCTTCATACACAATAAAATAAGTTACCCCCAATCAATTCTTACCTTCCACCTGAATCTTAAAGGCCAGCTTTTCAGTTCCTACTGCACAAGTATAATCTCCAGCATCTTTCTTCTCCACGTTCTCCAGCACCAGCTGACGAGTTTTATCCTTCGACTCCATGTGGATCGTCTTACTGGAGCTCAACTGCTTGCCGTCTTTGAACCATTTCACATCAGTCTTAGCATCAGATACTTCACAGCTCAGCGTAGCCTTCTGGGATGCTGAAACCTTCAGTTCTTTCTGATACGAGCTCTTGTTGGAAAATGCTGCTTGGATATCTACCACAATAAAAAAATTAAATTCTGCTTCATGCACAATAAAATAAGTTACCCCCAATCGATTCTTACCTTCCACCTGAATCTTAAAGGCCAGCTTTTCAGTTCCTACTGCACAAGTATAATCTCCAGCATCTTTCTTCTCCACGTTCTCCAGCACCAGCTGACGAGTTTTATCCTTCGACTCCATGTGGATCGTCTTACTGGAGCTCAACTGCTTGCCGTCTTTGAACCATTTCACCTCAGTCTTAGCATCAGACACTTCACAGCTCAGCGTGGCCTTCTGGGATGCTGAAACCTTCAGTTCTTTCTGATACGAGCTCTTGTTGGTGAAGATGGGTTTGGGTTCTTATGGGAAGATTTTGTAAAGCATTTTCTTTAACAGACTTGTCATTATCAACTCAAATAAGGCAAACTCTTTGTAAATTTTTCTTTACCAAACAGAAACAGTTCAGATTGATTGTCATTTAGAGTAACTATTTTTTAATTATTATATGCAACCAAGAGTAGCCACTAATCTAAAACATATGCCATACCTGTTACTTGTATCTTGAACACAAGTTTTTCATTTCCAACTTCACAGGTATAATCTCCAGCATCTTTCTTCTCCACGTTCTCCAGCACCAGCTGACGAGTTTTATCCTTGGACTCCATGTGGATCGTCTTACTGGAGCTCAACTGCTTGCCGTCTTTGAACCATTTCACATCAGTCTTAGCATCAGACACTTCACAGCTCAGCGTGGCCTTCTGGGAATTTTCTACTTGGATTTCTTTCTGATACGTGTCTTTGTTGACAAAGGTGGCTTGAATCTCTGATTGAGATTGAAAGTGAGATGCTGTGATTTCATACTCTTTTGCATCAAATCAAACACACTTCAGAAAAAAACACAAGAATGTGTCCATACCTTTCACTTGGATTTTAAAAGAAAGTTTCTCATTCCCAGCTTCACAGATATATTCTCCAGCATCTTTCTTCTCCACGTTCTCCAGCACCAGGTGACGAGTTTTATCCTTGGACTCCATGTGGATTGTCTTACCGGAGCTCAACTGCTTGCCGTCTTTGAACCATTTCACCTCAGTCTTAGCATCAGACACTTCACAGCTCAGCGTGGCCTTCTGGGAAATTTCTACTTTGATTTCTTTCTTATACGAGTCTTTGTTGGTAAAAGCAGATTGAACTTCTGGAAGGAGATGTGACACAATTAGTGCTGTCATTTAACTCATTTACAGCAAGGTCTTCCAAAAAGTAATTGTGCAATGCTTTTAAAATGTTGTACATGGGTTAGCGCAATTTGATATTTAGACATACATTCAGATGCATGGAGGGGAAAAAACAAAATCGATGTTTAGGACTCATAAAAAATATAAATATTAATGAATGAATATTAATAAATAAAATATTTAAAAACAGGGAATTTATATCACAGGACTCTTTTTTTTACATAGCGAACATGTTTCAGTTAAAATAATGAAACCGGTTTCAGAATAAAAACTGAAGGTAACTATTCGGTGACAACAGCTCAGTCTTTTTTTAGAGTCAGGCAGTTGTTGAGACAAACAAGTTTTTATTATCTAGGGATATTGTTGTTCTCTTTTTTTGGGATCACGTGATAGTTCTGTCTGCTGCTCCGCTTTTGTTTTTGAAGACATACATGTCAATATAGAGTTCATATATTTGTATTTATTGTCACTGCTCAAGCTTCACTCAGGGTTAACCAAGGTATAAATGCTGAAAGTTTACTCTTACTAGCCTCACCTCTAACTGGACTTTATTCACCAAAGGAAGTGCAAACAGTACATTTGTGTTAATCATGTTAAAAAAAATTTGTGTTAATTTCCAAAAATTAACCAGATGAGTTAACGTGTTAATTTTCAACAGCACAAGGCTCAATACATTGTTATATAAAATTATGTGTGACATATTTTTAATATTCTCCAAACACCAGAGGAATGTAGGCTTTAATGCACAGCGTTGACTTATTCAACTTCTTTGAAAGGACTTAAGTTTGTTTTGGTCACTGTGCCATAAAAATGGTGACTGCAATCACTTTTAATGCTTTTAATGGATCTATTTACAGCAAACCACTTTGTTATGACTTTACCAAATCCACTTTACAAATAAAAGTAAACTAGAGAAAAAACATTTGTTTTCCTGTTCCACTGTATCACATACACTTCGGGTTGAACCCATACAAACATGGAATAGTAAAGGTCATTACACACATTGAGAACATATTTTTTTATATCTAAAAATGTTCTCATGATCAAAAGCAAAAAGCCATCTTGTATTGCCTCTGTTAGTCAAACACTCTGTCCCAGAAACATTTGTCAGTTTTTTAAAACCTTTTACACAAATTAGTACATTTTCTTTATTGATTTTTGAGTTTCAATTTTGTTCTTGTTACTTTTCATCATGCTTGATATGGAAACTAGTAAATTTTTCTTACCTTCTACTTGAATCTTAAATGCCAGTTTCTCATTCCCAGCTTCACAGATATATTCTCCTACATCTTTCTTCTCCACGTTCTCCAGCACCAGCTGACGACTTTTACCCTTGGACTCCATGTGGACAGTTTTACTGGAGCTCAACTGCTTGCCGTCTTTGAACCATTTCACCTCAGTCTTAGCATCAGATACTTCACAGCTCAGCGTGGCCTTCTGGGATGCTGAAACCTTCAGTTCTTTCTGATACGAGATCTTGTTGGAAAATGCTGCTTGGATATCTACCATAATAAAAAAAAATGAAATTCTGCTTCATGAACAATAAAATAAGTTACCCCCAATCGATTCTTACCTTCCACTTGAATCTTAAAGGCCAGCTTTTCAGTTCCTACTGCACAAGTATAATCTCCAGCATCTTTCTTCTCCACGTTCTCCAGCACCAGCTGACGAGTTTTATCCTTGGACTCCATGTGGATCGTCTTACTGGAGCTCAACTGCTTGCCGTCTTTGAACCATTTCACATCAGTCTTAGCATCAGATACTTCACAGCTCAGCGTGGCCTTCTGGGATGCTGAAACCTTCAGTTCTTTCAGATACGAGCTTTTGTTGGTGAATGTAGTCTGTGTTTCTAAAGAGAAAATGTTTTAGAAACTAATATAGGCATCTCCAGAATTCATGGGAACACTTTTAGAAGTTTCTTAATGGAAAAATAAAAGAGTCAAATTTGATCACACTAAAAAGCTGCTTGTACAATATTAGAGTTCACCGACATTAAAAATATTCAAGGCTGGAAGAACTTTTAACTTCAAGTTTTCACTCGGTTATTAGCTGCTTTAGCATTTAGCTTTTGTGTTCAAAAACCCATAAAGTAATGACATTAATTAGGCATTATGGCTTGTCTGATGGTTTCTGCTCATTTAAATGTTAAGCTTAAGAAACTAATTAGCTCAATTTTTACCTTTTATCTTGACCAGGAATGTCATTTTGTCCTCCGGCGTCTCACATGAGTAGTGTCCTTCATCGCTCTGCTTGGCATCCCTGATGACCAGCTTCCTTTGCGTCCCTTGAGAAATAAAAGCTGTCCTCTTGTCCTCCGTTATTTCTTTCTGGTCTTTCTTCCACACAACAGGCGTTCCAGGAGAAGCAACATCACAGCTCAACACCACCTCGCCCATCAGAGCCTCGTTCTCCTGGGGCTGAGCCCTTGGCTTGTTTACAAACTTGGCTGGTTCTTCTGTTATGGGGAATTTCAGGTAAAAAAAAAACACTCAAAATGGATTTCAGCATAATTAGAAAATTAAAAACCAAACATAGAATAATAGCTTTTGAAAATGGAAGACTGGGCTGAGTTTTGTTAGGTGATCTATTAACGCACATAGAGAATATTAACTTTCAGTACCTAGAACATTAGTGAAATAACCTTAAGGGTAGACTTTAAAGTGCCTCACCCACATGAAAATGCAGTTAAACTTTTTTTTTTAATTGACGGTTATTAATATTAATATTTTATTATTAACCCATTCAATTTAGTTTTAACTGTTAAGGGAAGGGGTGAGGAATGAAACAGTGCTATTGTTTTCATTTAATTTCATTCAAAACCAAATTAAGTTAAAATGTGATATTGTAATCACATTTTCAATCACAGTAATTCAGTTGATGCAAATTCTATTATGAGCAAGTTGAGATAGACTTTGACGGTGTAACAGATTGCATATTGTCTCTCCCATACTGTAAGTCGCTTTGGACAAAAGCGTCTGCCAAATGCATACATGTAAATGTAAATGTAATTTTGTACAGAATCAACATTGTGTTATTATGTGTTTGGCTTTTATACCATTCTGTTATTTAAGTTATATTAAACTTGACACTTTAAGTCACAAACTATTTTAAGCTTCAGTCAGCTCATTCAGAATAACTGAGCTAATAAAAAATCTTTCAATACTTATGTAAATTTTTTTGCTAAATTTAAACATTATAATTTGATGTTTTCTGAACGGAAACAGAGAATCTGTATCTGAATATGTAAAAAAAATGATGATTATAGTATAGTGGAATAGTGAAATGAATTGCATTTTAACAAAACATTGCTAAACAAAATACTTCACGTTAAGATGATATTAAATATTTTGTATCCTTAAAAATGTTAAATGAAGCATTGTTTGGCCCCGGTATTAAAGAATAATATAGAATTTATAGTTCCTTTTAATATCAAAAACCTATTCAATTTATTTTATTTGTTGGAATTAATTTAGTTTTTTAATATATTGATACATTTAAGAGATGCATGGGTGAAATGCGTGGTTAATATAAGTTTACATTGTGCAGTACATTTAACTACATTAGAGCAATACTAATAATAATATGTACATTTGAGCAATATTGATTTTTTTAACACTTTTAGCAATATAAATGTGTTAATATATATATATATTTTAGCAATATTGACTAAAGTTATTATGAAACAATTATTTTAGAAATAAAACTATATCAATAAGCACATAAATTCATGATGTGCTTTATGTGTATTAAACAATAAACTTCACAATTATGTACTTTTTTGGACTAATTGCTTTAATAAAAAAATGCATTTAAAGCTTTTTCTTCCAAAAAAGCTTCATGCATTCAGTACTCTCACTTTTTGGATGGTAAGAGTTTACCTTTAAGGGCAAGTTGAACAGACATTTTATCCCCGTCACATGTGCACTCATAGACACCCACATCTTCATGGTCCACGTTGTGAACGGTTAGAATGCGTTTGCGATCCACAGCTGTGGCTTCGTACTTCTTTCCCATTCGCAGCTCCTTCCCATTCTTCATCCAAACAACCTGCGAAAGGACACATATACAGTTGTATTTTGTCCTGCATCTCAACAATCTCACAGTTAATCAATACTGCTTTAAACCTTCACCTGGACGTTTTCATTGGAAACTTCTGTGTGCATCTGAGCAGAAGAGTGTACACTGAAGGTAAACACCTCAACCTGAGAAGATTTGTTTGTAAAGCGTGCTGGTGCAACTAAAGAGGAGATAAAAACAGACTTTGGAAACTCTTCATGTTTCTTATTTCATGAGAAACCAATTCGCTCTTACCTTTGACACTTAGTAAGGCATTACTCTGAGATCCTCCACCCACAAACTTGACCTGCGCACCATTTAGGTCCATGCCAGCTTCCCTGATAACCAGTGTGTGGGTGTTCTTTGAGCGTGTGATTAAAAACTCCGATCCACTGCGGATAATCCGGTCGTTTATGGCCCATGTGCCAGAGCACACAGCAGAGAGCTCTACCACAAAGGTGGCTTCTTCACCCGCATGTGAGCTGCAGTTCACCAGGCTTGTTTTTAGTGAAGCTTTGGGCTCTGAGAAGATAAATCCCAACGTTTTTAAATACCGCATACACACAGATTTGTTAAATCAAGCAATCAAGCAATTCTCACCCAGGTAAAAGGTACCAGGAACATCCAAGTAAGCACTTTGACCGAAATCGTTGACCGCTGAGATACGGAACTGATAGCTTGCCTCCTCTGAAACTTCGCTGATGGTGTATTCCGTGGCAGACACTGCTGTACCTGTGACTTTCCCCCAGGTTTGGTTTCCTACCTTCCTACGCTCCACAAAATATCCAGTGATGGGCACAGGCCGATCACTGTCTGGTGGAGACCAGCACAGCGTGAGGGATGAATCTGTCTTGTTTTGCACCGTTGGCTCAACTGGGGTGTCTGGGGGGTGTTTCCTTGGTGCTGGAGGAAAGAAATATTGTTTTTAAATAAAATAGAAACGGAAGCTTTGAAATTTATGCTTGGTGGTTACGACATGCTGGAATCTCCTTGTAGAATCTTGCATTACATTATTGACAGAGGTGGGCACTAACTAATTACATTTTCTTGAGTGAATTTGTAGGGTTAACAAATACTTTTTTGAGTGCATTTAAAAATGAAACTTTTTAGTGGAATTTTGTGTAATATATTTGTTATTTTACTTTTTTTAACATTTGGCAGAGTTCCTCATTTACAAATGTTATAGAAATAAATGAATATTATTTCTGATGGCAAGCAATTTTTCAATCGCTAGCGAATCTTGTGAGATGTTGGTGTGTTTGGCAGCTACTCATGTCACGCATACTTTCAGTGCATCTATAGTTAAAATGAAGGCTTGTATTAGGAAAATGTAAATTATTATAGTTAGTTTTAGTAATACAGTTTATAAATGTTTACTATTTCAATTTACTGTGTTGAATTAACCTGTTGCTTGCTGAAGAGAGAGAGAGACTCCAGCCTACTTTCAGAAGCTTAAAAGTAATTCCAGAAGCTAATTCTTCTCCACTCCACGCTTGCATAGGCAAATAAGTCAAAAAATACATTTTTGATTGTTTGATGATTTTAGTTTAAACTGCCGCTGTTGCTGTGTCGTGTTTACTCCAGAGTTGTGGAAAGCAGAAAGGAAAACTTTCTACCAACACTTTGTGATCAAAGATTATTTAAAGATGCAAAGAAAAGCAGCTTTGTGACGCAGTGCATGACGCAGTCACCCCCTACTAACTACTAGTAAAATTTTCATTCGACACTATTACATTTAGTTACTTTTACTCTTACTTAAGTACATTATTAATACTTTTACATGAGCACATCTTTCAGATACTCTACCCACCTCTGATTATCGATTTATACAAAAACGCTGTGCACCTGTGACGGTGAAACGAGTGGAGGTCTTGCAGTCATGGGCGATGAAAGCCACCTCGCCAGAGTCATCAGCAGTACATTCACGAATGGTGAGGGTGTACTGTCTGTTAATGCGTGCAATGACAATTCGGGAGTCCTCCTTCAGCCTCTCTCCATTCCTGGTCCAGTAAGCATCATCAACAGGTTTCTCCAGTTCCACACAGAAGATCACGGTATCACTAACAGGAACCACTGTCCTCCTCGGAAGCTTTTTAGTAATGTTGCCTAGAAGTGCAGTGAAATCCACTCAAAAATCATATTTATTGGTAACGTAGCTAATGGAATGTTCATTATGAGTATTTACCCAGCACTGTAAGCTCCGCCACAGTGCGGCTGCCTTCTTTCATCTCGCAGATGTACACAGCATCATCGTTGGTGGTGACGTTGTGAATCGTTAGACGTCGAAGTGTACCCTCTTCGTCCATGCGGTACTTGGCATTTTCCTCCAAACGAGTCTCCTCCATGAACCAGCTGGCCCTTGTGTTCGAGATGGGCACCTCACACTGCAGTGTAGCGGACTCCTTTTCCTTTACTTCCACATCCTGAAGCTTCCTCTTAAATGGAATCTTTGGCTCTGAAAGGAACCCGTAGATTATAGTCAGT
This sequence comes from Danionella dracula, assembly GCA_900490495.1. Classification (NCBI taxonomy): domain Eukaryota; kingdom Metazoa; phylum Chordata; class Actinopteri; order Cypriniformes; family Danionidae; genus Danionella; species Danionella dracula. The sequence goes on from UELW01000889.1 coordinate 8,971,087, forward strand.
TCATTTCTAGCCTTTTCGTTTCACAGCCATTTACTCAGATGTGTGATGGAAGAAAGGAATCAGGTTTGAATGGGCATGAAGGATTTGATGGCTGATTTCTTTTTTTCATACAACAGGGCCAACTGGTTTGTTTGATGGTGAATCAAAGTTATTCAGGGGAAGTTTGAATCCTGCAGTTGCATGCCTAACAGATGTAAATGGATAATGAACTGAGAAACGCACAGACACAGAAATGAAAATAAAACTGATTTTAGTCTGCTCTTGAAAATTTCAGTACATAAAGTGGATTTTTGTCCTGCCGTGCTTTATGTTAGGTCACCAGCTCACTATTTAATAAATCAATCAATCAATTGATCAATCATCCAATCAATACTTCAAACCAATCAATAAACCAACCAATCAATAAATCTATCTAAATGTTTTATATAACTTTATTTATGTTTGCAGTTGCTTCAAAGCAGCTTTACAAAGGCGTAAAATGGATCAATAGTTTAATAAGATTCACTACTGGATAATTATATGGGGCAGACATACTGTTATCTTAGGAACTATAGAGCTCCTTTTGAAATCCCAAAATATCCTTTTTCAGTCAATGGGAGAAAGATTACCTGTACACGTTATTATAAAAGTCTGGTTTAGCTGGAAAAAGTATCCAATTAATTTTTTTCTGGTGTGGGGAAAAATGGAGAACAACATGTCTTATGCAAACAGATGAGAAATGCAAACAGATGAGATGCAACAAGGGAAAGTTAAAGCATGCTGATATCTTTAAAGACCCAAGCATGACAGGAGATGCTTGGAGTCTGAAGGTTTCTGAACTAACTGTGCTTAGAGATGATTGACGTTTGTCATATAATAAATGATTACTTAATGTTTCTCAATCACCTTGTGATATTTACTATATTAGATTGTATGAGATAAAGTTCCAGTATGCAGGAAAGCCTAATCATCTAATCATCTTCCGATTTGTTTTGGCACTCTAATGTTATATTTACAGTCACTCCAGCATCTATCCTGGCATTCCATATTTTGTCCAGCTCTTACTTCAGCCCTTTTTCAATGATTTGTCTAGTTTTCATCACTTGCTATCTACTCCTTCTTGAACTGTCTGCTAAGAAGGAAACATGAATTATTTGGTTTTAATCTTTTAAATCAGGCAACTTTTAAGTCAGTGCTTCGGAATGAAAGGCGAGCATTTATGTACAGTAAGAGTAGTCTTGTTGACCCTCACTCTACTGTTAGTGTTAACAAGTATTTTGTACACAACAGACCAGTTGAAGAGAAGGGGAGCTTTACTCAACTGGCATGCACAGATTCCGCTGGAAGCTTGTGTGATTTATCAAATCAATTCTACTAACAAGTGACTATTCAAAACTATTAGCCAATCAGAGCAGAGAACAACTTGCATAAAAGATTTAGTGAACACATTACTGGATCCGACCCCCAAAAAACTGAATTTGGAACCAACAACACTACTGGAACCGACCTGACTCAAAACTGAATTTGTTGGGTATGGTTTTTATTTAAAACTGTGCCAGAGAGTTGGCGGTTCATTCCGCTGTGGCGACCCCGAAAGGGAAGAAAGCCGACATGAAAATGAACTGTGATTTACATATTAGTAGAAATCAATAGAACTAAACAAGAACCAAATACCCACATAGGCAGGTTATATGCATGAATAATCTTTTATACAGTATCTACAATCTAAAACCAGATGGGAGATATCAGTATGCTTTTAACCCCATCAATGTGAACTCACTCATCTGAAATGTGATCATGTTTACACCAAATAATTCCTAAATGTCATGAACTTCACACTTCTGATCCCTTACACATGGTCAATGCTCCACTGTGGTCAGCATTAGTGGACTGACATCAATATCATTTTCTGTGACCTTTTTCTAAGGTGCCTTTTGCTTTAGTCAAAAATTAAAAAAAATGAAGATGTGTTAACGACTATGCTGGAATTATGAATAGTGTTGGAAACTACATGAACCATGAGCTGATGAAGTTAACAATGATGTAAAACTATTCTCAAACCCTGAGGACGTCAACTGGAAAACATGCACTCACAAAGTCATGTCAGAGGTGAGTTTCAACTAGCCGTCATAACTGTGAACTTATCATCACCAGCAGAAAATAGGCATAAGGCTACACCATATCTGAACACTGAAAGCATTTTGAGATCCATAGACAGAGCAGGAGGCAAAGATTACTGGAATTGGTTGATTAACTATTCATTTAAAGCAGTGTTTCCTCTACACTTCCCCTAGTAGATATTCTTTTTGGAGCTGTAGGCAATCAGTAACCTCTCCCTACTCCTGTAGTGGAGACCCTATGTTTCTTTCCCTTTTATCTAACCAATGTTGATGTAGTCTAAAACTAGTGAGTTCAACTATGAAAACATATTTATGAGAAGATATTTAGTCTACTAGCTGTTCTAGGCTGTACTTACAGTAGGGGGCATTCAAAGTCAAATTCAACGCTAACCCTTGCCCTATCATCAACCCTTCAATTTATATCGAAAACTGTTGACTAAAATAAGGCTTAAGATAAAAGATAAAGCAAAGAGGCATTCCAAATAGCAATCTGATCCCTCTAACATCACAAGGAGGTGACACATGTTGTACAAGAACAAGATGAGCCTTGAAGTACAAATGCATGCGGGTTGTTCTGGTCAAGCGTGATAACTCCCTAGCACCTTTTTAGGGCTAGCTCAACCTTAAACAAGACAGTAAAGGAAGTAACAGAAAGCATGCTCTGAATTAACACCTATATATTCATTATCCACACGCAAAGATTAAAACGTGTTTCTTACCTTTTACGATCACTAGCACAGCACTGTAGGTTTGTCCAGCCATGTTGGATGCATTGCAGGTGTACAGACCATTATCGCTCTGTTTGCAGTAAAGCACTTTCAGGAGGAAATTCTCAGCCTGGTCCTCATACATAACATGTCTGCGGCCTTCACTGATGTTTGTCCCATCCTTCCTCCAGATAATCTGAGGTTTGGGATGTCCAGTAACGAAACAGCTGAGTTTTGCGTGCTTTCCCTCGGTGACCGTGCATGTGCGAGTGAAGACACCTTTGGGCAACAAGTTGGCTAAAGCCGAAACCCTCTGTTCCTGATCGCTGGCTAGTCCCAGACTGCCAAGTTTCTCAGAGATCATTGAAGATGATGACATGGTCGAGGAACTTTCCACAGTGCGGTAGACTGAGATGTCTTTTCGCATCTCTTGCTTCCGCTTCTGCATGTGAGAGAGGAGGGAAGTGCCCTTATCTGAGTTTAGGAGACGAGTATCTTGAAGATCCACTACCAGAGCAGCAGCAGCGTGTGCACGGCCGATGGAGTTCTGCACTCGGCAAGTGTAGGTTCCACTGTCCAAGCTCCTCACGCTTTGGATCCTCAAGGAGCTTGAATCATTCTCTGAGGTGACCTTGATGCGGTTGGTCTCACTCAGGTAGCGGCCGTCTTTCTCCCAGTCAAAGTTGGGTGCTGGATGGGCTGAAACTCGACAATAGAAGGTAACATCACCCCCTAGACCGACACGAGAGGAGACGGGCTTCACTGTAAAGACGGGAGCGCGATCAACCACAGTTTCAGGCAGTCCCACTTTCAGGGTCACAGCTGCATAGGCTTCTCCGACATTGTTCTTGGCTCGGCACATGTACTGGCCACTGTCTTCCAGAGTCAGATCGTAGATCGTAAGGCGGTAGATATCCCCGTCCTCAACTGTTTTGAATCGCCCACCTGCAGAAATGAGCAGCTTGTCTTTCTCCCAGGTGACTGCAGGTAAAGGGTTTCCAATGATGGTGCAGCTGAGGGAGGCATCTCGTCCCACGCTCAAAGAGAAGGCCTTGGGTCGGGTTAGGAAGCGTGGAGCTCCACCAAAAAGATTTTGATCCATTACTGTGCTCTGTATAAAACAATAATATATGGATGTATTAGGAGTTTACATTGGTTACAACAATGGTGCTATGTAGAGAGGATTCTTTTTTCCCAAACTGGCCTGTCTGCACCCGTGAGGTCAGGTTTGAGATAAATTTCAATAACAAGCTCAACCTTTCATGTTGGTTTCTGAGGTTAAGTTTGAGTTATTTCTTTGTCGCCAGAAAAATTTCAGAAAGATAGTTGTACATGAATTTTGGAAACGGGAGTGGTGGTGTTTCCCATTTGTTTAAACATGCAGCAAGGGTTTAAAACAGTTTCCCTGCAGCACCCCGAAATGTCTGGTTGTTGTGTTTATGGTTGCACTAAATGGCACTTATAGGTAATCAAAAATTGCACTTCTTAACGTCTTGCTGGGTCAGGCTTAGGTTTGGGCTTACAATAAAAACCAGATACGGACTCGGGCTCAGGTCAGGCTGAGCCCCTCAGGTCCGGTTACAACTTTAACCACTAAGATAGCTAATCTCAGATCGGAGGTTCTTTGTTCAAATCTCTACAAGGACAATTTTCTAATTGGAAGGTGGATCTGTGCTTCTCCAGACTAGGTATTGTATACTATGGAGTTTTGTAGTGCTAACAGCTGAAAGGGTAGTGATTGCTTTTTTGTACATGCGTTGCTGATTTCTTATTTATAGCTGTGTAGAAAAATCTGAAAATTGCTGTTTACTCTAGACTTTGTGCTGAATAATTGGTTTAATAAATTAAATGAGATCTGTGAGTAATGTGAGATTCCCAACTTAAGTGAGTAATGTGTGATTCCCAAAAACCTAACTAATGTTGTTTAACTGCTATCAGATGAAAATAATAATATCCATGTGCAGAGAGTAAAATGTACTCTGTTCTGAGAATTATTTGGTCTAGTTTGAGAGTTAATATAACTCAAGAGACTATCATTTTGTACCACATATTTTACTAATGAAATTGAATTGTCACCTTTTACTTCAAAATGGAACAAAAAACATGTACATTTAAAAGTTATAGTTTTATAAATTGTAGTAGTTTTATGCAGTGAAAATTTAAACTCGGCGTGTGTGTTATTTCATTCAGAGAATAAGTGGTTCTTCTCTAAATTTTATTGGGTATAAACCTCACTTGTTACTGTACTGTACTGTACAGTTTAAACGGAAGGGTTTGTTAATGACAAATATAACCACGTCAAAAAGGTCTTGAAATAGACAGTTTGAGAAATGAGAGAAGGCTGTATTTAGAGGTGCTCTCTAAAAGATCTAATTCCCAAAGGCACATCTGTTTCAATTTTAACCCTCCAGTGTTAAGTCTACAAACTCATTAAGTGTTGACACAGATTTTTCTCTTATGACAGCTAACATAGAATAAGCAACAATTTTTTCAGCACAGTCCAACACGAATGATCATTCACAAGAACAAAAGCAGAACAATTAGAAAGTTCCCCAGTTATGAGAATAGATATTAAAAATGAAATCGACACTACAGCTGCAAAACAGCACAATTAAAACAGTTCTGCAAAAGAGTAAAACACGAAGGATGTAATTGCATGAAAACGATGTAAGCGGTCAAGGTTGATAAAGGAAAATCTGTAAAAAAAAAATCAGCTTCACTGCTGAGATGGAAATAAATAAAGAGGTGAAACAAAAGGATGGATGTTGCTCTCTGAAAAGCATGACATTTTCCATCTCTGACACCTCTCAGCCCGAGCTGCTGGTCCCAAAAATAACCTCAGCTGTCGGGCTCAGTCTGCAGTATGTCCATTTGTAGAATAGAATCTATGTAGAATGACACCTTTATTTTGTTAGTGGCATAACCTAGAAACTTTTTATTTGAAGGAACAAGTGGAACTCAGCTAGAGGTTACAACAGGTTTGCTCCTAAAACACATTTAAGGATAAAAGTGCAAAATGAACGCGGAATAAAAATGCGATTTTCAGAAAGCGTCATTAAAGAAACATGATTTAACAGACAAATTGAGTTTAACCTTCAATAGGCCAACTTAAGAAGTGTAGAAAAGCGTCGCGTCGCGTCTCACCTTCTCTCCTCAGAAGAAAACAGATAGAAACCTCTTCAGCTCGTAAACTTTCATTCGGATGAAAAGCGCGGAGATTCCGTGAGTTCTTGCAGAGGAGGACAGCGCTGTCTCCCGGTGGCGTTGCTCTCTGCGCGACGCTCGCTCAGCCCTCGCGCGGTCCAGCCTCCGGTCCAAAATAGCTCCGTCTCTTACCGGAGCAAACGACGGACTGCGACGAGGAGACTGTTATTGTGGAATAGCTGCGTCACCTCAAGAGTTGCTTTTACTTTCAGCGAGCAGCCTATAAAAGTATTATCAACATACTTCAGCTGTGGAACGATTAGGTGCTATTACTGTTTGTAAAACGTCTTACCCTTATGGTTAATATAGTTCTATAAATGTACTCTTTTTCACAATGTTGTGTAACTTAAAAATCGGTAGAACGTTTTAGTGATACGTTTTGTCAATACTTTTTCTGTCATATTTTTGTATAAAACGTTTTTTAACATAAGCATTTGTTTTCAGCAAAAATATAATTTACAGGAACTGAATAACAATAGTTTTATCAACATTAATGATACATTATTGATTCTTTCTTAAAACATGTTAGTAATTGATAAGGGTTTGCTTTAATTGTAACAAGTGGATATACACCATAATAAAGTAAATATTCCTGTATAATTATTATATTATATCTGTAAAACTACGCAAATCATGGTAGAATTGAAAACCGTTGGGTTATGATTAATTTTCACAGAATTTGTGTACAATTATTTGAAAACAAAACAGATCCTGTTAAAACCAGTTGAAACAGCTCTAAACATGGGTGGACTTACCTTTAAGCAATAACAGGCCACTGCCTTGGGCCCCTGGGCCCCAACCTTTTAGCGGTCCCCTCCACAAGATGCACCAACTTGAAATGGGTTTGAATTGTTTTAAATTATTAGTGATTAAATACTTGGTAGTTATTTTATCTATTTTTAGTCCCATCAAGTAATCTTCATTAATTCTGCCACACAGTGAATATAAATTACATTAAAATGTGCATCACTATTTAACCTGAAAATTCACTAAAATCTTAGGATGTATGTCTTTTTTTGCAACAGCTTTTTCTGCATTGTCAAGTCTTTTATCAAGAGACCACGCTCCAGTATAGACAATTTATTTTTTTATTTAGCAAAATTAAGGATTAACATGAAAATTCCTAAAATGTCTCTGGAAATTCCAAGACCCTAAAAGTTCACAATGACTCCCTTTAAGTGTAAAAGACAATAAAAGTTAAAATGATCGACATTTTTATCAATGTGTCACACAAAACATAATTTGTTACATACAAATAGTTTATCAAATAATACCAAATAAATAAACAAACACAAGCCCAAAGGTGTTTATTTTTGCTCCGAGCCCCAAAATCCACTCTAAATGAACATTAATAACTTTTTTACCTAATGAAAAACTATATGTTAATTAAACCATATTAATGTAGTCAGTGATAAAAAGTGATATGTGAACACCAATCTGTTAATCTTATTTCTATAGATTTGCTATTATGTAAAAACTAACTTCTGTAAAGCGTTTGTGCTGGTGATAAGGTTATTCCTCTACTGATGGTCTCATATTTTCCTCAATGGAGAGCGGGTCTTTCCCTTCTCTGTTGATGGACAGTAGCAGGTTTGTCAGGCTCACATTTAAAACTGCCTGAAATACAAGCAGTGAAGGATCAGTGCGTCCGGAGCCGAGGATGTGTTGCTTTTCTGTAGCAAAGACACCATGTTCACTATCCAAACCTTGGCCTTATTACATTTAAAGTGTGTTTACTGTAAATAAATCAAAAATAGAAATAGCATAACCCATGATTATTTTCATTGAGCTAATTATACAGCACAAGTTCCTTCCTGGTTATTAAAAATAGACAAATATTCTATTTAAAGTGTCCTATAAATGTAAAATATAGACTAAGTTCTCTACTTCAAAGGCTATTATTACATTTATGTTTGAGATACTACTTTTAAAATATGTAAGTGTTTGTTCAAAAATCCTACTTAATTTAAAATAGCAGATCTGTATATTAACCATATTAGAAAGGTATCAGAATCTGAACTTATTAGAGGACTTAAATGAGTTTAAACAGAAATTTTGCTCTGTTGGAAGAAAACATTGGCCCTCTAGTGGGCAGAAAAGAATATACATATACATTTTTTTACCAATGAACAATATTTTGACTTTGTTTTGTATATCTTTATTTTCACTTTTTTTTTCTTCAAATGCTTATTAAATATATATATATATATATATATATATATATATATATATATATATATATATATATATATATATATAAACATTTGCTATTTTCTTTTCCTCAACTCCCATACATTTTCTTCACTACAAAATAAATGTACAAAAAAGAGCAAGTGAAGCACAATTGACTTTTATAACAACACAAAGATTATAACAATTACTTGAGTTGAAATTAAACTGACTTGATTTTGTAAAACCTGGTTCACGTCTCTTTGAGTTTGAGTAGTTCCCACTGGCCACTTCCGCAGAGTCGCAGCATGACGTCATGATGCTGGAACACAAGTTTAACATAAAAAAACTACAAAAAAACAGTTCATCACGTAACTTCTTTCAACTCACCTTTTCCAGAGAGCTACGGTGGCCCAGACTAATGAGAGTCATTCCCTGCTGCCTACAAGCACGATAAAGCTGCTCCTCCGCCTCCTCCGTCAGAGCACTGGTAGCCTCATCCAGAACTAAAACAACGACTGTATTTTAGCCATGAAACGCCCTTCAAATAGAAGGAAAAGCAAGAAAGAGACCTGCAAATTTGGGATGCAGGTAGAAGAGTCTAGCGAAGCAAAGCCTTTGTGTTTCTCCAGGTGATAAAACATCGTACCTGATAACAAGGAATATACTCTCAATCACTCTGCGCTTTTTATATCTACCTCTCTCTGCCTAGTTTCTCACCAGTTCCAGTTTACTTTTGTATCCAGTCCCCCAGCTCTGATGGGAAGACTTGACTTGAAGGGAACAGAAAGAAATGCTGATTAGAAAACATGCACAAAGTTTTAAAAATGAAACCATATCTTCTAAATGTCACATTCATGCTTACCAACCCAACCACCTCCAAGCACTTTAGTATCCGTTCATCATCTTTAGAACCTAAAATATAAAAATGTTCTTTATTTGGGGAAAGAGATACGAGGGAAAGAAATCAAATCTACAAAAATATGTTTCAACTTAAACATTTAGAAAACACAGTGGAAAAAGTACTTTGTGGAAAAAAACACATTTTAACTGTGTTTCTTCACAAAACAAAGAGAAAAAACTATATTTAAGAACATGTTACAAGTATTGTCTCCCTTGAATACTACAGAAAGTAACATGCACTTGTTTATCATGCTCCTTCTGAAATGTTTTATAAGGCTCCCTTGATTGTTTTTAATTTTTATGAACAAAATACAATTAAACAAACTCCAGTCAAAAACATATTTCATTACTTCCTTCTTACTTGCCTTATTCTTTTTCTTCTTTCGGCTGTTCCCAGTTTAGGGGTCATCACAGCAAATCATCTGTTTCCACCTAACTCTGGCCTCAGTATCCTCTACTCTTGCACCAATTACCTTCATGTCCTCCTTCAGCACACCCATATAACTTGTCTTTGGCCTTCCTCTTGCCCTCTTGCCTGGCAGCTCCATCTCCAACATCCTTCTACCAATATAACTACTATCCCTTCTCTGCACATGTCCAAACCATCTCAATCTGGCTTCTCTGACTTTGTCTCCAAAACAACCAACCTGAGCTGTTCCTCTGATGTGCTCGTTCCTAATCTTGTCCATCCTTGTCACTCCTAAACTGAACCTCAACATCCTCATCTCTGCTACTTCCATCTCTATCTCGTGTCTCTTCCTCACTGCTACAGTCTCTAACCCATACATCATAGCTGGTCTCACTACTGTTCTGTACACCTTCTCCTCCATTCCTCAGGCATCTTCTCACTCTCTAGAATCCTGTTGAATAACCTAGATAGGAACTCCACTGCTGTCTCTCCTAGACACTTCCTTCTTACTTGCCTTCAAAACATCAAAAGGATGAAAACCATTTATTCAGAGTTACATAAACTATCCATCCATCCACTTTCTGGCTTTTTCCGTTTTACGCGGCGGATGCCCTTCCAGCTGCAACCCATCACTGGGAAACATCCACACACTCATTCACACTAAAACTCTATAGACAATTTTGTTAACCCAATTCACTTATATTGCATGTCTTTGGACTAAACCCGGAGTAAACCCACGCGATCACGGGGAGAACATGCAAACTCCACACAGAAATGCCAACCGACCCACCCGAGGCTCGAACCAGCGACCTTCTTGCTTTGAGACGACCGTGCTACCCACTGCGCCACCGTGACTCCCCAGTTGCATAAACCTAAAATAAGTGCCTAATTTAGATTTGATATTCGAACCCTTAACCAAGTGCCACCGTTGCTTTTTAGTTCTGGACTAGAGAAGATAACGAGAGCCGGCAGAGGTTCAGGATATACTGGCACCCGTCCAATCAGCAGACTATTTCAGAAAGCAACGAGAGTTTCAAAATATACAGATAAAGCCCTTAATTCTTAAAAAGGGAATGATACTGTAAAATGTACAGGGCATTTTCATGCATTTTTGTGTATAATTTGTGCCATTTAATAATATAAAATCTTTTAACAGAACATTTGTTCATGGTTGTTGTTTTTTTAAATTATTTAATAAAGGGTTTGTTTTACTGTGCTAGTAAGTTTAAATATCCAATGTGCTTTGGGATATTTTTAGACTCAAATGTTAATTTTCATTACACAGGTTAAAACATCTTTTTTATTAAGTAATGTGTATAGACACATAGTATAAACATGCTAACATGGGTTAAAGGTGCTTTTATAAGGGAAAAAAATGTAATTTCAAGTGCTGAATGTGTGTGAGTGTAGTTCAGCAAGAGTATTTGGATTTTAAAAAGCTATATTTAGGCTCACAAATAATGTTCATGGCAACGTTTTTAGTTTTATTTGACTCTCTTTAACTTGTTTGCCATAGTAGATCTCTGTATGACTGGATTGGAAGGGATAGGGAGATTTTATAATGTCTCAATTTTAGTTCAGCTTCTTTACTAATACTAACTATTTAACTTGGATCATTGCACAACTCCTTGGCAACCCATTAAACCTCAATATAAAGTGTTACAAAAGAAGCAGACACTTCAGTTAAACACACTTCAGTTAATTCACCGAATAGAATTTTTTTACGGCAACATTTTCATGAAAGGAGAATTATTGATCAATCATTTACTATTTCACAAACTTAAAAGGACAATCTGTACCTGATGAAGGATAGATATCTTTTAATGGATAGATAACCTACAAAGAAGCAAATGTCAGTTTGACACGCAAATACAAACTCTTCTCAACAAGTACAGCAGATTAGATTTCTTTACCGTACCTGTTCTCGAAGTGTGCCATCAGTAAGATATGCTTTCTGTGGCAGAAACAATACACCACGCGGCCCAAAACATGTCGTCATCCGCACACAACCTGAAATATAAAAAAAAAATCAGATCAAACCTCATTGCTTCTTGCGCATCACATTTGTCCTCTTGTGATGATGCGTACCGCTACTAGGTTCCCAAAGACCGTTGAGCAGCCTCAGTAGAGAGGTCTTCCCTGTTCCTGTGTTTCCCACCACAAGCACGTTTGTTCCTTCACTGATATTCAAAGACAGATCCTTCACCAGCAGCTCTTCAGAGAGTGGGGGTTTATACGAGAGGTGATCCAGGACGAACGCAGTGTTCGCTGGGATTTGCTCTCCATGACTACAAAACGAGATAAAAATCTGATTACATTCTTATTTTCAAGCCATTTTAGCCGTTAAATGAATAAACCACAAACTTGAATATCTTTTGAGTTTTTATGCGTAGATATAAACATTTTAGGTGAACCGCTTGTGAGGAAAGTTTGCTGTAACCTGTTCAAATATTTGTTTTTCGGAGCATCGTAGTGATTCTCCTCACACGCTTCGTTGATCATTCTTTCCAGCACTTCTCTGAGCTCTCCAATTCTGCAACAGAAGGAACCTTTAACATAAGCAATGCATTTATTTGTGAGAATGCAGCAAATCTCACCTGTGTGTGTACCCGGCGACATCTGAGACGGTGGTGGAGAGATCTATGAGCTGAGTGAAGCAGCTGATCAGATAGATGCAAACGAATGCGTTCTGGAAAAGACAGAATGTAGTGAGCATCTCGGAGCGGAGTTAAGTCTATACGAAGTTTAGAACAGTGGAAGGAACTCACTTTACTGATAAGCGCACTTAGCTCTCCAGGTGTCAGGTTGTTGTAGTCTCCAGCAAAGATGGGGATTGCAATGACTATATAGCTGAGGATACTGCCCAGGTAATCAAAGGTGTTCACCCCAACTTAAAAAAAAAAACTTTTAGTGAAATCACATGACCAATGACGTAGACTGCTTGAATTTGTTGGAGAGCTTATAATGTAAATAAAAGGACATAGTTTGGTGCTGAGTGTTTGTGACAGCTCCTGAAAAGTGTGCCTACCATCGGAGGAGCTTGAACTGCTTGTGATGTGAGAAAATGTAAACACAATTACTCCAAAGCTGACTCCCAAGTATATTTTGCTTCAATTCAAAAGATTTCATTGTTTTGAATTAAATTGCAAATTATTAGATGGATTAAATTGAGTTTTAATATTCTAAATCTATTTTAAAAAGTGTAAATTAGCTGATTGAATTTTATTTTAAAAATAAAAAAAATAGATTTTTTGATGTATTTGAACCTCTAACATATGTGTAATTTAATATGTTTTAAATATATTTTAATGTCACATGATTTAGAATATTTTGTGAAACAAGGGTTTGCCGCAAGAGGAAGCAAAGAAAGAGGTGACAGATCATTTAAATATAAGGTAACCTGTCCATAATCTACGCAGGTTTTGGTAAACGCTCTGGCCAAACTTCCCTTTTTGTTCAAAGAATGTGTGAAGGCCAATCATATTTACTAAAACTGTTCATTCACTGGCTGTCTATAAAACTGTTTTCCAAGGCCTTCAGTAACAGAGAGTTTTCCCAGTTATTTTTTGCATTTTAGAGTCTCTTTATGTCTGCATATACACTTAAGCAAACTTTGTCTGTTCATGATGTCCAGTCTACTTGTGGCTCTCAGCCTACATGATCATGTATTTTTAGTCAGAAATGTTATCTTTTTTGAGAGAATTGCAAAATATGTTCTGATGTAACAAAAACCTTCAATTCAATGAAAGTGAAGTGTGACGGCCGGCATTAAAGGCAACAGTTCTGAGCAAAATCTATGAACTGCATTTATTAATAAATGGAGAAATCCTTTTCATGAGAAAATTGTAATAATGTGTGAATATATGAGAGTTCTTACTGTAGAGCCAAAGCTCTCTGTTCATCAGGTTTCTCTGAGTTGATATTAGCATCTGAAGCCTGTCATCAGTCCGTATGTGTTCAACCTTCCCTGCCCTGAACAGAAATAAAACAGTACTTTTTCTAAGATATGGTTACCATTGATATGGAAAAATCTAAAATATGATGCTTTCACTTTACCTGTAGAAAGCTGCAGATTCGGCATTTACTCTGATTTGCATGTGTTTAAACCTAAAGAGGCATTAAATGAAGTAGCTTTCAGTGGATAAGTTCTGTTCAGTGACCAATCTGTTAATTCACCCTGCAGGTAGATCTACCTAAAATCTCCCTCCAGCTTTTCCTGCTCAACCAGCAGAGACACGATGGGTCCGATCAAGATCTTGTTGATGATGGTACCAGTCAGGAAGTAGCCGATGATGCTAACGAAGCCAATCCAGCCCGCACTGAAGCAACAAAAAGATAAAAAAAAAAATATATGAAACTAAGAAGCACATAAGCATCATAAACCATTCTACTGTGAGGCCACAGAGATTTTAATGTTGCATGAGGATATTTTTGAATAAAATGTCCAGAAACCCCCCCCCCACAATTTTTAAATATCAGTGAAAATAAATCTGAAAAAATTAAAAAATCTTTTTAAAGAAGCTGTGTTCTGCATTTTTGAAAATGATCTTTCCTGTGGTGTGCTGTACTGCTCTGAGTTTAAGGAAGAACAGTTTAAGTTCTAAACCTGAAAGTGTTCCATATGTCCAGATATACCCTTTCAAATGAGTCAACCCAGTCACTGAAATGAATCGCTATTTAACGGATTCTTTTTCTTGAACTCTGTGACGTAGGAACATTCTCTTCATTGACTGTAAAAATTCTACCACTAGTTGCGCACACCCCTCACCCGTACCCCTCACTAGCAGACATTTTCTCATCTGTGCTCACTCAGCTGAGTTGCTCTGTTGATTTTAAACACATATCTGTTGTAGAAGACTGACGGTAACAATTGGAAACCAGAGTAAAAGCTGTGTGACGAGTTGTTCTCGGTGAATCAGGTGTGATTGGCTTCTTCCTATCCAAGCTGTGATCAACATCCAATCAAAACAGACTTGGCACTAACTTCTAATCACGAGAGCATTGTGTAAAGGAGAGGTTTTGAACACAGAAACCCTCTCAAATAATAATGCGGGAGTCGTTGGGAAAACAGGTCAATATTAATCCATGTTATGTTATAATAGAATAAACATATTTTTTGACCTCGCAAATGTTTAAATCTGATGCTGGAGAACTATGGACATTTAAAAATTACAATGGGGCACTTTAAAGCTTTTCCACATGCATTTGTTATCTAGTTCTTCAAATTGATAAAGACATAGACAATTTGTGTGGGATTTGTTAATTAAATCACTTAACAATATGTATTACTAATTGTATTAATAATGCTTTGACTCATTAGACCCTCACCTAACTCAGTCTGTAACAATGCTTTTGCTAATTGTTCCTGAAATAAAGTTATTTTGACTGTCAATTAGAGCAAATGTAATACTAAATCATCAAATATGTGGCTGAAATTATTAAAAACAAGTGCATGGCTTCAAACTGTGAGATGCTGACCAAGAAATGTAAAGTTAAGGGCTGATAAGAAGCAATAAATCTGCCCAGTTGTTACGCGGAACTTAATCGGAAAGTCATGTCTGTCATTTTTTTGTCAATTAACCTCTTGTTTTTTTTTAACCGACATTAGTGGCGTCACGAACAGGATCAATAGAGTTCAAAGTCTGAGAAGTGGCTTCACACAACAGCTGCTTCACGAGAAGAGAGAGGAGAGCAAAATCGAATCCACTCACCACACTGAGCTCAGAAACCCGAGGAGATCTGAAATCTGAATCTATAACTACTGCATAAGGTATTAGTTTGTCTCCAACAGTGAAGGAACAACAGTAGTGAAGACAAATCACAGGAAACTATGTGACGAGACTTCACTTTATAAATCAAACCAATCCAGAGGCAGCATCTCTCTAACCTGTTGAAGCACTGGTAGCTGTAGTAGGTCACAGTGAATGGAGAAATGAGAATCCGACTGGCCATTGTGCTCATCTGCTTACATAGACGCTCCACGTCCTGAGTAATGCGCTGGTCCCTGTACATGACACCCGCAAACAAGAACAAACTCCTCTGTAAATCAAAATCACTATTAACATTAGGAGTTTCTATTTAAATGCATTACGGATTGTCGATGTCTTTCCGGAGTACGTTGAGTGTGTAGTACACACGACCCTTGAAGTATTCTTTATGGAGTTCTTCTGTTAAAGACTTTCTCCAGCTGATATACAGCAGACCGGAGATATACTGTCCCAGACTCTTCAGCTGAGGAACACAACTATTATTATTAAATAACACTCTTCTAACTGACGCATCTGAAATGTATTGATAAATATAATACTATCAAGTTAAACAACAACGTATTTCATTTAGACTTCACTTACAATTGTGGCAAACTTGAAAATGTTTTATCATTTTGCTTTAAAAGGGAAGAGTTTAAACATCTGCATTCTCCCCAAGCTAAAAGTATGTACTGCTTTTATCTAGTATTGAGGTAACAATTTTTCTGCCAATAAATAAGTTAACACAAACCTAACAGTCCCTTTACTCGAAAGCAACTTTTAGAATCAGAAAAATCAGTATAATGAAATTAAATAAAAAAAACTGACCACTGCATTAATTACTATGAGGAAAACAGCAAACACAACCAGGTGTTTGAACTTCCCAAAGTTCTTTTCTGACAGAATCTGGTAGAACTGACTTGGAATGAGACCCACTTGATAAATCACGAGCTGGACTGAAACAGAAGAATGAAACAGTGAGCGAACAGGAAAATAGAGAAACCATATAAACCAGCTATGATGTTGGAGATGGATAACCTGAAAGTGTGACTCCAAGGAGGGTCATGAACATTCGGACACTCTGGTTGGACCAGCATGGGAAAGTAATCTTTAAAATGCTCCAGAACCTTTGTAGAAACTGCCAGTCTAGCTTTGGTCTAGGGAGGAAACACATTCACACTTCACTTGATCTGGTTAAAAGTGGAGTATACAAATATCCACACTACACCAATGGCACCTCGTGCTTATTTTGTTAGCTCTCGTTGATTGGCTGCGAGTTTGTTTTGGGTCTGGGAGGCAACATTTACAAGTGTTTTAAAAAATGGCAAACAACACCTTAAATATAATTTCATTAGTTTGAGCAGTTAAAAAAAATAGAACAACACCAATTATTTTGTATCTAGATTTTTTTTTAATTAATCTGTAGCATGTATGATGAAACAAGTAACCTATTCTCCATCTATACAAATTGTTCTTGTAATTGTAAATTGTAATTGTTTAAATTCTTAAAGTTAATGGCGTTCTTTTCAGAAAATATATAAGCAAAAATAATTGGGTGAATGCAGGGTTACTTGACTAAAATGCAAAAGTTTGTAAAAAATAAAATTGATAAACATGGTATTAATTTTCCTAAACGAACGTCCTGAGTAATTTTAAACATTAAAGATTTAATATAAAACATTTTTAAAAATCATACTTTGTTTGGCACGTTTAAATGTACAATTTCCTTCTTACCTTATGTCCCTGTTGTGCTCTTTGGGTGCCATGGTCAAGGTTTGGAGAAGACAAAACGAGTCGTCTGTCAGTCAAATTAAATTCATCTTTTTGAAGCATTTATGGTCTGAGCAGAGGGTTCAAAGTTTAAAACAGCATATGACAGCGGCTGAATTACAACAGTTCAGCTTCAAAATGGAGACGACCGCATAAATGACAATTCATGAATGGCTAAATTATACTGAAAAAATTAATATACATTACTGTTACGGTGGCTTAGTAACAATTACACAATCAAATTGTGTGTTAATTTTGTTTCGTAGGCACATAACCACACATGTAAGGTCACGTGAACAAATACATTTCCTTCTTGGCGTTGGCTTGCACAAGCACTCTCCAGTGCACTACTGCCACCAGCTGTCCTGGAGTATAAATGGTCAACTCAAATGATTGTATTGAAGGTTGGTTGAGCTAAACGTGTCCCAATAAAAAACAACTAACCATACACGTGTGCTGATGTACATTTACTATCATCTGGATAGTAAATACTAAAATTCAATGACATCAAGAGTACATAGAAATGGTTAATCCAGAAATTCCATTTTATTTTCATAGACATATGAAATATATACAACAATGAAAAAGCCAATTTCGAATCAAAAGACCCAAAAACAACCACACAACATATTCAGATTTCATGTATGTAATCAGCCCAAGATCCATATGATTATGACCAATTTAAAAAGAACAATAGTTAATAATGGATAATTGTACAGCATAATTAAGCTCAATGCTAAAATGAAGCGCCTCGAGATGTGTGAACAGATACAAAAGCCATAATGGACCCACAGTAAAACACAATACACTTTCCACTTCACGCCATGCATATAAACCTCATGGCTAAAGAAATAAATATCAGTCAAAATTGTGTTTTACTGAAAAGTCTTTTAAATAATCACATTCAACCTTCTTTCATCTGTACAAGAGCAATGTGCGTTACGTTTGGCCACAATATCTAACAAGCAGACGTGGTGTGATATAGATTAAATAGCTGATACTACTCTACTGCGTTACACAAGGACATGAGTTCTGCTTTTAAAACATGAAAAGTCCTTTTCGATTGACAGTTCGATCGGAAAGTGAATTCATTTGGTTTAAAAAAATATCCAACTACATATGTGCTGTATAAAATTAAAAAGAAGCTGAAAAAAAGCAACATTGCCATCCTTTATGCTCCATCCTTTAAATGCCTTCTTTCTTTTACCATGTTTTGTAGGAAGGCCTAGAAGGCATCAAATTGTTTAGATTTAAAAGTACATTTCTTAAGTTTGAGGAAAAATCTATTTATTTAATGTCAATATTTTGTGAGTAATTATATTAGGTTTTATTCAAAATATTGAATTCTGAGTTGTTTCAATAAATGAACTCATTAAATAACATTTAAGCTAATAATTAAAAGAGGTATTTTAATAAAAATGTTCTGCGGATTTTTCGTAAAAGTCTTATTTTTGCAGCATGCCATTATTGTTCTCCTCAGTATGAAAGGCAATTTCACGCATTTATTGATTGATTGATTGATTAAAAATGGAGGATGCATGAATGGCAACTAATTTTGAGTTGGTTTGTACTTTAATAAAATATCTATGGATCGTAAGGATTGAAGAGGAGCAGTTGAATGTCAACAAACACACACATAAGCATCAATTAGTCAAGAGGACGATTATATAATTCTCAAACTTTTAGTTTATGAAAAAAACAAAGTGCTCTCGTCGACCAGTAAAAAAATAATCATCTGTACAGCTCATCACTTCCTGTTCCTCCTTCCATAGGGAGAGAATCCTTGTTTTCTGTGATTGAACTCCCACAATTCTCCTCTGCTTTAGCATCAGACACTCTAAGAAGTCATTTGTTAAATGGTAAACAGGCCGGCAGCGTGACTGTGGCACAGGCCGGCCCGGCTAAAGGTTCAGCCACCTCTCCTTCCATCTCTATCCATGAGCCCTTCTCTGGGCTGTAACAGATGGTGGAGGACTTATATGCACCCTGCAACACACACACACAGTAGAGAGTTAAGAGAAGTGTTCTGAGTCTTTTTATGTACAGGATCATTACCCTATTGAGTCGTCAGCATTATTTAATGATGCATTGAATCACTTAATTAAATACGTTACTTTTAAAAAACACGGAACAATTTGGAAGTTACATATTTAATAAATCTGCAATGCTTATATTTCAATGTTTAGGGTAATAGCGCCTCTCAGTGGTGATAGAAAACTGTAGGGAAAACCTCTAGATGCAGTTGTGAATGGCTGGTTTTGGAGGCGAGAGTGTACTGAGGTGAGTAGACGTGGCTTGAGGTCAATTAGCATGGTATACTCAGAGGTTAAAGGTTAGGGTTATGGTTTATGTGAAGGACATCTCCAACGATGCCCCTTTGCTCTGACTCCAAACACTAGTGCTTCAACACATACAAATCTGACATCATTCTTGTTTTCAGAAAATAGATCAATTTCTTCAGCAATTTTTTGGTTTGGTTTAAAACTTATCAGTGTCAAGCCTGATCATTGGTGGATTACCGATCCAGAGTGCATGGGTTCCATCAAATAAATAATACATGCAAATCAAGTCAATTTCAATATTTGATGTCATGATTTAAAGAGGTGTAAAAAGTACTGTAATTGAGTATTAGGATTTTTCACTGTTAAAAGGACTCCACCACAAGTTATGAGTCACCAGTTCCAAAAAAACTTAAATAAAAGTAAAACCCTCATTTAGTACTTAGTGGTCAAATTAGCACTGTAGTCAAATAGCATCCAGTACTTTCAGCCAGAGGTCTTCAGCTAGAGTCTCATTGAATGCTAGAATAAAAATAATGAGCTTTGAACACCAAAAAATAAAAAAGTGCTCACACTAAAAGTCTAATTAAAGCCTGTTTTTTATAAATTCACATGCGTGTATAATGCCTGGTCAAATGTTGGGAAGGTTGGCACTTGCTTTCACATTCATAACTGTGAATGAAAAGCAAGTGAGGTTGTTTATTTTGTTAGATTTTTTACTTGATCTGAACGAGCTGATTCTACTGATTTCCCACACAGATGAGTTTTAAACTCGTTCAATTCATTAGGGTAAACCAATAATTATGTACATACCAATTAAAAACTATTTTGTACATCTCATTTTTCATGAAAAAGGATTTTTGATAAACAGTATAGTTTACAATTTTAAGTGTCTGTTATGTTATGGTTTTAAAAGTCATTCAAGAGTTCCTTATGTTGTAGTTTTGGCATGAGGCCTCCTGGAGGAGGTCCAGAGGCTCACACTCAG
This sequence comes from Danionella dracula, assembly GCA_900490495.1. NCBI lineage: Eukaryota > Metazoa > Chordata > Actinopteri > Cypriniformes > Danionidae > Danionella > Danionella dracula. The sequence goes on from UELW01000889.1 coordinate 8,991,362, forward strand.
AACCTTCCTCCCTTTGAGGTTGCAGCGCAGTGTGATGGTGAAGGGGAGCAGCGATGCTGAAAGGCTGTCACTGAAGGGCAGGAGGAGAGCTTACATATTAGTTACCTCCAAGCTTACTGGCTCAGATGCTGTGGGGCGATCTGTTAATCAATGTTCAAATTCAAAAATAAAAGTCTTTGGCGAGGTGACTAACACCTGGCTGATTGAGCGAGGCTCCCTGTAATCCCAAAATCAGTCTAAATCAGGCTTTATAGAAAGTCAGACATTACTGGTTAGCTTAAAAAAACATTTTCCTCACACAAATAAACTTTACTTTACAATCCCTAAGCTAGCAGTGTTCTGTATGGTCGTTTTATTTCTACCCAATAGCATTATCTAATTGGAATTCCTATTTATCCTATCTAATCCACACTAGGACTTTGTGAAGCTGCTTTGAGGCAACTGCTAAAAAGCGCTATTTAAAACGTATTGATTGATTGATTATCTGGAGCTGTTTCTCACAAATTTAACTAACATTGTGTAGGTTAAAATGTGTTTGTGTGTATGTGCGTGCGTGCTTGGTTTCCACAGTATTCTCCACTTGCCAACAGAGGGTGCAGTCGCAGAATATTAAGTTAAAATATATAAATAAAATTTTCAGTGTCACGGTGGCGCAGTGGGTAGCACGGTCGTCTCACAGCAAGAAGGTCGCTGGTTCTAGGCTCGCTTGGGTAGGTTGGCATTTCTGTGTGGAGTTTGTATGTTCTTCCCGTGATCGCGTGGGTTTTCTCCGGGTGCTCCGGTTTCCCCACAAGTCCAAAGACATGCGGTATAAGTGAATTGAGTAAGAACAATTGTCCATAGTGTTAAAGTGTGAATGTGTGTGTGAATGTTCCCCAGCGATGGGTTGCGGCTTATGCGCCGCATAAAACATATGCCAGAGAGTTAGCGGTTCATTCCGCTGTGGCGACCCAGAAAGGGAAGAAAGCCGACATGAAGATGAATGAACGTATAAAATTTTCTTGACTATAAACAAACACATAGGTTCTTGCAATTCCTTCAGTAGCTAGCTAGTCTTGCTGTCTTAGTCCTTTCAAATCTTTTACAGTTTTCAATAAAACAATTTTCATTGGTAGTTACACTAAATTATCAAACTGGAATTTTTTATACAGTTGTATTTTATACATTTCAGATGCTTTATTGTCAAATTAGCTGCACAGTGTTACATAACAAAGGTAAATCTCTTGACAAGTTCATACTGAGACGTCGTTTACTGTAAACTTGCATTCTCCTGTTTTCAGTTTGGACTATTTTAACAATTTTTATAACTTCTAATACTTTTGTATTAACTCCCAAGATAATGATCTGTTATGAACACTCCCGAAACTAGCCTGATGACATCACATCTCTTATTTTAAGCAATAACAGTTCTGCAAGTGGATGTGACGGCCCCAAGCAAAACATTTAGAGCACTAATCATTGCTTTAATTTCTCAGTTCTTGCCATGATAATGAGAAATGAGAAGTGTTTACAGTACCATGCTCCAGCTGTAGCCTCCAACCAAGTAAATACTGTCATCAAGAACAGCACAGCCAGGTCCACTGCGTCCCTCCAGGATGGGCGTCTGCAGGATGCTCCACTGGTCCGCTTTAGGATCGTAGCATTCAACCAGCATCACGTCCAGATGAGAGAATCCTACCCACAAACACACAGGAACACATGACGCGGGGAAACCCTACAGCAAGCATGGACCAAATCGGCAAAACCCAAAGTTAATTGATGCATAATGCCCTTATTGTGAAACCTACATTAAATCCCAACAAATATGATTGTTAAGTACTCATTCTGTCAAACTAACCAATGTGAAGTCTTGTTTGCATCTACAGAGTGGGTCTCAAAGTCCATTCCTGGAGAGCTGCAGTTTGCACAGTTTTTTCAGAATCGTAATGCAACACACCTGATACTACTAATTAACTTCCTCTTGGCGTGTTTGAAGCTAATGGTGTGTCTCTTGAAAAAGGATTTGAACAATCCAGTAGTGGCTGCTCCAGGAATTGACTTTGAGACCTTCGACCTACAGAAAATGTCTGTTTAAGATGTTTTCACATGGGTGATATTCTTTATTTGATTTTATTTGTATTTTAAAGTCACTGTAGTAGTTGTTAAGGCATAAAATTTTCACTTTCCTATATTTTAATGACTAAAGATAAATAAAAAAAAAATTGTCAGTTGATTTTTTATTTATCAAATGACATATATAGCTACATTAAAATTAAATAGAGATAAAAAGCCGGAAAGTTGTTGTATGAGATCTCTTGAATCCCCAAAACAAAAACAGCCCTAAAACAAAAGCATCTCATCAATATTTTGATCGCTCTTCTTGATTGGCCAGATGTTTGTCTCCTTGCGCATAGCTGTAAAATCATATACAGCACCATTAAATAATGTTGTGTGTGGTCTAATGTGGTTTCTTTCAGCTTTTACAGTATATGGTTATGGTAAAAAGCAACAACAACATAAAAAAAAACACCAAAAAGTTTATCACACGTCTTCTTAAAGCCCAGCCCATTACTTAGTAATGTAAGGAAGAACCAAAAACTTGAACGCATCTCTCCTGAGATTATCGATTGAGGTTGTGATGTAGAAATTACCTTTTAAATGGTTTCCACCAATGGCATAGAGGCGGTCGTTCATGCCAGCCAGAGCATGTATGGCTCTCTTAGTGTTCATGTCCTGTTTCCGTGCCCACACATCCATCACAGGGTCGTAGCAGTAGAGCCAGGAGACGTATTCACCGTTGTGAACTCCACCTAAAACATGCGTCACAGACAGAGACCCGTTTCAGCATCAGAACATCAGGGCAGCGAAGGAAAACATTCTATGGTCTCAGTTCTAAATCCTCATGTTATAAACTCTCCATTCTCCAGTCTATGTTTACTTAAGATGTTTTGAATCAAATTATTTTTTTTCTATACAAGATGCTTAAGATGTTCAAAAGTTTTTGTATATGGATATGGCCTTGATTTTTAAGAATTTATAAAAATAAAATAAATTTGTAACAAAATGATGGTACATAAATTCAAATGTTGCTCTATGTATGTTTGTTTATAATGAGCCTTTGTAAAAGGTGCTTCAAATGTAAATCCTTATATTGTCATCATTACATTATATGATACTATATTGCAATAAAATCCTTGCAAAACTAACAATAAAATAAAACTGTTCCATTAAGGGCAAAGAATAAAAACAAATCTTTTTATTCAATCAAATCCCAATTTAAAAAATGTCTACATTAGCTTAATTTTTCATGTTATGGATATATATATATATATATATATATATATATATATATATATATATATATATATATATATATATATATATATACTTTTTTTATCGTTCAAATCATTAAAATACATTTTAATCTTTTAATCCTTTCAGACCATGTGTTCATTAAAATGGACATCACATGGACAAGAATTGTTTTAAGTCACTGCTTGTTTTTCTTGACGTTGAACGTGTTTGATGCAGTAATTTTTAAGAAAATGGTTTCATATCTGAAAAAAATCTCAGCATTTCAGTATTTCTTTGTATATTTAGTGTTTAACAGCAAAAAACTAACATATTTTTAAATTTCATTGTCATATATTTTTATTCAACCTGGTTGCCACAGAAATGTTTTAAGCATTATTAGATTCTGCAAGTCTTACGAGAACGAAGTTGTAAAATTTGACTAACGCTAAGAAAATATTTTAGTTAATCTATGTCTAATGGCTAAATCCTAATACAATTTTCTTTCTGCAGCTATAAAGGCTTTTTTGATTGATTTCTTAAATGAGTCCCGCCTTATCTCCTCTAACTCTATATCTTAGTCTTATAGCGGGCCAATTAGACATTAATGCACAAAAAACGTCCTGTTTAACATACTTTATATAAAACATCCAAGCCATTAATAACTCCAGAGAAATGACATTTAAATGTGATCTGGATCAAATGTGAATTTATTTTTTCATATGTAGTCTATCAAAGATCTTTATGGAACCAGTGAGTGAGATCTCAGATATCTGAATACATTCCGTTTGAATGAAGTGTATCCTCAAACCTGAGATGTATATCTTCCCGTTGTGCACTGCGCCCGCGTGTGCAGCCAGCGGTTGAGGAAGAGACGAAACATAATTCCACTCGTTTGTCTCAAGGTTATAGGCTTCGACGCTAGACAGATAGCCTGTCTCGTTCCTCCCCCCAATAACATACAAGTGCTTATCCAGGCAGCAGGAGAAGAAGCTCGCTCTCCTGAAACGCAGACAAGATGAACAGACCCGCTCGTCAAATCAGTCAATGCACACAGTTTACAGCAAAGCCTCCTGAGCAGAAAATCCATCACAAGGCTCAAGCAATAATTGTACTCATGTTATGAACAGCTCTTATTATTTTATGAATAATAAGTCATTCTCAGAGGGTGTCATACCTCTCCTGCATGGGTGGAAGTTGAATCCAGCTGTTGAAGCGTGGGTCATATCGACTCACAAAGTTAGTGCTGTGTTTGCCTGAAAATGTGAGATTTGGATGATAAACAACAATGTATACCAGTTTTTAGACCCCTACAAAAGTTCAAACCTCTGATCTTAAAAAAAACTGTTTACCTGATACAGTAATTCTTAGTTTAACTATCTTTAAATATTTTCTGATGAAGGCAACACTATTTTTAACTTCAACATCATAACTGTCTCAACACAAATGGTTTTCGTTAGACATCATGAGAGATATGTTTCCTGGATCCAGTTGGTGGCAGTAGTTAGCGTTCTCTATCCATTCTTTCATTATTTTGTTGGATTTCTTCCCTTTCGGGGTCGCCATAGCGGAATGAAACTCTTCTGGCATATGTTTTTGCAGCAATGCCCTTCCAGCCGCAACCCATACACACACGTACACGCACACACACACTATGGAGAATAATTTTTACCCAATTGACTTATATATATTGCATGTCTTTGGACTTGTGGGGAAACCGGAGCACCCGGAGTAAACCCACGCGATCACGGGGAGAACATGCAAACTCCACACAGAAATGCCAACCGACCCAGCCGAAACTCGAACTAGCGACCTCAATAGCATTGAGCATTCTCAATAAAAGTCCAAATCAGGACAAAAAAAACTACTTCAGTCATTTTTGTTTATTTGATTTTTTTTCTTATTTTCAAAGGAACCATAGAGGTTGTTTTATATTATATTTTGTTCTCATTTTGCTCTCTTTAAAATGCGTTTTCTGTTGAAGGCAACACAATTTTTTTATAATAATTTAGTAATTTGTAAAAGCACTTTGAATTACCCCCTCCTAGAACCGCCACCTTAACGTGGTGGAGGGGTTAGCGTGCTCGAAGGATCCTAGGAGCTATGTTGTCGGGGGCTTGCTGCCCCTGGTAGGGTCTCCCAAGGCAAACAGGTCCTAGGTGACGGGTCAGACTAAGAGCGGTTCAGAAGCCCTGAATGATGACAAGAACGGATTCCGCGACGTCGCCCGGATTGGCGTCACCGGGGCCCCACCCTGGAGCCAGGCCTGGGGTTGGGGCTCGCAGGCGAGCGTCTGGTGGCCGGGTCTTTTCCCATGGGACCCGGCCGGGCCCAGCCCGAAAAGGCCACGTGGGATCGCCCTCCAGTAGGCCCACCACCCGCAGGAGGGACCGTAAGGGGCCGGTGCTTTGTGATCTGGGCGGCAGCCGAAGGTGGGGACCTCGGCGGCCCAATCCATGGACACAGAAGCTAGCTCTGGGGACATGGAATGTAACCTCGCTAGGGGGAAAGGAGCCTGAGCTTGTGCTGGAGGTGGAGCGCTACCGGCTAGAGATTGTCGGGCTCACCTCCACGCACAGCCTGGGCTCTGGAACCCAGCTCCTCGAGAGGGGCTGGTCTCTTCACTACTCTGGAGTCCCCCGCGGTGAAAGGCGGCATGCTGGTGTGGGCCTGCTCATAGCCCCCCAGCTCAGCCGCCATGTGTTGGAGTTTTCCCCAGTGAGCGAGAGGGTCGCTTCCCTCCGCCTTAGGGTTGGGGGCAGGTCTCTCACTGTTGTTACGGTCTACGGGCCAAACAGAAGTGCAGAGTACCCGGCCTTCTTGGAGTCCCTGGGAGGGGTGCTGGAAAGTGCTCCAACCGGGGACCCCATCGTTCTTCTGGGGGACTTCAATGCGCACGTGGGGGATGACAGCGTCACCTGGAGGGGCGTGATTGGGAGGAATGGCCTCCCCGACCTGAACCCGAGTGGTGTTCTGTTATTGGACTTCTGTGCCCGTCACGGTTTGTCCATAACAAACACCATGTTCAAGCACAAGGGTGTCCACCGGTGCACGTGGCACCAGGACACCTTAGGCCGAAGGTCGTTGATTGACTTCGTTGTCGTATCATCTGACCTTCGACCATGTGTTTTGGACACTCGGGTGAAGAGAGGGGCTGAGCTATCAACCGATCACTACCTGGTGGTGAGTTGGATCCGCTGGCTGGGGAGGAGGCCGGAAAGACCTGGCAGACCCAAACGTACGCTGAGGGTCCGTTGGGAACGTCTGGCAGAGCCCCCTGTCAGAGTGAGCTTTAACTCCCACCTCCGGGAGAGCTTCCACCAGATACCGGGGGAGGCTGGAGACATGGAGTCCGAGTGGACCATGTTTTCCACCTCTATTGTCACTGCCGCAGTGCGAAGCTGTGGCCGTAAGGTCTCTGGTGCCTGTCGTGGCGGCAATCCCAGAACCCGGTGGTGGACACCGGAAGTAAGGGATGCCGTCAAGCTGAAAAAGGAGTCCTATCAGGCATGGTTGGCTTGTGGGACTTCGGACACAGCCGACCGGTACCGGCAGGCCAAGCGCGCAGCAGCCAATGCTGTGTTAGAGGCAAAAACTCGGACCTGGGAGGAGTTTGGGGAGGCCATGGAGGAAGACTATCGGTCGTCCTCAAAGAAGTTATGGCAAACTGTCCGGCGCCTCAGGAGGGGAAAGCAGTGCCCCACCAACACTGTTTACAGTGGAGGTGGAGAGCTGTTGACCTCGACCAGGGATGTGGTCGGGCGGTGGAAGGAATACTTTGAGGATCTTCTCAATCCCACTGTCACGTCCTCTGTCGAGGAGGCAGAGGCTGGGGTAGTTGAGGTGGATTCGTCTATCACCCAAGCCGAAGTTACTGAGGTGGTCGGTAAGCTCCTCAGTGGCAAGGCACCGGGGGTGGATGAGATCCGCCCTGAGTACCTCAGGTGCCTAGATGCTGTGGGACTGTCCTGGCTGACACGTCTCTGCAGCATCGCGTGGCAGTCAGGGACCGTACCTCTGGAATGGCAGACCGGAGTGGTGGTCCCTCTTTTCAAGAAGGGGGACCGGAGGATGTGTTCCAACTACCGGGGGATCACACTCCTCAGCCTCCCGGGGAAAGTCTATGCCAGGGTACTGGAGAGGAGAGTTCGGCCGATAGTCGAACCTCGGATGCAGGAGGAACAATGCGGGTTTCGACCTGGTCGTGGAACACTGGACCAGCTCTATACCCTCTGCAGGGTCCTCGAGGGGTCATGGGAGTTCGCCCAACCGGTCCACATGTGCTTTGTGGATTTGGAGAAGGCGTTCGACCGTGTCCCTCGTGGTGTCCTGTGGGAGGTGCTCTGGGAGTATGGGGTCCGGGGCACTCTGCTAAGGGCTGTCCGGTCCCTGTACAACCAGAGCAGGAGCTTGGTCCGCATTGCCGGCACAAAGTCAGACCTGTTCCCGGTGCGCGTTGGCCTCCGGCAGGGCTGCCCTTTATCACCAGTTCTGTTCATAGTTTTTATGGACAGAATCTCAAGGCGCAGCCGGGGGCCGGAGGGGGTCCGGTTCGGGGACCTCAGGATTTCATCACTGCTGTTTGCAGATGATGTTGTCCTGTTGGCTTCTTCGGGCCTGGACCTGCAGCGTGCGTTGGGGCGGTTTGCAGCCGAGTGTGAAGCGGCTGGGATGAGGATCAGCACCTCCAAGTCTGAGGCCATGGTTCTCGACCGGAAAAAGGTGGCCTGCCCTCTCCAGGTCAGTGGAGTGCTCCTGCCTCAGGTGGAGGAGTTCAAGTATCTCGGGGTCCTGTTCACGAGTGAGGGGAGGATGGAGCGCGAGATCGACAGACGGATCGGTGCAGCATCTGCAGTGATGCGGTCGCTGTATCGGTCTGTTGTGGTGAAAAGGGAGCTGAGCCAAAAGGCGAAGCTCTCGATTTACCGGTCGATCTACGTCCCTACTCTCACCTATGGTCATGAGCTTTGGGTCATGACCGAAAGGACAAGATCCCGGATACAAGCGGCCGAAATGAGCTTCCTACGCCGGGTGGCTGGGCGCTCCCTTAGAGATAGGGTGAGAAGCTCCGTCACCCGGGGGGAGCTCGGAGTAGAGCCTCTGCTCCTCCACATCGAGAGGAGTCAGCTGAGGTGGCTTGGGCATCTGTTCCGGATGCCTCCTGGACGCCTCCCAGGGGAGGTGTTCCGGGCATGTCCCACTGGGAGGAGGCCCCGGGGAAGACCCAGGACGCGCTGGAGGGACTATGTCTCCCAGCTGGCCTGGGAACGCCTCGGGATCCCTCCCGGGGAGTTGGAAGAAGTATCTGTGGAGAGGGAAGTCTGGGCATCCCTGCTTAGACTGCTGCCCCCGCGACCCGGCCCCGGATAAGCGGGAGAAGATGGATGGATGGACTTTGAATTACCCTGTGTACGAAATGTGCTATACAAATAAACTTGCCTTGCCTAATTAACCCAAAATCATAACGGTTTGTCTCATCACAAATGGTTTTTGTCATACATCTTGATTGGCTATGATCGATCAGATCCAGTTGATAGCAAAAACAAAACAGAGAGGATGATCACATTATATAATATTTTTGTATTGGTTTTACAAAATCTACATGTTCTTGCTATCTTTAGATGATGTTTTCTTCAGAACTTTAGACATTAGTGTTTATTTAACTGTTTAATTAATTGTTTATGGCTATTTACTTTAAATACTATTTTTATATTGGTTTTACTATGTTGAGCGTTTTCTGATGAAGGCAACACATTTTGTATGTTAATGTTGTAATTAGCTTAATAAAACCATGACTGGTTGTCTCAACACAAATGGATTTGTTATGCACAATGATTGCTTTACCTCTTGGATCCAGTTGATGGCAGGAGTTAGCGTTCACAAAAATACAATCCCAAAAAATCTCAGGAAATCCAAATCAGGGAAAACTTATTTTATTGTTTACTCTGAAAAAAGAAAAACTAAACAAAACAGGGAGGTTGTTTAAATTATGTAATATTTTTTTGTTTTGGTTTTACAAAATGTACATGTTTCTGCTCTCTTTAACTTGTGTTTTCTTATAAAAGCGAGGCCATTGTTTTTTATTCTAAAAAAAAGTTTAACATAGTTAAACATAGTTGGCGGTTCATTCCACCGTGGCGACCCCGAAAGGGAAAAACCCGACAAGATGATGGATGGATGGATGGATGGATGGATGGATGGATGGATGGATGGATGGATAGATGGATGGATGGATGGACGGACGATGGATGGATTTATGGATGGATGGATGGATGGATAGATGGATGGATAGATGGATGGATGGATGGATGGATAGATAGATGGATGGATGGATGGATGGATGGATGGATGGATGGATGGATGGATAGATGGATGGATGGATGGATGGATGGATGGATGGATGGATAGATGGATGGATGGATGGATGGATGGATGGATGGATGGATGGATAGATGGATGGATAGATGGATGGATAGATGGATGGATGGATGGATGGATGGATGGATGGATGGATGGATAGATGGATGGATGGATAGATAGATGGATGGATAGATGGATGGATGATAGATTGATGGATGGATGGATGGATGGATGGACGGACGGACGGACGGATGGATGGATGGATAGATGGATGGATAGATGGATGGATAGATGGATGGATGGACAGACGGACGGATGGACGAACGGATGGATGGATGGATGGATGGATGGATAGATGGATGGATAGATGGATGGATGGATGGATAGATGGATGGATGGATGGATGGATAGATGGATGGATAGATGGATGGATGGATAGATGGACGGATGGATGGATGGACGAACGGATGGATGGATGGATTATGGATAGATGGATAGATGGATGGATGGATGGATAGATGGATAGATGGATGGATGGATGGAGACACTGACAGTTAACCATAATATAATTTTTAAAAGCAATTTCTCTAAACAGTGAGAAGAATCAATCATGTTGTAACAAAAGAAGAGCTTCAATTTGTGTGTGAATTGACTGTGGACCTACAATTGAAATGTGAACTCCATTGATTATTTGAATTTTATAATACGAAAATTATTTAGCATTTGTTTTTGACATGTTTTACCATTTGGATTCCACTGGTCCTCGCCCCCCAACAACAGCAGGAAGTTCTCCACCTCGACCACACAGTGATGAGCGCTGTTGTATGGCATTACTGCAACAGACAACCGAGACGAGTCAAGAACATTTTTATTGAGAACACAAAGGATCAAACAACGAAGGAGATTAAATAAATCAATATTATGAAACAAATATAGTTGGATTTTCAAAGCACTATACCAATATTAATGTTTCACTTATTATCTTCCACACATTTATTCGAGCAATTAACAGTGCTCTAAATTATTTACCGCTTAAATTCTGTGACCCAAATATAATAGTCATCTTTTGAAAGCCAATGGCGGTCTTTCCTTTCTCCTCCAGCTCCTGAAGGAGTGACCCGAGTTGAAATAGAGAGAAACATTTGCAGGGTGACAGTCATAATGAACTTGGTCCTGTTCACTCCATAAATCTCTGTCCGTTGCCCGCGCTGCGTAAATCAGAGCTTTGCTAAGAGCCACCTGTCTGTCGGCCCCCATCACTCATTCCCCGTCACATCTCCCGGTCTGATGGATCACAGCGCATTTCAAGGCAGACAGCCTTAAATTCCGCTTTCTTTCACAATTGGCCTCTTCTAGCACAATCTGAATAAAGTCTGATGGCTTTCCGGTGAGAGACAATATCACTCAGATGCTCTACACTGCAGAACTTTCCCAAGTACACAAATATTTATTAACACTTGTTGTAAATGCAATAAACAGAATAATTTTTGGGATGCTCATGGAATCTTTGTGATAGCTTCAACCTTTCATTGAATCTCTATTTCTCTATACTAAGACATATTTTTTTAGCAAGGAGGAAAAACTTTCCACTTTTTAAAAATATTATTTGAAATTATTATTATTTTTTAACTTGTAAACATTTTAAAACAAAGAATATGTATTTTTCTTTCTGACAAATTTTCTTAACAAAATAAAACAATTAAAAACTTTTTTTATTAAAATAAGTTAAAAACACCTTAATTAATCATACATTTTTTTATTTTAATGTTTTTAGAAAACAGTTTTTAAACAGTTCCATTAAAAAATAAAGTTGTGTCACATTATAATTAAACTTCACCAGTCTTGACAAACATGTGTAAAATATGCAAGAAAACAGTAATTTCTTTACAGAATCCTAAAAAAAGGTTCTTATACCATAAATTAACGGTAACAGTTTGCAACTATTCTGTTTTAATGCAACGGTTGAATAAATAATAGAAAAAAGAAGTATCACTATTATTGTAAAAATTTATTTCAAGTTCAAATTTAAATAAGGAAAAACATCTCATCCTTGCATGTTTACTTGCATGTTAAAGTTCTGTTTTTTCACTTAAAAAAACTCAAACGAAGAATGCTTCTTTTAGAAGAGAAGTTCATCTCTTCATATTTTTTATCCACAGTTAAATGAAATCGCTTTAACAGTCACCTCACCAGCAGCATGCATGTCATGGGGAGTGACTGGCTTGAGAGAGGGCTCCATATTATATAATATTAAAAAAAATTTAGCAAACCACTTCATCTTATTCCCAAATCATTCCACATTGAGGACTGTATATAACAAGTCTTAGTCAATAGATGGCGCCAGAGAAAAAATAATGGATTGCAGCTTTCAAACGCTGTCATTTATCTCAAAATTCTGTTGTGATTTACTCTGTAATAAACATACTGTTACTGTCTAAGAAAGCTCAGACAAAGGCAGACTGACAGATGAAGAACAAGGTGTCACCACCGAATGATGAGCTTCTCTGCTAGCCGTGAGAGGCTTCTGAGGGCTGCTGACATTTCCCGCTGCAGACGTGACTCTCGTCTCAATGCACTTCACGGGCTTTAACGGATGACTGAGATGATCAAGAGGTCACTCTCTAGCTTTTGTCATCGATCCTGATGCACACAAAAGGAGAGACCAACTGATTCCAGTGAGAACAAACGATTTCGACGGATTAACATGTGATAACCTATTCAATGTTTCAAACATTCTACGGCCTCGTGCCAAACTTGACTCTAAAATGTACAAAACCTGGGAAATTTTACATCTGTGTTGTTTCAAAAAGATCCTTTCTCGTGTCCTTCAAAGAAAATGTTAGCGCAGTCATGCTAGAAATAGTATCTTGCGCAGCGTACACTAGGTGGCAGTGTCTCCCCAGAGCAGAAACCAGAGAAGCAGAGAGGTGCAACCAGTCATGAGAGCCATCCTAAATAGTGCTGATGAAGGTTTTAATCAGTCGCCATTCCCCCCTTTTGGGTTTCGGCTCATTGCAAAGTTATGATTGAATGTTAATAACCTGCACACCCCAAACGACATCAAGGGGCTGCTGGTGTGCTCACAGGATGATTTTGCAGTTTGGTCGCTCTCTCTGGCTATGGGCCATTTGAGGCTCGACGTCTGAGGCAGAAATAAAGGACATTACACTCTGACCTTATGAGTGTAAGTTATATAGATCCAGATGTAATTCATTAATGGCTGTTATGCTTGCTGCCAAACGCTTGCAAGCAGGTCTCGGTGTCTGAGATGCTGTGGGCCTCACAGCTTATTGATGAAGTGAGAGTGAGGGAACACAGATTTGGGTTGTAAAACGTTTTTTTTTTTTTTTGTTATTTTAATAAATCATATCACATTGCATCACTGTACGCATAGAATGGTATTAAGCTTGGCTGGCTCTATGGTTTTGTTATTTTAATCAAAAGAAAATGTTGTCTTCGGTCTCACTGTTATCCTTCGCAGGCCACAAATCTTGGTGTAAAATTGGACAACGATTTTAGCTATTCGATGGGCAGATTGGTGGAATATACAAACCAAGTTGTCACAAAGTACAAGGCAAAATTTTGAGACAGTTAATTTTTTTTACAGTAAACTTGTCACTTCTACGCTTTCTGGGACCAGGACAAGAGATCACTCAAGTCATGGCCTCACTGCTATGGCTGCCGATCCATTTTGGAGTTAATATTTTTTTTATATGTTAATTGTCCATTAATCTGTCAGTCTACACAGTCTTCCACTCACTGAGGTCCCCAGAGCTGCTTCTCCTTGATGTGCCAAAGAACCTGGCAGAGGAGGTTTAAGGACTCCAAACTTTTGGAATTGTCTTCTCGTTTATAATTCTGGAGATACCTTCACTGTCCATTTTTTATATTAGCCCTTAAACCCCTTTGTTAACCGTAGGGATAGTGTCAGGCTAGCTTAATAAATATTTATTTAATTAATTAAAAAAATTTTTTTTTCTCTTTTTATGTATTTGTTAGTTTGGCTCAGATACTACAGCCCCATATATAAATATTTAAAATTGCTTGCAACACATGTAAACAAGGATCGCCTGCTGTTCAAAAGTGTGACCTTTAGTAGCAAAACTCCTTTCAAGTCTTGTCTCAGCCTCAAACTTCACGGCCATAGAATGTTGTTCTGATGCGTATGGTACGTTTAACTGGAAACGCTTCATGAACATTGTGATCATATTGGTTTAAGTTATCCAGATTGTAGAATTAGTTTTCATTCCACCTAGAAGTCCAACCAAACAATTAAGGAAAGAACAATCCATTTTGCGGATGATGTGGCAGGTCTTGTGTTCGGTTCCCCAGAATCACGAGAAAAAAAGAGATATATGAAATATACAAGTATTTATGGGGAGAGACTCTGCAAAATATTATTCAGTCCAAAGTAATGCTGTTGTTGATTTTACGTGTTAGGCCCTAGTGGAGGCGGATGCATAATGTTTGCTCAGCTCTTATAACTTTGTGTAATCTCTTGTAAACTTTTTGTTGTTTGTAACACATTTTCACTCCTATAAACATCACGCTAGGTGAAACGAAATGGGATTGGTTATTTGAAATGTCTGTCAAACAGCCTCATGGACAAGTCTTGGCTTTACAAAGAAAGCTAAACCCCTGATATTGTTTTGTAGAATTATCATTTGGTTGTATTTTGTATAGTGCCATCACCTTATAGCTTTGAAGCTTAAAAACTGAGAGTGACTGGTATGTTCGTTTTAATTTTCTGAAAGAAATAAAAGCCTTCAGGTTATTTTAGGCAAAAGATGATCCATCAGAGTTCCATTCTCAACAACTTATTGGACAATTTTGTGTTTGGAGCATGGGTCTGAAGCATGTTTTTAAACTCTCTGAATATTGATGGCAAATCCTCGAACCAGAAATAACAGATTTTAATCTTTTTTGTTGATTTGAAAAGTCTATCAAACATCTATTATAACATTTACTATACAAGCTAAATCCAAAGGTAATCAGAGCATTAAATATACAAATGCAGAGGCACTGGAAATAAAATGTGGGTATTCTTATTGCCTCAATTGTCTCTTATAAACAGCAATAAAATAAAATTGACCAAATGAGACCTGTCTCCAGTTCTTCTGAACTTCCACTTGAGAACAATCTCCTTCCCAAGATTGTTTCCATGGCTTTTCAAATCTGAACGATTCAAAATGGACTCTAACAAAGGTATTGAAATGCCTTAAAATGTTGTTTTTTTTTGTTGAATATCAGTAAACGTGGTGGTAGCATCTAATGCTTGTAAACAATTACAACACAGAAAAGCTGTTTTCCTTCCATTATAATCGAAGTTCTAATGTAAATTTGGTTTAGCTCGTATCAGTGAGTTTTTCGTCTTTTTTTCATTTAAGAGAAACAAGTGCCCAGCCTTAAGAAGAATCCAGATGACATCCTCATCTGAGTCCCCTACGACTCCACCAATCCAGTACACATGATCTCTGTTTTTGTTATTTAAATCCTTCTAAAACCCTGTGTCTAATTTGTCATGCCAAAGCACTCAAAAACCGTCGGCAGCATGCAAACAGCTCCCATTCCTTCCCTGCTGGTTTGGAAGACAAATGCTCTCGAGAGAATGTTTGCCCTAATAAAGCAGTTCAATAAGAATACGTGTCATCTTCTGATGATGAATCTTCCCGAGATCATTAGATTAGAATTAATCTTGCCAGCAGAAGCAAACACACAAGTGAATCCAGGCGTTCCAGCTCCACAATAGTGTGAAGGCAGTCACGCTCTGATTAAAAAGTTACATTAAAAGTGATAGTGATACATCATTAGCTCCGGCATCTCAGGAAGCATTCTCCATTCTGCTCTGCAAAGAAAGCAGGGTTCTTCCTGTGGAAAGAGAAAAGATCGATGCTAGCAAACACGTACTCGTGAGGATCTTCCATGTCTTCTTTTCATCGTCGTAGTACTGAACCAGGTTACTCGGGAGGCGGTCAGGACCCGGAGGCAGGCCACCGACCAATAAGAGCATACGCTTGTTTGAGCGAATCCTGTGGAAGAGATTGGGATACAGATTCATTAGCCTTGATTAGTGCAGAGCAGCCCTGAATGAGAACCCAGTACATGGTACAAGCATAGACAAACACAATTAGCATGGAAGCACGCATGAATAAATGATGATTTCAGGTGCTTTAAACCTTTAGCTGTCATAGTTTTTCTCTTCTAAACACCAGAAGGGAAATAAATCCCCAGAAATCTGTAGAATTTGACTTCAGCGATAAGAAAAAGAAATAATCGGGTGGAAGTAAGAATCCCATACTGATTCAGAAGCTATTTGAAACATTTGAGAAGCGCTAACATGTTGTATTGCTGTCAGTGTTTTTACTACTACATCATCTCACAGTGCATCATGGGATTGTTCATCATAAGTGCATTTCACAATCAAATGTGCGGGAGTAGACCACCAATATACTTTTTGCCTTTTGGTACATACAGACTGCATAGAGTGTTTCTCACTTACTATATTGTTTCTAGTTGTGAGAATTTTCAAGTGAACAGTTTAGGAAGTTTGCAACAATTTTCAAATTTTGTTTTGCGTTTCTCTGTGAGTAGGTGGAAGAGGTTCGGATAAAGTAGAGAAAGAGTGACCCTGCCCCAAAACAAACAGCCAATCAGATTTGGGGCGTCTGTCAAAACTGTTCTGTTAGACGTTTGAATTACTGAAAGCTGAGAACCAGGCTCGCATAATATGCTCCACACTCAATTCCTACAGACAATGTTTATGCAATGCCATGAAGCACACCAGCATATGTGACGTATGTGTTTAAAATATACAAAAATTGTTTGTGTAAAAATGGGATTTCTAGGAGGTGGTAAGCTCGTGCTCCAATAGAAACACAATGACAAAATTTTACTTCTCCTTTGTATATAAGCAACAAAACTGTATATCATTCTGAGTATCATAAGAGGCTGTCACCATAAAAGTAAATTTCCAAAATAATTTGTTCTATTATCTCTCATGAAAAGGTCTTAAAGCAAAGGGTATGAAATTTTTCCCCTCGTGGTCCCCCTACAGTCAAGAAACGGAAGTGTCTGTGAACAACTGTTGATAAGCGCTAGTCTACTGCTAGAATGACTTCATGTATGGGCAGAAATCAATGGCTATGATTTCAAAACACAATCTAAAAACACAGTAAGCTTCAAAGTGGAAGAATTCATACAAAATGAAAAATTTTGAAGAGTTCTGGAGTGATGACGAGTCTGTCATTGAAGCTATTGAAAGTGAAAATTAAACATTAGACAATTAAAACAATAATAATGAGCTCAAATAATTATACATTTAAACTGCACTGTGAAGATCTGGAAATGTCTGTCTTTAAATGTGTTTTAAGCAAGTCTGCAGCTCTCCTTGCTGGTGCGAAAAAGGAAGTGACAAAACTGTAGTACTTCGTCAGGCCAGAAGGGGTTAGGGTCAAAAGTCAGATTGTTAACTCTGCCCAACTTCCGAGCTGAAAAAAAAAACACGTGTTCACTTCTGAACACTAACGGGTTTTTAATGTAAACTTTCAGCCAATCACACACGTGTGCTATACCTATGTCCCGCTTCTGTGGACTTATTTCTGGTTACTGGAAAGGAACACCTTCCATGATGACGATGGCTGGCTACACCATCCTGAGCCTCCTTTACCTTTTATAAGAAACGTTACACCTGATCTGATCTAGCAATAGTGACCAGGGGCTTTGAGATTGATCAGTAGAACCTATTTGTTGAAATAGCAAAGGTATTCAGAGACAAAAACTTAGACTGTATTGTCTTCCAGACAATAACTCCGTTCATTCATAATGCATTAATATGTCATAACAATTTGCAGTTGGTCACATTTCACTGTTTTATTATTAACCTTTGGAACCTTGACAATATCAGCCAAAAAAGTTGCTATTCAATATCCACGTTTCTCTAAAGTGCTCTCATATCTGATTCTTGTGATTGTATCCATTTATCAAAAACACTAATCACATCCCTGCTAACATCCAGAATATGCTTCCATCTATAAGTCAATCCTTATTCTAAACTCAAAATAAACTTAAAATGCTACCTAAAATGGTTTCTAGACCATCTCCAGTTCATACAGTAGGCTAGACCAAGTCTGAGTGTTCAATAGTTACAATCCCTTTAACTCTTAATCAAGCACTGGAAATATATTGACATGTCCAGCACTGGAAAGCTCAAGTATCTTCATCGGGACATTTTAATAGAGTCACGTATTGATTCCTTCTTATTCAAGTTCAGAACGAGGCTCAGCAAATGCTGCTAACAAACCAGAACGGGAGAGAAGAACTAGTTCATAATGAACTAAATAAAATGAGTCTAATTCAATAAGCTTGTGCGGTTCAAGCCTCTGCAATAATTCAATTGTATATAACAAATAAACTCTCTAATATTGTTCGACAAATGATTCCAGTTTATTCCATGGTCACCTATTGTTGCTAATTAGCCCATCTGCAGTCAGCAATCATGTCTACAGTTTGCAAGCTTGCAATTGAGCCGAGATTAATCAACCCTGAAACAGGACTTTGAGGAATTGAAAAATGATTCCATGGAGAAGAATCTGATTTTCCAAAACAGACTTTTTATCTAGATAACTCATCTCAACAATTTCAAACATGAGATTCCAACAATAGATCACAGATAATCTTCGGATTGTTGAATAGAAGTTAACTTTTGAAGAATAGTCACCTGAGGGCATGCGTTTGGTCTTGTGGTTATTGTAATGAGGCTAAGATTAATTCTATGGGTGCTTTAAATCACTAAAAAAAAATCAATCAAAAGTATTTGAGCTTTACATTGAAGTTATATCGGCTCTAAGGGGTTTGATTGGAAAGTTGAGGATAGAAAAACAAGGAGAAGCAGTTAAAGTTGGTCCTCAACTACAGATTAGTCAGAAAACAGATATGAACCTTTAAGAGTCTTTGCCAAAAATCCACTAAAAGATTGATCAATAAAATTGTCACAGATTTGGGTCAGAAATGCTTCTCCGTCTCAGCCTTCAATCTTTGTTAAAGAACAAAGCTGTAGCTTGTTGTACCTTTTTGTTTAATTTGCACCTCTGTGCAATAAGCAATAGAAATGTAGCTACTCGAGTCAACTGCTCAACACCAATTGTGCTGAATGCATGGGTTTGTTCAATTTGTATTTTTTTATAATTCAGCTCACTTTCTGTGCTGTATGTTGTTGGAAAAGATAAAAATAAAATAATGTTAAAAGCGTTTGCATTTACTCTAAAATTTGCTGGATTCTTGATTCTAGTAAAATCTACTTTATTCATGTGCCTGGGTTGTTAATGTAGTTTTCACATGACTCAAACTATAAACATAAAGTTGTTGACTTTAGATTTAGTAAATTTGCCAGTTTTAACTGATTCTAATCCTTAAAATAATCAATTGTTATACCATTATTGTTAGAAAATTAATTGGTTTATTAATTTATTAATAATATTAATATTAATATTAATTAAAATTATTATATAATTAATTAAAATTATTAATTTATTAATAATCAATAAAACAACAAAACTAAATGACTACAAAACAACTTTATTAGTTGTTTCTTCTTAATGTCCAAACAGACAATTTGATTCAGCTCTGTGATAATTAAAAAAATAAAACAATAAACAATTAGTAATTAAAATGCTAAATTAACTCACAATCTGGGCTTACAATGTGAAGCTAAAAATCTTGTATTTGACATTTTCCAAGCCATTTTTTTAAACAACTTTGTAACGGAGCAAAAAAATTCTAAGCTTCAACTAAAGTGGTTTCATGTATAAGAACGTCAAGCACAAGCCTCACCTGCTGGCTGTAGTCTGTCTGCAGTGCTGTCTGAAGGGCATCAAGTGGTAGTTCATGGCATCCAGAAGTAGCTTCTGGCAGACCGGGTCGCTCCTCATAAAGTCCACCGACTGCACCCTCTCCACCAGCTCCGGAGCAGGAATGAGAGCAAACCGCAGGCGCTTCATCAAGTCCGGAGCGTAGTGCATCCTGGTCTCCCTGTCATGTTCCAGCCACAGCACAGACATCTGAAAGAGAGCCAGCTCTGACTCCACCGGAGGAGGCAGGGCATCCAGCATGGCACACATCTCCTCAAAGTTCAGAAGCAGCACGTCCTCCACCAGATACTTGTTGGCCAGCTTCTTTGTCTCATCCAACCCATGCAGTGCTGCGATCTTACAGATCTGCTTGTAGTTTTGCACCGAGATCTGGTCGTTGAGGAACTGCACGCTGAGTTTGGTGATCTGTGGGATGTTGAGGATCTTGCTGACGGAAAGCACCTCCTCCACCGTGTCCAGGGAGAGGGTGACGTTGGCTGTGTAGAGGTACTCCAGCACCAGCTTCAAGCCGATGGACGAGCATCCCTGCAGCACCAGGTTGTTGATGGCGGAGCGTGGGCTGGGAAGAAGCTTGTCATCAGGGGAAGAGGACGGGGTGCCACTGCTGCCTTGTTCTTTAGACGCCAACCCGTCTTCTCTGCTCAGCATGCTGTGTGTGGAGAACAGTGATCTGAAATACTGCGAGCAGGATGCCAGCACTGCTCGATGGCACTGGAACTGCTGTCCCTGAGCTGTGAGAGTCACATCACAGAAGAGCTGCTTCCTCCACAGCAGGTTCAGACCGTGCAGCAGAGTGTCGCTGTGAGCCGGGTCAAACGTGGAGGTTCGGTCACCCGATCTGGACATGACTTCGGGGCTGCGCACACCTCCTGCATGGAAACAAAGCCATTGGTGCACTGATGCATCTATGAAAGCATGATTTCTGCACCCCTGCATGCATTAGATCAGAAATACACAAACCTCCATACCCATTTAGGTATCTCATGCATACACTCGCGAGCAAATCCAACAGTGGCTCCTAGTTGAAAAGCAAACTAATCCAACACCGCAGAAGATATAAACGCATGCACACGTCTCCGCGAGGCGCGATACAAAGCAATTAGACGCTCTCCCGCAACATCAGCATCAGTGCTCGGTTGCGCATCGTTTTGATAGGCGACGACACAATGCGATCGCTCCGTTCAGCAACACGCGCGGTGTGCATCCTCCAGTGTGAGCCTCGACACCAGCAGAAACGGCAACTTAAAGTCCAGCACGCATTTACGCACAGCGCGCACCCGTGCAGAAGGCTAGTAGCTAATCCAAAACTTACCTGACTTAAAGAAAAGTAAAGCCCCGACTCTTCCAATCCACTTTCTTTGTTGAGTCCCGTCGGAAAAGTCTATGACCGATGGATCACAATCCTAACCATTGATCCCCACTCATTCAAGCTCATTGATCATTTCGGTTTCCTCCGAATTAACAAGAAGAACAAGTGTGTGTGAAGCCGAGAGGAGCTGTGTGCTTTCTGCAAGAGAAGACGAAGAAGAAGAAGAAGAAATATACGTGTGACAAATTATGCTACCAAGAAACAACACATCATTATCCTTGGGCCTGGGGCTCAGTGAGTCGTAACGAGAGTAATAGGAAATCCACGGTCGGGGAGAGAAACGGACGCGCATGGCCGGTGGAGAGCGACCGCGCAGGGGTATGGATGCTGGAGAGACTCGCAAAATTATGGCTCAAGGCTATTGTAAAAACTGTCGAGCGTAAATGACTGCGATTTCAAACATCTCTGGAAAAGGAGTAGAGGAGAAAAAGGCGAGTCTTTCCTCTCTTTCTATCTGCGTTATGGAGGGAACCGTCAAGTTTTAGTGCGCATTGCTAATTAGTCAATTTCTCTGTTCCTTCACAGCCCGACGCCTCTGCTGCTGAGCTGAAACTGCTAATTTCTGGGACCAGCCTTTTTTTGGGCTCTGAACGGGGGATGGATGAATGGCTTGTCTCGCACAAATGACAAAAAGCCCCCCTCTGCCTTAATCTCCATCGCCAAAATAACCCCATCCTTTTCTCCTTCTGCTTAGTCCTTCAAAAGAACCAAAATGGGACTTTGGGCAAACTTGTGGTCTTGAGTGGGATTAAGGCTATGACATAAAAAATCAATGTATTAAGATAATCCTGTCTCTGTATGTTTTATAACATGTCAAATAAAGTTTCTATTGTTAATTAAAACATGGTAAGTTGCTTGTACATCACTGTACAGAATAAAGTTAAATAACAAAATTAAAGCAAGGCCTCTAAGTTTACTGAGTGTTTTTAAAATATTGATCAGTTGAATGAGATTACATTCAATCAATTGATGAGAACCATGAAAATCAAATCACTCAAGCTCCATATTATATCACAAAATAGTTACTTGATATGCAAGATGGATAATAATATATAGCCATCTGGAAAAATCAAGCTTGCAAACACATTGAAAGAAACTGTTTTAAAACAGGCATATGGATGAAACGAAGGATTGAATTTTAATGAAAGTATAGCAACACAGTGGCATGAACTGTTTGAAATGCACATGTTTTGGACAAATAAAATATATATTTTACTTCTATTTGGATCATCAATTATGAGATTAAGGAGGTAGTTATTTTACATTGGTTCGAAATGATTTAATTTCTTAAATGACTTTACCATGCTCCACACTGTACATGCTAAAAGTTAAACAGGTGAGTTTATAAATCTTGAAAAATAACTATGTTTTCCAATGTAAGACACATTTACAAATGTGCAACACAATCTGGAAAACCTAGAGCTCACAGTCATTAAAAGAACAGTTTTGAGATGAAGCACGCAGATGATGGAACTTGTTTGTGCTTTGTTTTCAACAGTTGTATAAGGCTTGATGGACTGTTATAGTTTTCCTGGTTAAATACCCATTCATTCATTCATTCATTCATTCATTGAATGAACCGCCAACTCTCTAGCATATGTTTTATGCGGCGGATGCCCTTACAGCCGCATTCACACACATTCAAACTTTAACACTATGGACAATCGTTCTTACTCAATTCACTTATACCGCATGTCTTTGGACTTGTGGGGAAAACCGGAGCACCCGGAGAAAACCCACGCGATCACGGGGAGAACATGCAAACTCCACACAGAAATGCCACCTGCCCCAGCCGAGCCTAGAACCAGCGACCTTCTTGCTGTGAGACGACCGTGCTACCCACTGCGCCACCGTGACTAAAATAATTTTATTAGAGGAATGGAGACTTTTTTTTCTATTACTCAATTTAATCCGTGTTAATTGGTAGCCCAAAAAAGCCCCCTTGTGCTGAAATGTAAAGAGTTTATGGAAGATATGTTGTTATTGTTGTTTTAACTCAAATGGGCTGGTTAGCGAATAAACCTGGTGATGTACTTCATCAAATTGAACTTGAATTAATTAATAGTACAGGTAATCTAAAGATCTTGATGAATTATATTCAGGCTTGTTATAAAAAGCTCAATTTGTAAACCCAAATGATATGTCAAATTGTAACAAAAAAATACTCAAAGTTATGACTTTGCTAACTTTATTATTATATATATTATATATTTATTATTATATAATTCTGAGATTTTTTTGTAGACATGTTGGTTCAATTCGAATGTCTAAGTCTTTACTTGCTACATATAACAATAAATAAGATGTTGTTAATAAACGAAACTAGGATTTAACTTCAATAAACAAGAGTGTGTTCTCCTGAAAGAGAGACCAGCATGATCCTGATCTCCTTGCGGAGCATTAACACAATGCTGAGGCATTGATTTAAGCCTGCTTTCCTAATAGCTCTTATTTCCTCAGTTCCTCAGAACACTGACACATGACAGCTCCTCAAGATCAAGGACTTGAGAAAGTCTTACTTAATGACACTTTAGGTCTTTTTGAGCAAGCTAGAGCAGAAAAACAAAAAACATCCAGGCTGGCAAACACTCACTCATTCTAGCTTTGAAGAAAGTTCATCAGTTTGACCTGCTGCATAGATTTAAGTTTTGTTTACTTTTTCACTGGCTCTGAGTGCAGAGGTTATCAGAAACTGGCTGGAGTAACAGCCCAGTTCTTCAAATTGGAGCAGTTGAGAAAAGGACAACATGAAATCTCAAACTCACTGTATCAACAAATGAACAGCAAACCTTCATGTACAGGTTTAAAAAAATCCCTACGTGACCCCTTTAAGGAACAAACAAAAATGTCTCCCTTAAAATTTGAGACTAGTGCTTGTCTGCCATAAACCTTTCACATCTGAATTTTATGTGAAAATTCCAGATACTCAAAGCCATTGTAAATTTTATAAAGAAAAAGAAACACTCCTTCAGAGCAATATTGCCTGATTTCCATAGCTACAATTTGATGGGCTACAAGTTTGTTTTGGATTTGGATGAGTCGTCATGACACTGAAAGTACTTTTGAGAAAGCTGCATCAAACTAACATTTTTTTTTTACTTTTAATTTAGATCAAGTATAGCTTTCTTAAATTATTAAAAATGAAATAAAACTCCATTTGGTGAATCATTTAAATGCATCATATATGAGCAAATACTTAAGACAATAAAAATAAATACAAAGATTGAACAACTTTGAACATTTTTTCGATTACATTGTATTTTTGTATGTTTCACTGGATAAAAGGAGATAAAATTGGTTTTTAATTGTGTGTAATTCATTCGAAGTAAAAAACACGTGCTGCATATGTAAAGCCACCTGTGATGGACACAAGGTCTCAAAGGGTCAAAAAAAAGTCTAAAGGTTGAAAGTCTTTTCTTCTGCTACTCTTCTGTCTGTCAGCTTAGTATTCAGAAAATGTTTCACTTAAAAAAGCAAGATTGAAAAAGAAACACAAAATTTGAATGTGTACTGCCTTGAATAGACTCTAAAGAACAAATCATGGTTTATAAAGTGACTATTTGCATCAAAGACAACAATAAAGCCTGAAAGGTTTAACGGATGACTCCATTAAAAACATAAATACAAATATAAATAAGCAACAGATTATTTGAACTACCTGTGTTTCCCTTTCAACCATTCTGAGCTCACTGAATAGAGCGAGGGCTCAATTGATATTACATTAGTTAAGTCTCTGTTGACTTGTTATACAGACTGAGATGGCCGTACTTGAGTCTGTAAGCTTTGAACTGCTGCGGGGCTCTCCGGGGGCCTGTGGACTTTGAATGGAGGGGCACTACACTTGTGCCACGTTATGGAGGGCTGTTGAGCGAGCCTCGTCACGTTAGAAGCAGAATCCATGCACTAATTAAACCCTCTGAGACCACAAAATGCAGTCTAGATTTACAACTCTTTTCACCAACTCCTATTTATCGCTCAAATTACAGACACTGCACCCATGGATGAACCGTAGACTCCAGACGTCAGTGAAACTGGATTTTATGTCACTTTCAGGATGGAGCCGAAGCAAAAAAAGTCTGGTTGAGACACAGGTCCTAAAGGCTGATTAAGTGTTTGAAATAATTGTGGGCTCTGTTACAAAAAAACGTACATTAAAAACCAGAATTTTTAGAGGCTTATTAAACTGAGTAAACAGATTTTCTTTGCACAGATTCATCAGGAGGCAAAAACAGTCCTCGGAGATCTTACTCCATATTGAGATGATTATTCAGAGTTGTCAGCTGCACATCCATGATGCAAATCTCCCATTCCACCACCATCTCAAAGGGGCTCTATTGGGCCGAGGAGCCATTTGAGAATCAGAGCAGCCTGTCTAGCATTGACAAACATGACGATAAACTTTCTTTCCCTTTAATAACTTCCTAACAAACACACACCCAACTGACTTTTTTGTAATGTCATTTTTATTATTAACATGTGATGCTCAGCATACAAAATTGAAAAAGAGTCTCTATCTACACTACTGAATTGATCCTAAAATTTGAGTGTGCTGTCAAACAAGAAAGCAAGATTTCAAAGCAATGTATTTTTGTAATTTGAATTTCTCGGGCATCGTTTCTGTCATTATCAGGATTGAGGTAGAACCAGAAATCAGCTTACTTTCTTATAATGGGATCTGAAAATCATTATTTAATAAGAATACCAGCTAATGGCAGCATTCATTCATTCATTCATCTTCATGTCGGCTTTCTTCCCTTTCGGGGTCGCCACAGCGGAATGAACCACCAACTCTCTGGCATATGTTTTACGCAGCGGATGCCCTTCCAGCTGCAACCCATCACTGGGAAACTAATGGCAGCATGTAAAAGGTAAATAAAATTGGACCTAAAACGGAACCTTGTGGAACTCCACAGACCAACTGAATAGCTGGGGTAACTATGTGAATTACTGATTACTAACACGTGATATACTAATTAAAGCTTTTTCTTACCAGACTTTGATCATTTTACTGTAATAGTGAGTCACTGGAGAAACGATTTTCAAAATATTCCTTTGCCACAAGATGGTGGTCCATTGAGGACAGGAAGTACCAAAATTCATAAAATAAATACAAAATAATTAATTAAAAGTAGAATAAAAAACATGTCATTAAAATGTCATGAATTTATTAAAAGTTCATTTAAATGTTTAATTCATTAAATGCCAACTTATTTAATCCGTCAAAGTTGGCTGGGTGAAACCTGGCAAATCGATTGCAGAAAATGGATTTCTAGAGCTGGTGAACATGTTCCTATACTCCTTTTCTACTTTTTTTTTGATGCAATGTTTAGCAAAACTTCATTGGCAAGCAAGTATAAGTTCCAAATCCATCTTGTGAAGTCACTGCAGATTATTAAAATGTCAAAATCGTGCTCTGAGCTGCTAATTGAAGCAGCAAATTAGCTTGCTTTGGTCATAAAGGTAAAGTCACGTTGGTCACTTGGGAGCCTAAAAAATGGGATTATGAGATTTTGGACAAGCCAATAAGTTCGATTTTACAACATACATGACTGCACCACAACCAATATACAACCTATACGCTTCACTTCCACAGAAGTTCTCCGAAATGATCTTTGTATCTGGAGGCAAAGATACAGTAGTCACTTTGCCTTCTCAACAAAACAAAGCAAAAGTGAAAAGATGAAAAATTCAGTTTGTGGCAGTAATTTTGACAAGAGGACAAGATTTTAACAGAATTTTTTTTTCAATGTATCAAAATGTAACCTTTGTAGCAAATACAAAGAAAAAATCCTTTAAAAATAATCCAGACCAAAGGGTAGCAGACGAAAGGAAAGTTTGGGGGTTGAAACTCTTCAGGCATATTTCCTACCCCTGGCTGCAGATGAGAGAGAGAGAGAGAGAGAGAGAGAGAGAGGGAGAGTATGCTAAGATAGGAAGTATTATTTTCCTAAATGGAAGGTGTCAGATGGTCACGCTAAGGTGATCGGCTGTTCGAGATCACTGCTTCCCATCTGCAATTTGTGACGTGTGAAAGATTCAGCCCAAATGTGCTCACAAACTGGAAATCCACAGCACTTTTTCTTATCGCCGCCAAGCAAGATAACCAGCTGCTCTACAGATCAGGGAACATATCATATTAATATCATGGAGAGCTGCGATAGCATCTTGTTTATAAAAGTATTTTTGTTAACTAAGTGTGGTGGGACGACAACCTCTGCATCTGCTTTTTAAAATACAATTTTAGAGGGGAAAAAATAAAAGGCTGCGACTAGGCCATCATCGTGTGGAAGAGGAATTATTCTGTTTAAATAAAAGAAATTGGACATAAATATTTATATTTGTTTATCGGGAATAGACGACAAACAGCTACTAATTACAGTGAATAATGTTCTCTATCTCCTGTAATTGTTTAAATGTTCTTCTTAACATTTGAACCTAAAGTAAAAACATGCATGTTCCGCTTTAAATACTTCCTTGACCTTCATGTCTAGTTAGTTATATTTGAGTCTAAATAGGAAAAATCAAATTGCTTAAACATTATATATTTCAGAAAATCTACAGAATTCGATGAAGTTTAAGCGATCCCCAGACTTTTAAGTTAGACAGAAGAGGAGGAAATGCTTAGGATGTTATTGTGATTCTCAATGGTCTTCATCTATATTATCAACCCCATTCATATGGCTCAATAGGTTCCTACTCCACCAATTTAAAACCCTTAGTTTGTGCAGTAGGTCCATATAATCTAGTTTTGACATATGACCGGTAAACACCACTAGAAGTCCTGTCGACAAACTACTGGTGAAGCAAAGACTTATTTCTTAAATTATATATTTCCTTTGTATGATAGTGCAGCATTTGTCTTACTGTGCACTGACATTGTGTGTGAGTGATTTATAAGTGAATGGAAAGACACGGTCTTGAATTTGTGCAACAAAAAAAGAGTATTGTGTGTTACGATAGGGATAATGCAATTTTGTTTTTGCTGCCAGCAGTACTTTTCAGATGTATTTTAAATTTCTCTGATATATGCAGCTAACCAATCTGGAGCTTTCTCTAGAGTAGTGATGTGTATAATCTGGAGGAAAATTTGAATGAACGATAATGGCAGACTAGATGGTCACACCTGACTTCACTTTTTAGAGTTTAGAATTTCTATAGCATCCAACAGGCGACGTTCTGGGCATTCTTGGTGTGATCACTGCTTTAGAATCACTACAACTCACCACCCTAACCTCAAGCCCATTTTTAACTAATTATTTCAGAGCTTTTGGTTGTTAAGATGCATATTCCATATTCAGAGCAGGTAGCAACTGGTTCATTTGAATGATTCAATATAGTTTTTTTTTTACTTTTGAATCTTATTTTCAAAAGATAATGCAGAATGGAATGTGAGCATTGTCTCAGGCACATATGGACTCTTATGGGAAGAGGAAATGGTGAAACTTGGGTCAAGTCAAATTTTTACAAATCTAATTTGTGTAGATGCTATTGTTTTCC
Source organism: Danionella dracula (assembly GCA_900490495.1). Taxonomy (NCBI): domain Eukaryota; kingdom Metazoa; phylum Chordata; class Actinopteri; order Cypriniformes; family Danionidae; genus Danionella; species Danionella dracula. The sequence continues at coordinate 9,019,724 of UELW01000889.1, forward strand.
AAATCCCTGAAATAAGGCGATAATGATATTTTCTATGGTAAAAAATCCAGAGAACGAAGTATCTTCCACAAATCCTGAAAGTCACTAACCCCAGCTCGAACTTACTGTACTTCGAAAAATTTGGTTGAGAAAACTACTAGTAAATGGTTGTCTACAACACCGCTGGTAACCCTGCAACACTTGAAAAAATTCCAACACATTCTTGAAAAAGTTAGTTAGTTAGGTAGTCAGTTAGTTAACAAAATTAATACAACATTTGGGGAAGTTTTACCATGGAATTCCTAGTTTGTGCTTAAGTTTAGAACCAGAAAGTTTTTGAGACTTACAAATATTATCCTCCGTCTATAAATTGAAATCATTATTAAAGGCAAAGGTAGTTATTTTTGGGAGACAATGTTGGCATTTAAAAACCCAACATGTCTCTTAACCAATAGCATCGCGTCCCTAACGTCACAGCTCCTGCTGATTGGTTAGAAGGTTGTTTGGGTTCTTTGAAATCACATCCTAAAGCATTTTTAAAATGTGCATACTTCACATTTAGGGTACAAAACTGAGGTTTTTCTAATTTTGTATAACCCAAACAGAGTACTTGACAAAGCACACATTGCATCAACAACAACAATCATGTTTATTTCTTTTAATTTAATCAAACAAATTCAAACTGCATCTCCTCACAATATAGCTACGAGACAGACGGTGAGAAAGACAGGTTTGAGGGTAGCAGTGTGTGCACCTTCGGGAGCAGCTGGGCCTGGAGGACAGAGGCATGATGGGATAGCGGAGGAACACTGGCATGTGTGTGTGAGCTTGTGTGTGCACCCTCAGGGCTGGCAGCAGCAGAGGTGCGGTGTGTGTGAGCGCGGTGGAGCGGTGGTGGACGCAGTGGCGCGATCACCTGGGGAAGGTAACGCAGCCGAGCAGAGCTGATGCTGATTTCTGGGGAGAACAGGGGGGATTTGAGTCCTTAAAGCGCCACCCAAACACCCTCAGACTCACTCTAACATGGATATATTTCTACAGGAAAATATGAACTAAGAAATGTACAGAGTGTGAGATAGATGACAATGATTTTTTAATCATTTCTAAGTTAAGAAAGATCCTTTTATTCTGAGAGCAAAATGAAAGACACCTGAAGAGAGGAAACGTTGAATTTCTGCTCTTTTGTTCCTCCTCCTGTAAGACTGTGTTATGTGTCTAATATGGTCAGCGCCACACAATTACTCCCTCCAGTGAAAAGTGAAACAAACGCAGGGCATGCAGAGTGTTTAGAATTATCTTCACTGCCTGGATAGTCTGACAATAATAACTGTACTGTAGCTCCACGTCAAGCTCAGCTAGCACGTATTAAAAAGTTTGGGATAAAAATTCAACATTCTGGCATTTTGCCACCTCCATACACAGACTTAAAATATTCACAGACACTGTTTCTATATTTTATACAGGAAACAGCAGCTCTTCCATGCATCAGAAATTGCATAATATGACCCGTTTTAGAGGTTTAAAATTCCAATGCGACATTCTGGTTTATAAATAAGAATATATGCTTAAAGGTTTATTACAGGCTTCAATGCACTGCAACACACAGTACTAATATACAGTGTTATTAATCTCATTTCAGATTTGATGCTGCTCTGTTTGAAAAACAGTTTATTGGTGTGTGTAAATCAAGTTTAAAAGTTTCTGGACTGCTTTTGTTCTTGCTAGATAAAGAAGAGGTGCTCTTGGACTTTTTTGACCTAATTTTTAAAGCATCACAAACCCTTAAAACATTCTAGTGAGCATAGTGATACATTGGTCTCTGCCTGCTGAATAATAATCATAATCATAAAAATCATAATAATTTTTATTTAAGGCACTTTCATGGCACTCAAGGACACCATGTACAGAAATGAAATAGAAAAAATACAGAGAAATCAACGCCATTAGACATAAAGTAGACAATAAACCATCAGCAGCTCAAATATACAGTACATTTATAGAGAGAAGGCCTGTCTTAAGAGATAGGTCTTCAGATTGTTTTTTTGTCAGTGATGGACTGTTGCAGACCCAGTCTGGAAGCTTGTTGCAGAGCATGGCAACCACACAGCTAAAGGACCTGTTTTGGAAGGATGAGGGGCACAATAGATGAAGAGAAGTGTGTACAAGATGTCATTCTGATCATTAAGAGTTAAGTCAGGTACGGAGAGAAGTTTACTGAGGGCTTTGTAGGTTTGGAGCATAACTTGGAAGTTAATGTGCAGCTTCACAGGGAATCAGTATAATTCCTGAAGAACTGGGGTGATGTGGTCTAATGTGGGCAAACTGAGGTCCGACGTACGGCGTCACGGTGGCGCAGTGGGTAGCACGGTTGTCTCACAGCAAGATGGTCGCTGGTTTGAGACTCGGCTGGGTCGGTTGGCATTTCTGTGTGGAGTTTGCATGTTCTCCCCGTGATCGCGTGGGTTTTCCGGGTGCTCCGGTTTCCCCACAAGTCCAAAGACATGTGGTATAAGTGAACTGAGTAAGAACGATTGTCTATAGTGTTAAAAAAAGTTTTAGGTCCAATTTTATTTACCTTTTACATGCTGCCATTAGTTTCCCAGTGATGGGTTGCAGCTGGAAGGACATCCGCTGCATAAAACATATGCCAGAGAGTTGGTGGTTCATTCGGCTGTGGCGACCCCGAAAGGGAAGAAAGCCGACATGAAGATGAATGAATGAATGAATATTTCACGTATTTAGTTTTTGCACTTTTTGGATTGAAAGGGGATGTTGACCGAACCTACATTCTTGTCATTGTTGATGCCATTAGGTTTCTGGTAATAAGCTAAATTAAAAACTGAGAGAGATCCAATCAGAAATTTGTTTTGTGCAAAAACTGTATGAAACTGTACTGAAAAATGCTCAAGATTGGAGTCTCCCTGTACCTGCAGTCAGATGCAGATCTCTCTCCTCCTGTAAGAAGGGAGTTGTTGTGAGACATGACACACAAATGTGTAATTTTTAAATGCAGCAATCGTAAGTATTGTTACCGTTCCCACACAATGCATGAGGACATGGTTTTGGGTTTAGCCCTTCAGCTGTGGATGATGCATGTCAGCGAATAAGCCGTATTTATTCACCGTAACTCCTTTTTTCATGCAAGTCCCTCTACCTGTCATCTTATTAACTTACCGCTGACCACACCGCCTTTCCCTGGGATTTTCCAGACATAGGTGTGAAGGCACCCTGCTGGTTTAGTATTTTTTTCTTGATAAGTCCACAGTGAATTCTATGACACAAAACCACAGAGGACCTTTTCACTTTGAACAGTTCTTTGCCTCATAAGACAAGACCGTGCTTCGAGTGCACTTTCATATTTGGCATACATTTTGTCGAAAATGACATGCCAAATATGAAAATTTTGGTAGCTGCAGACGGAACGGCTCATTTTTGCAGAGATTTCTATATATTGGCCCGTTCAGTTGATTTTATTAAACCCCTTTTTTCAGTCCAGGTCGGTGGTTTAGTGGTTTACAAGCAGGACATGTAAGACGCAGCTGTGACTGTTTAAGGTATTTTTGAAAAGTCTGAAACATATTATCACTTTTGCGGTTTGTATTGTTAAAATAAGTTCTGTTCAAAAGTACTCTATTTGGAGTCTGGCCCTTTTAATGATCCTTAGCTCCTGCTGAAATTTCTTTTTCTTGTTATGCAGAGGTTGTGGAGCCCTCTACAACTTCTTCAGAAGTAAATCAGGACAGCATACTTCTGTCACTCAATCTGGAGAAATATAAATATAAGTTAACTGACTAGGAGTCGTCTACAGCACTCTAAGCTTTGTGGAATGATGAACAAAGCAGCCTGAAAAGCGCTAGATTGTTTTTTTTATCGATTTGTGATTATTAAAAAAGAAAACCTAGATGGATTAAGGTTTTAGAAAGTTACAACCTTTCCATATACACATTAGTAACGACAATGGTATTCCCAATTTCTAAAACTTTAACATAGAATCAGTAATTAATACACTAGATCTACTGTATAAAAAAATACACCACACAGCTTCACTGCAATGTTCTCCATATTATATTTAATGTAAAATTATTCTTGAAGAAACTACATTCTTGTCTTTTTGAGGACTCATTCATGCTAGTCTAAGTACCCGACCACGATTGCTCCAAAGTACACAGGTATTGTCATTAATAGAGATTTTGCCAAACGTAACGTGTGTTTAATTGCCGTCAGGGCGTTACGACTGAATCCGTCCTTCAGCATCTGCATTGCTGAGCTCCTCTCCCCCTCGTTTTCTTCTCCTCTTTCTCTGTTACCCATGGAATTGGTACCAAAGCCTTCAAGACGTCCCTGGCATCAGCTCGTGCTTGGCTGGCCACGTAGTAGACTGTGAGTTTCCTTTAAACAGCTGTAATTTGTATTTCCAATCACTGTGCTGATTTCTGCTCATTATATTGCTGTTTCACACCGGTAAGTGAGCAAAAAAGTTTGGATTGATTGACTCTAATTAACTAAAAAACGTTCCGAGCCAGGGGTTTATTACCATGCTAGCTAGCCACAAATGTCAGAGACTTTCACAAATTATTATCCTGTTAAGATGAATGTGTGGGGAGGCAGGCAAGTGTGGAGACAAAGGGAACATATATTATTTTCAGGACAAATTTGTTTATCGCTCGTCGTTTTTACCTCTCTTTTTTCACATTTTCAGGTGGTGTCTCATTTTCCAATTAAATACACACAGACTTGGCATCTGTACACATTTTAATGGTTGTCATCTCCAACGTGCAACACAGTACAGGAAAAAGTCTTTAGGAATGAACCAAAAAATGATGGAACGGAAATCACACAAGTGATAAACAAGATGCCATTCGTTTAAGATTGAAAGGTTGAAAAGTTGATTGGGATCAAGTTTGTCTCCATGTCTGTTTGCTATAATGGAACCAACCTCGAAACAACCCCAGAGCAGGACACACAAACGCAATCTCAGAAGTGTGGACTGGTATCAGGACACACTCTCGCTCCGACGGTCTCAGAGGTGCCAGACGAATCTTGTTCACTGGCTTTCAAGAGAAAAGCTGTGTTTCCAGTCATCCATTAGCTTCTCTTTCGATACTCTCAGTTTAGAAAAGACTTTTATTGCTGTCAGGGGAGCGTGCATGCTTCTGAGCCTTTTCATCCGTGTCAAATGAAACTTCCAACACTTTAGACGGGATATACCAGATGACATTTCCACTTCTACATAATCAACTCACAGCTTTCCTACTGTAGCCACATAGTTGTAGTCTTTTTGATTTCAGGACATGATCAGTTTTAACTGAAAGCGAGAATGTGTGTCGTAAATAGTTTGTTTTAGATGATGCGATATATTCTCTCAAACTCTTCTCTATTCTTAGGACACTCACTCCTCGCTCCTCTGAGGATTTTGTCACTCATAGAGCTTCACATCTTCAGTTATATGCTCTTTAGTAAGATTTCTTTTCTTTAAATAGAGTTAGAGTTTGGTTATTAGGAGAGACGCTGGCACTTGAGAGAGAAGCAGTCTCTGGGGGTTGACTTTAATCTCTCTTTCACATTATAGTCTGCTATCAAACAGCACAACAATACTGTCCCTAAATTAGAAACCATTACCTGGATAAAAAAAACAGTGCAGCATGTATGTTTCATTGCTCCTGTATTGTTGTATTCTTTCATCTGCATTTATTTATTTTATTCAGACTCTGTACTGCTTTTGCTCAGCATGTAGTGAAGCATTGCTTTAAAAATGCTTTATGAAATAAAGTTTATTATTATTATTGATGGTTATGGTTGTTTTTAAGGTAATGTATTTAAAGGATACAAAGTAAACAAGGAAAGATTATTTACCATTTTATTCATTCATATTTTAATTGTCTGAAAACAATGATCAGTCAATGCTATTACCCTTCATTTAACAAAAATGTTTATTTGATCCTTCACAATTCCATCATCAATCATCCAGAGCAAATCCAACAATGAAAACTAGAAATGAATCAAGGAAGTTTTAATTCATTTGTGATTTTTGCGTTGTTGTTATTTTCCCTACTTTTTCTCCCAAAGTTATTTTTGTGGAATAATCTTTATAGCTTCAGGGTTACTCAGTAAACTGTACTGCTATTGCAGAGTGAAAAAAAAAACACACAAAAAAAGTGACCTTGCTGTGAGACGACTGTGCAACCTACTGCGCCACCGTGACGCTATATATATATATATATATATATATATATATATATATATATATATATATATATATATATATATATATATAGCGTCACGGTGGCGCAGTGGGTCGCACGGTCGTCTCACAGCAAGTTGGTCACTGTTTTTATATATATATATATATATATATATATATATATATATATATATATATATATATATATAGAGAGAGAGAGAGAGAGAGAGAGAGAGAGAGAGAGAGATTACATAAACACTATACTATATATATAAAACACTGACGAGGTGAATTTGTGCTCCACTTTCTAACCCAATATCTCCAACATGGCATCCGGTTTGATGAAGCTCTGTGAAAACAATCTGCAGTCTTTCATCTAAAGATGTTTTTGTAAATGTGTTTGTATTGACTTATTCTGATGATCACAATCCTTCTAGTGCATCATATTGGTCAGCTTGCTGTTGAAATGTGCTATTATAACACACACTTTGCATACTTTTTCACGTACTGTAAGTTTGAACTTAAGCAGCCTCCTTTAGGAGTACACACCTATAAATATCCTGCATTCCTTGTCTGCTTATAAAAACCTGTGCACACTTTTTTTATTCCCATTTTTTTCATGTAAGGAAAATTAAGCATACACATAAACACTTTGGTTTCAGTGAACCCACTGGTCAAGAACAAGACTCCTGTTCTTGTGTTGTGTACAGCCACCAAAGCTGTGATTCAAGCAGCTTGACTATAAAAAAAATAAAAAAAAACAGAGAGCGATGCGTTTGTGTAAAAGTCATGTAGCGGATTTGGCAGGCCGTGGAAAACACTTTTTGTTTTCATTTATAAGCATACATAGGCCTGTAAAATCTAGCTCATACATCAACTTTGATATCAAACATTCAAATGATAGAAACGTATAAAAAACTATTTTATAGGTAATCAGAATTGTGAAAGATTAGAAGGACTAAACACATTCCAACGTTTTTCCCTTTTAAATTTGTGATATACCTTCTCAGCTGCAATTCGTCAGACATGCAACAAACATATTTTTGGAATTTTTCATGTTATGGCAAGACACAAAAATGATAACATGTATAAAAACCTAAAGAACCTGGATATAAAACAGGAGTGAGAGCTACATGTGGATGGACTACGTCCTTTTTGTGAGGCTTGCATTTCACGGGGCTTGTACTGAACGCCAGTGGCTAGCATTCACACATCCCTCTGTGCATACTATTTACCCCTGGATCGCTTCAGGCTAATGTCTCAATAATTTTCTCTCTTTTTTTCTCCCTTCTTCTCAGGTCCTTCCCACAAAGGACTTGACTAATGATCCATGGACAAAATGAAGCATTCAAATTTATTCATTAATCATTCATCTCCAGCTCATTGAAAATGCTAAACTTCCACAAAATTAAGATTGAATATTGAAAAGTGATTGAGGGAGACAGCTCTCTGAGAAGACAGGGAAAGAGAGGATAAACAAGCGAGGGAAGACAATGAGAAAGGATGCAGAAGAAGAGCGAGGCCAAACCGGAGCCTGGTTAGGGTTATGCAGGTATGCTATCCGCTAGTTCAGGTCCGAGGGTTTAACTAGCTGTAATTAGATCCCAGAATCTAGAGAAGCGTAGAATTTCTGTCAACACAGCCCCCTAATTATTCTCTTTTCCAATTAATGGTGACATAGATTAATTATCTGATGAGGCAAAGCCAATTGCAATCATTCACCCCGCTAAAATGAGATCGTTCCTGACAGTAGCATGAAAGTCACCTGCTTCATTGTTATGGATTGAGCCGTGAGCGTGGGACAGGGCAGAGAGGGAGGCCTGCTGAGCCTTTAGCTGAACATCTTCCGGCTCGTTCCGTAGGGTTCTGGGCGCTGCGGAGGCTAGTTGAGTCATCTCTCAGAGAGAGGAGGAACTCGGAGAGGTGCTGGATGGTGCTTGATAACTCCTCCTGTTATCGAGCGAGAATAAGCAAAGGTGTGTGTGAGCGTTTTTGAATTATTAATAAGTACAAACCTGGGTTCAGACACTTTTAGTGCTGTTCGACTAACCGTAGTTTCTTGGTGTAAAATTATTCATACTTTTTCTGTGTGTTTGCATAAATGTATTTTGTATTTTTTTTACACCAAAAGTAAGATTTTTTTATATTTAATATTTATAAATAATTGTTTGCAATTGTATGCTTTCTCTAAATAAACATGATCCTTTATAAAAGTATCCCCAAAATAATACAAGAAAAATAAATTAAAATTAGATATTATTTTAAAATGGTAAAAAATTCTAATATTTTTAAAATTGGTATGTTTTTTTACTTTTAAAATTTAATTTCTACGTTTTAATACATTAAATTTAAAACCATGATATTAAAATAAATGCTGGAATGTCTACAAAATAATAATACAATTACAGGGATGGGTGTCCAAAAAAGTTAATATTTCTATTTAAATAAATCATTTCTATTTATCATCTATGAAATATCACGTGACAAGAAAAGAGAATTGAGTAATACAATTTTTAAATCACACAGCATAACCATGTGTTTAATTAAACACAAAATATTGATTCGTAAAATCTATTTAAAGATCCACAATAGGCAAAATGTAAAGCAAATCATTAAAAATGTGTTGATCTACAAAGTCTCCTCAAACACGGTCCAGCCACGACACGACTGACATGAAAAACATGTTTAAATCCTGTTACCTCAAGGTTTTTGATTCCTATCACTAGATTTGATCTTCATGAACATTGAGGGGTGTTTTTTTATTCCTTTCTTTAGGCTGTTCATTCATTCATCTTCATGTTGGCATTCTTCCATTTCGGGTCGCCAAAGCAGAATGAACCACCAACTCTCTGGCATATGTTTTACGCAGCGGATGCCCTTCCAGCCGCAACCCATCGCTGGGAAACATTCACGCACATTCATTCACACTCATACTCTGGACAATTGTTCTTACTCAATTTACTTATACCGCATGTCTTTGGACTTGTGGGGAAAACTGGAGCACCCGGAGAAAACCCACACGATCACGGGGAGAACATGCAAACTCCACACAGAAATGCCAACCGACCCAGCCGAGGCTCGAACCAGCGACCTTCTTGCTGTGAGACGACAGTGCTACCCACTGCGCCACGGTGACGCTTCTTTAGGCTGTATTAAACTTTACATTTTTGCATAATAAAGTGCTGGGTTAATGGAGTGAGAGCCGCTTACCAAGTGCCAAGGTTTCGTTAACATCATTTCTGAACCACCAAATAACCTCTTTTTGCCCACTTTGCCTCTCTTGTATTCTTGTAGAAGAGTTTTATTTACCCAAACACTGAACCTCGTTTGCTCTCTGCTAAAAGTATGAATGATATCACACATGCTACACCCATGTACAGTCAATGAAACTGAGCTGCCTCAGGCCGATGAGCAAACTGAGATGAAAGCAGCAAGGTTGTCTCCCTCTATAATCAGGCATTGTTCTAAAAACTGATGTGCTCTCTGGGAACTTTTAAACTTCATTTTCCAGAAGTAAGCTAAAGCCTCATCCTTTACGTATTAACTCTACAAAAATGTTTTCTGCCAAACCTTCCCTTGCATCTACCATTTTAGAGATTATTTGACATATAAAGTTATATAACACCTCTTCTTGAATCAAGCAATCTTTAAAAAAAACAATACTCATAAATTAATGACAGAGAATCATAACATGATGGTTCACATAAAGTGCTTCTGTGTGATGTTTTATTAATAAACATATTATATAATAATTTAAATATATAAAATTACTGTTTTTGTTAACTAGTCAACACTAAAGATGTGTTGTTTTTAACTCTTTCACTACATATGGACGTCACGCATCAGGCAGTATTTTTTGGCTTCTAAGGACTTGCACTCCAATTAAAGCCTATTGTCCATTAACTTAGACGTTTCTCATCCAATCAAATGATACATTCTGAAGACATTTCTCTAAACATGGCAGCACATCTTACCAAGTAGAGAAGATAGCAAGATTTTCAGAAGATGTTTTTGGATTTAAGATGAGATGGAAGTTATTAAGGAATTAGGGTTAAAAATGTTATTTAAAATACCAAACTAAATGTCAGGGTTTTTTTTCAAATGCATGCATCCATTCTTTGAACTTTACAAGGAAAAAAAAACAACAACCATTCAAACTATTTTATACACAGAATATCTTTCAAGGGTCTTCATCAGACAGCTGTTGATCTTGGCATATCCAGGGATGAAGAAGATGATGTACTTTTTCCTAAAACTGGAATAAAATCCAGGTCTGAAGAGGTTAAGAATAATACTGTCTTAGGGGTGCTTTAAAATTAGAGATGTCTCATTGATAGATTAAGGCAGATTTATTTAGTACTGTTCAACAGGAGACTATAACACATCACTCAAAGGAAAGAGGAAGAGCGGGTCAGCTTCGCGTGGGTTCAGTTTTGGGCTGTTTAAAAACCTCAGCATCCAGTTTTTCTATTAAACTGCCTCGCACTGTCAAGCGGCTTGGGAACTGAGCTGGCCTAGCCATGCAGAAATTTTCTGACTAACAATTATATCAGAAACAAGATCTTGGATTACGCTCCCCAGAGAGCAGCGCAGTGGGCGTTCGCTCCAATTATTACCGGCCATTCACAACTCTCCACTCTGCGTTCTGTTGTTAGCAATTGTCAATTATGCCATCCCTGGTGTAAACTAGCATAACCCGGAACTGAGTGGCCGGTCTCACTGCGGCGTTACCAGATGACAGGCTTGCATGCATTCTCTATTTCATTTCATTTCATTTGCTCTGTTATTTGTTTCTCAAGATGAAACGAGGCTGCATAAAGGAACATATACAACGCAAGATAGATCACTTAGAAGATTTTTTGCTTATACTTAAATTCTTATTTAAAAAGCACATTGTGAGAAACACATAAATTGTGGTCCAATATATGGTAAAAAAAATGTAAGTGCCTTGATATACAAAGTTAATGTAAATAAGATAATAGTTCTTCTTGTTTACTGGATTAAAAAAAAAAGAAATGTGGGTATTAGAAGCTTTTATAAAAGAGACTGCAATCCATCAGAGGTCACTATGACCCAATTTTAAAGTCAATATAAAATGTTTAAAATTCAAACCAAACTATGATTGCATTATGGGTGACTTTTAGAAAAAATAAATTGAAAAAGCAATGTGAAAATAAAGACAATTTTGCTTAAAGATTCCCAAAAGACAAAATAATAAAATAAAGACAAATTTGCTTAAAGATCCCCAAAAGACAAAATACTAAAATGTTCCAAAAATTACAAATTAAAAAGCAACTAGACATGTTCAATACTTATTTTCTCACATACAACCTTAAAATATGATTACAAACTGCAAAAGTTAAAAATACCTCATATTAGAAAGACCAGCACACATTTTCAGTTCTGAGGTGTATCTCTTGACAGAATAGGACGCTTTGACTCGCAGAATTATTGCTCAGATTCAGACGTTTACTGTATTTGAACCAAGTGAACCAAGTCTAGCCATGTCTGAGGTTTGGAGCTTTCATTGTGCCATGGAAAGATGTTTCAAGCAATTATTCAAGCAAGTATTTACCAGCAAAACCAGCTCAAACAGGTGTAATTACAGCTACTGAGCTCACAAATAGGACACTCCTTTATTTGTGACGTGACTAATTTTGTTGAAAGTTGCCTTGGTTTTTTCAATCTTTCTTATCGAAAGTCGCCTCGTTTGGACAGAGATTGTATAGTTGTATTGCATTGCTAGTAAACAGTGTGGCTCTGTCATTTACCACTAATACATAGACACTTAAAGAGACAGAAACTTAATACTTTTGAGTACCAGAGTACCATTAATTTGTTATCAACATGTTAGCAGTCTCATGTATTAGTTTCTCAGTCTCTCTGATTTCATTTGTATATCATTTTGACGCTCCTGAAAAACTCTGCGGCTTAGGCCCTCATTTAAGAAGCAACTTGAAGGCCTTTATTGCTGTTCAATATAAGCTGGTGTGTTTTGGTTGTGTTTTGCTCTTCAGTAAGAGCCATAGGGAATTCATTTTTAAATTAACCATCATTTCTTTTCCTTTAATAAAACCCATCCCCATGGAGTTATACAGCTATGGTTGAATCACTTTTCATTTAGTTTGTTTTTTTTTTGCCTTTACTACACATTACAATGTAAAGCCTCATCTAAACACTGCTAGTCTGTGTTGTCAAGGGAAGCAGATCAGCACAGAGCTGGGACAAAGTTTCGATTCAGACTACTCCCTTTGTCCTTCACACTCGGAGGAGCCTGAAGAACTCTGGTCTTCATGCTCCATTCACCAGCCTGACTTCCAGAGCCGAGGCGCAAACACACCAAAGCTAGCCTCATTATAAGCACACCTTCAACCAAGAATATGCTGGCTGTGTAGGACCTGTCAAATATACCATTATCCTACTATTGAAAAATATATTTTATAGACTAATGTCTTTAAATCTGTGTTTAAATATTAACACCATTAATAGAAATTAGAAGGAAGTTTCTGGGAACCCGCCATTTCTTTGTTGTACCAGAGAGGGTGCTATTGCACATTTAATGCAGAAACTTGTGGAAAAAAAAACAAGGAAATAAGTTCAAAATTCAGAAAGCAAACATCTAATCAGAAACAAATAATAATAAAGTACTTCTCTGGAGGTTTCCTTCCTTAACCTATATTCCAAGTTCAGCTTCAAAAGGAGGTTTGCCTCTTAGTCCTAGTCATTTATTTGGTCAAAATGGCTACTTGCTCTTTGGTTGAGAAAGCATGATATGGCTCCCTACTGCCCCCTGTGGTCAGGATCAACTTAACGGTCAATACTGAAGCTCCCACACCGATAATTGTACTTGCAAGATAGATTCTTGATAGTGGGTAAATAATTTTTTTTGAGCAATTTAGTTCTTAAATATCCATTAAGAAATAAAATCAAGTTTTCATTAACTTTGAGTTACTACAACCCCCCAAATCATTTTTCTTTTGATTAACAAAAAGTGCATTCTACATAGGTAAACCATCTTAGATGTATTAGGGTTTAACCTGAAGGTGCTCATTGTATTGAGTGGAATACTTACAGTACAGTGTGTGTGTTAGTGTGTGTTTGCGGGTGTGCTAAAGAGCCCATACCTGGAGGGCTTTCATTTTCTGGTTGTTCTGGTTGGAGAGGGTCTGGAAGCGAGCCAGCTCTGCCTGGCTGTAGACGCTGCGCTGTTTGAAGTATTTTACCAGGGCTTTGTGCATCCTCTCCTGCAACAAAGAAAGCTGGAGGAGAAAGAAAGAAAGAAAGAAAGAGGGAGAGAAAGAGGGAGAGAAAGAGAGGGGGAATTGGTAAGGCAGGAGAGGAAATTAATGGCAGTGTTCAAGAAGAATGATGGAGGGGAATAGAGAAAGCAGTCAATAGCCCATTCTGCAGTACACGGGGCTGACAGGAATTTCACAGTCTCTTGCTCTCTCTGCCCACTCATGTGCACTGGGTGGAAACCAGTCACATCTGGCTGCCAGGATGGGGGGTTAATTTTCTCTAAATGCTTCAGCGGGTTTGTTCTAGCTCAGGCAAACTCGCTGACTGCAAAGCTGATGAGTAAAAGATTTCGACTTCACTCACTTTAACTTTATACCAATCCCCTCCAGACATATTTTACACATACACCAAAAGTCATGAACCCCCCGCCGAAACAAGAAATTATTCCTAGTACAATGGGAAAAAATGAGTGCGTGTCAGTGTGTGTTTGTGTGTGAGAGACAGAGATTAGAGAAGAAAGAACGAAGAAAGAAAGCATGCTGCTCTCTTTATTATTTGTGCAGTTTTCCAGAAAAAAAGGGGGTTTCAATTCAGAAGGATGTCGTCCCTTGTTTCGCCTCATCTTCCTTTAAGCTTATCATTGCTTGGCAATGTGTTCTTCCAAGCATGTAAAACTAAAGCGAATTTGCATTGCCTTTTTTACTGAACGAGAACACAAACATCTTTTATGGCACTGTTTCAAAACCTGTACCATCCTATTAATTCCTGGAGAAACTACTTACATGAGGGCATTTTGAGTACAGATGCATGTTTGGACACTCTCCTTGTTTCCTGAATGATGAGTGTTGCTGTCTGAGATGTAGTGCTGCCATCAAGCCTTGTTTCCAATCATTTTCCTCACTTCCACTAGGCCCAGGATTTGTTCATTCAACGACTGTCAGGGGGCGCTCTAGCTCTAGCTCAGCAAAGTCTTGCATTTCTATTCTATGGTAACCTGGATTGTTCAAAAAACAAGACGACTACATGCAAAGTGCAAAAACAAGAATGTTATGGCTACCTATATTGTTAACAATGACTTTCACCTGTTGTTGTGTTTGATTCTTCCAGATTAAGATTCTTTTTTTTTTCTTGTGATTAAGCTATGACTTAAAAAAACACACACTTAGAGATATTCTGTCACAAAAAAAGCTCTTCAGAATCTATTTCTCATGTTGGGTCAAACGTAGATTTCAGAGCAAGTCTTTTATTAAACATCTGATAAATATTCTATTCACACTATTCATAAGAGCCTAAAGATACTCAGTGCAGCATGGGAAAACCTTTCAAACCTGTTAAGCTTTCATAAGAGTTTATATTAAACTGAGCTCAGCTTTGCCTAAACATCCACATGCAGTAAAAATATGTAGAACTGTAAGAAAAGAGAGAGAGAGAGAGAGAGAGAGGGAGAGAGGGAGAGAGAGAAGGAAAGAGAGAGCGAGAGCAAAAGTGGCTGGAAACAAACAACAAACTGTAAAAAGCTGAATAGTGAGTGAAAGAAAATCAGGCTTTGATCACGAGCGTGGAGAATCCCGTCCACAGGATTTGCTTTTGCATGCATTTCTCACTTGATAACATTCATGTAGTTAGATGAGGAGTTGTACGAGTATTAGTCTTTCAGGGAACAAACAATGTGTCTCTCTCTTGACTTGAATAACAAATCATATTATGATGATCTGCAGCTCAACAAATGCTCTATACTTAAAGTGACAGATTATTTGTAGATCAGTATAACTAGTAATAATCTCAGAAGAAAATAATAGCCTGATATTCTGCAGACTGTTTTCCTTTCTTTTGACGTAATGCTTAATATATACATAACATGTTTTATACCTGGATTATTCAAATGTTTACATTGGTGTATATTACATATTCAATAAATGTACATTTTAGTTTTTTCTTGTGTAGCAGATTAAGAGTTTTAGAGATTAAGAGACACTAAGAGTTTAATCTGTTGTTTTCATTACAAGCCCCTGAACCTACGCTGAAATTGTTTGAATATTAATGGAACTGAAAGGTTTGTACGAGACACAACAGATACAGGACTGTCACCACAATATGGCCGACACGATGCTGCCAGATTTGTTAAAAGACTCATACAAGTTACTTTTCTAATATTGCCTGGCTGCAAGTTTTATTTTTGATTTGTATAATTAATTTCAGGAGGAGATCAGGATTTATTTAGCCAATTAGCTTGAGGTTTTTCTGTTTACCCTGCCACCACCCCACACAGTTTACGATCCCGGGTCTCTTTGTGAACCCAGGTCTCTACTCAGGGAGCTTGCCCTTTACGATTATTTATGCTCACCAAATTTAGGATTATGTAAGTTAAATGCCTAAAATGTTTATTAATCACACTTTTTGAGTGCTTGTTTCCTATAAAATCAGGCTGTTATCAGTCTCACGTGCGAACCGATTACGGCCAAAAGGGGTCAAGAGATTTACTCAAAATTCAAACCAGGGGTCACAAACTCAAATTCCGGAGCGCTTTTGTTCTGACCCTGTTTCTAGACACATCAGTGACCAACAGGAGCCTAATTAATGGAATCAGGTGTGTTCACTCTAAAATTTGAGTTTGAACTCATGTAGAAATTTGCTAATGTAACTAGGTCAGCTTTAAAAATGTGGAATTTAGCTGTTCAGACCGTCTTTAAAACTTTCAATACTCTTTTGATATTGGCATGAAAATATGTGGGTTCCAAGCAAACACAAGGAGTTGCTAACATTGCAAAAAGGGCTAAGAAGAAGACAGTGCGTGTGTCCAATCCCAGGAGATTTGCTGGTGAGGTCGGGATTAGGCACTGTACATACTCACAATCTCACAAGTTCTCTGTATTAACCAGATTTAAAAGAATATGGACAATGCGGTGCAGCTTCATTACAGCAGATAATCATAACGTTATACTTTCCTTTTTTGTCTAATTTGTATTTTACCGAGCTGTGATGAATACCGGCAAACCCACCCATGCCATGTGATGGACGCACTGTCATATTAGCATTTACACAAACTTTTCTCCGATGTTGATCCTTGAAAGCATCTGCATCTGCTATATCTGCTCCTCTCTCTCTCTCGCTCGCCCACACACTCACACACCAGAGCAGTCATGATGCTTATCTTCTGATTAGATTACAGCAGTGGCGACCAACTGACTGCCCAACGAAAGCCAAACACATACGATGCTTTCACGCTACTCCATGCAAAGTCCTCCTGATCACTGTTTAGCATTCCTGCTGTCTATCGCTGATTGCAAAGATAGGCAGGCAGATCGTTCACTCGTTTATGAAATCGCCTCGATAGCCTCTGATACGGGGAGAAATGGTACCTGCTTGTGGTCTAGGATGTTGGTCTCCGCTTGGTTTCTTTTGTTTATTGCACACACCACTTCCTGTCTGACGATCAGCAGTGCTTTCTGGAGATCTTGGTACTCCTGAGCTAACTTCACATTGTCTTGCAGGGGTTTTTGTAGATTTGCCTAAAAGAGATTTTTGGACAAGATTAGGAATTGCCAAAATAAATGGCAAACATTTGAAAATGCTTTATGCGTTAACTCTAAAACTTTAACAACAACTGAATCATGCACCCTTTTGCTAGGATTCTGAAGCCAGGCGATAGCTTTTACTGAGGATGAGACTGAAATGTAAGTTATTCACTGATAATCTTTTCCTCCAGTGGACTGTTAACCTCTCTGACCGGATCAGTGAATCGATGAGTTGAACTGGAGGACTGGATTTCTTTGATTCATGAACAAATCATTCAGTTTAGCGAGCTGAATCTGCTGATTCATTAAAATAGCTGATCAAAAGAATGAATAGTTCTTGATGAGACAATCATCAAGAGGATAAAAACAGTTACATACAAATAAGATAGGTTTTGTTTGTAAGCATGTACATTTGTGTCGGTTCTGATGAGAAATGAGGTCTTATAAAAGCCTTAACCATTGCATAAAAGGAAATTTATATCTCTATTTGGCCAGACATAGTGCTATAAGCTTCCCATTCACTTCTGTTCAAACACACATAACATTCTTATACCAGAAATGCAAGCCTTCAAGATCAGTTGATGTATTTTACCCTCAGAAAGTTGAGCTGGACTGAACTTTAAACAGAGAAAAGCCACGATCTTATACACAGGTGTTCAGAATGAGTGTGAAGTGTGTGCATCACGCTATTATTTGGATGAGTTAAATGATCAGTTCTGTCATTTTCCTGTTATAATGGCCGCATCATCATTTGTCAGGAGTCGTTTTTTCTGACTATTCAGAGTGCTCCAGTGAGACCCATTTAACTGCATTTCCCAGCCAAACACTAGAGATGAAGTGTTTGTGGTGTCTGCCATTGATATATAACAGCGCTGCAGCCAATCAGCATGGAGTTTTCTCAGCTGCTGCTTTGTGCACATTTCCCTCTACAGGAGGATTGCACCAGCAGTGAGTCATATTGGAATTTTGTCCAAAATTTGAATATTATCAATATGTTAGAAGTTTCCTTGAATTTACAAAGATCCAAAAACTGGAAGGTGTAAATCAGAACTGCAGATACTTGAAGGAGCTATATAAAGTAAAAAAATGTATATGAATACACCAGCAGAGGAAGCTCTCATATGAGATCGCTCTCACTCTCTTTCAGTCACCATATCGACAAGTGTGTTAACATGTACACAATAATCACGATAGCTGTCAGTAACTGGCTTCTCAAAAAAAGAATTGTGTAAAAGCCTAAAGTACAAAAATAAAAAAATCATGAAAAAGTGCAGCCACAGACCCAAAAAATGTGAAGCGATTATGCTAGCTAAGTAAATAAAAGGAAATCTATTGTATGAAAAGATTTAGGTACAGCATGAACATTTCTTGGTAACAATCTATGTGTAGCCGTTCTCATTTTGGTTGTTACTTAAATACTTAAAATCATCCCCTAGTGTTTTTGGTTGTATCTCGTAAAATAGCTCATTATCGTCATTCTGGTAACGCGTTTAAAGCTTTTGGGTATTTTATTCCACAGCTACACTATGTTTTACATATTTTTGAGCTATTCGATTGTAAAGAGAAAACAATTATTAAAGTAATCACATTAAAAAAAGCAATTCAATCAAATGTAATTGTCGCCCAGCTTACTGGATTCATCTCACCCAGCATTGAGGTCAAAACTTGCACACCATGAATCTAACGATTGTATAAAATAAATGTACAAATACGTGCACACAGGGTCTCCAAAGAGCTTCTCCATGGCCTCTTTTTACGTTATTGAAAAATAATTTTAAAGCCTGGTCTATGTTACTTAGTACAACAACCAATGCACATTCAGAGTGTAACTTCTACATTGTTCATTTCACTGAGAGCCATTGTTTCTGAATGTTGAGTTCTTGATCTTTAGTATGCACTGTTTGCAAAAAAATTCTGAGAAGATGAGAGATACTAGACTGAATCCAATCACGCATTTTCAATACACACGATGGATGTTCTCGAACGTACGCCTCTCCCCGTTGTTTATGGGCAGAACAAAACTTCAGAACTCGGAGTGTTTCCAACGCTCTGTACCAAACTCATCAGACGTTTAGCTAGCGTTCTGCTGGGGTGAGGTCGGAGGCTGAGACTACCTGGCACCTCACATGGACAGCTCAAACTTGCTGCCTATCCTGGTGTCGGTTTGTTCAATAATTTTAGAATATGCTTTAACTATGTCAGCATGAGTTTGAAAATAGGCTAGGAACATTGCTTTTGCTGTACATTTTTATTTGGCAGATTTTTTTTTCATGCTCATACTGATTAATATATGTTTGCATCATGTTTTTTGTAGTTTGTTTATTCTCAAAAACAACAAATAGACCTATTTGAAAGCACCTATTCTAGCAATCATCCTGGACAAAGAAGCCCATGAGAAGAAATTACAGTAAATAGCTGTATGATTTACATGACTCCAGAAAATCCACAACTCCGTGTTTGAGCGAGGGAGAGAGTGGAGCTTCTGCTCTACCTGAGAACCAGGAATAATGAAGTGTGTCTTGGTAGTAAAAGGAGTCGGCGCTAAACTGATGAGTTGAACCTATAGCTCTGAGAGTGGCAGTAAACATGACAAATGCCGACTATTGATTTAGAGCTTAATTACTTCATGCAGCGCTGACAAAAGCCGTCTGATGCTTCTCGCAAATGTAAACCGGACAAATTACACTTCATTGGCTGTAGGAAACTGATGGTGTCTGCACTTTGCATCTGAATGCTTTTTACTCATCGAGCACCAGAGTTCATCGAGTAAAAAAGCAACAAGAGAGTTTGATGAGAGGAGAGCAAAAGAAAACATTTTTAGGGCGTGTGAGGGTGTTACTTGAATAGATTCAATAATGATTGTATGACGAAAATCTAACTGAGCTGCAAGAGCTCATGCGCAGGAGAATTCACACAAAAGCATTATTCTCTTATGGTTCATGCTTCATTTCTTTCTACTGTTTACCATGGCTGAAGATGAAACAGTGGGTATTCAATTATAAAAGTGGGTGAATTAATGGGGAATATTACTAATAAATAAAAAAATCTACGCGTTAATATCAATAAAAGAGCTGGAAAACAAAATATCCACATGGGAAAATTCTAGTTTAAAACAAACCAGGACTTTAAGTTTGACTTTTACACATATACAACTAACCCACCACCCACCTTAGGCTTTATATAACATGAACATTGTGTAAAGTCATCCCTAGGTAAACAAGCCACTGTTATATTTTTATATATATGTATATATATAAAACTGTTATAATTACAGTATCATTATAGGGGTTAAACCAAGCTTTATTTACGGAGGGTCAAAAATGGGAAAACTGATGCATTTGTTGGATCTGAAATGGATCTTTCGGGCTGCTAAATGCCTCTCACTCGAATAGCCACACCCCTAATTATGCAAAACTTTCTATCTTAATATAACTTAAACAAAAAAATAATATCAAGAATCACATCCCTTAAAGTTATCATGAAGGTCAATTCAAGCAATATGCATAAAAACAATTTCAGCTTTATTTTTTAAATTTTTTTTATTTTATCAGTTTTATTTTACCATGGCAGATAACGGGAACCTTCTCTCTCCTGGAGTCAACCTCAAGCGTTCAGGCGACTATAGTATCTGTCATTTCTTCATGCACATCAAGAAAGAAAGCCAATGGTTGCCCCTTTGACATAACTAGGAGCTTATAAATGGGACAAATACAATTAAACTAAGGACTAACGAACAGGTGGGAGAACTGATCAGGATTGGTTGAGATAATGAGAAGGGAGAGGTCAGTCGCCAAAAAATGATCATATATGGGAAACAAACAGGACTAAACATGTGCTCAATACAACAACAAGATCAGTACATATAAGTACACCAGTCATGTAACAAAACAAGACAAATGACTGGAGAACAAATAAATATAACCTGACAAGACAATTAAAACCAGAGATAACTAAAACCAGTGTACTCCAACATTGGATTGAACACAAAGCCTGGTTGTGAGCTTTACAGGAGCTGAGAATTCAACCACCATGCTATACATTAAACTGAATGAAACCCAATGGAGCAAGCAGCATCAGGGTTCTGCTACCTAAACATTTAATTTAGGGGTAGAAAGTAGCAAAATCCTGACATTGATTGGATTTAAAATTACTCCATTTATGATAGTATGGAAGCCCGTCTTTCTAGGTTTCTTACAGTGCCATTAATTTACTGGAGCTGCTTATAAGGCAATTTTTCTGAGATTGAATATAATTCCCCAAAACAAGTATTTTAGTTGAATTGTCTGAAAATTGTGAATGTACTGTGGATGTACCATTGCCTTGCCCACAAATGTGAACTGTAAACAAGTCATGATCATAACTATGGAATAAAAAAGCTGGTTAGAAAATGCACAAACATTATATGACTTGAGTATGTGGTTAACATGGTATAATAGAGATAAATTAGAGAAACTGGTCCCATATAATGGAATGAATAATTGAGAAGTCTTGGGATTAAATAATCTGTGGATAAAACAGTTGAGGACGGTCATTAATATCACATGGTTACGGTCAGAGTATTTTTTATGCATGTCACAACTGAATGCTGTGCCTCAGGTCAGTCTCAGGCATTCTTCCACTGTCTCTCACTTCTAGCGTTTGGATCTGTGTGCTCTTTTATTGTTTCCTGTGAGCAGTCTCAACTTAGAGGCTCTCTGCTCTGCTGCCCTCGAGCATCTTAATGGCACACTGCCTCTCTGAGCGAGGACTTTTAATTCGCCTGCTGTCTCGCACCAACAACTTGTTTGGAGTTTTGCTGCTTCTGCGCGCATGGCGGATTAAGCCCCATTGCCTTTTCTTGTTTTGAACTAATGCATTCTTGATCACCGTTTAATGAAACTATATACCACATGGCGATTTCACATTAGATAAACCATGTGAGACTTTCATCAGGCGCCGGGCTCTGACTGAGGCCATCATCCCCTAACCCAACTTCCCCAATAAAGAGCACTTCCCCACAAAATGAAGCCATGATACGTGGCTTTCATGCAAAACACAACAGATTATCTCTGACGAAAAAATGATCAAGTCAATTATTAAAGAGAGTGCACCATTTAGTTATCAATTAATGTTCCAGAGTTAAAGTGCATTAGGCGAATGGTTACAAGCATACTAATTGCATTCTAAAGATTGAAGCACGCTCAAAGTGGGCAGGGCTAGGTTTCCCGATAACAATGTATCTTAGCTCTAGGGAGCGAACGTTACAAACGTTCCCCACAATTCAAGGTGCGTTTCTCAAACATGCTCTTAACGAGAACGTGTGCGATTGCCTTTTAAGTCTTAACAGTTGCTGTTTAGGGCGGAAGTGCTAAAATAACCCTAACCCTAACCCATATATGAAATTGAAGACTAAACTTTACCTGTTAACTCAGAGAGTGACTAAAATTGGAAAGCAAAGATAACTCATTCAGATCATGCTGCCATTAAAATGTGTCAATTAATCAATCAATCAATCAACCCATCAACCAATCAATCAATCAATCAATCAATCAATCAACCAATCAATAAATCAATAAATCAGTCAATCAGTCAATCAATCAATCGATCAATCGATCAATCGACCAATCGACCAACCGATCAACCGATCAATCGATCAATCAACCAATCAACCAATCAACCAATCAATCAACAAATCAACCAATCAACCAATCAAACAATCAAACAATCAAACAATCAAACAATCAAACAATCACTCAATCAATCAATCAACCAACCAATCAATCAACTACTCAATCAACCCACCAATCAATCAACCAAGCAATCAACCAATCAATCAACCAACCACTCAATAAACCAACCAATCAATCAACCAATAAATCAACCAATCAATCAACCTATCAATCAACCAATCAACCAACAAATCAATCAACCTATCAATCAACCAATTAATTAACTATTTGTCATAGCACATTTTTTGCAGTTGCTTTAAAGCAGCTTTGCAAAGGCCTAGTGTGGATTAATTTAGTTAAAAAAATTCCAGTCTTTGTTCATATTTTTTGGACAATTTCACTCAAGTCACTTAGCCACTGCTTGTTTTTACTGACATAGAATGTGTTTTATGCAGAATTTTCTCAGATAATTGCTGCATATAGAAATCTGAAAAAGTAAAGACAAACTTCTTTAATTACAAAACAAATCATTTCAGTGTTATATAAATATGTTATATATATTTTAAATGACCCAGATTGACCTAAAAAAATAACTCATACTGTGAGGGATTAATGATATTTTATAGGAGGTGAAGCAAAGTAGAGACAATATTTTCAAACAGGGTTAAAAGTCATCATACAAATAAGAAAAAGCTAATTGTGTAAGAAGACATTACAAATGAATGAACAGCAATAGGCACAAACAAGACATGCTTATTCATGGCTGGATTCCATGCAGGTCAGAAAGTAATTCAGATTTTGTAAAGCTTGTACTAATTTTTCCCATTTTGTTTCAGTGATTCACATTGTATGTGTATAATGTGTATAACACATTGTATCAATAATTTAAACCAAAATCCATTCATAAACATGAGAGTCGATATGAAAAGTTTATTGCTAACCTCTGATAGCCTCATGACAGCTTGGCGTTCAATGAGAAGGTCTGAATGAATCTGTGCACTGTGAGACTTTCTCTTTTCACAGCAAGTCAAATCTCTCTCCAAGTTCTCCATCACTTCTGTGGTCTTCCCATGTTTGAACATGACAGCCTTCGACACAGCCCTTAAAGAAGAGAAAAACAGTCCGAATCCGAAATTTACCAACTTAAAAACATCTGCAAAACCAGCTATTTCCTCTGTCTGCTCTTTTTACCTGAACTATTTTCATCCGGCTCTAATTTGACTTTGGTTAAGATGTTTGTTGGATTTCTGTTCATCAGTCTAATTGTCAGTGTCCATGTTTTCATTCCATTCCAGAATTTCCAGATCCAGTCCTGGTTTTTGTTTATACTCGGTTTTGGATACATCCTCATGTGCTAACTTTATTGTTTCAATGTGTTCCAAACCCGTTTGTTTCCACTCTTCACCTGTTATTTAATCCCCTCCTCATAATGCTATCACTGCCACACATAATATAATATAATATAATGCCACACGTCTTGGTTTGAAGTTCTGGTTTTGTTACACTCTTTGTTCATGATCTGTTATGTTGTTGTGCTCTGCTACCTGTTTCCTTGTTTCACATGTTCTTACGTGTTTGAATAAATGTTCGCAATTTTTGGCTCCAGCTAAGTTCAGTCGAGTTTATTGCTTGATCTTAATTTTTTTAGCAAATCTAATTTGATTTAAAATAGAACACTCCAATTTTTTCTCCCAAGATATTAAGTAGCTTTAAATCTGTTCAGCGGTTCTCCTGATCTGGCTAAGCCTAAATCATTGAATTGGATTAGCCCAGCAGAATTTTATTTGGCATTTATTATATATATTTTTAAAATAAATATAAAAAAAATAACATAATTTTCTTGTGCCGAGATTTCTTTGCTATTGGTCTTAGAACATTTAGTACTTTGCTTAGTACTCAAGAAGCAAGTCTTGAAGAAGAAGCAAAAAATATTACGACTTTAGTTATTCTACTTCTTGTGTGAAAATGCTGCTGGTCTTATCGGATTCAATGATATGTGCTAAAATGTCTTGTTCTGTACTTCTGTAAGATAAATGGAAATCATTGGAGTTTTTATGATTACAAAATTCGTTTATATCTAGTACCATTTATCTGGTCTGACCCAGGCTAGGTCAAATTTTTCTGTATGAGACCCCTGAACTAAAAGGAACATCCCTGCTATTTTCATTATAAAGAGACGAATAAAACTGACGTTATTCTTTCAAAAAAGTAAATTATAAGTGCAATTATCTAAGTAAACCTAAAACTTAACCCAGTAGAACATAGTTGTTACAGTATTTCTGGCGAATTGTGTTAAACAATGTTAACATCGATTGCAGTATGTAAATGTCTGTAACAATATGTAAACTTGTGGTCAAACATGGTAGTACAATAACACAAAAACACTTGCGCATGGAGTGACTCCCCTTCTTGCCACACTAAAGGTTTGCAGTTATAGGCTTTCTAAACTATGTGTAAAGACTGAAATGTGAGGGGTAGCATGTCAAACACAACACGAAACATAAACAAATACATGAATTCAGAGCCAATAACTTTTGTAGTTTTTCAAAAGTCAATATTTCTGCTGGATTACTACTTTCAGTGAAGCCAACGCTTGGATTGAACATGATTTTAAATTGTCTATAGATATAATAAAGTAATTTTATAATTTAAAATAAAAGTCTTACAAACAAAGAATAAATTCCCTTAAGTAATCCTTTTTAAAAATATCTTACTGTAACTCATCAATTATATCTGGAGCAGTGCTGATGGTGACCTCCATGAGATCTGAATCCTGCTTTAACTTCTTTGTCTTCAGCTCAAGCCCTTTAATCTGGCAGGAAACCTCTTCAGACCTCAGGGCTATCCGAGCACGGCTCTCCTAAGTACACATACATCAAATTACTATTTAATGACTAAATATGTAATCATGTGTTTAAGTCAAGAACACAATATCAGGTAGTTCTATTAATTTTACCTTCTGAGAGTCCAAAAATTGGTGATGCTGCTTGGTTTTCTTCTCTAAATCATCAGAGAGTTTTCTGCAAGCCCTGTGCTTCTCATTAACACTTGATTTCAACTTTTCAATAGTCTAAAGAATAAAAAAGCTCTCATAAAAACATTTGCCAATGTATGTTGTTTTATTGCATTCCTAATTAAATATGATTATAGCCTCACTGATTGGTGATTTTGAGTGTTTTACCTCTGATGTCTCATTGAATATCTGTCTGAGTCGCTCCACTTCAGTCTCCAGCTGAGCTGCCGCGGTGAAAGAGTCGTCGTGCTGTTTCTGCAGGGCACTCCTCACCTTCTCAGACTCTGTTTCTTCACGTTTATAATCAGCCGTATCTGCGTCCAAATTACCCTGAATTTAAGCACGGTTTTATTTCATTATTACAGCCAAAAATAATTTTAGAAGAGGTTAAACGCAGGTTTACCTTGATAAAATCTAACGTAGATTTTTCTGTAATCATCATCATCTTCATTTTGTCGATTTCTTTCTGCATTCAAAAAAGAAAGTGACGAAAACACAAATGCAAAAAAAGGAAGCAGCTCTAAAATACGACTATCTAGATACAAGAAAAAAAAAGAGTTGAATAACTTGTGAAAATATTCCTTTATGTACTAGTAGTTGGGCAGAGAACCAGTACAAGAAATTGTGAAAATATTTGCTCGGTTAAAAGTAAAGGCACAGAATGTTTAACTTCTGGGGAACTTAAATTTTCTTTAGCTAAATAAAAATGGAAAGTATATAATATAAAATAGTTCTAAACGTCTTAGTTCTGTCTTATTTCAAACTCTTACTTGTAGTTCAAACTTTTTCAAAAGAAAAAGTAATGAGTAAAGTTGCGTGAAATGAAGCAGAACCTTTAAGTTTTGCTATTTATTTGTTCCAGGTTGTTTTTAACAGCAGAACTTCTGTTTTCCTGTTAGTTGGAATCTCTTCCTTCAAAACATTTTGCATTTTAAAATTAAATTTTAAAATGATGAATCTTGCAAGTGTCTAATCTACAGAGGCCTCTACATGGAAAGAGTATTTTCTTGACAAGAGATAAAGAGCTACAAGCCATTTGCGTAAACAAGAATATTTATCCAAAATTAAAAAAAAAAAACATTGCAGGCAAATGCAAAAGATTTGGTATCTGATCTTGGTTTATTTCTTGCCTGCAGTATTAGGAGAAGTATTTACTTATACTTTTACTTTCACCACCTCTGAGTTACTCTCCTCTTCATCACTCTTCACTGGCTCCCCATCGCAGCTCGTGTCAAATTCAAATCGCTGACGCTGGCGTACAAAACTATCTCCAGATCAGCCCCTGTTTACCTCCATGAGCTCATACACTCCTATATGCCCTCCAGAAGCCTGCGCTCAGAGAAGGAACAGCGACTCGTGGTTCCGTCCCACAAAGGCAGAAGATCTCTCAGCAGAAGCTTCTCTCTCACTGTCCCTGACTGCTGGAACAAACTCCCTGATCCGGTCAGGAAAGCAGCAACACTAACAGCTCTTAAAAAGCAACTGAAAACTCTTCTCTTCAGGGACGCCAAATAAAAAAAAAAACTTTCTTTTTTTCCTCTTACTTTATTTTCTCTCTTTATTTTCTTCCTGCTATGGTTTATTGATCAGTTGATACGATTTCTATTATGAGCAAGCTGAGATAGACTTTGATGGTGTAACAAATTGCATATTGTCTCTCTCCTACGCCAAATGCGTAAATATAAATGTAAATGTAAATGTAAATGCAATAAAAAAACTAGAATTTACTTTTATCAGATTATTTAACAACTTTTTGATAAATATTCAAGTTGTTGAAAGCCATCCGGTGCCTGTTGTAAAGATCACCCTTTAGTTTTTATCAATAATAGCATTCCAAAACGAAGAAAAAAAAGGATAATTACAACATTCGTTTGTGAAATAAAGAATGTGGTTTGCTTTAACATTGGGTTTAAAGTTCCTGACCCGGTTCCTCATGTTCTCCAGGGAGCCCTGGTGCTCCAGCCGCTCCAACTCTCCTTTAGCATCAGCATGTTGAGCAGAAACCTGCTGCAGCTCATCTTTGACCACCTTCCACTGCTTCTCACTCGAACTGATCTTTAGCTTGATGTGCTCTCTATCCACGGATAGCCTCCTCACAGTCTGCTTGCTAAACAACACCAGAAAGCACGAAAAAAGTACATTTGACAGCAAAAAAAAGAAGTAATACTTGGAATATACCCTTCATTCTCCATTAAAAGCATATCAAAGTCATCACCACTACTACCAAACGGCTTCAATCCGTTTTACAATTACATTACTTTATTAAAAAGATAAATGCATGTATGACAATGATCTGACCACCTAAAGAAGATAACAAGCCGATTCATCAGATAATCCTCATCTCAACAATCAACTGTTTTCTTTGTTTCAAAAAATAGATGTCTAATGCAGCGTCGACCAGCATCCTGCCAGAAAAGCATCAGCGAATCTTTTTGTTCTCACTTGGAGCTGCTTCACAGCCTTTTCATTTCAGCCCCCCACACACACACCTACACGATTTTAATGAAGTGGAATTGTCGCATGATTTCATGACATGATCTGCAGAACACAGATTCAGTGTTGATCATTACAGAATCCACACCGACTCAGACAACAGACCAGTGAACCACGAGACATTTCCAGCACGTTCCTCCCAGTGTTGTCATTCACTTCTTCATCTCCAGCATGGACGGAGCTTTATTAGGAACCACTCCTGAACATCTAGATTTCATTCATCTCGCTTCATGTGAAGCTCTCCTGACATGTGTGGGGAACATATGGTCCACGCAGATGTAATGGAAGCATTTGTACTTTCACTACACAGAGGAAACAATTATTTTTTTGCTACGCTTGATTACTCCTGATTATGATCAGAGGGTCTGGTGGACCTCAAACTGGGTTAAACTCTTATATAAACACCTGGAGAAGTCCCCAATTTATGATTTAGGGTCTTAAAATAATCTGACCTGTGTTTTGGTCTGTGTGGGGAGATTCGAGAGCTTTGAGGAAAGAATAAATTCATACAAACATATACTATGTAATCGATTGGTTTAAAAATACTTTTAAGTAAAATTTTTGACATAATAAATAAGGCCCATATTTCAATAACTACAATCAAAGAAAGCTTCTCTCTATATAGGGAAAATGTTCAAACTTAGCAATACGTTTACTTAGAAAGCCTTGCAGCCTAAATACGAGTCCACAAAGCAAACAATTTCTGAACAATGAATACATTCTGCACATTGTCTTTGTGTTTTTGTTGAATTTAGAGTTTTGTTGCAGACAACATAATAGAGGCTGGCATAATAGACTAATAATAAACTAAAATGTAAAAGAAAAATTAAGTTTTAGTCAACTAATTAAAGAAGATGGTTCAGTTAAAGGTGCAGTTTGCACTTTTAAGAGCCAGTGTCAGCATTTTATATAACAAAAACCCTCGCAGTAAATCAGTAAGTGCTTCCTTTTGATTGATAGGGCTCCTTCTGATTGGCTATAAGTTTAATTCTGGACAAGACAAGCTCCACCAGCACTTCAGAAAAGCTACATAGTGGACCTAAAATGTTTTTTGAGGAAAAAAAAAAAAAATTGTACCAGAAGTGTCAAAATTGTATAATTTTACTAACAGGTTGAATGCTAGATTTAAAATTTCCGAACTAAATGCAGAATTTTACTGGAAAATAACAGCAAAAATTATTTAAAAAGCTTTAGAACGAACCTTTCATAAGTCGCCTTCTTGTTATCTTCGATACTGAATTGGAGGTCTTTGATTTGCTCCTGCAGATTAGATTTTTCTCGACGCTTCTGATGTAAGCCTGAATCCAGTTCAGAGAGATTCTCTTCCGCTTCATGTTTCTGAAGAACGTAATGAGAACTATTATTTCAAATTTGGGTAAAAAAAAAAGTGGAAAAAAACATAAGTATACATTAATATGAAATATACATACATATACATAAAACTATAAATATACATAAAATAGAAATGACCCACATAATTACATATTTGAAGGCATTCTAAAAGAAGCATAAACACACAAAATATCAGAGTTCAACTGCAGAAACTGCCAACCGCAGATCCACAATCACTAATTACTTTATTCATAAACTGTTTAAAGTAAACCTTTGGAGTGCGTGTGTGTGTGTGCGCATGCATGCGTGCGTGTGTGTGGGGTGGGGGAAGGGGGAGGGTGGAGGGGGGGGGGACTAGAGTACTTAGATGAAAAGAAAATTACAAACTAAATACCTTAAATGACTAGAATTTAAGATTTTTAAAAGTTATAAGCTACTCTAAATTAGTTTTGTGTTACACTTGAACGGCCACTGAAACTTCACAAGGCTCCACAAACACTCAAAGTAAGTTTCTCTCTGGTGAAAATTGTAAAACTCTGTTGAGGCAGAACTGCATCAAAAATGCAAGAATGCAGATTTAGGAGGGAATAAACAAAGTGGTGGAGAAACAAGTGAGTGCTCTGCAGCTCGTCCGCTCAGGCGTGCAGTAATTCTGTGAAATCAGGGCTCAGACAAAATGGAGGCTCTGAGAGAATAAGCACACTGATCAGTGCAAGGAATCATGGGTCTTTCCTGCCCTCCAGAGGACAAGAGCATTCACCTCAAGGTTGCATTGTGTAAAAAAACAAAAAAAAAAACCCAAAGTGATGTACTTACAGATGATTCGATTTGCTTTTGAAGCCGTGCAACATCGTTCTTCTTTGATGTTAACATATCTTGCTTTTCAGCTAATTCTGCTCTTAAAGAATTCACCTAAAACAAGAGAAGTAGGTATTTAGGATGCAAAAATCTAAAATGCTAATACTCCAGACCTCAAGTTATTAAACACTTTAAAAGTAAATCAAAGTGCAGACTGACAACAAGAGACTAAAGACTAAAGACAAAAAGAGAAGGCGATATCAATCAACTTAGAAAAATAGATATAAAGCATCAAAACCACAAAGGAGTTTTAAGTCAGTTTTTTAGAAGAGGAAGTGAAACAGCCATTCTCACAGTAAGACAAATCTGTTTGTGTCTTGTATGGATGCAGCTCAGTACAAGTTTTTTTTTTATATATCTTTTATTGATCTTTTAAATCATAGCAGCAACTGGGATATTTCTGGGCAGTGGGGGCACTAGAGTTCATTCTTCACTGGAGATGATATGATTTGTAGTCATAAATAGATTTGTAAAAATGTGCCACTAATGTTTTTTTTTTTAGCAAAACAGGGTTTAAAAACATGAGTTTTAAATGAAGCAATCAAAAAGCTGTTATGTCATTCATTAAAATGTTACTAAAATTATCGAAATAAAATAAATAATTATAAAATTAAAATTTTTTTTATTTTGCTTTCAAATTTCAAACAGGAAGGACTATTATTGGCTGTTGCGTTGTAGATTAATGTGTTGACACATTGTCGAAATGACCTGAAAATATCCAAAATACAATAATGTAAACATTCTTCATTAGTTTTGAAGAAATTATTGTCATTTTAGGTCAAAGGACTATACATCCAGAATGATCTTACCTAATAATTTAAGGGAAGATTTTGTTTGTCTCTTCCCACCTAAACTTCACCCAATATTTAAGTAACACTGAAATGAATGCTACTTTGAGATAGAGTTTAATAAATACTCTAAAATGACGAGAGAGTGTTTTGTGGTGGATATGATCACTCACTTCCGAACAGATTTCTCTTTCCTTTGTCTCAATCTGACGAGTCTCTCTCAGCAAATCATTGATCTGGTCATCTTTGGCTCGAATATTTTCCAACAATTCTTTCATTTCAATCTGAAAAGTACCATGCTGTGCTTCCAGCTGCTGCAATTCACTCCTGAGAGCACAGAAAGCAAAACAGTCAGACATTTCTGCCATGATATCTATTTAGATTCCATCTACAGACGGAAACCATTGAAGTGTTCTGTCAGTTTCAAAATTATGTAGGACGCATTTTATTTGAAGTCATTTCAAAGCATCAAAAGATTTTTAACAAGCAAAAACTGTTGGTAAATATGAGTTGAGTAAGTCCAGTTAACCAGCCAATTTATATAGTACTTTAATTTTCAGGTCAGAAATTAAAGCTTCTGTTGTCTGACTAAGCACACATAAACCATGCGTATTGACTAACATTGTTGCTTCGTTAGCATAGAAAAGTTAATGCTATTAATAGTTTTTTTTCTACAAAGAGATAAATTGAAAATCAAGCAGATGTTTATGGTGAAAAGTGCTGTACTGACACCTTCTGTCTAGTTTGAGATAACACAGATGATCTGGAGAGAAAAAAATTCAAACGAAAAGCAGATGAACAAACCAGTCTCACAGTTTGTCGCTCTTATAACTCTCGATGGTTTCCATCTCTTTCTTCATCTGATGCCTCTCAGTTTCTTCCTTGTTTTTCTCCTCTTTCAACTCCTGCTGGAGACTCTGTAGCTTTTGAGATATTTTGGCAAAGGTGTCGTTGGCCTGCAGAAACATTTGTGGCAGTGTGTTGATGAATAAATATGAGTCAGTATTCATGAGCATGACACATTTGCTTTGAAGATCGTTCGTATTTCAGACTATCCAGGGTGCTTGAAAACCTTGCAAATATTGGAATTTTAATATTGTTTTGAAAGGTACTTGAATTCCAAAATTAGGACTTGCAAATTCATGAAACTGAAACTGCACTAAAAAGGTAACTTGGACAATTTAGGAATAAAGTTAATAAGTTTGATAGGTTAAAATGAAAAAGGTTTGATGCTTTTGTTGCTTGGTCTTATAACCCCTTAAATTTACATTTACATTTATGCATTTGGCAGACGTTTTTGTCCGAAGCGACTACCGGAGGGGGAGAGACAATATGGAATTTGTTACATGCTATTTAAACCTGAAGTCACACTTCCAAAACAGTCAGTGCACTTGAATGGGATTACATGCAAAAATACAAAACCAGAAAATCAAGAAGATGTCAAAATTTGGACTCCGATCTCATGAAGTTCATATGGATTCAACTTTGATTTGCAAAACCTGATCAAGTGTTGTGACTCACAAGCCTTACCTTTCGCTCATTTGAATTTTTGGGAGAAAATCAAAATGTTGATGTGAATAGATTAGAGTGAATTCTTTTGATATAGATCATTTATATTTCGTGTTTTTTATTTTTTTAAACACATTTCTTCATGAGCCGGGTCCAAACTGCCACATGGCCATGCGCAGACTGCGAGAGCTCTCAAAAGAAAATGGAAAAATGTCTGAAACAAAATATTTCCACCTTTTCACACAGGGTGAGTCTGCAGCCTTAAGTCATATACTACATTAGTTGGCGCTCAACATTGTGACTCTATTTTTTTCTTATTTTTTTCTTCATTGTTACGTTATTTTTTCTTATAAGCTGACTCACTTGTAAATGAACAAAGTGAACTCTTTTAAAATGAAGTGCTGGTTTCCAGCTATGAACTCAAGGCAACGTATCCTCCGGCCAATCACAGACTGTGATGTCATCTGCATGATTTTTCCGGATGAAGTTTAAACCGGATCACTTCATACTTTAACGAAGCACCAGTTATAAAAGTTACCAGTTACTTTTATTTGTCTGTTTATTTTCTATTAATGTGAGTTGGTTTAAACTTGCACTGAGGACGTCTCATGCTGAAGACATCACGGTCTGTGATTGGCTGGGGGAAACATTTAGGTCCACCTAAAATGTAAAAAATGGGGGAAAGACATAAAATGTTGTTCTAACAAACGTTATTACCTGGAACAAACCCAGACATGTTTTCGTTGTGATGTCTTGGAAAAGTTTTTGATGAGGGGGAAACAAGCAACAGCAAACTAAAGACCAACACATACCTGTTCTTGCTCGGCTCGGATCTCCTCAATGATCTGAGCCTCCATAGGGAGTCTCTGGAGAGCCAGCGGCTCGTGTTTCCTCCTGAACTGGATTTCCTCACTCAGTTGTTGGTTCAGGGTCTCGGTTCGGTTGAGTCTGTCTTTGAATATTGGAAGCTGATCTCTGGACAGCTTCAGCTGCAGCGTGAGCTCGGCAATGTCTTCACTGCAGGCCTCTCTCTCTGATCACACACAGAGCAATCAGGCAAGCACAAGAGACAATCTGGAGGACTCTCAGAAAACTTCACATCACCAAAGTTTGAGGGCTTCAAGGTTTAACTGCTTGAGAATACCTAAACCTGTAATGCACCTCAAGGAAATAGACATCCATAGTAGGAATTTATCTTACAGCAGACAGGAAGACAAAAATTGCTCTGTAGAATTAATTTAGAGATATTTATGTAGTTTTAAAAGTGTTTATATTTTATCTTTCTTCCCAGAAACCATTTAAATATTGTCCGTTGGGATTTCCAATGGTTAGGCTCTAACCACTCTCTTAGACAAATAGAAAGCACACTACTTCAACAGATTAATGGAATAAATTAGAATTAAAAAGCAAGTGAAGCAGCAGAATGGAAAGGTAAAGAATACAAAAACAAGACAATGACAATGGAATAAAAAAGAACAATATTGCTACCATTCCATTGGCAAGGTATTTAAAAAAATTGAATAGTTAAAGCCCTCATGCAAGTCTTAATTCATCTGTCTGACCTTTGGTTATTTCCAGAGGAAACTCATTTTGCTTCCAGAGTTGAAGTTTGTGCAATTTCTCTGAAAGTTTTTTAGCTTTCTCCATCTCTTCCAGAGTAGCAGTCTCAGCTTCTCTTCGATCAGCTTCGAGACGCTCCAGCAGACCTATCACTTTCTTCAGGACGAGTGCGCTCTCCTTCAACCTCCCGTCTCGCGCTTATGAACAAAGCATTCAGAATTTACATTAGAATTCAATTAAAATGTTATTACATAACAAGATTCCCTCAGAGTACGCTTCAATCATCATTGACTTATTTCTAGCTCAGTCGTGTAGTGAAAAGAGAGCTTGACAGAGACAGAGAGATGATTAGCAGAGGGTCTGCCCTTAAACTCAAACTCAGTTAATGTGTCATATACACCAACAACGAATTTTCCTTTATAATAAAGTTGGTTTGGAATTCAAATTCATATCACGTAATATGCCTTCATTTCTATATTGCATGCCTTACCTAGTAAATGAGAAGTAGATTTGAAAGTTTTGAGGGCAAACTTTATGTTGGCTTGAAAACATTTTATGGAGGGGTTAATGACAAAAAAATCTACCTTGCCAACATGACCAACAAAACCCAAACCCTGCTTCTCTAGCTGGTTTTCTCTTTACAATGTTGGTACCCATTCATTTTCAAAGGCAATGTTACATCAATGGTGACCTTTGACCACCTCTTGAGCAGAAGAGTCAAATCATTTTAACAACTGATGAGTTGTGTAAGTTGTGTAAGTATAGTGAGTATGAATTTTCTACAAGATTCTTAGTAGAGTAGTAGAGTTTTTATTAAGATGTTTATTACAAATTAATTTAAATTAATGATGTCTTTAATGTTGGTTCAGTTCAGGTGAATACAAGACTTGATGATACTTACCAGTACCTACCCTTGGACTTCAATGGTTCTATCTGTATTCAAAGTTTTTGCATTTCATGTAGAAATTGCTGAAAGAACCTCTTCGATTATAAATCACTTTACAAAACACATCACAATGAGAATAATCTGACTGAATAATTATTTGAATAACTTAATTTTGACCAATATGTCAGAGAGAACCGAATAATTCCAAGAGAAAAAATTAATGATAAAATATTTTAAAAGTAGATTTTTTCACCTAGAGTGCTGAGCTTCATTCCTTCAACCAACAGATGTGTAGACGTCTCTGCTTTCTTGTTGTCAGAAGGGTCACGTCTAAAATCAAAGATGCAAAATCCATTAATCTATCTATGTATCTATGTATCTATCTATCTATCTATCTATCTATCTATCTATCTATCTATCTATCTATCTATCTATCTGTCTATCTATCTATCTATCTATCTATCTATCTATCTATGTATCTATCTATCTATCTATCTATCTATCTATCTATCTATCTATCTATCTATCTATCTATCTATCTATCTATCTATCTATCTATCTATCTATTAATTCACTGTTCTATGTCTTAAATATTTTTTCACAGATCTTATTTTCTGATGTCCATGTCAACATCATTTGGATTCTATTGAAATTGAAACCAATTTTTTACAATGTGTTTGCAAAAAAAATTGATTAAACTGGGGCTGGTTGTACAAGGCTTCTCATTTAAAAAGAAAGAAAGATCAGACTGCTTTGAAGGGTCTTTGTCATAGGTCTTAAATTTGATTCTTGATGGTCTTTAAAATGTCTTAAAGAGTCTAAAATTGGACATACTTGAGGAAACCCTGTATTGGATAATTATGTGGGGTAGAAATAGAACCATATAATGCTGGTTTGTAAAGTAAAGGTTATTACAGTTTTTCTCAGTCGCTTTAGTACAATTCTCAGATCAGAATGAAATTCTCAAAACTATTTGTTCAATCTTCACATCATGATGTCACTTGTGCACATCATATAAGCAATTTCTCACTTCTTTGAACAAGTTGCAATTGCTTTGGTACATCCATGCAAATGATTATGTACAATTCTCTGCTCTTTGCTACATTATCAATTGTTTATGTCATGTTGATCAAAATGTATTATATAGTTCACTGTGCAATAGTCTTACTCCTCAAAACACCAAGTCATTAGTTCATCGTATAAGTAATTAACTGCAAAATGGTTGACCAAGTTGTCATAATGTGACAAACATATTTCTATACATCTCCATTATATGTTTTTTTCTAAATATGTCCTGAATTGGTAAATTGCTCTCAGGTGACTTGACTTCCTCTAACAAAGGTGCATCTCATTGACAATCAATGGGCAAGTATATACTGTATATGGCTGAAGCACAACACAATGTTCTATGTCTGACAATGGAAGGACAAGGAATTGGACGGGGTCAACAGCCAGAGAGAAGAAGAAGAGGAAGAGGAGTGAGGCTGCGTGGTGGAGGAGTTAGGAGGCAAAACCGAGGAAGAGGCTGAAGACATGTACGTGTTCCTGATGAGATAAGAGCCACACTTGTAGACCATGTTGTCAACCATGGGCTCACAATGGCTGAGGCTGGTAGAAGGGTGCAGCCAAATGTTGGGAGAACAACTGTGTCCTCAATCATTCAGACCTTTCGTCGAGAGAACAGGTATGTAATCTAAAATATGAACTGTTCTGTAATGCTTCATACAATATTACAGTATGTTTACAATATGTAAAGCTTTTTGCAATATTCAGTAAGTACTGTAAGTAGGCCTACATTTTATACAGTGACATTTTATCTTCCTGAATTTTGTATTTTGCATTACTGTATCTTTTCCACATAGGACTGCAAGACAACTTCACAGGGGCGGCAGAGGGCCCCTTTTCACTGCTCAACAGGAGGAGGCTATTTGCACCATGGTTGTAGAAAACAATGCGATAAGACTAAGGGAGATAAAGAGTGCCATTATAGAGGACAACAACATATTTGCAAATATCCAAACAGTCAGCATCTCAACCATTGACAGAGTGCTGAAAGGACACTAGATGAAAATGAAGCAGCTTGTTCCATTTGAACACTGTTCCATTTGAAAGAAAGGGTGAAAGAGTGAAGGAACTACGCTACCAGTATGTACAGGTAAAACATGCATGGACATGCAGCAACTGTACTGCACAGTAAACACTATGTATATCATACATTACAGTAAGCCTGTTTTTACACATTACACAAATCTTTACACATTTGCTATGGCTGTAGAAAAGTAATGCAATATGTGATTTATACATTTGATGTAACTCTATCTTGGCCAAAATGAAAATTCTTGTAATTCATAAAACTTCATCGGCCACAGGGCTACAGTTGATGTGCCAGGCCAACGGGGCGGGAACATAACCATGGGTGCTGCCATCTGTGACAATGGTGTGCTTACTCATATTTCCATAATAGGTCCATACAACACAGAACATCTTATAACCTTTCTAGAAACTCTCCACAGAGATCTCATCCCTGAAGAAGAGAGGGGTCAGAGTGGACATCACCTGCCAACGTATGTGATAGTTTGGGACAATGTGAGTTTTCATCACTCCAACATCATCAGGCAATGGTTTGCAGCCCACAACAGGATGCGGATGGAGTTCATTTCACCCTACTCTCCATTCCTTAACCCTATTGAGGAATTTTTCTCAGCATGGAGATGGAAAGTTTATGATCGCCAGCCACATACACAAATGACCCTCCTGGCTGCCATGGATGCAGCGTGTGATGACATCACAGCAGACGCCTGCAGAAGCTGGATAAGACACTCTAAAAGATTCTTTCCACGCTGCATTGCAAGAGAGGATATTCGCTGTGATGTGGATGAGAATTTGTGGCCTAACATACAGGAACGACAAGAGGTGTAGGAAGACCACACCAATTCCTACTGCACTGCCTGTACTGTTGTATAGAATATTGTCCTATCTTTTTTTCCCTTTGTGTTACTGTTTGCAGTGGGTTTTTTCTATGTTGGTATGACATGGTCTGTCAACAAATTACAATATAAACAATAAAAGTGTAAATGTGAATCTTGTCCAGTCTCTTGCAATCAAACAAAAAGGTGTAACTTACATTTTACAATAATTGTCATCAAAACTTAAGCCATAGTTTACATCAGAACCTCCCTCTAAAGTACACAGTTATATTGACAACATCACTAAGTAATTTGACTGTCTTGTTCGTAGACAATGACACAAGGACTTGACATTCTGATGGCACTGACATGTTTAATGACATAAAGACTTAGTTTTGAGAGATGAAATGAAGATTTTGAGCAAGTTACAGGCTTTTGCACGAAATCCATAGTGTTTTGCTGTTTGTACAAATTGTTTTGAGAAATGCACACACATATTTGCAAACTTCAATTCTGATCTGAGAATTGTACTAAAGCGACTGAGAAAAACTGTAGTATGAGGATGTTGTTGAAATAAACTAACCAATAAAAAAAAATAATAAAGCATAAAAAATGTTGAAATAAAGCAACAAATAAACGTATTTTCTTTATATAATAAAATTAAGATATACGATTAAGTTATACTTTTTTGCTAAATGATTATTTAAAGACTATATTCGCTGTGTTAAGTAAACCCTGAAAGACTGCTGACCCCACATTTGTCTCACTGTAAAATTGATTCAGCTGATGTGTGTTGAGGAAAATCTATAATGCTCTATGGCTCACTTCCAAACGCTCCCGTGGCTGTTTTCATGAGCAGTTTCATGCTGAGCGCTATCACCCTAGAAGAGAGGAGACCTTCATTATTCATTCACGAGGCTGAGAAAATAACATGCAATTAAACCCTGAGCATACACTAAAGCTATCTGGCTATTTACAAAAGACACTAAAGTTCTAATTTAGAGAAAAAAACGTCATTTTTCCTACTCTTACTTAACTTGCATGTTTACCATATTAACCGAGATTTTGAAGAGTTAATTCTGTTATTTATCTAAGTGAAAGGCAAACCATTATCCACACCGAGGTTAAAAATAGTACCCATAAAATTACTTTTTTTAAATTAAACCAAATAAGAAAAGTTATTCCTCGTATAAATGAGCAACGCTCTAAGATGTTTGGATCTACCTGTTGGCTCCACTGCTCTAGTTCAGACAGCAGCGAGTGTATGTGGAACACAGCTTTGTTAACACACGGTGCAGGAGTGTTCACTAAAGCACAACTGCGCCGCCTGCTGGAACAGATACTTGCTGGCTTTTCTTCTGAAAGACAAGAGTTTAACCACAGAGAGCATTAGCAAATCAACATAGAAAGAGAAAGTTTCCTGTCACGCACTGAATCAAAAATTATTCTATTTGACATCATTCAAATAATATGCCTTCCACAACCTATACTTTCCTTTTCAAATATGCAAGAGAGCTTATCATATTGCTTTGGTATGCTTTCACAAGTGCTATTTGGAACCTGCAGACTGCTAATGCTGTACTTAATAAAAAATTCAAGTAGATTTTTAAACTAGTGCCGTTATGGAAACCGTGA
Organism: Danionella dracula; assembly: GCA_900490495.1. Taxonomy (NCBI): domain Eukaryota; kingdom Metazoa; phylum Chordata; class Actinopteri; order Cypriniformes; family Danionidae; genus Danionella; species Danionella dracula. The sequence goes on from UELW01000889.1 coordinate 9,059,266, forward strand.
TGGTTGCTTATTTACACGTGAAGCGTGTATGTTGGTTATGTTTTTATATGCCTTTTTCTTTATATTTTCATTTAAAATTTTCATTTTTCGTTTTTAGTTCATAAAGTCTATCGGATCAAGACTTTGGCTCTTAAATTATCATAGTTAACAGTGTGGGTGATTTTCTCTTGAGAGGTGGAGGATTTAACCGTAGCTATCAATTTTAAAAAGACGAGAGGATGATTACACTTCAGCAGACTCTCTGGTTTATTTTGATGAGCATTTTAAGATTAACAGCATGGTGAAACAGATCCAGACCATTCTGCTCTGCTCAAACTCGGTAATAAAAAGGTGAGCTATTTAAACTCTGGTTATCATTATCATATAACATGTGATAGCTGTACTTTTAATATGTGATGTCCAAAGTTAGTTAATGTAATGCCAAGTATCCCCACTTACGACACGTTTCTTCAGTCAGTGCTGACATGTGCCGTTTGTTCACAACCTTTGTGAGATAGGAATGTTTCAGAGTCAGGGTGAAACATTTCATAATCAATACATAATTAAAGTGAATAAGAATTAGATAAAACATATTAGATCATTTGGTCACCAAAAGACTACAGATATCTATGCATCTTCTTGTTGGCTCTGTTCCTTTAAATATTCAGGAGTCGCCACAGCAGAATGAACCGAAAACTCTTCTGGTATATGTTTTACACAGCGGATGCCTATCCACACACACTCATACTCTGTGGACAGTTGTGCTTACTCAATTCACTTGTACTGCATGTCTTTTGGGGAACACCAGAGCACCCGGGATAAACCCACACGATCACTAGGAGAACATGTAAACTCCACACAGAAATGCCAACTGACCCAGCCGAGGCTCGAACCAGCAACCTTCATGCTGTGAGATGACCGTGCTACCCACTGCACCACCATGACACCCCTTTACAGAAATTACTTTTTTTTGAGTACCTGCCCCTCACAGGGCCTCTGCACGGCTTTACATTTTAAGAAAAATAAATGGAGATTTTTTCATAAATATTAAAGATGAAGATTTGGCCAAGTTCAAAAAACACACTTGTAGCCAATCAGTAATACAAATCAAAATAAGGCAAATGTATTGATGTAAAGCAGGAGTCACCAACTCTGGTCCTCGAGGGTGCTACTGCTCGACACATTTTAGTTGCAACCCTGCTCTAGTATGCATACTACTCTGGTTCCAGACAAACCAGGAGGACTTTCATTAGCGAAACTAGAGCAAGGCAAGATATGGAGATTTAAAATGTCAACTTTGAACACCAGGTCTATAATGGGAATGTATTTAGAAAGTTTGTATTTATTATAGCAAGATAAGTAAAAGGAAATGTAAACATTTACGAAAAGTTAATCATATAATTCACCTTGTTTTATTGGCCCTTCACTGGAAGGAAGCTTGGGTAGCTTTATGTGAGGCATCTCAAAGGAAAGAACTCTGAAAATCAAAACACAGTTAACTACTTTATTCTCGAATGAATAAAATAACACTTAAATGCATGTGCCATTTTTACAACTTCATATTTTAATTAAAGAAGGTCAAAAGTTATTGTTTCAAGTTAATGTAACGTCATACTCACAATAATTTGTTAACTAGATTCCTACTATCCTAAATCCTACTTTTCAAACAACTTATTCTTTTCCCCAGCTAAATAATATGTTAAGATGTTCGGATATTCATTTGCACAATTATGTTAAAGTGCTTAAAGTAATTTGTAACGAGATAACGTTCTGTTATGTTAGGAGATGTAACTTTAATGATAAACACACACAGGTTTAACTGTGACTTACTCTCTCCGTACTTACTTTATCCCAGCTAAAGCACAGGAAGTTCCAAAGCGAAGGCTTTTTGTTTTATATTTGACACATGCATCGAGATCTGATGGACGCTGACACGTCTCTCGATGTTTTCTCGCGTTCTGTTTTCATTCTTTGGGTCCAGCCCCCCCACAACAGGCGCGCGCGCGGTTGCTAGGCAACAGCGAGGCCTTCATTCACCGCAGACACAATGGACCCAAGCGAGAAAGTGAAGAAAGCAAAGTCTGTCCGCAGAAAGGATTGAGTGTCGGGTGTTTGGAAGTTTCTTCCCTGTCTATATGATGATTTATTGTATTTTTTTCCACGCTTCACAACAAATTAAACTATTTTTGTGTATAAAACCCCGAAATATGTGTTAAAAATATATCACAGGTGATCAAAATATTTTTGTGAAAAAAAATATATATATTATAATATAAAATTATGTCGTTTATATCAACAATTCAGAATACTCGTTTTTTTATTTCGATTTTTATCCACGTATATACATACATTATTATTTTTTTATATACGTACATATATTGCTTATATCTTACTCCGATGTTCATATAATAATAATAATAATTTTCAGGTCGTATTTTTAGCATGTGCACCCTGCTGCAGAGCCTGGGTGAGTGGAGAGATTCCGCATTACGTCATCGCGAGAGGTACATTACGTCACATCAAAGCGAGCGAGCAGCAGCAGCAGAGCTCCGAGATCCATCCTCGCTGCCAGCACACAGTCAAACACGAAGGAAAAGAGACTTTTCCCCTCAAACGCTGCTCTTTTCGTCGATGTAGCGCAGCGTTTAGCCGCAGATGGGCTTCCGAGACCGCAGAGGAGCAGAATTGAGATCCATTTTGGCGATGACAGGCGTTTGGTGAGTAGCAAGTGCACAGCTTCAGACGCCTCGTAGAGATTCATGTGAAGCCTCCAAAAACTATCCACATTTTCGACAAGATGCAGATTCTGCAAATAGGATATTACTTGAGGTTTAACCTTTATAGTAGATTGTAAATAATAGTATGCTAATTCTTTGTCATAAAAAGGCTCGAAATTAGGCTTGTGATCACATGCATAGTAATCTAATTATGTGATAATTAGTATTTTTATATTGTTTGTGTTCTGGGTTATACATTTGTTTTAAGATCCAATTTCCTAATAGTCATCACTCATCTCACAAATAGCCTTTTGCGTTATGAATGGAAAAAATGTTTTACAGCATTACAATAGTGCTTTAAGTAAACATTAAATAATGAAAAATATGATCTGCTGTGTAATAAAAACACAAATGGTTTTATCCATAAAAATATCAATATTAATTAAAGTATTCATCTTGCTCTGAATCGTATCATTGCAAGAATGTGTCTTCGGCTCATAAAACTAATGCAAATGAATTGGAAGACTGCACTGACTTTCCTACATGTAAATCACATTGTGAATGGGTTCTGAGACTTTACCCAGAGTTCTGTGCTGCTTCGGTGTAACTCCATGACAATAAGAGTGGAGCACCTCACAGACGATTACTGCATTTGATTGGTGGAAAATGCAGTTAGGCTGAATAATGGTGCACTTTACAGCAGACAGTGTTCCCGTGGAATTCAATTCATGAAGGATGCTCTCAACTCGCATTGACTATAACATAATCTATCAAACTAAACCTGCGTGTCAGTGTAGGTGGGTTCTGTCAAAGTGTTTTGTCCACAGTTACGCATCTTAAGACAGTAGTAGATGTAAAACTATATTTAATTTTCCAAGTGTGTATTTGTATAACTGGCTGTATGCTCGAGGTTTGGCTTAATAATGAAGTATATTTAGTGGAGATAGAATGTCTAGTGTAATGTTAATTGTTAAAATTAATGTAATGCCTATACAAGGTAAATTACCCCTAGTGTGTAAATTAATACAAAATATCTATTTGGTACACTAAATGACAGTGCACCAATTATATGTAGTTTGTATTCATTTGCACACTAGGAAATTATTTAAATTAAGGATAATTTTATGCAATTTTATGTGTTTAATCTTGGACAAATTGTTGACAAAGTGCACTCCAAACACCGTGGAATGCACAAAAATAAAAACTTTTCATAGAAAGGACTCGCGTATGACTTTTTTTTAAGAATTGTGATTTTTATTTTATTTTTTTGCTGTGAGGATGTAAATTGTGTTTTCCTACTGAATTATTGCACTTTAAAGTCTCCAGTATTTTGTCTTGTACATCCAGTAAACATTTTTTGGGCTTGGCATCCATTTTTAGCTAAACTTCGGATGACTATGAACTACTTCTCCATTTTCTGCTCATTTACATTTAAAGGGGCAGCCACAACAAGTCTTACCCAAAATATAATGAACTTTATTCAACAGAGCCTACAATTTCAGAGTTGTTCCTTACATATAAAGTCTGAACAGTTGACATGTTACAGGCATGAAACATCGGGATCATACGAACGTGACTATATGGCCCTGGGTCTGTCCACTCTAAACATATTTTTTGTTGGGTTCATAAGGCAAGGCAAGGCAAGGTAAGTTTATTTGTATAGCACATTTCGTACACAGGGTAATTCAAAGTGCTTTACATTGGAAATAAAGAAAAAGAGAAAGTACATTTAATAAAATCAAGCATTAAAAAGTCAAATAAAATCAAACTGATTAAAAAACTGAAATTTAAAACATCGATTAAAACGAAGATTAAGATTTGAAGTGTAAAAAAAGTTGATGAGAAAAGTTGAAAAAATAAATGAGATAAGATGCTCTACTTAGTTTTTAAAGCTTTCATTCCATCTGTCCACAATTAACTCTATTTCTCCTTAGATTTTTTATGGAGTGCTTGTTTGATTGTTTCTTATATTTTAGTTAGTTGTTTTGAGGTTTGGGGTTTGGGTATCATATGTTGCTGTTGTTGTTTATTGTAAAGCACTTTGGTCAAACTGTGGAAGTCACTAAAACCTTGTTTAACTACCAAAATCTGGGGCAAAGTCTAGCCCTAAATGTAATGTTCAAAGGCCCAGATGCCAAAAATCAAATATTTTCAGAATATTCCTATATTAACACAAACGTTGTGTGATCATGTGATCTCAAATATCTGAATAACTCCTCCCACAAATGGATTAATGTAAGTAATCCAGGACTAATTTCTCTGGGAAGAGACTCTAGGTAGAACATGAATTGTCCTTCAGACCAGATCTGTACATACACATACAATTCTAATATATATAAATATATCAATGGTGACCTACCAACCTAAACACATTTTTTTCACTTTCCCTGCCATAATAAATAAATGAGAGCGACAGAGACAAAAAAATCTAGAGTCAGGCTCAAGATTCCTCGATGCCACAGACTGTCTCAAAGATATTTATAGTCCTGGAGATTCCATTAAAAGGAATAAAAAAGGTGCGTGACAGATTAGAAGACTGACTGTATGAAATACAGCATCTCTCTAGAAATGTCCCATGACAGGGTTTGAATTACAGCGCTCTCTCAACATCCGTTCTTGTGTAGCCTGCCTCATCATTTGGGCTAATAATTTCACATAGCGTCTCCTCACATAACAGTCTCCTCAGGCTCTTCAGACTCTCGTTGGAGACTGTACGAATTTGCAACCGGAGCTGAGTGACCCGTCTAAGTCCAGAAAGAATGCGAGTCTGCTCATTGGATGTTAAAGATAGAGGCAACACATGCTGGATCCTGATGGGTTCTTATTACATTCAGATGCCAAGAACTCAATGAGCCACTTTTGTTGTGTTTTAAAGTAACAAAAATCAGTTTTAAAACTCCTGGACGTGTGATGACGCTGACAGAGGAGGAGCATGGTGCTTTCTGAAGGGTATCAGCTTTGTGTTTTGGTATATAATAGCTCCTTTCATCATGATAGTTTGTTTGTATCTCTTTTATTTGAATGAATATAATCTATGTTGTGTTCAAGAGTGAAGCACAAGTAAAAAAATTTGCTTAATTACGCTGTGGCAGCTTGTTTAGCTGTGCTTCCTGTTCAGTACCACTCTGTTGATGCTTTTGTTTGTGGCACTTTTTTTCAGATACACTGGTGAACTTGTTGTTGATGGTCAGATGTGTGTAGCACTTTGTCACTGTGTTGGTTTCAACTCACTGGGAGTGTGATTGAGCATTCCTTAAAGTTAATTGAGCATTAAACACTTTGTGAGTGAGAGAGTTTGACTTCACTGGTGGATGAACCTCATGTGTCCTCTTGGTGCACACATTGCAAAGCTTGGTTGGTTTTAGTCTAAAGTTGAGTTAAATGCTCTTCCAACTTTATTTATTAAGGGTTATTCCCAGAGTCAGAAAACAAGGTTTCAATCGGTAGAATGGCTGAGCCTTGAATGTGGCTCTTATGGTAACAAAACAAACACTCTTCACAAAACTTCTAGGCTATAGTTTCTGCTTTAAAGGGTAATAAAACACTCAAGTGAACATTTTTAGATTTTGAAAGATTTGTGTATGTTCCTCAGTTAGGAATCATTTGTTGGTTATTTTTAATGATAGAAATCTAGGTTTAGTTCTCTCTTATCCTTGCAATTTTATAACTTGTGATGTAACACGTTGAGAACATTTGTTTAAAATACTTTGGTATCTCATAATAATTATGCTGCATTCTTGAGTCTATTCAATTATAAACCCTCACTTCTCTCCATCCCCCACATTTGGCTGCATTTAAAAAAAAATCTCAAGTTGACCTGAACTGAAACAGGCGTGTTGTGTGGCCCTTTAAAGACAAATAGCGTTAAACTTTTTTTATAATTCAAAATTGTACTTTTTAGATTGCTTCCGAAATACCCAAAATCAACTTAAATAGAGTTTGTGACAATTGTGTATTGATTTGTAGTTAGAGTAAAACAGACTTCTATGTCAGTGTATACTGCTGATTATAAAGAATTAGTTTTAGTAGCAGTTGTATAAGAAAAAAAATTCACTTTAAGTTTAAGAAGTCAATCCAGTTTTGTTTTTATGTTTAAAACATTTAAAACCTTTCATTGTAAACTGACTTTTATTGTGTAGATGTTATTATAATCTAGGTCATGGCTGTCCAGAATAAACCTCTATTGTGAACTGTATCAAAAGGTATCTATACTGGAATAAAAATGAAACATTTGAAAATAATCACAAAAGGATTTAATAGCTCAAGTGATTGTTTATCAAGTCTCACCAACTTTATACAACACTTCACCTATCTCATGTTGCTGACGTCAATGCTTTAAGGTTTTTAATCAAAGTTGGTACTCTGTCACAAATTAATCTTTTGTGGGTTTAGTTTGGGAACAGGTTCTATTCTCTTAATCAATGCCTGATGGTGCTTTGATAGATTAGCATCAAGCAGCCATAATAGCTATTTCATTTAGACAGACGTGAAGTCAATCTGATGCCTGATTTTCTTCACACTCTCTATTGGTTTTCTTTGTTTGGCAGAATGATTGAGGAGTCAGGCAGCAGCATGGCGGACAGAAGACAACTGTTTGCTGAAATGCGTATGTACTCTAACTATATTCTCATAATAGAACATAGTACTGTGGTAATACATTCTTATGTGCTTTTCATTCACTTTATATGGCATGAAATAACTTACATGATTATGAAAACATTTTATTATATACTGGACAGTGTATATTTTTCCTGAGGGTGAAACACAAGCAGTTTTTCTCTCTTGTGGATATCTTTAAGTATTGTGTGCACTCCAGGACTAATAATAAATTAAAACTGCAAAGTCTATTCACACAGCTGACACATTAAAATAAAACAACAATAGCTGAAAGTTTAAGGACCTGTAATGTCTAAAAGCACTTCCTCTTTTGTTCTGCTACTGAAGCCTTAGGCACTTCAACGCCTGATAGAAATCTTCCAAACCTTATATGCCTGTATAAACACACATTTTATGAGAGTCTGGTTTACCGATTTGCATGTTTACATGTTGGCATGCTTTTTTCATGTAGTTCCTGTATCTTTGACTACCAAGGACTTTGGGTATTTTAGTTACTCATCTAGATGCTCGCTCGCTCGCTCACTCACTCACTCACTCACTCAGATGGCTTCTCTGCAGGGGGCTTTTCATGCACTTCACACCTTCGCTGTTTAACGTTGTCTAGTCAGACATCAACAAGACTATCTGCTCATATTCTGTCCATATTCTTTTCATTTTTCTGCTTCTCTCTTTGTTCTTTTGATTATTTTCTCTTCTTCCAAGAGTGTGTATTGAGCGCCACCATGCTACTGGTTTATGTCCCAACAGTACTCTGAACATGTCATCAAAAAAGAGAACTCTTTGGTTCTCATTGGTTCACCGCAAGTATTTTAGTGGTAAATAAAATAGAGGGGGAAACTTTTTTCATTCACGCCCATTACTCAGTCAAATATGTTTATTTATGAAGCCAAAGTGCACACGAACCTTTGCACTTAAAGTTTGTATAGGTGTTTTAGCCATAATGCACCTCTCAATCAGAATTATTTAAACTATTTTACCTAAATGCACAAAATTAACCAATTTAAACCACTTACATGAGAAATTTCTAACTTTTCATTTCCAATTCATGACCAAAAACCTTCAAAAAGTACAAGTGCCCTTTAATAGTGTTCCTTGATTTCATACTTGGCCAATTAAAAAGTCTATAATCTATAAAAGTTCTATATTCTTAAATTCTATAATTTTTTTATTTTATAAAAAAATGTTTGAGAAAAATTGTATTTTTGAGTTACAAATCAACATAATTGAACAATTTCTGAAAAAGCAAATCCAAGAAAAAGATGGCTGGCATTTTCAGTCACAATCACATAATTACATAATAAAGGTAATGGAATGTAAAAAAAAAGTTTAATGAAAAAAGAAAACATGCATTTATTTCTGTGGTTGAATTTGCTCGCTTTTATCCGTAAACGCAGAAGATGTCTTTTCATTTACAGGTGCTCTAGATCTGGACTCCATCAGACTATCCACATACAGGACGGCCTGCAAGCTCAGATTCATTCAGAAGAGGTGCAACCGTAAGTGTTTTCCTCTATTTAACTAAGTTTCTTGCTTTAGTGATCTGAACACAGCTTTGTTTGCTATTGGGACTAAAAGTGAGGTGAACATTTTGTGTTGAAGTTAAATTAAGAATAGAAAGAAAATAAGAAATAATTTTGTAATTTTGTAAAGGTTTTAATAATGTACAGGGGAAGGACAGCGAAGAAAAAATGATGATTGTGTACCAATGATTTAGTACTGCCTTTTTTGCTGCCAGAACAAGACTGGAAATAAAAGATACTATATTTGGAGAGAAAAAATATCAATTTTTTGGGCTACTCTGTGATGCTGTTATTTTGTTGTTATATGTGGCATCAAAGGTTTCTTATGCAAATGCTGCCAGACACAACTTGTGGATGCATTTGAACTTTTTGAAGCCATAATTGTTCAGATTATAAATAAAAAAATGTGTGTAAAAAAATGAAATGAATGTTTAATTGTTACAAATCCTAACATATTGTGTCTTCACTGACACGTTTTAGTTGTTTGTTCTTGTTTTGCAGTGCATTTGCTGGATATCTGGAACATTATTGAGGTTTTTCGAGAGAACAGACTCAACCCTGTGGACCTCAACGCTGAATTCTCAGTGTCCAATCTGCAAGCAATACTCTCCAGCATCTTTCACCAGCTGAACAAGCGCTTGCCCACGACCCACCAGATCAATGTGGACCAGTCCATCTCATTCCTGCTCAACTTCCTGTTGGCAGCCTATGACCCGTAAGAAACACTGAGAAGAAGTTTGAAAGCATTGACTTCATTAGTTGTCTTCAATAGAACAAAAACACAGTTGGGATAAACACTGGGAAAATATTAAGTATTTTGTCTGTCCTCTCCTTCACTGTTGGGGCAATAATCTCTCTCCTCCCCTCTTTCTCTCTCCCCTCTCTCTCCTCCCTCTCTCTCTCTCCCTCCCCTCTCTCTCTCCTCCCCCCTCTCTCTCCCTCCCTCCCTCTCTCTCTCCCTCCCCTCTTTCCTCCCCCCTCTCTCTCTCTCCCTCCTCCCCCTCTCTCTCCCTCTCCCCCCTCCCCCCCACCCCCCTTTCTCTCTCTCCTCCCCCACCTCTCTCTAGAGAGAGAGCAAACATTTTCTAATAAATCACCTTGCAGTTTGGCCCACATAAAGAATTAAATTGAACTGTCCAATTCTGTTAAACAAGCTTTAAATATAAAATATAAATAACAAATACAGTAAATTTCCAAACAGTTCTCAATAATGTTACAACAGCACCAACAAAACTCCATACTCAACACCAAAATAGAGGGTAAAAGACCCTTGGGAGAATGCAGGCTTGCACAGGGCAGGGGAAATAACTAAAAAAGCGACTATAACAACATCAGACAAGCTCTAAAATGTGGACTTTCATAGCTAGCTAAAGCATTTTTACAACATCAGATCTTAAATCCAGGTACAGAGTGTGATAGATGTCAAGCAGCATTATAACACATTTTTTAACGTTTTAAATAAAAATAAAGGCCATCATACTACTTTCTGGAGCACTTTTCATGTCGTGTTCTGTAATTACGAAACACTTATAGCAGTCATTGGATGATAGTTCACGTGGGTTTCTATCAGTGGCAGATTTGGTATTTTTTATTATTAGATAAATAATTTTTTTGTAAAAAAAAAAAAAAAAAGTGCTTCATTCAGAGTTTGTGAAAGTAGGGAAACTTTCACAGGACTGTGGATTAACTCATTGCTGTGATTATCAACACGACATCCAGTCATCAGATCACAGCTGCTAAGAGCACATAATAAAACTTCTGTAAATTTAACTCGTTTTTAATGTGTTGTTTTGCAGGGAAGGTGTGGGAAAGATCTCTGTTTTCGGGATGAAGATGGCCCTGGCTGCTCTCTGTGGAGGGAAGATTCTGGATAAGCTGAGATGTGAGTTTCACTTTGGATTTGCCTTTGAGCTGATCACTGGTCAGTGTTTAGATGCTGATTAATGGAGGCTTGAGTCATGGACGAGATTGATCACTCCATCATCATTCAAAGGTCGAAGTAGTTGTTGAAAGTCACCTTTTAACTAGACTTTCAAGATTCCCAGCTCACCCAGTCAGCCAATTTTGGAAATGTAACCTAAGCTTTTAGTCATTTTTTGTTTCTGCAGACTTGGAAATTTTTCAGACACCTAGAAAGATCTCGAACCAAGACTAAAGACTTTTTTATTCAAAAGTCTCATTAAATAGTTCTTATAATCTGCTAACTTTAACAATTTAATTTTGCCAGGTCTGTCATGTTATTCTGTATTTTATTTTTATTTTTTATGTTGGCAGTTTGCGTCTGTCTATTTGAATGCTCAGCAATTTTTCGATTCTGTACAAAATGTTCTTTAGAAATAAAATTGACGTACTTACAACCTAAAATTAAAATGTGATCATTAATCAATTACCCACATGTCATTTCACACCCATTAAGGCTTCGTTCGTCCTCTGAACACATTTTAAGATATATTCCTGGAAGCTTGTGGTCGCCCACATGGAGTTTAGAGTTTTTGAAGGCATTAAAAAGTATCAAATGAATCAAAGAAACGTGTTATCATGACTCCAAATAACTTTCACCAGTCAGAAAGCTTATGCTAACTAAAGGTGACATGCATTTGGCTTTATGCTTTCCCATGGAAAGTGCAGATTTTTTAAGACAAAACTCTCTGTGACCTGAGTATCAAGGGGGCAGCTACAGTCCTCTTAGATTATTTACAAAATATCTCAAATTTTGTTCAGAAAACAAAGGCTTAATGGGTCTGGAATGACATTAAGGTTAATGAGCTTGAGTTCAATTTTGAGCTGGATTAACCTTCTAAAACAGCCTAATTTTGCTTGTCGTTTCTCCTCAAGATATATTTTCTCAGATGTGTGACCCAAACGGAGTGATGATCTACTCTCAGTTTGATCAGTTCCTGAGGGAGGTGCAGAAGTTGCCTGTGAGTGTTTTTGAAGGACCCTCATTTGGATACACGGAGCAGTCAACGAGATCCTGCTTTCCACAGGAGGTTAGTCAAACCATTACAAACATGTTCATGATACCGGTTACGTCTTTACTTCCATTTAAAATCAAATGGGAAGTTAATGTACTGTGCAGTGGATGCAGAAAGGATGAGCATAGAAACACATGTAGCTGTAATTCGCAGCAAATAACTTCACAATCCAGTGGTCCAGTGGTCCAAACGTCTACACTTATGTGTCCTATCTCAATTTATGTTGCAACCAAGCAACAACCTCCACCTCACACTTGTATCTCACACGAAAGAGGCCGAACTGCGACCGGCCGCTTGAGGCTGAGTTAGAGGACTCCCAATAGCATCCATATTGAACTGCCCAAATTTACTGCAGAAACCAACACATTTACAGAGATTTTTTTTTGTGACTGAAATGCTTGTCACCCACCATACAAAAAATATAAAAAAAAACAGATATTTAAACAATGATATAAATAAATGAATCATACAATAAGGAAATTTAATGATTTAATGACAAATAAACAGCCTCTCATCCCCAACCCTTTCTCAAGGATGTGTTTCAGGTGAGTTCCACGTGACCGAACTCTAAGGTAGCATTAGTTTACTTCAGTAGAATGTTAAGAAATGGTGAAAAGGCCCTTCTTTCAAATAGTAGAATAGATTATATTTCTTAGAACCACTGACGCGTTGATGGTGGTTTATCTCCAATACAATTAAGAAAAATGCATTTTTAGATGAAAACACCAGTTTGTGGTCAAGTGGTGGGTCCCCAGGAGTGAAGTTGATACCATCATTTATCAAAGCAAAAAAAAAAATCTGTGGGTCTTATTTTACTTAAATCCCAAATATTAAAAAAATTGTTGTTGATTTTATTTCAGATATATAGGGTTTAGCAAATTGTCTTGTGTTTCTTTGCACTCTAACATTAAAGTGAATTGTCTGTTTAATTAAACTAAGAGAATTGTTCCAAATTTATGAGTTTGCTCTTGCTCATAATTACCTAGTATTGCAAGCGTGTTTGGCATACAATAGAGAAGCGTACTGGGCGAGCTGTCCGAGTGAGGAGTCCAGGACCAGGAGGGGAACCTAGGACTGGAGAATGCCCCTAAGTGGTGAAGGGGAGGAAGGAGGTATAGATTACGCAGCATAGATGTTGTCCCGTAGCTCATGTCTTATATGCTGTAAATATGGATAGGTGGGACCTTATAATTGGATGGTCAATTATCAGCCAAGCTCCTCCCGAATTTATGTTAATTAATGATTACCCTCATTTAAAATGAGTTTCATACTCTCTTTCAGAAAAAGGTGACGATCAATGTGTTTCTGGATGCGTTCATGTCGGATCCTCCTCCTCAGTGTCTGGTGTGGTTCCCACTGATGCATCGACTGGCAAATGTGGAGAATGGTGAGTCTGGACCTTCTTCTGCTTTATTAGCTCTTTCAGTCATTCATAACTTTTTTTTTTTAACCGACTAAACTTTGTGACTGTGTCGAAATGAACCGACTGCACTGAATGCCCATCTAGTCTTCCATCCAGTGGAGTGCTCGTACTGCCACAGCCAGAGCATGATGGGATTCCGCTACCGCTGCCAGCAGTGTGAGAGCTATCAGCTGTGCCAGGAGTGTTTCTGGAGGGGCCATGCCTCGGGCGCTCACTCTAACCAGCATCAGATGAAGGAGTATACGTCATGGGTAGGTCTACGAGACTCTAAAAATGCTACCAAGTGTGCACTAATATAGTTTAAACTCTTAACACATCGAAAATATATTTGTCTTAGTATAGGTTAGGAGTGGGACATATAGTCCATGTTAATACTGGTGCATTTAAAGATAAAATATAAAACATTTTACGCTACTCGGACGTGTTTTTGTAATGATGTCATGCCCTGCCACATACACAATTCAGAAAAGGATACTAAAAAGCGCTGGAAAGCAAGCATGGCTTTAGGAACATAAAAGGAAGAGTTAAATCCCAAAAAACAGAGCAACATGTGGTGGTGTCAAAGTGGTTTGAGTACAAAAGAACAGATACAGAAGAGGATTTGATGGAAAATACTGCAATGAAAAGTGTGCATGACTACAGATAGCGGGCGAACGTATCAGCTAAGTTCGGCTGAATGATCAAACGAGACCAATGAGCTTTGAGCATCTTAACGCTGTCATCTATTGATCTAAATGATCATATGTTTGATTTCTGAATCACTGAAGTCTTTGACTGGCACAAAGCATATTAATTGATAAGCATTCTGGGTTCTGTAGTACATTATCCAATAACATGTTTGCTAAAATACAGAGAAAACATCTCCATTGATCCAACTATCAAACATCGATACTTTTCACTACAGCAAGATTGTTTGTTTTTTTTTCGCTAAATTTCTAATCAAACTGATGGAAAAATACATAATATCCTTTTGAAAAGATAATAATTAGATATTTAACTGAATATTTGAAGGGAAACATAACGTATTTGTTTTGGTTTTGTATTATTTTTATGCTTTTACTGCAGTGAGTAACTCCTAATGTGCAATATTTTAAGACGAAACATGTGTGTTTTTTAGCAATAAAGTTATGTTACCATGTACAATTATATGTTCTTGAAATTGTTTTGATATTGTTTCGTATCGTTATTTTTAAACTACTCTAAAATACTGTCATTTCGTTGCAGGGCTATCTCTCCTACTCCTAGTTTAGACCAAGGGTTTTTGGCGCTCAGAAAAGTCAGAAAGATGATGGTTTCTTTTTGTCCTTAAATTCTGCAAGAACAGACCCCTGTTCTTGGGCTGTATTTGTTATCATGATTCAGTGAAACAAGATATATATTGTGACGCTATATATTTATTAATTTTCATATCAAATATGAAAAAGTGGACGTCGCCAGCTGTCATTGCATTATCAGTGTGTCACCCAGATAAGGGCTGAACATGGGCGGAGCTTAGATGCCTGACGGGCAAAACTGAAATAAAAGATACGCTTTCTTGGTGCTATTAAATGGCATTTACCAAAGTGTGTGTTATGTAACTGTATATTTTTCAGCCATAAAGTTGATTTCTATAAAACATGGAATCTGCTTAATCAATTCTCAACTGATTTTTAAATCAGCCTCAAGAGGCCACTCGGTGAACTGCAGTCTCTTTCCCTTTATTTTCACGAAGAGATTGCAGCTTGAAAAAAACTTTTTGTTGTTCAGTTTTTTCAATCCAACTTTTACTGTTTTTCTGTTATGTTTAATTTTGTATCACACTCTGTATCACACTCTGCTCTCAAATATAAAATGTTACACTATGTTTGATAATGGGAATTACGTGTGCATCTTTATTTTCCTCTAGAAATCTCCTGCTAAGAAACTATCAGATGCTTTGAGTAAATCCCTGAGCTGTGCCTCGAGTCGAGAGCCTCCGTACCCCATGTTCTCCGAGACACCAGAGAAGCTCAACCTCTCTCATATCGTGTACGGAAACTCCAGCATTGATGATCCTCATACTGTGTGCTGAATATATCATAAATTGTTGCTAACGCTTTTATGTGTTTGCTTTCCTGCTGCCAAACAGGGACACGTGGTGAGTAAGAGTTTTATAATCCCAGATTTGAAAAACTTTTTACAAACGTTGATGAGCGTGACTTTTTTTTATGGATCCAGGCCCCCAAGACCTGTGACCGGTGGAAACGAATACGTCCTCTCTCACTCCATGCCATCCTCAGGAAACCCATACTCCAGCAAAATGTAAGTACGGTTGCCAAAATAAAAATAAAATGTGCTGCTAATAATGCAGGGCATTCAGAGCCACTGATCACTGATGAACAAGAAATTAATAAATACTTTGGGATTGAAATTTAGAAATACATCCAATACATTTATTTATTTTGCCAACATATTTATTTATTTATTTATGTAATTATTTATTTAAGCATTTATTTATTTATACATTTATTTATTTAATCATATATATTTATTTATTATTCTATCTAAGCATTTATTTTAACATATATTCATTTATACATCCCTTTATTAATGCACTTGTTTGTACATGTATTTATTTAAGCATATATTAATTTATTGTGTAACTTAATTTTTTTACATTTTTATTAATTAATTAATTTATTTATTTATTTCTACTTTTATTTATAAATTTATTTGTTTGTGCTTAAGTCATTTTTGTTCCTCCATAAAAACCTGAATTTTACACAAAATTGCAAATAAACATAAAGCTTAATAAACGTTTTCACATAGAATTGATCATATTTACCCATCTGTAAAAATGTAACATATATATATATATATATATATATATATATATATATATATATATATATATATATATATGCTTTTGCTTTTGGTGTTACAGAGGTGTTCTCGACGACTCAAAGCAAATGAAGCTTTTTTCACGGACGACTCCCGATCTGTTAAAAGGGAAAGGGTGAGTCAACCCAGATTAATTCATCAAATTTTTTCAGTATTGTTTGACGATCAGATAGAAGGAAAGATGATCTTTGAAGAACTGCTGCTGGATTTAGACACATATAGATAAAATGTAAGCTAAAATGAAAGATAAAAGAAAAAAATACAACTGGAAATAAAAAAGACGGTTGATCGTTAATGTATTAGAACATATATAAGCCTGTTCTGAGAACAGATGTGTTGGGGACATCATCCAAAACAAAATGGCGTAATAATATATTTCATTGTTGCTGCCATGTTTGCCTCCAGTAAAAAAGACGTTTCAGATTAAATCCGTTGTTTAAAAGCAGTGAAGGTGTTCGTCTTGTCCTGACTTTGCCTTGTGTTTGTGAACCATGGTTTCAGGGTTCAGTACAGCCTTGATATAGCGGATAGGCTGGCTGACGAGCACATACTAATTGGACTTTACGTGAATCTTCTTCACAAGAGGCGCTCATGGTCAGTCTGAGCTGTCTGCTTCAGCGTGCTGTGTTCGTTTTCTTGCTAATCTGCTGTTTAGAGCTCTGAGGTCACCATGTTAGTCTGATATTGACAAAAATGCTATTCATCAAAACTGATGCAAGCATTTTTACTACCTTTATTAGCATTTCTGATTTTAGAATTAAGACCAGGGATAGCATGGTGACTGTTTTCTGTTTGCCGGCTAACAAACAAGCGTCTGGTTGTGTTGGTTGGTTTTAATTCCAATTTTGTTTTGAAATCTTTGTTGTTATTTCAATAAATGAAAAACAACTAGGTAATTTGGCTGAAGATCACCCAGGATCCTTAGAATTGATTTGCTGATTTATTCAAATGTTAAAAATAGTTACAAAAGCATAATTAGAAATTAATAACGAAACACAAAACAAATAAAATATTTCCCTCCGTATACTAAGTTAAAGGGGAATATGTTCGAAATGTATCATGTAATGAACTGCTATGTCAAGAGACAATCACGTTAAATGTTAAATTCACAACTATATCACTGAAAGGAGTTGCGCAGCCAGGTTATTTGCATTTAAAAAGCTAACTTGCAGCGCTGAAATAAAGTTTGTTTACATTTTGTGTTTTGGCCTGATGTGCTACCTCTCATCAATCAAACTAGTCCTCTTTCATGCTTTACACATAGTTTATAAGGCTTATATCTGGAAATGTTTTGTCTTGAAGGGAGAGAATCCTTGCTCTAAGTATTTAGCTGTTGCAGTACCAGTTTGACCACAAGACCTTCTTTAGGTAGCTCCTAATGACAGTTTAAAATAACAAGTGGACAGCAAAATAACATTGTTTACAACATTTCAAATAAAAACAAATCTGAAATAATTATCTTAAAAACAGTTGACCTGCACACATGTAGGGTGAGGGGTATATTGTGACCATAATGAAAGGGATAAAATAGGGTCAGAAATTATTTTTTTTACCTTCAAATAACATCGTAACAGCTGTACAGTAATACATTTTTAATATAGAGTGGTGAGGCTAAGTAATCCGATTCATATTTTCAGCAAATGAAAACATTCATTCATCTTCATGTCGGCTTTATTCCCTTTCGGGGTCGCCACAGCGGAATGAACCGCCAACTCTCTGGCATTTTGTTTTACGCAGCGGATGCCCTTCCAGCCGCAACCCATCGCTGGGAAACATTCACACACACATTCACTCTTTAACACTATGGGCAATTATTCTTACTCAATTCACTTATTTCGCATGTCTTTGGACTTGTGGGGAAACCGGAGCACCCTGAGAAAACCCACGCGATCACGGGGAGAACATGCAAACTCCACACAGAAATGCCACCTGCCCCAGCCGAGCCTAGAACCAGCGACCTTCTTGCTGTGAGACGACCGTGCTACCCACTGCGCCACCGTGACCAAATGAAAACATTTCAAAGTAAATACCAGTTATAGTAAAATTTAGTGATTTTTTTTTCCTCTGGGTCTTTGTGATCTGCAGAAATAGAACATATAACACCAGTGATCTATTTCTGGCTTAACCCCGGCTCTTTAAACAGGTCAATCTCTGTGATTTATAATGTACTAATTGCATGTCTTTCTCTAGAGAACTGGTTTGCTCAAGGACATTATTAGTTCAGTCCATAAGAACCGTTGTGTAAATATATGCTTGCTCTGTATGTCCCTCACTACCAACCGAGCGTTTCCTTATGGTCTATCCACGTCCACTGATTTTTTTTTTTTTTTCGTAAACTGGGTGAACTATTTTCAGCTTCACTCAGTCCTTTGCATTTGCTTTTTAAAAGACAATTTTTTTTAACGTAGAAACTAGTGTTGTACGTATTTCTATCAGCAAAATGTACGTAGAACGATAGCTAATCTCCACCTTTTATTCTTTTACAACCAGTTTTCAAGAGAGTAAGAATCAAGACGACGAGCACTGCCTCATTGTTCGCTACGCCTCCCGATTGGCTGCTGAGGGAGCTGCTGGGGTAAGACAGCAAATCACAATGCTGGCCCAAACATTATTATATATATATATATATATAATGTAATATATTATAATGAAAGGTTTTCAATAACATTTTAACACAATTTCGTATTTATTTTGGAGAAATGTTTCATTATTGAATTGATTGAAAAGGTCTCGCAAGATATTAAAAATGTTCATTAATATTATTTTATTGTAGATATTAAAAATTTAATTTCATTGCATAATATTTTATTGCAAAAAATGTCTTATAGTTTAATACAAAAAATCGTTTATTTGTATTTAAAATGGTAGTAAATATTTAACAACATAACAATAAATTATTTAAAAACAGTAGAATTTACTTTTTTTAACCAAACATCTTATTAAGAACACATATTTTCTCTTTTGTACTGTATGTACATATTTATACGTTTATTTAATAGTACATGTCTATTAGATAGCATTGTTGTAAGGAAATCCAGGGGATGTAGAATATAATGTTTTATAAAAGTAAAATCGACCATTAGTTTTTAGTTTATTTTAAAAGATGTGAAAGGTGATTTCTGGAAGTGTTGATATTTTAGATTCCAAAAACAAAGCAGTTCTCTAAACCAGTAGCAGCCTGTGCCTGTACCTCTATAGCTAAGACCATGATCATGGTAACAGATGATTCGCTACAAGCTTTTTTTGTTGGTAACTTCCGGTCCTGATTGATAAACCTTCATATATGAAATGACCAAACTCTTTAAAAGCACATTTTAGATGAGCCACACTACAATGAACACAAGAAATATATTTATGTTTGTATCAACAGAAAAACAGAGTCTCCACCGACATCACTCTGTGCTTAGACTCCAACAAACAACAACGACAACTCATCGCTGAACTCGAGACCAAGAACAAGTGAGTCTGAGCTTATTTCTCATGACTGGGTCTAGTATGGAATTAAATTTCTGACACTAAAACGAAAGCACTTTCAGCTAAAATTAACAAAAATACATTTCTAAAACAGACTGCTAAAATAACTCACTAACAAACAGAAATAATCAACTAATTATCAGAAAAATGTACATTGTTTTTAAATAAACAGCAATTTTTGTTGGTCTAAATTTTACTCAAAATTTTGTTGTACTCTCGACATTTTTGCTTTCGCTTTCTACATTTTTGTTTGTGATTCTGAAATTTACGTTCATCACTCTAGAACAAATGTCGTTTACAGTGGTCCGCACTCATTGGTTAGAGCCTGCCGGTTAGTGTTATCCATCTTGAGTAGTCTCGTTAGTATTAACTAAGTATTAATCTTCTTAAGCTATGTTGTATTAAATACGTTTTAAATACTTACTTTCGTTCCAGTCTTTTGAAACCAGCCACCATTTTAAAGGAAACTCTGATGCAAAACAACCCTGATAGTATAGTACTTGCACATCCGGTTCAATGGGCTTCACTACTAGCCAATGAGTGCAAACCACCGTAAGCCCCGCCCCCCCACAGGAGATAATGGCCAACGATGACAAAAGTAAATTTCAGATTCGCAAACAAAAAATGAGAAAGAAAAAATGAAAATGTTAAAGGTTTTGTTTTAGTTGCACAAATTAAATTGGATAGTATAGGAGTACATGAAACAAAACAAAACTGTATTTACAGGGAGATCCTGCAAGAAATACAACGCCTCAGACAACAGCATGAAGAAGCATCCCAGCCTTCCATAGACAAAAACCAACAAAACCCCATGCTCCTGGCTGAGCTCAGACTGCTCAGGTGAAATACTCTCTCTCTCTCTCCTCTCTCCCTCTCTCTCCCTCTCCCCTCCTCTCTCTCTCTCACACACACACACACACACACACACACGCACACAGACCTCCAACCTGACTCTGGTCAAGAACAGATGCTGATGCTCACTTGATAGACGCTTTGAACGTGAGTGTAACCTGATAATAAATGAGTGAAAGCATTTGAAAAACAATTTGCCTTCCAGTTAACAGCAGATGCTAACAACTCAACATTGTTACAAAGAAAAAGTTCATCTTGAGATGCAGGGGTTTAATGGTACAAAAAGTCCACTATTCCTTACACACCCCTGGTCACGGTTCGTTATGGTTGAGATGCAACTGTGTAATTTGTGTTTCAGACAGAGGAAAGAAGAGCTAGAACAGCGGATGTCCACTCTTCAGGAGAGCCGACGTGAGCTGATGGTGCAACTGGAGCAGCTCATGCTTCTGCTGAAGGTAGAGTGCATCAGACACACTCTAAAGGACTCCACAGACCTGCGGCTTTTCTGCTCATGTTGTAATAGCTATTAAATCCAAAGGTTTTCTCCTGAAGCGGTGCTAGACAGTGCTTGAGGAGCAGCATAGACACTCTTTGGGAGGTTGAGGTGTTACGAAACTTTAAGTGTCTGACACTTGCCCTAAACATTTAGAAGAAGGTATTTATTCAGGAAAGTTCTTAGCTTAACTACATTGAAACCTCATTGTTTCATTGCGTTTACTGAACGCTCCTCCTTGCATTGTTGAAATGGTTCTATTGTTGAAATAGATATTTTACAAGTTAAGTTAATGAGAATACACAATCACATGGGAACTAAGACTTTTAACATTTAGAAGAAGACTTTTATTCAGGAAAGTTCTTAGCTTAACTACATCGAAATCATATTAAAAATCATTCATCAAGTTAACCGAACAAAAGTCAATTTGTATTTTATTTAAATTTCTTGCTAAATGTTGTGTTCACACTGAAAACCCAGAATGGCTAATGCTTTACATGTTAATTCAATGAGAAGACGCGACTGTGTGGGGAAAAGCAGATTAGCAAAGTTGACATTGATTTCCTGTGATGTGGAGCACATTTTCTTGCAGTGCTGGAAAAAGCAGTTGTTGTTGTTGTAGCAGAAAATTGAGAAGATTAAAAATTTTAACTTAGGGCAGCAATCTACTTCAACCAACCATTCAGCTTGCTTTAGACTTGTGACACGTTGTCCAGAGCAACTGAAGGTTGCTGTGTATGGACACCTACTGTCATATAACAGCACACAAGCCTTTTACCAACACAAAACTCAAACAGAGGAGGAGAATTTGGAGAACTTCAAGTTTTCTACTCACATTAAGAATGTAATGACACTCCGTTAGCTTTAGCCACAAAACTAGTATTGTATTGCTGAGGAAATTCTAAATTGTAGTTGAAGAGTGCTGATAGAAGTGGAAGACGCTGAGGAGCATTTGAAGGAGGGGAAAACTGACTGAAGCCCCTTTTCCATGCATCCGCCTGTTTTGGTGCACGGTCTGGACAGGCTTGTGTTAGGAGATGAAGTCTGAAGTTTATATGCTTTACTGCTTTTTGCTGTGACCAAGGCATTACAGACCTCATTAAATGGAAGAGAAATTATCAAATGGGATAAACCCTGGAAATTATGTCTCATTCACCCAGAAGCTGGAGACACTTTTTAGACACGTTGCTTCGAATCAGTGCATCCTCTCAAACATACTCATACAGTACCAGAGATACATTACAGTAATCAAAATCTACTCGCTGCAATGGTGACCGCACAAAAGCTGAGTTTTTTTATTTGGATATCGCATTATCTCTTAGAGAAAGGTAGCACGTAGAGCCGCCAAGACTTGTTTTTCTGTTACTTCGGGAGCCCGAGAGCTGAACAAGAAGCCCCTTTTATTGATCAACAATGGAAAAATGGTTCACAAAGAATAAATCAGTGAGACACATGTCTTTATTAAGCACAGTGCTTTTGGAGCATTTTCCTATTGTTTCAGTTTTGGGTGAAAAGGACGAGCAGAAAATCCTAACAGTACTTGTGTGGAGTCCTCAATACTGATGATGGCAGCAGAGATTTTTCTTTGTTAATGAGCTGAATTGCTCCATCTACAGGAAGAAGAACTAAAAAGAGCTGTAAGTCTCAGCATGTGTTAACATACTCTGTGTGTGTGTGTGTTAATAACAGTGTTTATTAATACTACTTAAAGTTGCTCGAGTTAACCTTGTTCCATGTTTGTTTCTCCTAACATTTAACTTGTATTTGTTCAATTGTTATTGTACCCATTAGCACTAACATGTGCTGTTGGTTAGACTTATTTAATTAGAACACTGACTATGCTTCAACTTGTAGAGTTGTTATGAAAATATTAATAAGAAAATGTATCATTGTAATGGGCTTGAAGACAGGTGGTGCATCATGTACTCCACAATCCAATGGATCTATCAGGCAATGTTCTGCATTGATTCTCAATTTACATTTAGTTTAAATAAATAATTTCTGTTTCAAATTCACTTTTGTAACCTCTGCTGTTCCTCAAGGTTCTGTTGTTCCTCAAGGTCTTCTACACCTAAAGATGTAATGTGTAGAAAAGGTTTGCACAAATGTCATGAAGAATTATTACTATAATAAAACGTTTTTCACAGAACGGGAAAAGTTTTCCTCTAGCGGCCTCAAATGCGGCAGTATAAAAGCTGGATTTTTTCTGTCTTTTTTTTCTTTGCATTTTTTCTTTTTAGAATACTAAATGTGTTGCTAATCACGAGCTATTTCACGAGAGGAGACAACAAAATAAATTTACATCTTCAGCAACACACCCCTAAGACAGCATTAATCGCTGGTGCCCCAACTTTGGAAATTTAACTCATAAATATAATGAATCTGGATAGTTTATTTTCAATATCGCCTCTTATTATATTCCATTAATATTGACCAATAAATTTGACAAGCAAGAAGCTTTCAATGCAGGTATTAAATGTTTTTTTTAAATACAAATCATATTATTAATATTCACTTAAAATGTATCATACTTTAACATACTTTTTGGAATTTTGTACCCTCTTTGTCTCACCTATACTCTCTGTTGTCTTCTTAGAACCAGGGTCCAGGCCCCTCCCCTCGCTCCTCCCCCAGCCACACCTTCAGCACATCCCTTCAGTCCCTCTCCAGCAACTCCACGCCCATTCCCATGCCCCTCCAATCAGCATCAGGCAACACCACACCCAGCCAGGCACCTCAGGATTCACTAATGGGGCTCGGGGGAGAGGTGCAGCAGGCTTTTGCTCAGGGTAACACTCACTTCATAGATCTATTAGTGGATAATGCAGAGATTGAGTTTTTTGAAGGAATATCCACTGTGTTGTATGAACTGTTAAAGTGTTTCAGAAGTTTCAGAAAGAAGAGAATTTTGTTTTAAATTAAAAAAGCTCAGAGGTAGAGCGCATGCTTAGCATGTATGAGGTCCTGGGATCAATCCCCAGCTTCTCAACAAGTGGCATCTGTGATTTCCCCTTCGGTAAATCGCTTTGGACAAAAGAGTCTGCCAAATGCATAAATGTAACTAAATGTGAATGTAAATCTATTGAAGCATTTCCCTACTTTCTAAGTTTCATCGTGGTCATGTGACATGTGGTGTAATATGTAGCATCACTGAATGATGAAAAAGGTACAGTTGAGTTGTTGGTTCCTGGTGTTAGTCGTGTTACCAATTGACCCAGTTTGCTTTGTAATGATGACATCTGCTGGCAAAATACAATCGTGTCCTTTTTATGAAGAACTGTGCCGCTCACTGGTGAGGTGATCAGGACACAGGAAGAAAGACCCTTGTTTGAATGCCGACCTTGTGGTTCTTTCTTGGCCCCCGGCCCCTAGTGGTCTTGTTTCCAGTCCTCTTCTTATTTGGCTCCACTAACTACCATTAAAGCCAAAATTCTCTCAAATTATCTTTAAAAACTAATGATAATGATCTTTATTTAAAAAACGTATTAATAATAAAAAATATTGAAAGTGTTTTTTTTTATCGTTATAAGCCCTTGGAATCTTAAAAAAAAATATTGAAGGTGACATTCTTTTACTTTATAAGCCACTGTGGTCCTTAAAAATATAAAAATAATCTTTAAAAATCACTTACATTTTGAAAGCGACATTTTTATTTACTTATAATCCCCTAAGTGGTGTTGTGAGAACAAAATAAATATCATCTTTTTAAAAAGAAATGTAAAATAAATGTTTTTTCTTTATAAGCCATTGGGAATCTTAAAAAACAATAATAAAATGCATTTATGTAGGATTAATTGCAAAAAGATTTAACAACTAAATAAGTCAGTTAGTTGCTGTAAAATGTTATTTGATTTACTTGTGAAGGCTCCAGAAGAAACTTAAGGAACGATCTTCTGGTCGCTGCAGACTCCATAACCAACACAATGTCTTCACTGGTGAAGGAGCTCAACTCAGGTAACCAGAAACCTTCCCCATCATCCACACATCTATAGTTTTGATGTCTTTTTTTACTTTTTTTTGTCTGTTCAGAGGGCGGGAGTGAAAGCGACAGCCTGTCAGAGCTCTCGTTCCCAGCTTCAGATGCTCTCCACACCCTCAACTCTTCCAGATCAGGGTAAGAGCTCATCTTCTCACTAGCCTCTCTCTTGAAGAGTGAACAGTGTGCTGAGGAAGTTTCCGGTCTCACAGGGCAACGGGTTTGCTGGATTCTGGAGACTTCTACACTCACGACTTAGAGAAGCAGATGAACCGAGAGCTGAAGATGGAGGAATGCCTCAGACATGCACAGGAACAGGACAAGAACCTCCTGGTGAGCTTGGTTTTGGAAGAAATTAAGTGGCTAAAATCCGTTCTTTAAGTCATTAAATGTATCAAAGCATAATGTTTAAATTAAAATGAAGAACAATGATCAAAAAAATCAGACGGATCCTGATTTTATTCCCTCTCATTGACAGTGTTTGCGTTTATGCCTTACTATGTTTAAAAGAAGATTTTCTTATTCAGAGAGGAATTCTGTGATTTTTTGTGATTTTGTGACTTTTTGGTGTGTTTTTCTTTGTTGATATGATTCATTTATTTCATGTACTATTTTATTTATAAGTACAGTTTTCATGTCTTTAATTTTTTTCTAAATACTGCATTCATACATTGATAATTGATCAAATTACATAAACAGCTTTTTAACAAGAACTTGCTGATTACCCACAATGCATTATATCTTGTGAAACTTTCACATTTTTAATTTAAACTTAAATAAGCTACTTTGCATACTTTAAAACAGAAATATTGCTCAGCTTACTTGAAAAATACAATTTCACAAACTTATAATTATGTTAAAAAGTTATAACTACTAAACAAGGTTAATTAATCTACGCTAATTGTAATGTTTTTAGTTCATAGAAACCAAATAGATTAAGTAGTTACAACATTCGGGTTTACAGTGTGTTTTTGGTCTTATATTTATTTAATGTTATAAAGCACTTGTCCCCAACCTTTTTTATGATGTCTATATGTAAATGAGATCAGTAGTTTTTCTAAATGTTTTCTAAATGAATGTTATTTTCATAATAACAGAGTGTTCAGACTCAGATAATACACACAAAAGAAAAAGAAAAGAAGAAAAGAAGTATTGCTGCCCGAGGACTTGAGTGCTACTGTTACAATTCGCTTTGGTCATTATTTTTTTAAATAAGCGACGTGTGTTTTTTTTTTGTTGAATTTTTTTGGGATTTTAATCATCAATGTTCAAACACCCTATATAAATTTAAAGTGATTCACAGACTTCCACATCAACGTTCCACATCAACGTTTATAGAGATCATGTTTTTCTCATTGTGTAATTGTATTTTTTTCTAATACTTAATTTCACTTCCCAGGATGTAAAAACTGTTCTGTTTGAACCAAGAAATGTCAATCAAAAGTCAGAATTTAAACTTATTTTAAGCAATTTCATCAATATTCCTCTTCAAATAATAAAATAAGTTAATGTCAAAATATATCCTGTTTGAACTGTTGCTCAATTCTGAAGATGCTGAAATCTTGAAATAAATCATTAAACATTAACAAAGAAAATCCCAAAACTTAACAAAAGTGGCATATTGTGGCTCAGAGTCAGTTTAATTGGTACTTTGTGCTGCTAGGGAAAATTAAAACTTCTTCGTATATTTGAATATTGATTAATTAGTCATTTAAAGTTATTTTCTAACAGCAAAGCACCTTTATTTTTGAAGGATTGTATGATGTACGTTTTGTTTTTATGACTACAGCATTTGAAAGAATTAAAGACATCTTTCACAACTTTGGAAGGTTGTAAAATACCTTTAATAGCAATTAATTAAATGTAACATGTTATTTTAATTGTTAAAAGAAGATTCTTCTCTGCTAGCATGCGCATTGCTCTTGCCCCAGAGCTATTTTTATGCACCAGTACCATCGGTGTTTCACCAGGACGATGCTGCAGCATAAATCATAATCATTTTCTATTAATTGCTATAGATGGAAGAGAACTGAAATGGCCATTAAACGTAATGAATATTTCATAGTGCAAACATTTCCCCAGGCTCTCCAGGCACCTGTTTACAAGCACTCTGATGATTGATTGCTTTTTTAACAAGCTTCGGTTCAATCTTGACTACAGGTGACGCACGCCTCACGTATGACTTCAAACTCCTCACTTAATTTTTTTAAATAAAGAGGAGAAAATTTGGCTTCCACTTGTTTCTCACTTGTTTTATTTGTCGTATTCAATGAAACCAAAGCTAGTTTTATTGAGAATGCAAAAGGGCCGAAGGAATATCAGCATCCAATTTAGGAGCGGTCTGAGGGAGTGTCTTAAAAAAGAATAGTGTGATTTCAAGCTAATGTGTAGATGTTTAATTTGTTGAAAATGGTTCAAATGTTGTTGAGCGTTTAATGAATGAACGAATGTGTGAATGTTCGCTTGTTTTTGGCTCTTTGATGATTCAAAACTTTTTGCCCTCTATGAATATAGATAAGGCAAGGCAAGGAAATTTTATTTGTAAAGCATATTTTCGTACACATTGGCAAAAGTGCTCTACAGAAGAATAAAAGCAGATCATAAATAAAAAAGCAAAAGGATAAAACATTAAAACGTTTAAAAAAGAAGTCTGGCATTAAAACATAAAAAAACATCGTTTGTGATATACAATTTCACAAAAAATATTTCTAGCCTCTATATTTATATGCAAACCTAATATTTTGTTTTCTTTTCACATTGATTGATTTATATTGTTAATTATGTGGTTAGAAACATCTCAACGCTTCTAAAAGTCATATCTCGACTAACATTGCTGGATTCACATGAAAGCAGCTCAGTTTTATTATTTTTCTGGATATTTCAACAAATATTCTTTTTAACAAACATTTTTAAAAATATGTCACAAATAGCAATGTTAGCTAAATATTCAAAATAAAACTAACACGGCAACTACATGTATGTAAAAATTCTCAGCATTTGGCGCAAATCTCAAAATTGAGTTTATGCTTAACAACCTTGACATGTTAACGCAGATCAAATGGAGTCTACCTGGTGTACATTCTATTGAATAATTGAACTTTTTAAAAACAACAGTTTCAACCTTTCAAATGTATTATTATTATTTTTTTTTTTTACATTTAAAGTCACCTTGGTCAAGTGATTTTGCGGTATCATGCCAGTCCTTGGCTGATGACACACAAGCACACACAAAGTCCTTTCTCTTTCCCACTTCTTATAGAATTAAGAGTCCCTGCTGATTGTGGTGTAAATATGACCTCTAGCCTCTAATTTATTAATAAATCATAGTTCTGTGTTAAATCTGTGAGTAAAATCCCAACTCAAAAATAACCCAAGCCTTTTTTTACAGGTGACTTTACAAGAATAGCTGCTCTATAGTAAACACAGGTGAGTCGTGCTCAGCTTTCGTCACAGCTGCTCTCCAGTGTTTTTCTCTTCAGATTAGGATTTTTTTCTATATGTTTCAGCGTGTATTTGAAGCATTGTGAAACCTGCTGGAAACACACTGCTTCAGGAAAGCGTCAGTCTGCTAACACAGTGGTACAAACCCAATCTATCAATATAGAAATATATTTTTAGAACCTACTAGATGTTTTAAGGCTAAACTGTGAAAACCGGGGTTTGTTAAATACCAGTAATGGAACTGTCTACAACACCGCCAGTGCCATAAATCTGATGATTATGAGATTATTTCGTTTTCTTGGTGTCTCTTTGTTCAGTTGGGATTTGTTTGTGTGTACTGTATACTGTATGTTTAACTGCTGTACTGTAAAGCTGTATTTCAATATCCACTGGGCTAACTTGGTGGTTGATCTTTACCGAAGCTGCTATCATTTCCAACAGAAATGTTTTCTTGTACATTAAGAGCCTGAGATGGAGGTGTTTTTGAGTGTAGGTGAGAATCCTGTTGTAGCATCGGTTTTTAAAATCATGGAGGGTTTTGTCAAATTCTTTGATACGTAAATACACTGCCTTAGCTAATCAGATCAACTTTATTTAGTTGGGACGTTCTGTCAGATATTTTAGATTAAAATATTTCAGATATTTTATTAAAATACTCCATACATAATCAGCTTTTAAGTTGTTTTTATATTGAAAGAAAAATTTGATTTAAGCACTTGTCATAACATTACAGCTTTTTTTTCATGCTAGTTAAGCACAAAAGATGTTTTAAACGTTCAACATTAAAATTTGTGCATTTTTACGCCAATAATTAAATAGTAATGCATTTAAAGTGTATAAATGTATGCAAATGAAATAGTTTTTAATTTGATTTCTATTTAGGTGGTTCTTTGGTTGCTCTCTCCATAAGAGATTTTCTTGTGTCTTATTGGCTAAACAGAAATGCAAAATACGAACCTGCATTAGCCTGGCAACTATGGGGCTATAATTGAGTCAAAATATTTAATACATCAGGTTATGATCTACAAATAAAAGTGAAAAGACATTCAAAAATGAACGAGATTCACAAACTATAAATATATGGTACTATAAATAAATAAATATTTAAGAATTTAAATGCTACCCACAAATATGTTTTCAAGATTTGCAAATACAAGTTCCACAGAGATCCACAAATGAAAGGGAAAGAACTTGAACTTGTACCTCTTAAAAACATATTTGTGGATTGGGTTTTCATAAATATATATGTATTTGTTCATGAATTTGGTTTACTTTTGTGTCTAGTTTTACATTTATTTGTATGTATGTTAAATGTATGTATTTATTTTTTGACTCAATTATACCCCCATAGGCAACCTCTTCAACTAGCGCTTGTCGTTTGGCCAATAAGAGCTGGACAGCAGACCCATGTGACCCTAATAGGAACATGTTGGCTGATATAGATAATAGAGGAATGGAAAATGTTGTCTTGAAACTTTCAACAAAACTCTGTCATGAAAATGCTGTCTTATGTTCCAAAATAGGCTTTATTCTCTTAAGACATGTGGCATCTTTACAGGTTTTAATATTTATCTTTTTCTCCATACATGCTGTTTATGAGGTTCATTCAATACCGCTGCATTCAAACAAAGATATCATTTACGGTCACAGGATCCATCTGCATCTTTTAACATGTTTCAAGAAAGCAACTTTGAGGGACTTTGAGAAGGAAGATCATCATACTTTACATACTGTAATGTTGCTCAAGGAGTGATGGGATAGCATATTTGACTGTAAGTAAAGATAACA
This sequence comes from Danionella dracula, assembly GCA_900490495.1. Taxonomy (NCBI): domain Eukaryota; kingdom Metazoa; phylum Chordata; class Actinopteri; order Cypriniformes; family Danionidae; genus Danionella; species Danionella dracula. Next base: position 9,089,380 of record UELW01000889.1, read on the forward strand.
ATTTGGATGCTTAAATCGAATGGAATTTCTTAGAAAGCATCTCTAGCAGATGTGTAAAGAAAGACTGGTTCGGCTTGACTCGTTCTGTGATGTTTCTTCATCGATATTCTTCTCATCATTTCCTCCAAGCAATGCAGAGCCGGATTACGTCTGACTTCTGCACACAATTATTGCACTTCTCTGTGATTTTGCATGGTACTATGATAAAAAAATCTGTTCTACTGTCAAGTGTCCATGCTTAAAGGATGTTTAATAAAATCTGAGATCTGTCAGTCTAAATGTTTTCATGAGTCTGTTTAAACTAAATCATATTTGTATGCAAAAAAAAAATCCCTATTTATTTATCCCTATTTAAAAAATGAATTAGACTATTGATGCAATACAGGTAACCACCACTAGATGTCTATGCTCAATAATATATTTAGGTCGAAGAACTATTAAAACTACTTTAAAATAAGTGTGAACATTCTTTCATCTATACTACAAACCAATTATTTTTATATAACTATTTATTTAGTTTTTATTGTTATTCTTATTGGGTTTTTTTATTTTTCTCTCATTGTTATATAAATAAAAACATTTTGGGAAAAACACAATAAAACAAGTTACTTTTCAATTGCAATCCAATTTTCTTTATGTATTATTATTTTTATTTAGTTATTTATTTTTCAAATTGCCTCAAAACAAACATGTGACTAATGTGATCACTTTGGTGAAATGTCTGTTTTTAATGTCTACTTAGCAGAACAAATGGCAGCTTATTCTACTAAATGTAGCCTTTTATCTCGTTCACACATGTTTCCTGTTAAAAAAGAAACGCATCACTCATTTCCCTTTAATACATAGATTAATAAACCATCAGGAAACCCTCTCCTCTCTCTTAAGCATCATTTCTACGAACAGCGCACTGCTTTCCTATTGGCTAAGGGAGGCAACATCCGTTGCTTCCGTCACCCAGTCAAATCAATCTAAGGAGAGGTTGTTGATAAAAACAACGATGTAACATATTGTGTCCAATCAAATTAAATAACGATGACGCGTTGGCCAATCAGTGTTGACAGCTGTAAATAATTTTTAAAGCTGTTTCTGGAGCCGCTGGAAGGTGGGGTTCGAACGGAGAAGCGCAGCTGGTTTGGTCGGATTTACGTTGGGTTTTCGGGTGAGTCGAGCTTGTAACAGGCGCCGTCTTCAAAATGTTTATTAGCTCTCTATTTTGAGTAGTTTGGGCTTTGATGGGTATTAAGTGAGCTTGTCGCCAAACGGAGAAGCATGTTTGAATTTTTAATAAGTTCAAAGATCACGCAGGCTGTCAGTAGCTTGTTAGCGTAGCACCAGCTGTTCTCGGTGCTGCTAACCCTAAAGTGTCACTTCTTTATGGCTTTACTAATAAATGTATCCTTTCACTGACACTAATTTGTTATGTTTTGTTGATTTCGGTTTTATAATGTTTGAAATTGCATTGGTGTCACGCTGTTTATTAGCTAAGCTCAGTTTCTGCTACTTAATGTTTAGACTTGTAGTGTTTTCAGAACACAAATTTTGGTGAAAAGAAAGAACTAGACTGTTTAATGTTGTCCTCGTGTTTAACATATACCGTTATGTACTGAAGTTAACTCTTAAAGAGGCTGTTTAAAGTAAATATAATTAAACAAAGGACTTTTGAGCAAACTGGTGCTGTTAAAATGCTAATCAACAACACAAAGGGTTTAGTGTTTACTTTAATGCCTACTATATTAACATGTAATTTTGATAGATAGTTCTATATAAAAACTACTCCGTTAATCTCCCACATCTATACAATGGACAATCCATTAATAATAGTTAAGCCATTCCATTACTGATTAGGTTTAACATTTCTGCACTGATTCAAGCATGTGATATTATTTGATAATAAAAATTGACAGTTTATAATAGTAAAATAATGATTTGTTGATGTCGTTATGTTATAGTGTTTAATGAAGTGCTCTCTTAAAGTATATCACTCGACCTCAATATGTGAAATACAAAATTGTAAACCAGGACAATTTTGATTTAAATAGTTAAAATCACTGTAATTGTCCTCTTGGCCACTGTACCTGGCATGAACAGAAATCCAATAAATGTGACCTTTAGTGTTGAAATGTTTGTGTAAAAGAGAATAATGCACTCTTCAAATACTAGGGTTATCATGTGGAAAACAAATAGTGATTTTTGTGATGGGACACAATGCCCAAAATGATCATAGGAGTTTAAATTCACACAAGGAGACGTTTACATAATAATAATAATAATAATAGAAAAAAAAGCAAATTTTAGCCTGTAAAAACTACACTTGTTCTTTCTGTGCCTTTGCTTTTCCTTATCTGATATTCACCACACACACAGTTCTGAAGTTAGATCATGTTCTCTGTTTTGACCCTCAAGAAACTATTTTGTTCTAACAGAGACTAAATCGTAAAGATGTCATTACACACAAGCCTTATGTAAACAGTTTGAACTTGTGTGTGTATATAATAAATTAAAGCGTGGCACTCTGTGAGGACTTATCAACCACCGAGCTGTCTCATAGTCTCAGAATTTACTTTTGCATTGTTATTTATTTCGTCGTAGACAGTGTGTTTTATTACCTTTTTCAACAAGTGCTGATATTTTCTTTATTTAACCAGGAAACTCGTTTTATTTAAGGGCAGCAGTGGTTAAAGGAACTGCTGCCAAGAAAGTTGCCAGTTTGATGCCAGCTGGGATCATTTGTTAATGTAGTTTGCATGTTTGCTGTTCTATTTTTGAGTTTCCTGTTCATACTAAATGTGCTTCTTTTATAGTTAAAGCTTTTAATTGGTTTCAGGAGGGAAAGTGAGATTGAATGAAACCCTGAAATGGACTGGTAACCTGTCTAGGATGGTCCCCGCCTTTCGGCTAATGTTAGCTGGTTATGGACACCAGCAGAACATTGTTCTTAACCACAACTAACTATTTAATGAAAATCATTGGATTTATTAACTGCGAAGTCAAATCCCTGCAGTTATAGAGCACTGATTCAGTTAGCACAAACTTACAACTTTCGAACCCCTACCAGCATGATCTGTAAACAATACTAATATATATTATTAATATATAAAATAAATTATATCTTTTTAATGAAGAAAAAGCTAGAAATGAGCCACAACTAAATATTTTAGATGCTATATATATATATATATATATATATATATATATATAATGTTAGGATAATATATAGTGAGCCTGGCCTGTCCTTGCAGCCAGTTACTATATTATTACAATATATATTTTCGTTTTTGAGTATTTGAAACAGTGGACATCAAGAAAGTCAAGAAGGAAGCCTAAAAAAATTGGCTCCGCACTTATTTTACTGCAATCATGGACCACTAGAGGATAATAACTCATACGTAGTTAAAATGATGCAGATGGGAGGCAAAGTTGCTCCTCCAATCTAAAACTGAAGCACCCCTCCCAAAGTCACATGACCGCAGTTCCGCTAACCCCCGCAGGGTGTCACCGTTGAGCGCGAGGCATCCACACAAACACACACTCAAGCATACACTCGTTCACACGGGATTTAACATTGAGAACAAGCAGGCAGACGGCAGGGAATAGCCCCGACGTCTCTTTCCTCTTCCGTTTGAGTTGAACACAGAGCCAAATGCCTGGTCCGATCCAAGCTCTGTCGCCAAATGGGGAAAATAACAACGACATCCTTCCGGACAACGGGACGAACATCATTCCCTACAGAAAGAACACAGTGCGAGGAGAGCGCGCCTACAGGTACAGCCCTGCAATAACCATGCGCCGGCTGCTCACAAAGAAACTAGTGCTTCCTGTGAGCTGCGAGGCGTGCGTTTGGCTTCAACGCGTCGAAACATATCGATTAAAAAACACCACACAACCAGCGCAGTTGTTATGCAAAGCGTTAACTCGAATTATGAAACACTGGTGCTTTTCCCGTGCCTGCTACGGCGCTTTCCCGGTTGTGAAACCTCTAAAATCTGTTTTAACTGCTTTTTGCAGAAAGCCTTTTCACCTGTCCACACATTGCTGGTTTAATTTAAGCTAGATTGAAGCTTGTAAATGCGCTAACATGCCGCGTTACCGGGTTTTGACAGTCCATGGCCTGTATGTCCACCAAGCAGCTAGCCATAGCTGATCCAATTCATTCCATTTCATCCCAAAGTGTGCTAAGTGTATGTTTTGGGGTTTTCATTTGTACCTGATTCTGGTAAATATTCAGTCAATAAGGGTTTTTAAGCATGTTTTTATAATGATAGGTTTTGTGTGATTTATTTGGCTCCTCTAAGGGTCTCCTCCCCCTTCATTCCAGCATTTCTTCTTAATCTGTTTATATTTCCTGCTAAATTTAGACGAATCTGCTCTTTAAGAGCAACAATGGGATGTCAGGAAATGCGATCTGGGTTTAAGCTTAATAAAAACTTGAGGAATTGTTAGGGAGGAGCATTAATCACCCTGGAAGGATATGAAGGGAATCTTCCACAAGATGCTTTCTGGAGTTTTAACTTATTGTTGATGTGATGATGCTGAAGACAAATTAAGGATAGTGTAGTTTACAGATTAGCAGACAGCAGTTAAAGGAAACAGAGGAGATTTTGGAGATTTTTTAAATCAAAGAGTCAATTGACAGTGAATGGTAAGTGAGTGTGTCCAAGTTGTACAGCAGCTTTCGCCCCATTGCGAGTAGCGCAAAAGTTTTTTTCCTGAATGGAAAATGTCATAAAAATGGCGGCAAGGGGTAGAGTTGGAGGGTTGACGATTCGATCCCCGCCAGGTCCGTTCAACCGTTGTGGACCTGTGCAACCCATTTCACACGCATTGTCCTGTATGGATGTGTGACTGGTGGGGTGTGTTTGATGGTGGGCAGGAGGCTGTAGGCACGGAATGGCAGCCACATCCTGTCAGACTGCCCCAGGGCAACTGAGGGCTACCAAGGTAGTTTATCACCACCAGTGTGTGAATGAATAATGCTCTGAATTGTGTCTTTGAGCTCTAGAAAAGAGCTATATACATTTAAAGCATTATTATTATTAATTAAATGTAAACATTACCATATTTTATGAATGGTATTATTTCATTTTTTGTACACAGTATCCACAATGAGATTAGGCTTAATGTGATAGAAGATGTTTGTTCATCAAAGGCAGTTTGACTGAAAATTATTCCATTCTATGATTTTGAATTATGAGAGCAAGATTGTTTGGAAAATAGGCCATTGTTAAATGTAGGATACTTGATTAGAACAAAAATTGTTAACTCTAAAGTCAACTCTCTTCATGTGAAATGGAACTGTCCTATTCTTTTTTTGTTTTGTTTTGTTAAAATACATTCTTTTCATAACGTAAAATATATATTTGTTTATGTATTAATACATTTAAATATTTAGATTATCTTTTTATAGTAACATTCTTCTACAAATAGTCTTGAAATTTTGGCTGTGTCACTGTTCATTTCCCACCAAACAACCAAACTTAGGGTAAACTCTAATCGTATTTCTCCACATAAAATGGTTCAAGTTTTACCCAAATTAACTTGAACGCCGTGCTATGTCAAAGGTTCAACATACCTAGATCAAGCTGGTTTTACTTTAAATATTGTTCATTATGAAGTTGGAAGATTGTTTATTATGTAGGTTTTGTCAAAAAGCCATTTACACACAGTGGTTTGTATTGAAGAGAATTGGTTGTGGTGATGGGTTGTTTCAATGTCCATGAAGCTAGCCTCAGTAACCACGTCAATTTATTATTTTATAGTTGGGCTGCTATGAGTAGTTTAAATCTGGTAATATTCTAACTATAGCTGTTAATCTTATAGCTTTATATGTATTCTATGTATTCTCTCTCTCTCTCTCTCTCTCTCTCTCTCTCTCTCTCTCTCTCTCTCTCTCTCTCTCTCTCTCTCTATTGAAGAGATATGAAGTGACATCACATCAGAAATTAAATTTTCACCACCTGTTGCAGTTGGGGTTTGATTGATAAGGAGATCGACTTGTGATCGGAAGGTTATTGGTTCGATCCTCAGATCCACTGAGTTGAAGGTGTTGTGAGTGATGAAACACTTACTCTCCATCTTCAACAACCACAGCTGTGGAGCCCTCGAGCAAGCCAGCAGCTTCTCGACTGCTCCCCGGGCGCCGCAGCCATGGCTACCCACTGTCTGGCCACCTGGTCACTTTCACTTAAAAGTGTTAATATCTTAAAAATGCAAGAACACAAACTAGAATTTCATGCACTTGGCAGAACAAGTTTTTTCACACACAGTTTGAAGTATGATGGTTATGTGACCCATAAGCAGGCCCAGACAGAATCTGCTGAAAAATTGCAGAATTCAGCAGATTGGTGTCCGTAGTAATGAGTACTTAATATAATATATTGATGTGAAACTTGATCAGATTTCGCCTGGCCCTGCCTATAAGTATTGTTTAACACCTCAGTAAAAGCTTGAACATTAAATTGAATGATCCTCAATTACAGTGCTGTAAATTCTGAGGCCCTGTCCACATGTAACCGGGGCAGCGGTTTCACTGTAACCGAGTTAATTTAAAAACGATTTAAAGTGATTTTTTTTGGAAACACTACTATAATTTCCATGGACAGGACAACCAAGCAAATTCTAGTTTAGATGGAGTTTGAAGGAGTTTTATGTGCTCTTTATCTGATGCAGCAGCATTTGCTCAGAGCTCCATATGGTTAATGAGAACGAAGTGAGGGTTTGCGCTCCGGCTCTCTGTGCTAAAGCAGATCTTCTGAGATGTACAGGACTACACAATCACACAAGATATTTAAGAACGTGTCTAATCAGAGAACAGACGTGTCAAGCCGCAGGAACGTGTGTTATTGCTACAGATCCGCTCACCTCCTACAAACACAAAAAGCCTCAGTTTTGAAAAAACTACCCTTTGAGCCTCAGATAAACGAGAAAGTTTAGAGGGTGAAACGGTTGTTGGTAAAGACTGGCGAGAGAATTTTCGTTTATAAAAGACATTATTCTTATCTTTGTGTGAGCTGTTCCTAGCCATTAAAAGGAAGTGCTGGAGTCTGAATAGACTCAGCTCGGAGGAGAAAGAAGCTGATTGATTTAACCCCAATGGGTGCATGGCAGCATCTTATCTTATCACGTGACAGCATCTTACTGAAAAATGTTTGTGGAGGTCATGACCTGATTTTGTTACTTTGTACTATTACAGATATTAGGATTTAATATCAAATTAAAAGGTTGTGTTTAGGTTGAAATCACCATTTAGAAACATCTATTTTTAATTTTAAAATTACATTACAAATGTATTAAAAATGACAGGAAAGAAAACTTCACAATTCTGTAAATGAAAAGAATTCATGTGCCCTCTACTGGGTAGTCACATTCTCTGCAACGTTTCAGATCGTTTTACCCGGTTTCGTGTGGATGCAGTTTTATTTCTACCCGTGCTTGTTGGTACGCAATTTTTTTGTAAACGGGACAAGAAAAAAAATTTTTTTCCAAAAAAGAATCGAGTACGTGTGAGCGGGACCTGGTAGCGTTATAACAAATTGCATGGGCTGGGCATGAGCTTCAACAGAGATCATGTTTTGATGTCGTTATTGATGATGTCATTGCTGTGCTGGTGATTAAGATGAAGGTGATGAGGATTGGTGAATGCTAATGGTTATGCAGATGGGTAGGATGATGAAGTAGATGTTGAAGACCATGATGAAAGCGATTCTATTGATGTTGATGTCTTCTGTATTCGCTCCACAGCTGGGGGATGGCGGTCAACGTGTACTCTACCTCAATCACCCAGGAGACGATGAGCAGGCACGACATCACCGCCTGGGTGAACGACCTGCTCTGTCTCAACTACACCAAAGTGGAACAGCTGTCCTCGGGTTTGTGATGCTACTCTCCCGTCAACAAACCTAAACACTGATGAGCTGTTCATCCCAGAGGATTTACAGTTCGAGCTGCTGCGGGAAATGGTTTTGTTTTCTGGATAGGAAGCAGATCTCAATGCTCAGCAGATTTAGAGGGATTATGATAATAATAGCAAACAATAGAATTTGTGTGATCATTTTTGGATTTTGGAGAATTTTTTTAAAAGAAACTTTGAAGAAATTAAAATTACAACGGATAATAAACCTTGCAAAAACATTTCGAATTTTGAAAACTTTGAATTTTTAGATTTTGTCTTGCAGAAATATGGAATTTGAAGTTATTACGTAGCTTTTTTAATAGAGGAAGATAATCTGGCGTCATGCTGGGGATTATGCAGGAGAGCATACAGATTTTGGTGGCAACACTGGTTAGCATGCATAGGAAGTCCATACGTACCCAGTTATTTTGCAATTGTGTTTTATTTAACGAGGGTTCAATAATCGCCTAAACGTATCTGAAGCAGCGCTTCACAGTAAGCAGGTATTTTCATGAAAATGCCAGATTTCAGTTGTCATAAAAAAAAAAGGATTAAGGAAATTACTATTTTAAACTAAGACTCTCTTGGCACGTTGGCTCATTTTCTGTAAAGAACATATATCAGAACAAATTTTTTAAATACCCCTGTATACAACTTGTTCATGTCTACTGGACCCGGGGTATATAAAAATGTTAAAAGTTAAAAGTTCTTTACCTTTATTTAGTTTTCTCACATTAACAGAAAGCACACAAACGTATAAGTTTAAAAGCCCTCAAATGCATAGTGCCTGAGTAACAATAAAAAGAACATCGCAAGGAATAAAAATAAATGTATTAATTATGAACTTATAATGTAGTAGATGTGTGCAGTTTCTCATCATGATGTTGCATAAACCTTCAATTAACTGAACAGGAGCCCAGGTCTGTCCAGAGGTATTTAAAGATCTGCGGGACACTCAATCTCTTCTGGAATGACTCCAGATTAGCCTCCAACAGCAGACGTTATTAGTTTACACCACGCTGTCTTGGCATCGATGGAATCTAATGGATCTTGTTGTATGACCTATGAGTACACAGATTCAGCTTTCTTATCGTAAAGTGGATGATGATCTTCTTAAAGCTGAAACTGAATCTGCTCACAAGTGCAGGAGGTGATGCGTAAGATTGTCTTGAAGGCATAGTTCACCCATTAATGAAATCTTAACCTCAATGTTTGAAGGTGTTAGTGTTGAAAAGATATTTAGAAAGTCTGAGGAAAACACTACTTAAATCAATAGGATTGATTTGTTATGTGGTAAAGCTATAATCTGAAATTATAATTTCATTATTGATATCCGCAACAAAACATTTGAAGTTTGTGCATGTGGACACAGGTATTATTTGAAAACTGTTTTCGTTTCCTGCATTTAAAAAAGATTTCCTCTGCAAAAGTGCAATTTTGATTTCAAATCTGGCCGGGATAAAAGCTTTGTTGTTAAACAGACAGTGATCGACACGTTTGGGAAGAACTGAAAACTGAATTTTCGCGAACCACCTTTCTCTTCGCTTCATTTTTACTTTACTAGCCTTACTGCCTTACTAGCTGATTTAAATAATATTGTCTTTGACTGGCTTTTTAGAAATTTCTGGGTACCAGGAATGCTTGCCTATAGTGCAGTCGTGTTGAACTTTAAACTTAAATAAGATTTTCTGGAAGGGCTTTTTATAGAATTTAAATAATCACCATTGCTGTTTTTTCACTTGTCTTCAAAATGACATTTCTTTAGATGTGTTGGTTGATGTTTTTTTTCCATTAGCAATAAAAAAGCTTTGTATGTTTATTTGCATCTGGTTCTGCAGGAGCTGCATACTGTCAGTTTATGGACATGCTGTTTCCTGGCTGCATCAGTCTGAAAAAGGTCAAATTCCAGGCCAAACTGGAGCATGAGTACATCCACAACTTCAAAGTCCTGCAGGCGTCCTTTAAGCGAGTGAACGTCGACAAGGTCAGGGCATCTTTTACTCCTGAAAAAGATGATTCAAGTCAATAACTGCAAGAGCGTTTTCAAGGGAAATTTTTATCATTGAATTATTTATGCAACTGTGTGCCCACGGTTGGAAATATTTGTGTTTTATTGTAGTCTATTTACTTTCAACCTAGGAACTAATACGTTAAATAATCGAGAAATATTTGAAAAAGTCAGCTTTAAAATGTATTTGGATCTCTAAAGGATTTGCCGCTCTCTGCTTTCTTCTCAGATCCTCCCTGTGGAGAAGTTAGTCAAGGGACGCTTTCAGGACAACCTGGACTTCATCCAGTGGTTCAAGAAGTTCTTTGACGCCAACTACGATGGGAAAGATTACGATCCGCTGGAAGCCAGACAGGGTCAGGACGCCATTCCTCCACCAGACCCTGGAGAGCAGATCTTCAACCTGCCCAAGAAAGCGCCTCACGCTGCTGCCTGTGCCAGCTCACCCACCGCAGGTCAGCTCCTTGCACCCACCCCAGAAGATTCCTTTTCTTAGAAATACTGCTGTTTAACCTTATCATTTCTTTAACTTTGGGGTTTGGTGTAGGAGCCACCAGATCCAGCAGTTCCACTCCGAAGTCATCCACTCCAAGCTCTCGACCCTCTTCTGCTAAAAAGATCCCTGTGCTGTCAGCGACCCCGGCTAAAGGGGAGAAGGAGCTGGAGGCACAAGTAACACAGCTAAACGAACAGGTGGATCCTCCGACTAACACTAATAATGCTCTTAAAAGCTTTAGAGAGAGTCTGAGCAGTGAAGACGAGGGAGAGATTAGATCCGCTACAGGGAATTGATTTAGATGAGGTTTGATTTAACTGATTGCTTTAATTTAATGCCTTGTCATTTACTTCCTTTTTATTTTAGAAGATTGTTTAAGGTCACCCTGCACTTGTATTGTTTTGCATGTAATTGGAGCTCTTGAGGGTGGCTGAAACTTTGGAAAATGTTAGAGTTGTAACATTTTTCAAGCTTTTAGATGTGGACAATTAAGTGCTTGAAAGGGCTTCCAATTTAAACTGTAGATAAATGTATTCTGATCGACTATTATTAGTATTATGGAGAATGAATGGAGTGATCAGCTTGTGCATCTCCATCTCTGTGTTTGTAACATTTGTTGAAGTTTCTCTACATAATCTCTGTCAAAACATACACATAGAGGCTAACTGGTATGTTGATGGCTCCTGCTTATTGGCTTCAGGTTGTTTTGGTTCACTTCCCTGTCTGTACGACCAAGATCTCTTTAGTTGTTTTTGAAAAAAAAAAACAGAAAAGACACTTTTAGTAGTAGGGAGCATCTTAAGACAGCTGTTTGCTTAGGACACTGTTTCTTTTAGGTTTGGCCCGATCAACTGGACTCCAGATTGATCGGGTCTGATCATGTGATTTTTGAAAGATTGGAATTCAGGGTAAAATATGGAGACATTACAACTGCTGCTGCAAAGTCAAATGATCAGGATCAGATCATGGGTTAAAAACTTGATCTGGGCCACCCTAAATAATTTTAATAAATGTTTTGGTCTTCCCTAAAACAAGAGGAATAAAGCTACAGAAAGCTAAACACAATGATAATAATAATAAACATAGACAAAAATACAAATTCTTGTGATAATTTTTCTTTTCGCAAAATCCTGTGAAGTTAAATGAATGTAGTAATTTTTTTTAAACAAATAGCTTCTTTGGAATTTTGGACTGAGAGAATGACACAGAGTTCTCAGAAAAGCTGAGAGGGTAAAATCAAAGCTTCCGAACTTTGTCTATTCACATTTACACCAGATTCATCCATTAAATCAGATTAATCATCCATTTGATCCTGAAAATAAAATACAGTTTTATAGCAATGCCATCTTGTAATTTAAGTATCAACTGAAAGTGACTGCTGTGATGTACATCCGGCTTGAAAAAATGTGTGGAGCCCCTCTATAAATGACTTTGTCTTACTTTAGAGCTGTTAGGAGAGGGTACATCTATAGAAAAAACATCTGAAGTTCAGGATCTGATTGCTGTTTTTAGGTAAAATCATAAAATTCTATTTTCAGTTGAAAATTTCTTTCTTTCTTTTTTTTCACATCTGCATAATGCTTTATGAGAGTTACCTGGAGTACGCAGTAAAGTTATTTCTGCTTTCAGATGTTATTTGGACCCTCTTTTTTTAGTTAGTTTTTGGAAAGCATCATTTATGATGTCAAGATTTATGTTAGTTTTTTTTTTGCTTCTTCGCTCAGATGAACTCATTGAAACTGGCGCTGGAGGGGGTGGAGAAGGAGCGAGATTTCTACTTCGGAAAGCTGAGGGAGGTGGAGGTTCTCTGTCAGGAGCAGGAAGAGGGTCAAGACCATGCCGCCTTTGTCCAGAGACTCATGGAGGTGCTCTACTCTGCTGACGACCAGGTAGAGATTTATTATTCTATGTTTAATTACAATTGGGCCTCTACAAACCTATGCACTTCCTGCATGATTTGGCTGCATGCATTTCCTGTGAACGTGAAACCATTGGGTTTGCATTTTTAGGCGGGAAAGATGAGGGATAAAAATGTCTGTTCTTGACCATAGAATGTGCGCAAGTGGAGAGAAAAATGAATGGAAACATGAGTGCTTTTTAAGAAATATTTATTCTTTATTCAATGTTTTGTTATTTCTTAAATTCTGTAAAACATGCATCATTTTTTTGGGGTTCACCTGTAGTGAAAGAGTTCTCTCCTCATGCTGTTTAAACAGACGACAAGAATTTATAAAAAAAAAAACACAAATTAATAACAACTTTTGCTGACCAATGTGCTGATTGGTCAACCCCAACATATACATAGTAGCCCAATTAAGAAAAATAAAAGACATGTTGTTCAAAGAGTAATTCCTTCATTTAACTCATTTTTTTATTCTAGTTGTTAGAATATAATGTTATTTATTAATTAGGTTAGTAAATTAAGTAAGGCTTTTACAGTCAAATCAAATCAGTGTAAATTAAAAAGCCAAAATCAGCTTAGCTAACTACAGCGCAAGCAAACAAATGTTGAGATAGCTAACTTTATTTCATTATTGGCTGAAAGGAATCATTTGGTAAAGTCACTGATTACAAATGGAAAATGTGTTTCCAGATATGGAACTTGCACGTACTGTGACTTTATACTCTGTTCTTGAGATAAACTTCTATCCATACCTGGGGGCTAATCGGGAAGACGAGTGGAATGTGAAGTGCAGTGTTCACTTATTTTGCGGAGTTAGGACAATAAATGTAGTTTCAAATAGCACCTTTTTCCTAAAAGTGATGTTTGATCCGCTTTTCTTATGTGGAGACTGTTTCACACTATGTCTTTGTTTTGCTCCTGATGGAACAGGAAAAAATGGAAGTGGAATTTTTTGCAGCACCGGTGTTAACACGTACCGTAAAGCTTACCGTCTTCCTTTGAATCCCTTTTCTTTTTTTCACAGAAGCATGCAGACTTCAAAAAAGCTGGTCAGTCTTCAAAAAATTTTAATTGGAAAGGACAAGAGAATTAAAAATATGTCTCTTCAGCCACATCTGAAATTTCACAAAATGACAGATGACAGTAAGGCAAGGTGTTAAACTTGTTAAACTTTGCCTGCAAACCACAGGTTTTGGAAGCAATTTCTGTCAAAAAGTCAACGAACATTGTGGCTTTTTTGGCAGATAGCATAAATAACATTCCTGTTAGACATGTTTCCAAACAGTGACATTTATAAAAAATAAAATAAAAACTGACTCTGGAGCACTTTGACCAGAAGAAATTCAGCATCAGTGCTCTCGTGCACTTGGATAAGGATTCTGTAATAAAAAGAGAGCTGTTATCAATATTCTAGCATTGGCCATTTTGAAACTTCTCTTATGCTGAAAAAAGATATCATTTTTATAGTTACGTTATACTGTGAGAACAAACCTGCAGAGAACAGAGCAGTAATTATTTTATTCTTTAGATTAGATATTTGTGGAAACTATTTTGCTTGAAATTTGATGTTACAGAAAAAGAAATCTGATGATTCTGAGAGGTCTGAAGATTTGTCCTGTAACTCATGTTCTCAAATTTGTCAAAGTTGTGATGAAACTGTTGCCCCACAGAGGAAAATTAAGGTTTGCATTATCAGACCGTGCACCACTTTCTATTTAACTTTTTTATTTAATTGTGTCTTTATTGTATTGTTTTGTAATTAATGTTTGTATATCTGAGGAAATGTATTTAATGAACTTATCCTTTTCAACATCATACTCTTATTAAATGTACGTAGACTCTATATTAAAATAATTAAATCTACTTTGTGAAGGAACCTTCACTTGAACTTAATTGGAAATATTTTAAATAAATACACAGAATTACAAGGCTTACAGAAAAGAGTGTTAACTTTAAAAGTCGTAATAGTTATAGGAACATAATTATAAAAATATGCCCAGTCTGAGGCATTTAACACTGAAATTGAGTTTCTGTCTGTTTTCTCTTTTTGATCATCAAACAACATCATGTTAGTTCTGTGTAGGTTAAGAAGCAGCATAGGTGTATTTAGTTCTTCTATTTTAATATTCCATTTTATCTAATAGCTATTTCCTGTGTTTGCTGTAGTTGTGGCTTCACACCGTTGTCTCACAGGCATTAACAGAAGCTGGGCTCATTAATTTTGCTCGTGATTGTGTGCAGGAGGCAGGAGGAGAGGAGCATGAGGCTCCAGCTGAAGAGGAGGACGTCCCAGACGACACACAGGATGAATACTGAACTCACACACTTGGCCAGAAAACTTCTTCTCAAGCTTATTACGGTTCATTGCTCATTTTCTCTCACGATGAAGAACTGAGACGACTTGGCTAATTATTGAAATATGAATATTTAATTTTTCTTTTGTTGTGAACCCCCATTGGATTGCAGCCGGAACTGGATTATTATTATTATTATTTTTTAAATAAGGGGCAGTCAAGAGATTGATTCTCTCTTGACTGAAACCTGGTGTTAAACAGAATGTTCTTAAAGCTGCACCGTGTTCGGTGTGGACTAATCTGTGTGGGTGCTACCTCCCAGAAACTCAATCATACATGCGTTTTAGATACAGCGCAACATAGACATCAGTGCATTTACATCATAAAGCTTATTGTGTTTCCTTCCATCATGTTTTAATGCAAAACGTATTGCAGTTATTCTTAGTTTTCCAGAGAAAGCCCAGCAGTAGCACTGAAATTAAGACATTCATTACATGATTATTAATATTGTGTTCTTGTTCAAAGATTGAAAATCTTGCAAAATGCAACTTCTTTTGAGTTGCAAACTGGACTTTTTTGTATTTAAACTGTTTCTGTAATATTATTATCTGTGATGTTTTAAAAATTTCAAGAAGAGTACTGCAAAACGTTATTAGAAAATGCATTGGAGTGTAATGCATTAGGAATATCAATCTGAGTTTCATTTGCTCAAACCTTTATAGTGATAGATTTAAGTGTCTCAGAAGTGGAAGCCAGTCTCAGTGTTTGATGGGAAGAGTTTTATTTGAAATGTTCAGTCAGTTTTTACTTCTGTATGTACAGTCGCTGATAGCCATCCATTTGAGTGAATGATGCATATAGAATTTTTTTATTTCTGTCGTTTAAAAGCACAGGACAAACAAACAGCATTCTCTTGATCACAACGATATTCTCTATGGGTCAGCAGTTTTATCATTTATTATTGTGTACAATGCAAGGAATGTAAACTTACGTATTGTTAATAATTATAAATAGACAATGTTTGTTTTTATTTCCCTCACTGTATCTCCCCTCATGCATTCCCTGAACGTGTCGCATGTTTGCATTTTATTTGTGAATAACATGACCTGCCTTTTTCATATTTAATAAAAAAATTTAAAAACAAAATATTAAACGTTTTTATATGCTTACAACGTCTTTCATATGTAACATAGTTAACAGATTTTATGTAAATATATATATTTTTTTATATTATCTCTGCGCTGTTTCAAATTATTTGTATCAGTTGTTACTTTCCAAAAGATATTTGAAGAATATATAGATAAAGATTGTTTATTTATTTTAATAGCGTTATTACATATTAACATTAAAATATGTAATGTACTTTATAACAGCATTTTTAAATTGAATCTGAGATATTTTTGTACATTTTTTATGTAAATGGGTGCATTTTGAAAAAAAAACACTCTGCAGCTTTCGAAACATGATATATTTTGGTTAATTGTGTATATTAACAATATCAACATATTGTTAAAGTAGTGTAGACGTTTCAGTTCCCTTGCTGGAACTCTGCAGCCTATATCCACCAGGTGTCAGTCAAGCGTCTAATCTTACTTTGTGCCTAAAAAAGCGGGAGAAACAAATCGAAGAAGAATCTTCCGCTTTTGTAGCTGTCTTGAAAAACAAAAAAATAGAATAACAGTAAATATAGCTATACTTTTGTTAATAACAAGTGAGAGAGTGAGGCTTAATAGGTTTCTTTAACATCATGGGAAAGGTAAGCCAACGTTAAAGACTGAACAATCTTTGTCCAAGCTTTGTCCAAACGTTAAGTCACGTTTTTCAAATAAGTTAACGTGACACAATTAAAGACTGTCGATACTTTTAGAGTATATATTTTCTCTGTAGTATCGCATAGAGATAACATAATAAAGCTATTCATGTAAAAGTTTGTTGTTTTTGCTACGTATTTAAAGTTGTTTAAGTCCTAAAATTGTGTTCTAGCTAGTTAAATAAATGCTAATATTTGCATGTACTTTAAATAGTTAGTAGACTATTCATAATAATTAATATATATTATGTGAACAGGATAACAGCATCAAGAGCACGGTGGATGTTATATGAATTTGTGTTGAATTGAAATATATGAAAGTGTGTTGAATTTTATATATATATATATATATATATATATATATATATATATATATATATATGTTTATTTATTTATTTATTTTTTGATGTTTGTTCGGTTTCAGCGTAAGAAGAACCCTGACATGAGATGCGTCCTCTTTCCAGATGATGTGAAGAACACATTCACAAAGGCAGGAAAAGCATCTTCAGGAAGGTCCACTCCTGCCAGTATGTCATGGGCGAGATGTGGTGAGAGTTTCATGGACTCATCACTTGACCAGGTGAGTTACTGGATTAAATTTTTTGTCATTTACACTGTACAGAAGTTAGTTGCTATGCTGAAAACCTCATCTAACTGTATTTCAGAAGCTTCCAACTTCAGAGAAG
The DNA here is from genome assembly GCA_900490495.1 of Danionella dracula. Classification (NCBI taxonomy): domain Eukaryota; kingdom Metazoa; phylum Chordata; class Actinopteri; order Cypriniformes; family Danionidae; genus Danionella; species Danionella dracula. Next base: position 9,106,465 of record UELW01000889.1, read on the forward strand.
AAGAGCGGAGCCATTCACAAGTTGGCTGGTAATAAGTACAATTATTTAGTCAATATTTTTTGTGCGAAAATGTTAGATTTCTGAATGATAAACCTGTTATCTCTAATTTTAACTAATGCAAGGTTTCTCAAAAATTTTCTGTTCAGAGAATGCTGATGCTGTAGCAGATGAAGTGGTCCACATTGCCTGGAGCTCCAGCGAAGAGGACGAATCTGATAACGACAGTCGTAATCCTCATCCTCCTCGAAAGACAACCAAAGCAGCGCACAAACTGCGTCGTGTTGATCCTCAGAGGAGTCTGCGACTGCTGAGCGCTGAAGTTGGTGAGCACAGAGTTGGAGTTATGACTACATGACAGGGTTTTCTCTGTGATGTCAAGTCATCATAATACATCCTGTATACATGTTTAGTCTGACATCACACACCGCTTTCAGAGCATGTCACTTATCTCACTCATCGAATCAGAAATTTGATTATTTTTAGATAGACTTTTGTTATTTAATCTATTTTGCGTTTTCAGTTTACTAACTTTTAATACGTATGTACAGGAATTGGGAACTCACTACTGTCTAAAACCAAAGTTTAACCAAAAATATTTTTCTCATTCAAGCTGCCCATAAAGTTGGTATCATTTATTTGAATAGATAGTCACTTTATTTGACTGAAATCAAGCTTGAACCTAAATTAAGTGAAAAATAATTATTTAATATAGATGTTTAATTCGAATGAATTGAACTATTGCAAAATAATATTATTGTAAGTTTAGACCAGGCATGTCCTAAACCTGGATCGGGAGCCAATCACAGCCTGCTTTCTGATTTTATATGGCCTGCAGCCTCAGCCTTATAATTTGTTATGTATAGATTTCTGTCTCTTTTAGAATAATAAAAAAAAATCTGAAACAATTTGCAGTAGTAACTATTGGCCCCAGTACATCTCTACTTTATAAAACGTGTCCCGATTTGCGAAACATGATTTAGATGGCTTCTAGATAGAATCTATCTTTTGGGAAAAGTCTTTGCTCTGTAGTAAAGAGAAAAAACATAAAAATCGGTTCCACCCAACCATCAGTTCTCAGAAAGAGAGTTTAAGTTTATATTTGACTGTGCATTGCAAATATTCTAAAGTTGTAGGAATACGACCCTATCCTCAAGCTTCAGCCTTTGGTGTTTCTATTAAAGTTTTCTTTTCATTAACTGGTTATTTAACAAATGTAATACATGATGTGATCTGCTTCTCTCCTCAGAGACCGATGAGCTTCTCACTATCGATTCAGACAGCGAGTTAGAGGAGGAGAGTTCTGCTTTGAAAGAACACACCGAGTCTATTAATCCTGTACCGGTGAGTTTTATAATGTGTCGTTAGATTTATAGCATTTAAAAGAACACGATGAAAGTATTTTAAGGGACATTTTGAACCTCGTTTCTCAGCAGAGGGCGCTGTGAACCTTTTATTCTGACTTTTAATCTGTTCTTCAGGGTTCTCGATGTTCTTGCTGGTTATGGGGCAGACCTTTGACCTAAATGTGTAGTTCTTTTTTTCTTGGTATTAGTTTATTAATATTTGACATTTGGATGTGTACTAGTGTCACCTGAACATCAGTACAGATTTAAACAGATTTATTATCAATGTTGAAACATGTTAACTGGAATACTATTAGAGTGAAAAGACAAGTGCTTGATGTGAGGAATTAAATCGGTGCTGTTAGACTCTTTTAAATAAAAAAAAATAAATAAAAAAGCTAGTGCATGCAAAATGAATAAATTAGCATTCACTGCTAGATTTTCTGCCCAGTTGACTGATGGGGCAGAGAACTGGGACTCCTCCCAAACATCCCTCATATACAAGATGTCCTCATATTGAACGATGCAGAATGCCGTTTCCGGGAGCTGGTGTTCACTTTAAATCACAAAGATGCCAAATAGCAGCTCGTCCATATTTTAGATAGATACTGCTGATTGGCTACAGTTTGTATTGGTTCTGTGCCAATGTATAATGTCTTTTGTCATTTAAAGATGTGAAAACAGATTTTTAAAGAGCTTATGAATTATATGCAACAAAATATATTTTTTTTGTTGCAAAAACACGTTTTATTTTTATAGGAATTAAATCTGTGAAGCTACTGACCAAATCCTTAACAAATGTAAGAGTAGTACATACAGAAATGCATACAAATACTGTTTAGAGTTTATTTTAGAACATTTTGGTGAAAATTGAAGTTTGACATACATTAATATACTTCTTTTTGTTGAAATTTAATTGTGACATTTGTGTTTTTTTTGCCAATACTTGATTGCAAACCTCCTTTGAATAATTGTATGTCATAAAAAGGCTACAATTTAAAAGCCTAGATTTTTGGCCTTAAAAAATGTTAAATTCACTGTTCTAGGTATTAAATAATTTTTCACAGGTTTTGTTTTTGTAATATCCATGTAAAGCTCATCTGATATGTGTTTTTTGTTGTTGCTTGGGGTAACCAGAGATTGAGAAAACGCTCATAAATTCTTTAAAAAAAGATGGTTGGGGTTGACATATTCAGTGTATCGAATCATGATCATGTTTCAGGTACCAGAGTTTGAGAAAACTTTCATAACTTTTCTATTCATAAAATATAACAGTAATGTTTAGCGGTGCCATAGTTTGAGAAAGGCTCATAGACACTCAGCATCGTAATATTGATTTTTAGGGTTGCCAGATATTGATATAAGACTCATTAATGTATAAAAATGTAAATGTTGCCAGAGATTAATAAAACATGCAACAAGATTAGGTTTGGAACAATGTATTTGAAACATACTTTTTATTATGCAAAACAATGGTTGTATGTGTTATGGTGTAGGTATTAAATCGAATTGTTAACGTGCTCAAACAGTTTCAAATTTGACCTTAAGAAACATGTAGAAACCCTGTAATTAGTGATTATTTAAGTTTAGGTTATCTACTACAAGACTGTAGTTGTTAAAAAAAACGAATATAAGGATTTATTTTGCAATGGATTTTATCAGAAAACAAATGGTGACTCGACAAAGCTTCTGATATCTCTGGATAGGTTTTTGTATCTGAAAATTCCTAGTTGAAAAAGAAGTTTTCTTCTTTTTGATTAGAAGTCGGTACTTATGCGTTTTGATGAATGAATGAATTCTGTGAAATACGTCATGAAAGAACACCTTTGTCTGGTGTGAACTTTGACCAAACTCCATTCAACATAACTCAACATGATTCATCTTACCGTCATTGTGGTAGATTAGAGAAGATAAATTCAATCCAGAGTGTGCTGGGTTGCTCTGGGCCTTGCTGTTTCATGGCTTTTCTGTGTACATTTAGCATATTAAAAACTGCTCCTTTGCTATTCCTTGTATTTTAATTAGGTCATATAATATTGATCCAACTAATGATCAGTTAAGATTGAAGAATTTATTTTCATCAACTGAACATTTTTTTATTGTAGTTTCCAACTGATATCAGATATGAATTTAAAACACCTTCACTTCTGTTTCCTAAATGCACGCACAACTATTTAGTCACGTGATTTATAACAGGACCTTCAAGCACTTCACTAGATTATTCTAATGAAAGCTTTGTCTGAATGTGAGGATTCGTATGATAGCGGTGTATGATTGGATCTTAAGTTTGTATATTCTTTATGCTGGGGAGGTGATTAACACCTGCCTTAGGCAACAAGGCTCCCAGAGGCCTCACAGAGGGAATTCCTATTTACTCAACTTGATGCACACTAAGACTTTGTGAAGCTGCTTTGAAAGCAACTGCTAAAGAATCGCTATATAAAAACTTGATTGAACTTTATTGATTGAGCAGTACTCAAATGCACAACAGCCAGGGTTACAACAAGCTTTTTTGTTTGAAGAACACAAATTAAATCAGAACATAAATTACACAACAATGGGAAATCCTCGAGTAACTAACAGCTTTAACACTTAAATATAAAACTTGGAACATAAAAGTCCATGACAGGGAAAATCTGACTAGCAATTACAGAAGACACACTAAAACTCAAACAGAAACAAGGTTTGAGCAGGAGGATAAGACGTATAAAGAGTATACAAAAAATACAAAGCACTACAATTAAGCTAAACATATATTAATAAATAAAAACCTAAAAAATCTGCAGGATTCAAAAGTAGACACTAACAAGATGTGAGACAAAACCGAAGGGGAAAAAGATGTTAGAAAGGGATCAAGACCTCACGAGCTGGAGCAGGTGCATGTACTTAGCTCAGCAAACCAGCCACTTCAAATAACAAGACATCTAAAAAATCAGTACATGGACCAACATAAATTGACTGAACCCTAAAATATGGAAAGAACCCAGACTGAATAATAACAATACTAAAACAGTCACATTATTACAAAAACTCTACATAACTCTAAAGCAATAAAACTAAGATGCTCAATCGATCAATTAAATGTTTTATGTCGTGCCGTTTTTTTTGCAGTTGCTTCTAACCAGCTTCACAAAAGCCTAGTGTGGATTAAGAATGAGATAGGAATTCCTATTAGATAATTCTATGGGGTAAAAATAGAAGTACCATATACTTCTACCTTAAGGATTATAAAGTTTATTAGTATGAGGAAAGTTTTGATTTAAACTAACCTATAATCACTAACTTTATTATAAAATCATGGTATAAAACAATTTTGTGGAGAAATTAAGCGAACAAGACACATCTTTAATTGAAGTGGGAATAATCATAGAACCTGGAGTAAAACACCCAAACAAACATGCAGAGAAAATATATCCTGCAGTAAAGAGGCCCATAACACTTTTTATCTAGTTTTAAACTGGTGATGTGACTGTGCTGTGCTAGCGTATTCATACTACCGAGAAGCAAAAATGATGACTGGTTAAGACGGACACGATTACAAAATAGAACCCTGACATATAAACAAAAGCTTGCAAATGATTGTATTTTATCCTCTGTAAAGTCATATATTTTGATATTTAAAACTAAATCAATATGATATGAAATATTTATACTTTTGTTTAGGAAATATTAAAACTTTTAGAAACGTATCCATAAAAAAGTGTTATAACAGAGTAACTACAAAAGAATAACACAGTACAAAGTAACAAAAATCAAGCACTTTTTATAGCTAATGATGTTTTGTTCTGTGCAAACGTTTTATTTCATGCACCGTCACCATGTAAATCCTAAAACAGATGTAAAGATTTGCTCTTTTTCTGTTAGCGCAAGAGCATGACACAAAACCTGTCCTCGCTCACATCGACACTGTTTGTCTAGCTTTAACTCTGACAGATGAATAAGTGGCAAAAATACCAAAGAGTTTGGTTGAATGCTTGTTTGACGTCTACACCAGGGGATCTGCAAAGAATTAAGTGTGTTTGGCACCGGTCGGATCAAAACACAGCAGCAGCACTAATCTGCTTCATCTTTACAAGGTTTCAATTCTGTGAAGGTGTTACTGAGCCGCCTTTATCTGAGACCTCTTTCAGCCTTGGACTCATCCGGATCTTTGCTCTCTTTTGCTCTCGCTCCCTTACCTCCCATTAAACATGTCTCCTAAATCAGCTCGGCTTCCTGGACTCGAGATTGAAACCACTTGCTTCAAAACACGCTGTTTACTTGCCCAGCTTTCGCAGGGAAAATGGCTTGGGCTCACTTACGGGAAGAGTAAAAAATGCACAAGTATGAGTCTAGACTGTTGACTTGATGTGTTTATTGCACATAAACGCTGTAGTTAATAATTACATAAGTGATTTCCTTATTGCTTCCTATGTAAGTGTTTCTACAACAATGACACGCTTGCTGTGGTCTGGCATCACTCCCCATTAACATCGTCTTTCCATCCTGTTCCCGCTAGTTTGGGAACTGCCACTGTGTGACGTCTCTGGATTGTACACGCACTGCACAACGCTGGGAGAGAGATGGATTTGATAGAGCGAAACGTTTGTGTACTCCTCCATTCATTTTCTACCAGTGCAGGGTGAACACATATTTGAGCATGGGCCAGGAACATAGTGTACTGCGTAGAGAGAGAGAGAGAGAGAGCGAGAGAGAGCAGTGCAGTGCAGTGCTGATCGCTGGCAGGCAGCCCTGCAGGGTCAAGTTGATTCAAATAAAAGAGTGTAGGTTGTTTGGCAGCTTGGAATGCTGTTCATGTCTCCACTTGATAAGCAGGGAGCCAACTTTTTCCTGCAGAAAACCAGTTTGGGACAATGCATGCACACAAACACTTAAAGATGGCCCCTTACTGTTGCTCTTTACGAGCTGTCAAATGGTTAAGCACCATATATCACAGAGCGGCAGGCCCTGTGGAGGAGCGGCTATCTTCAGCTCTATCTGAGGAATGTTTCTTCTCTCTTGCTGTTGTTTAGTTGAAGGTGTGTCTCATCAGAGGCGGTTCTGTTTGCCTCTGTGCAGATTGACCTGCTGATATTTAAGGAAAACCTTTATTAATTTCAGAAGCGTTGAGTATTAGGCCTAGGTAGTGTGACCGAAGGATGTGATTTGATTTATTACCATCATGGATTTCCCTTCATTTGTAATGGTTATATATTTTAATTGAAACATTTGGATCATAATTAAGAAGCTCAGACAATAGATTATATTTATTTCCTCTAAAATAAAACTGAAAGAACCCTGACAACGTGACTAAATTTTAAAGAAGCAGTAGTGTTTCTCACAACACACTATGGATTTCATTTGCTTAGCAATTTTTTACACAGGTGAAATCAAGAGGGAGTTGTGCTAAACTGAGAAATGCATGTGTTGTACGTTAATGTGAATCTAGTAAAGTTGCCAATTAAAAAATATATAAAATGGAAATAGGGCTGAACAACTGATCTCATTTACAATAAATCACAATGTGAATGAATACAATTTTTAAAACACAGAAACTGTGTTTCAGCTGTGATTCAACAGTCACGCGAGTTTCAGCAGCTGAAAAGATTACTTTGATCTATCTGAAGATAAAACATGTTCATATCGACAACTTTGAATTACTAAAATATGGTCTCTTTTGAGATTTTAAAAATATATTGATTTAATCTACACTTTGGTTTGTTTGTGGTTTGCTTCGGCAAATAACAAATCTCCACGTCACCGTCATGCAACAAGTTGTTTGCTTATTAAATTAGTTAAAGGGGATGGTATGTTATTGATATTTATGTTCAAAACTGTCTGTACTGTTATTAAAAATAAAAAGTCATCAGGACGACTTAAAGAAACATGGCAATAGTCCGATATCTCTCTGCCAATCAGGAGCCCGGATTAGGTCTGTCCTACATGTAACTGATATAACTGACACTATCATTACTAATCACGCTCGCGTCCAGTTTATGCGGGACAGCGGATCACATGACCATCAGCGCTTTTACTGATTGGCATTTTGAAAACAGTGTGTAGTGAATAGAGCGCCCCTAGCGGAGCTTCCCATAGTCGTCACCGACATAAGGAACTGATATAACTGACACTATCATTACTAATGATTCCATTGGTGCTCTTTGTCAAGCTTTTACATCGTGTTTGTTTGGTATACCTCTCATTTGTAATTAATTTAAAGAAATGTTCAATTCTTTTGTGCTACATTTTATTTTGAGACTTTAATTAAAAAATATGATCTCCTTTTAGCTCTCATTACTATTTTGCAAGCATTTTTTGTTTTTTAAAAGTATTGATTTAGAGCTTCCTGTGTATTCAAAGTTCCCATTCAGAATTTCAGAAAAGTGACTGCCAGAGACTCGGGGATCGCAATGAACACTGTGTTTGTTGGACAGATGCTTTGAAAGCGTTCTGGTGCCTTTTGGGAATGGCAAGATGTGCAAGAGAAGATTAATGTCAGGTCGTTGAGTTCTTGTTTCTTGTGTCCCATCTTTAGCCTTCTCACTTCCCTTCTCAGCTGGTGTCCAATAGATATTTAAACTTGAATAATGTTCATGTTGTACAAGGTACCGCTTCATAAATCCTGTTTCTGGCTTTGTTTTAATGGCCCTCAGCCATCTCTAATAAAGTTTTTTTTTTTCTGATACTCCCTTTAATAAGTGCTGCTGTTTTGAAATTAGACGAATCAGGTCAAAGTACTAGTTTTTTTTGTTGTTGTTGTTGTTTTTATTTTTATTTATACATTTTTTTTACTTGACATCTTGATGACGCAGCCCCAGTTACCTTTGTACCTCAAAAGCAATTTTTATTTTATTTTGAAGAACCAATTAAATGGGTTGAACAGAGTGAAAAGAATGCTCAACTTTAACACTTTGTTTGAGACTGAAGAGATTCATTTAGAGATAGACTCAGAAAAAAGAAACTAGAGGTTACAGTCTCCAGAGTTCAACATTCAGTAATCCACAGTCTTGTCAGCTCAGATCATGTTCTCATTTAACCACTTGTGCACTCGATATACTATTCTTGTAAGAGATTTAGGAAAAAGTTTTTAGCATGAAAAAAGGATTTAGGAGGACATGTAAACCTGTTGAACCCTGGCTCACGGTCCTTTCCTGGCACCGTCTCCTTTTCCTCACTTTACTCCATTTTATTATTATGACATACCTTTATATTTATATTTATTTTGTAATTCATTCATAAAAATTTTGATCGTTCAAGAATTGTTTTAAATGTATGTTTAATTTTGTATTTCTCTTTCATTTCTATATGTATTGTGTTTATTTGTATCTTATGTGTCTTATAAGTTTTTAATCCTTTAAATGAATTTGATCGCTTTAGTTCTGGATTACATCAGTAAACATTTGTTCTTATTTGCGTTTGCATCTATAATATGTTTTTTCTTATTATTGCGGTACCGGTCACATTTTAGATTTGGTAAAATTCTGAAAGAAAGAATTAAGCTTTTGTATTGTAAATAATTACTTAGTTCAGTTTCTGCTCCTCAGAGAAGCTGATTAAAAGCACAGTAAAAGTTTGTTCCTAAATATATCTGTTTGGGCGCGAATATTGAGTTGTGAGTGTGTTTTGAATGGAATTAAATATAAGGATTGTAGGATTTATAAGTATTGTTTGTATTTCTTTTTATTTAATCGCACCCGCTACCTTTAATCTACTGTACATTCATTATTTATTTATCTCATATTTTCATCTTCAATGGCCAGTTCTTTAATCTTCATGTTGAGGGTTATTTTTCATATTACAAACTCCTATTTTTACACTGGCCACAATAGTGACTGTACTATAAAGTTTGATATCATTATAAAAATCTTACTGATTCGTCTATCTCAGCATTTTGTCAGCAAATATTGAAAAGAGGGGCTCGCAATGAAATATGTAAAATTTCACATAATTGCTGTATATTGTGACAACCAAATTAGCTTTTTGTACTGAGAAAAGAGGATGGCAGCAACTTAAGGAAAGTTAAGGAAAGGACTTTCAAAGGAAAGGTTACTGAACTTTATCATATTTACCAGATTGTGACCATTAAAACACAAAATTTTCCATGAAAATTTCTTTCAAAAACGCATTTGTTCGAGTGTTTATCGAGAAGACAGGACAGAACAAATTGTTCTTCACTAAAACATTCGTAAATAAAAAATTTTCCTCTTTCAGCTGATTGCACTAAGACACCCTCTGTGCAACTATGAAATATGCTGAAGATGAAAATCCTAGCCCTCACTATGGTTACGTGGGTTTAGAATCTACTATGGTTAAGTGGCTTCAGAATCTACTATTATTAAGTAACTTCAGAATCTACTATGGTTAAGTGACTTCAGAATATACTATTATTAAGTAACTTCAGAATCTACTATGGTTAAGTGGCTTCAAAATCTACTATGGTTAAGTGACTTCAGAATCTACTATTATTAAGTGACTTCAGAATCTACTATGGTTAAGTGGCTTTAGAATCTACTATTGTGAAGTGGCTTCAGAATCTACTATGTGAAGTGGCTTCAGAATCTACTATGTGAAGATCTTTCCTGGTTCATATTGGCTGAAAGAAAGGAAACATGCAAACCAAAACTGAACACAAAGCTTTAGTTTGGACAGGTGATTTGGATTTATTCAGGGAAAAATATGGAATTATTTGGGTTAAGAGCATGTCTGAGTTGTTAGGTATACTCTGTAAGTTTACTGTGTGCCCTCTGTGTGCCCTAGTCACCAGCTGAGATTTCGGACTACTCCTCTTATGAAGAAAACGATGAAGATCCAAGTGAAAGCAGAGGTGAATCTTCTCTTCTTGATGCTGCTGAAAGCAGCAAGCGATCAGTCAGTGACTGGATTCGATCCGCTCAGGCCATTCTCCAGACCCCTCAAAAACAAACCAGCAAGAGTATCAAAACTCCTGAAGACTCCAGTAAGAAGAGGAGGAGATTTGAAAGGTATGATCAATGCTGCTTGGATCAGTGCAGCCCAGTGTTGGTTTTTCCATGATAGATTCCATGATCAAGTCAACTAATACTCTCACAGAACTGTTTTCAATGTTTGATTGAAAGTTCACAACCCCAAATTTCATATCAATGCAAACAGAAGGAGTACAAAAGAGCTCAAAGTCTAGTATGAAACTTCCACACCCATCGTAACACCCGGGTCAGCTTGGTTTTCGATTGGCTATCGAGGAGTAGCACGTTTGTGTCAACCTCTTTTATTTTTAGAGCATTTCCTACTAATAAAAGCACAACATTGGTCTTTTGTCTAACCTTACTCAGCCGTAGCTTCTATTGTACATCAAAGATTGAGTCCAGCCCTTGACACTTTACCAGAAATGAGTCATTTGTCTGATTTCATGAATGGGAGAGAAAGGACATGTGGAGTTTGTTCCCTCGTGGGGGAGCTGTGCCTCTTTTTGGCTCATGTTTATCTTCTGATCCTTCTGCTGACCCCCAGTACCTTTGCAAGAAAAGCCTGCTCTGTGTGTATGTTAATGGTCAACTTTTTAATGCTTTTTATATGATTTCTCATAAAGATTGTTGCCCATGAAATATAAACTTACTCCTGTAAAATTGAAATCGATTTATAGTTTATGATCATGTTTGCATGTTTGGGTTTGAAAGAACAATCACAGCGGAGCTTTTCAGGAAAGCACTGTTGAAAACACCAAATAACTCAAAGGTATTGTGTGTGTGTGTGTATATATACAGAAAACATGTGATTTTTTTAATGTCCCCAATCATGCCTTTTGCAATGCATTTAGAATAAATTTTAAGCCCCTCGAGATTAGCACTGCACCTTTTATAACTTTCAAATACAATTATTTTGTAACCAAAGCCTTTGAATCACCAACTAATTGCAGTTTATTTATTAAATACATTGTTTAAACTTCTTCTACCCACCTCCATGTTTTCATAATGCCCACTTATGAGCAAACCTCTACTGGTGGTCAAAAGTCGCCCAATCTGGTTATTATAACACAGTTTTAGCATGTTTATATGCAAATCAGTAATCTACTTTATCTGAGAAAAAAAATCCATGAGAGGAATTTTAACAGATTTTATTCAAAAACAGAACATGGTTTTGTGAGTTTTAATACAAAAAGGATTGTAATGACTTAACAGCAATGATGTGTAGGATGTCAGTTAACTATTGTATCCATCTTTGATTATGGTTTACTCAAAAGTGTACATGTACGTAATACATAGTCTTCAGTCTAATAATGCAGTGGTCCCTGGGTCTGCGGCTTGATTGGTACCTGTCCGCCAAATAAATAATTAATTATTTCGTTTGTAAATATTATACGTGTCTAAACAAGAGTTTATTTTGAAAAATAATTGGATTCTCCCGGTTACATCTCGGCCACGTACTCATGTTAAGTTGTTGCAAGGACGCTGGTAATAAAGTTACTGCTCACCTATGGCTCTGCTCTGGACTCGGACCATTCCAGTGCAACTTTTCAGCAACTTCAATATTAATGAAAGGCATAATTATATATTTAAAGTTCTTAATATCTGTGAGTGCTTTTATTGTATTACATTGTTGAATAAAAGATAAATGTAATTGTCTATAAAAGTGTGAATTTACATGTAACTTTAGCGGTGTAAAAAATATCAGAGGAAACCATTGGGCCCCAGGCCCTTTTTACAAAATGGTTGAACACCCCTGAAGTATATTGTCCTGAAGCGAGCAACCTGCCAACACACACACATCACACCTACATAGAATTCACACTTCAGACATTTTAAAGCAACATAAAGTTTTTGAGAGGAGATGACCTTCAAGGTTAGAATGAGAGATTCGAAACAGCCTGTTCTTGATTGGTTACTTCTTTAACGAATCGTTGTTATTATTATTAGTTTTTATTGAATCTGTCAGTTGCTTGTTTTGGAGACTCAACACAAAAAATCAATCAGAGTGATTTATTTTGTCTGCTAGTTTTCTTCTATTGGAGTTTTTGGTTTATGTCTGCAGAGGGGGTCTTGCAGAAAGGCTGAATCGACTACACAGTAGGCAAAAGTCAGCCATCAGCTTCTGGAGGCATCAGTGCAGCTCAAACTCCTCAAAAGGTAAGAGACCGACACTGAGAACAGAGCATAAGTATGTAGTATGAACAGAGAATTAGTATGTAGTATGTTCAACTCAGTGTGAATAGAAATTAGGCCCATTCGAGTAAAAGCTGGTCTAGCTAAGAACCTCCAGCACACTTTATTTCCTGGCTGGTAAAACATAGTAAAGGTTCCAGTGATGAGATCTTGAAGTGTAAAGGATGGATTGGAGATGTAAGAGGGAGTGAAAACATTTCATTGAGGTGTGATTACGCCTTAATCGTCTCTCAGCTGAAGTGAAACTACATGCCGTTAAGTTCCACACCTTCTGCTTTCTTTTCCATGGATTAATGGATTCCTGTTCAAGCATAGCACTGATATGATATTTTTCTTTAGAGTTTGTGTAGATGTCCCTCGAGTGAAGGTTAAAGTTAACATTACACTTTAGCTAGGAAATTCAGTAGGTGTTTTGTGAATTTTTTTCAACTGTAATCAATTGATTAAATGTGTTATTTACTGCAAGCACTTGTTTAAACATCTGACTGATTTGATTTGCTTGAGTAAAAGGTCTGAAAAAAATCTTCTCGGGTTCTTATTGGCTAATTACTTCTGAACTTGAACACAAAATGCCGAAACTGTCCTTTATTTTAAATTGAAGTATATGAAAGCATGAGTAGTTTCTTGTTTTATGCTTGTTTTCTACAGATTTTTCTGCTTCACATTATTAAGAACATAAGTAATAGTAACTAAGTACTTGGTTATTTATCAGATACTCTTACTGAAGTAATTTAAAGAAGAGTAAAATTTGACTTAAATCCTCATATTCAATAAACCTGGTTTTTGTTTAAAGAAAGATAAATTACTGGTCTGTGCATAAAATTTGAAGTGAAATGAAAAGTAATATTGCTTAGATTAAGTACTAAATATATACAACTAAACACAGTTGTAATTCTTTTACAGAGGATTTAATAAAAAATTGTAATTAAAAAAATATAAGCACATTTACACGCATGTATATTGATTGTAAACATTTTTTTAGTCCAAAGTATGTTTGTCCTTTTTATTTACTTCAATACTTCTATCTCTCACAGTATATGTGATATTACCTAAACATATTTCTAATTTGTGTTGTTTATTAAGGTACTTGTTTTAAATAAGCTTCATGTTACATGTAGAATCAATTAGCGGTTTAAGAGCAGCTCCTACTGCTTGAAAAATCCCAAAATACTTGCTCAGTTTTCCATTTTTAATACCTATTTTATGCAAGTAACACATATGTTTAACTAGTTCCTATCTTTTCCTTGTTTTTGGTTCTGATTCTCTAACAAAATGCTTTGGAAAATTGTATTTCAACCCAAGATTGCTTTAAACAAGTATCATTTCCACCACGCATGGTTGACGAGTGCTTTCCTGAAGTCTTGGCTGCTAGCTCGACCATGATTTCAGCTGAGTCAATTGTGTTCATCTGAACAGTCGTCAGGGCCAACTCTTCCTTGAACAGTCAGCTTGGGAATAGATCCTGTCAGAATCAATTAGCGGTTTAAGAGCAGCTCCTACTGCTTGAAAAATCCCAAAATACTTGCTCAGTTTTCCATTTTTAATACCTATTTTATGCAAGTAACACATATGTTTAACTAGTTCCTATCTTTTCCTTGTTTTTGGTTCTGATTCTCTAACAAAATGCTTTGGAAAATTGTATTTCAACCCAAGATTGCTTTAAACAAGTATCATTTCCACCACGCATGGTTGACGAGTGCTTTCCTGAAGTCTTGGCTGCTAGCTCGACCATGATTTCAGCTGAGTCAATTGTGTTCATCTGAACAGTCGTCAGGGCCAACTCTTCCTTGAACAGTCAGCTTGGGAATAGATCCTGTGGATCTGGTTTCATTTCCCTAGAACTGACTGAAATAAAATGAGTTGAAACAGAACCAGTTTCCACTCCTTAAACCAAAAGTTAGATCCCTGGTAGTTTTTTTATGGTATGATATCGAAAACGTTATGTTAAATTGAATCTGACTGAAGTGATCTGTTTATAAAAATAATGTATTACATGCCGTTGTTGTAGATTAAATTGCATAAATAAAAAAAAATATATGATATAAAATAGTAATAGTTTTTTTGGTCTGTGTTTTAACTTGTTCAGTAATTGTGTTTTGGATGCAACAGTGGTATATGAACATATAGATGTGAATTAATGGTGCACTTTTTAATCTGGTTGCTCACCTCTAGCTGACAGCCCGGGTGTCCTGATGCTGAGGGTTCTGAGAGTTCAGGAGGAATGTGCCATGCAGGCAGTAGTGTGTGAACGGCTGCCTGAGGAACAAACATGCGTGGCTCTTTTCAGCAAGGACACAGCTACCCAAGTACAGCCTGCCCCCGGAGACATAATCCACATCTACCCTCCATGGTGAGAATCTTTACTGTCAAACTCTTGAAATAGAGGTTAATATGGCTTAATACTCCCAGTTCTTTTCCAATTAATGCTTGAAGTCCCTTAAAGTGCAAATTGCATAGTTTTCATCATCTGAAACATGCTTTAATTTTGTTTAACATCTTCAGATTCTAATCTTAGACCATTGAGAATAAGAAACCAGTTTTGTCCCAGAAGTCTTCTAATATTATGCAGAGAATTCCACTGAAAATGTATTCTCCTTAACATCAGATTATGTTCTAAAATTCATCCACATACATGATAATCAGTGTTGTGCTCGTTACTGAAATATAGTAACTAGTTACAGTTAGTAGTTACTTAATAAAAAAATCCTGAGAATCCCGAAGTATTGGTTTAATTGGTCAAACATTTCTGGATTTCTGGTAGCAGCGAAAGCCACGTTTACCTTCATTCCGCCTGAAAACAATGTGGAGATGTACGATCGAGAACATCGAAAATTCATTGTGTGTATTGAAAATGTGTGATGTGTTTTACTGCCTCAAGTAGCCCTAATTTGTTAAGTTTACGCTACATTTTATTTGATACAGTGTAGGAGTAGGAATAAAAAAAGCATGCTTTGATATATATATATATATATATATATATATATATATATATATATATATATATATATATATATATATATATATATATATATATAATGTAGCACATAACTATTACTTATAAACAAACACTCAAGAGCTTTAATTTTTTTTGTTGGATACTTCTAGTTTCACTTAGTTGTTTTCAAAACCTTATTAGTCATCAGTTTTATGACTTGTTTTGCAAATTTTTGCCCTGCGTTTCATCACAGCATCATTAAGCCCAGGTTTAGAAGGATTCTTTTTGCCGAGCAGTGACGTCTGGCGCAGTAATTTGTGATGAATCACAGAGCAGAGTGGCAAGAGCAGTCTTGCCGTGTGCTTATGTGTGTTTTGCACTGCTCTGATAAGAGTGAGAGGCCTGTGGGGCTGAAGGTGAGAGGCACCCGTGAGCACGTCTCCAGCGGTGTGGGAGGAACCACAGATTCTTACAAACCAGAGAGGCCAGGGCTCACCGGAAGCCAGTGTCCCTCCTCAACTCGGCCCCTTCTAGAGCAGCTCCCACGTCATTCCTCAACTCCAGGGAATGGCCTGCATGCCTGTTCCTGGCAGCTCTGAGCTCATTTCCAGCAAGCTGGGAAAAACGTTGCTGGATCTTTCTAAGCTTTTTTTTTTCGGAGGAGGAGTGTTCAGCAGAGGATCACAATAACTGTGACAGGGGCCAGAGAGCAGAATAGAAAACACATGCTGCACAGTGTGTTGCTGGCACAGTTTCTCTTCTTGTCTCATTTTCTCTCGTTCTTTCCCTCCCCCTGCAGCGTATTTGCTTAAAGGCCAGGCGGGACTGACCCTGGAAAGTCCAAGAGTTCATTTCATCCCGGAAAGTCCACAAAATGGACAAAAAGTTTGACAAATCCAGGTCCCAGGGAATAACATGAGCAAAAGATCATCACACTTCATGCGTGGTGTTAATATTTGAAAAAGTAGAAAAAAATTATGTGACCATATAGTTTAGGTTGATATGTTTTTAACGAGCAAGCTCAGGATTATTTCATTTGTTATTTGCTGTTTAATTTGTTATTTTGTTGAAATTCAGATGCTGTTTTACACAGGGTTTAGGAAAGGTCCAAAGTTAACAACAGGCTTCTTTTCAGTCTTTCACCATAGCACACAGAAAGTGATTCAGAGTCATTTCAAATAGTGAATTTGTTCCACCTCAGTAGTGTGTTTCTCCTTTTCTAAAGGCCATCTAAGATTTTTTTTCAGGTGTTATTTAATGTGTTTATTACCACCCTATAGTGAATAAATTCCATTCAAGTGTTTTCTGTTAATAGTATCTAAAAATAAGCTGTCTTTAAAAGTCTAAAATGTAAAAGCCCAAAGCTGTGTGACATCACAAACCTTAGTCATCTTTTTTTCTTAAGTAGATTAGGACAATTATATCCAGTAATTTGTTGTCTTTCTGTCAGAAGATATTGCTGATGTTTGAAATCCTAAAACAAAAAAAGCACCTAGACTTATAGCACTTTTTAATCACAAATTATCAATAGTTTGATGACTCTTGCCAATCAGTGTTTAAAAATTATACAACACCGTTTTAGGCTCTTTGCATTTAAGATGTGAGATTTTTGTCTAAAGCATTCACACTCTATAAAACTACACTATAAAATTACATTATAAAAAAGGACAACTACCCTGTTAATGTAAAAGAATTCATTTAGTTTCATTATTTACAGGGTTTTCCCCATATTTTGAAACGTGTGTTGCATTTTGGGATAGTCTGCTGATTGAATAGGTGCTATATATGCTGAGCAGCTGCCTGCTATCATTTATTTCTTTTTCAGTTGATTTCAGTTGATGAATTGAGAAGGTAAAGCTTGTGCTTAATCACTGAAATAGCTAGTTAATTGACATGTTTCTGTCTAAATTGTGTCTGTGTTAAGTTAGTATCCTTCTTCTTTTTTTTCCTTCAAGAAATGGAATGACTTACATTTTTCATTCTTTAATATCTTTATTTTGCTCTGGTTATGGTGTTAAATACGTGTATGGATTTGAATGAAAGTTAAAAACTTGGATGTAGTTTGGAGGTAGACATGTTGGGGTTGTTTTGTTGTAAAACAGGGGTCTCCAAACCTGGACCTGCTCTAGTATGCGTACTACTCTAGCTTCAGACAATCAGAGAACCTTAGTTAGTGCCACAGGTGTGTTTCATGATGGTTGAATCAAAAATGTGCAGGACTCCAAGGAGTATAAATAACATCTAACTCAATTCAGCCTTTAAAATGCACTTGAATATATATTATGCTGTTGATAATGCTTAAATAAAAAAAACAACTGCTTTTTTATGAAGCCATCATCGTAGATGCTAGAGTCAAAAATGGCAACGATTCAGAATTTTCTACTCTACTTCCTGTTACGTATATGAATGACAAGCTACCCCCTCATTCACACATCACAACAAACCCTCATACGCGCTGTTCCCAGATCCTTCAGGGTTTAGATGGGAAGGAAGTGCTTGTCATCAGATGCATGTGATTACTCCTGCGCCGCTCCCTCACCTGTGTGTGTCAGCTCTGACGTCAACACTCACAAACAAACTCACACACAGACACTTCCTGTGCTGATCTGCATCTGAAACGCACTCATATGAGAAATCTGCATTGCACCAATGTGAAGAATTTGACAATTAATTTTGGATTTTATAGAAATATTCTCTTGAAAACTATAGTGCTTTAAGAAAGTTTATTTTTGAATGTTTCTTTGTGAATGAAAAAGGTTGAGACTCTAAGTGTCTTCTAAACAAAATAGAACTGCATTACATTTACTTTGCAATTATGATAGTTAACTACAATTTGAAGTGTCAAAATTATGTAATGTCTTTAATATATCTAAACTGAGATGGGGTTTCAAACATTAGGATGATAAACAAATGCATTTGAATGTTGAATGTAAAAAATATGTATATATATATTTTAATATATATAATATATATATATATATATATATTTATATATATTATATATATATATATTTATATATATATAATATATATATATTTTTTTTTTTATATAAAGGAATGTATTTGTGCACTTGCCATTTTATAATCTAGTCGTTCAAAAAACAAGTTGTCAAAATGGGATTTTAAACTCTTTCACAAAAACTTCCTTTGAACATGATTTTCTCATGTTTTTATTTACATTCGACTTGTATTTTTCAGTTTTTATTGCATTGCTGTTCTATTTTATATATATATATATATATATATATATATGTGTTCACTATCTGTCTTGCTTTGTCCTGTCGCTCCAAGGTTGTCAAAGACTGGAATTTTCTGCCTCTTTCTTTGACAGTGCTTAAATAAAGCCGTTGTTTGCGCGAGCGCGGAGATAGGAGCACCTCTACCTCTCCTGTGTAAACTTGTCTTCGCCCCAGGGTAGAAGTTCGACAGGTTCAGTTCTGTGCTGGCATCTGTTCAGGGCAGAACCGTACACACGCTGACGTACACGCTACGTTTCATGACATGAGCTCTGCAGGCCCCAGCGCGCAGCCCACTGGAGGCCTTCACTTATCGAAGGCATGTTTATTCAAAGCCGATCTGTAACAAATCACCCTGCAGCCACTGCAGAGAATAGTCAGCCTATTTACAATCCAATTCTGAGGCCCAGCGAATGGTACATTGTATGGCTTTCTGTTCATGTTTATTTGTAGAGGATTATTTCTTGAGCGATGTCTTTTAAAAGACTGTTTGATTTACTGCAAGAAACCGAGTTTTGTTTACTCTGAGGTGTAATGTGGTCAGTGATTACTGGGAAGGACTTTCACACGAGTATTGTTGCAAGTTGTACCTCAATAAAGCATGGATGTCATGCTCAGTACACGCCCAATTACATTTAAGGAAAAAACGTAACCATTTGAATTTTGTGTTTTTATTAGGATAAAATATGACTTGAACAGCTGTTCTTTTTATGTAAAAATAATTGATCTGTTATAATTATGATAAATGGATACGTTTGAAATGTTCCTGAATATTATGAATTGGAATGCAGCTTGTAGAAGATGACTGAAAATTATTTCATCTTTAAAATCCTATGCTCCTACAACAGGTTCAAAGCTATTTGAGCCACTTTGAATAGGATTGTTTGCTGAGAGAATTTTTAAGTATGTTTTTTTTTCAGTTTATGAACAGGAGTTTTTCTGTTGAATTGAATCTAAATAATTTCATTTCATCTGAAAGGGTCTTATTCCACTTGATTCAAAGACAAACTAAATATAGAGTAAGACAGGGCACGAAGAGAGAGAAATAGCGGCCGGGCAAGGAGCACAGTCAATGTACTATCAGAGCTGTAGCAGAGATCACCTTTAAGAGTCCACCACTTTACCAGATTTAAAGCTATTTGAGACCACATTAAATGGGATTGTAAAGTGTGTTTTCAAGTTTGATAATCAGGAGCTTTAGCAATTCTGTTCAATTTAATCTAAATTTTGTGATTTTATCATAATAACTGTTTTTGACATTGTTCGTAATTCCTTTAAATTTAAGGTTATTTGAATGATCTTTTGGGCAGTTTTTACCTTTATTGACCGTAAAGTAAAGAGTAAGTTTGGAAGCAGAGATAGAGAAATAGAGGCCAGGAAGGGAGTTTTTTTTTTCTTCAGTTTGATAAACAGGAGTTTTAGCCATTTCTGTTGAATTTAATCTAAATAATTTATTTTCATATAAAAATATCTTATTTTGCTTTATTCAAAGACAAGGAAAATCTAAATAAAGCAGCGATTTCATGCTCATCACACAGCTCAACAAATCAAGATCAACAATTTCTATATGATCAGTATATAGGAGATTAAGCATTATTGTTTCGGCTTTAAAAACCTTACCAGATCTAAAGGTATTTGAGCCACTTTAGAGAGGATTGTTTGCAGTGATATTTTAAAGTATGTTTTTTCCCAGGTTGATAAACAAAAGCTTTAGCCTTTTCTGCTGAAAGGATGTTTTCTTTTGAAAGAGTCTGAAACCGTGATTCCGCTTGATTCAGCCTCTTTGTAGAATAACATGCTTTACAAGATCAAAAATATTATCTTCTTTATTTACTTCTGTTATTGAAAAACTTAAAACTATCTTTAAAAATATGTGTATTTGGAGTTCAGTTTGAAGGTTTTGTGTTTTTGAATCAAGGTTAAATGAAGGGATAGCCTTTTAAAGAATAAACAAAATTTGAGCGTGACAAAAAGCGTCCATAAGCAGGAGTAAACTGTAGATAATAATATAATGCAGTTATTTATATGCAAAGGTCCTTGAAGATAATGAAAGATTTGGAAGTCTTTTGGTTCAAATGAAATGATCAAGTCAATCGTTTTACGTTTATAAAAGCATGCTTCTGTTCATTTCTGTTCCTCTCAGGCAAAATCTGGTGTTGGAGGGCATACGCTATCCCATAATTCTCAACACTCACTTCAGTCAGAAAGTCTGCATGGAGACTAAGCCGGAGCACTCAGGCGACCCGAGAGGTGCAGCGGCTGTGGAGAAATGCAGACCTCCACCATTAACCTGGAGCCTGTGGCGGTCTGAGACGAGTCAAGCGGAGGGCCAGAAATCCTGTCCCTGGAAACAGGTTTGACAGCTGCTCCATCTTTTCTGAGAGTTCAGTTCTTAGAAGAGGGCCTCTCTGCATTCAATTCTGAACTAAGACTCGGTCAGGGTGACATGGAAAAATATATTGTTACTGTGGAACACATTTTCAGTTACTAAACGTTTTACTTTGACATAATAAAGTTCATATTTAGTTTCTTGTAATGTTCAAGGTCCAAGTTTTAAAAATACATGACCTAATTCGTTAATATACTATTTATAATTATGAAGTTAGTTCAGTTATCTCCTTCCCTGAAATGGTTTCAGGAGGGTTTCCACCAGGTCTTAGAAAGTCTTTAAAAGCCTAAAATGTAAAAGCTCAAATTTAAGACCTTAAAAAGTCTTAAAATCGCTGTTCCAGGCCTTAAATAAATTTTTACAGGTCTTATTTTTCTGATGTTCCTGTAAAACCTATCTGATGTGTTTTTTGTAATGTTTTTGGGGGTTGCCAGAGATTGAGAAGATGCATTTAAATGTAAATTGTACAAATGATGGTTAGGGTTGCCATAGTCTAAGAAGACACTCGTGAACACTCATAAATGCTCTAATTTTTCAAAGAGATTTGTAGCGTTGCCAGATATTGACATAGGAATCCAATGTTAAAGTGTGTAAATTTCACTGTAAGGGTTGTCAGAGATTGAGAAAACGTGCATAAATGCTTAACTTTAACAGTCTTAGAAAGGTAATAAAAAGTCTTATATTTGACCTTATTAATCCTGCAGAGACCAACTTAGATCAGATCCTGACCATGTCTGCAAATGAATTAGATTTTTTGTTAACTTAGTATCTTTCATAATTTGTTTTTATTTGACATATTTAATGGCAGCTGCATGTTCTGTGCTCATATTTAGACACTTACTGTATCCAATTCCCATTTTTTATTATTCCTCTATTTCAGCCATTGAAGTCAATGTAAGCCCTGTGATCCTCTGGCAGGAAAGCTGTGAAATTTAGCACATATGTACAACTGGGTCTCATGGTCAACCAGTCTTTAACTCAAACGCTAAAGTTCCAACGCTACTCAGTAGCTGCAGGACAGTTTCTGAGGATGACACATAAACTTTAGAAACAAAAATGTTTTTTGTCTCATTCCCTGACTTATGTTTGTCTGTTCAAATGGAGCTCATGAAGTCTTTAGTTCACCATTTACCGAAAAACTATATTTTCTAACCACTCTTAGACAGATGGTCTCATGAATCTTGCTCCTAAGCACCTTCTGAACTTAATGGATAAAAGTTGTTTAAAAAAATTGATTGGTCAAGCTATTTTCGAACAACTTGCGATGAAATATGACTAAACATTTGCCACTTTGGTTGTCAGACTGTCTGAGAAAACCTTTGAGATATTAAGACCAAACCTGCTACATGACATACAGAGTATTGGCACAAGCATGTTATTTTTGGTCATCATTATTTTTTTAAATATTTTAAATTGCAGCGAAGTACTCAATAAAGTCGGGCCTAAGGTGTATAATTTGTGCTGTATTTATTACGTACTATCAGATCAATATGATTATGTCCCTTGTGCTAAGTGTGAAGTTGAAAAAATCTTGCTTTAATCAAAATGTAAATACATTTGTCACGTATTTGCCATCATTACAATACCTCATTACATTCCCCAGAGTTGTGTCTAACTCTGTTAGGTTTGTTCCTTTTTCATGTTAGACACCTGGATCTGGTGAGAATTAAATCAACAACCTCTAATTCAAGAGGCTTTTACTGTAGGATAAAAATATAGATTAGTAGTTTTTTTTACTATTTTATTATACTTTTGTCCAAATACCAAGGAGTGAATTATATTGTTGTCATTCAAATCTAACTTTATGGTTATATTGTCGACTAGTAATTTGAAAACAAATATGTTTTTTTGTGCTAGTGGATTGAACCCAGCTGCCATTTCCTGTGTGTATTTATGTAGCATCTTTTTCTGCATAAACATTTATTGTTGCATGGATACGCAACCAAGTATTCCTGTTCAGCGAGAACATAGTGCTGCAAATTCTTAAAAATATACTTTTGAGCTGTCACTCAGCAAATATTGGCTCAATGCACAGGGTGATTCAAAAAGAATATCACAACTTTGAAAATCTGTATTTGTTCAAAGTAATATCAATGTAAAGGGTACTTAAGAACTTCAGAGCTTCGTTAAATCAATGACAAAGAGTTTAGCTCTCCTTTTCTTTCCTTTTTTACAAAGTTTTGTGGTATTCTTTTTGAATCACTCTTCTACTGTCTAAACAAACAGCAACGTGTGAAATTTTTTTTAAAAAGATTAAAAAAGAAGATTAAAAAAGGGAACTCCAGTAATAGTAAGCTTCCCATGCTCTAAATGTAATTCTAATATTTGTAATGCTCAGTAGATTATCATGAAAGACTACCAAATTAAGAAAGACAAAATCCACAAAACAATGGCAGCTAATCAGTTTAAAACATTTAGTTTGAAAACATTACTAATATATCTCACTTCAACTCAGTTTATTGTTAACCCCTTCAGACCTGAATTAATTTCTAGGCCTCATAAAACCAAAAAAATGGTTAATCTTAAATCAAAGCTTTTTTTAATTGTAAAAGTCAAACTCTTTAGATGTTGTTTTTTACAATCCAGTGGATAAATAAATGTAATGTTCTACCTTTTTACAAAGGTGGTATAAATCTTGAGGTGTGTGACTATGTTCACTTTATGTGCCAATGGTTACTTTTTTTAGAGTATAGGCTGCGCTTTACTTAAGTTTTTATATTTAAAAAGTCAGGAAAAAAACATTTGATTTGTGGGAAATTGTCTAAAACCAGTAATAATAGATTAAATGCAGTGTGCCGTGGAATGGACGCAGGGTCTGAAAAGGTTAATGTCTCTTTTTTTGACCCTGCAGCCTTTTTTTTTTTTTTTTGCATTTGACTTTTTTTGTTTAATTGAAATACATTATTTATTTAAACTTTTGTCGTCAGGTTGTTGAGTTGAACAGAGCAGGAGCTCGGACATCTCTGTTGGATGCAGTGGAGGATTGTGGGTCGTCGGGCTCTATTGAGGTGGTGGTTCAGAGGGTCTACTGCACACCCGTTACCCAGTCGCTACACAGAGCCTCTCTCCACCTCCGAGCACAGAGGAAACCTCCATCAGCAGAACCAGCACCTCAACAAATCGGCAGGTAATGCACATCTTTGATCTGATCTAGAGAAAGTCCTCTAGTTGCTAAAATCTGTACATAAATTTAAACAAACAACAAGTTCCACTAAGAGAGTAAAATCATTTTTTTCTCCATCAGGAGAAAACACTTATTTTTTTGTGATCAAATGAGATATAGAATAAAGCTTCCTGCACACAAAAAAGTGCTGCTTTTTTTTTAGAACAATGCTCCAGATAAGTAAATAAATACGACGTGCAGATATTCACTAACCTTTGTTCCCCGTTAACCAGTCTATCCAGTTTTCCCAGTTACATCTCAAGACATTGCTCTAATTTGCTTCCTCTTGTACAGTGTACTTTAATACAACGAAAATGTGCTTGGGGTTATAATAAAAGTCACATCAAATTCTGAAGGATCCAAATCACATTGGCTGAAGATCAATAAGGTCTGAGTGCGCTTTACAAATCAAGAAAAATCTCATTGTTCATTTAATGTGTTTAATGTTGGTTGTTTGAGAGATGTGCGTACTATGGTCGAGCCCTGTTTAATTAGGCTGTCGTCTGGTCTTCACTGCACTGGTGAGGCCCCAAGAGGTCAAACGCCTCACTCTGAGATAAATATGGAGAGAGAGTAACTTTGCTCCATATTCTGTCAATGACTAACTGAACAACCCCTCCCAGTACACAAAGTTCTCTCTCTCGCTCTGTCTCTTTCTCGCTCTCTCGCTCTGCTTTAATGTTCTCTGGGCCTTATGGTAAATTCTCTAACTAAGCCCTGCAAAGGCAGGGATTGTGATGTTCCTCTCAGAGGAATAAACTTAATAAAATAATTAAAAAGAGTAAACATGTAAATAAAATAATTAGTCTGAGTTAAAATCCACTCTGCAAGAACAATAATATATTTTAAATGTCTGAAACAGCTTATGTAATCAATGTCTTCGTCATTGCCTTTATTGGCTTTTTATTTGCAGATTAAGCTGCAGATACAGTATATGGCTTGTTATGAGATCTGAGGTTATACATTGATTGAACACTTTTTTTTTGCCTGCTGCTTATGAAAAACTTGTTTAACCCTTTAACATCGGAAGCTCAATTTGGCTACTTTAGCATTTGCTTTGTGTTTTAATATTACCTGTTAGATATTTTTTAACAACAGAGAGAACAATTATTTGAAACCATTTTATATTCATTCTTTTTAAATAAATATGTTGTATGTCTGTTCTCCTAAAAAGTCAAATTTGTATTGTGCTTTGCAGTCACACATTCATGCACACAGAAATTAAGATGCAAGATTCGCGAAGGAGCAGAACCTTTTTCCTGGATCCCAGATGCACAATTCAGATGTGTACAGAAATTAATGGGAACAAAAGAGAAAATTGTGAAAATTAACTAAAACTTTATAGTTTTATTGATTTTATTATTTGATGAACCTTCCAGAGCAATGCAATGAAAAGTGACACTGTACAAGTGTTGGTGTGTCCCCTCAAAAATGCATAAGGTTCAGGAATTGCGCTGTCTTCTGCCACGATAAAGTAGCATCTTTGTATTTGACGATAGAGACGCTGTGTAGGAGATTATGCTTTAGTGTGTGGATGCACTGTAAGAGACACAACATACATGTAGTTCTTGATTGGTTTAACAAGCGAGTAATTCAGACAGGCACATTTTTGTTGGTTATTTGTTCAGTTTTCTGTTCAGAGAGGGCTGTGTCTTTGCGCTTACTTTTTGTTTAAAACTATCACATAGAGGAGCTGGTGAATATAGTCATATTAGAACTATTTTGTTTATTTGTAGTTCATGTATTTCATATGTTCAGCAAATACATAGATGTGCATGGGCTATAAACTGTCAACTGTGGATAAAATAGGTAGCGGGAAGCTGTAGCCTGGTTTAGATCTGCTGTTTTATCTGTTTCAGTCAGCCTTCTAGGTTAAAATTGACGTTAATTGAAGTGGTGGCACATGCACCCTGTAAGGTTTGCCAGAATGTGTGAAATACACACCAGTAGTCAAGAATTTGGACACGTCTTCTCATCACACTTCTAGTAATCAGAGTACATGTCATTTCATGTTACGGGAGCATCTTCCACGAGATGAGTTTGCTTTATGGACTCTTGCTCTGTCTTTCATCGGGCTGTTCCAACAACAGCTCAATGAGGTTCAGTTCTAGAGCCTGGCCACTCTACTGCAGTCAAATATCCTGCCTCTTCTTGGTTTAAACTTTGTTTTGCAGGTGTATTGGGTAATTATCTTAAAGGATTATATTGCTTGAAAATGACTTATGTTAAACATTCATTCATTCATCTTCATGTCGGCTTTATTCCCTTTCGGGGTCGCCACAGCGGAATGAACCGCCAACTCTCTGGCATATGTTTTACGCAGCGGATGCCCTTCCCTGCCGCAACCCATTGCTGGGAAACATTCACACACACATGCACACTTTAACACTATGGGCAATCGTTCTTACTCAATTCACTTATTCTGCATGTCTTTGGACTTGTGGGGAAACCGGAGCACCCGGAGAAAACCCACGCGAGGATCACGGGAGAACATGCAAACTCCACACAGAAATGCCACCTGCCCCAGCCGAGCCTAGAACCAGCGACTGTCTTGCTGTGAGACGACTGTGCTACCCACTGCGCCACCGTGACGCCCTATGTTAAACATCATAACCATATTTAAAGAAATAATCTAAAGAAAACAAATAGGTCATCTGTGTTGTTGACAAATTCAGTCAATCTTTATGGTTAAATAGTAGTTTTTGTGCAGAAAAACGTGTGCAATCCTCATTCCCCAAAAAGGAAATGGAGATTTATCTGCTAAATTCTGCATTCAACAAACAGAGACTACATCTCCCATAATGCATAACATAAAATATCCAATCAGATCGCTGCAATGAGCAAAGCAACCAAAAACACTTGCTTAACTTATCAACTCAACAGATTTAATGAAATTAAAACAAAATATGTGAATGTTTGTTACTGTTGGCATGCATTCCGGTTCAAAAGGCTTTATGGGAGTTGTAGTTTTGTCCTTAAAAGATCAGCGTTTAATGATTTCCTTGAATGCAGTTGCTTCGATCATTGATTTGCTTTGATCATTGTTTTAGAGATGTGAAGATGCCAATTTCTAGATGTGGTTTTTTCTGGTGTTTGCTTGTAACATGCATCTAATGGGCTTTTGCATGTTATTATGCAGTAGCCAGGTCTTTCTGCAAGAGTTTTCTTGCATGTTGATGTGATTGAGGTGGATTGAAATTCTTACCCTCTAGTTATAAAACCCGGCATTAGTGTTTTGTTGCTGAGTGGTGATCTGTGTTGTGAAATATTTGTAATGTTCTTTTTTTTAAGATAATTGAATTAGTCACAGATGAAAAGCTTGTTTGCCAAAGGAAATTGAAAACATTTAACTTTTTCCAGTACACTGATTGGATTGATATCAGGTTTACTTGTGTTTTATGATTAAATATTGTTGGATTACAGCTTGATTTTCAACCCGATTAAGATCTTTATTTGCCGTCAAATGGAATTTCTTGTCAGGAAGCGTATCTTATCTGCTGCATTTTTCAACTTCAGTGGATTTGCTTTTTGGTTTTAAATCAAACTGAAATTAAATACAGTGATTCAGCATCCATGCTCTCGTCCCTCACACTCGCTCTCTCTCTCTCTCTCTCTCTCATTCTGTCAAACACATTGCTTTGTTGTCAGAGATACACGTGGTTCTGTGTTGATGAATGCAGATGGAAAAAGAGTCATTTGACTTTTGGTAACAGGACCCCCCGAGACCCTGTGACATGCAGTAAACACTGGAGCCCAGGAAGGCCAGACACTGGTATGTTTACGGGGGAAACCCTGTCCGAACAGGAGTCTTAAAGGGGGGCATTAAGAGACAGCCAACACATACATACAATGTATTCGATTTTTTGCATTGCCCAGCACATGACCATCTGCCTGTAACAGAGTGACATGCTTTCTCCGTCACTCACTCATATGGCACTGTTACTTTAAAGTCAAAAGCAATCTTATTTATGTTTGTATTGTTAATCTAAACAGCAATGTGTCAATGTTGCATAATAGTCAAAGTATTCATATAAACTTAGATTCAGCTTTTCTTCTTACTACTGTAGTAAATTCACTTTGAGGTCTAGAATATAAACAATATTACTAATACGATATTTCACCAAAGTAAAATTATTTTAAGTTTTTTTTAATGTCAGTAATGTCAGTTGATTTAATGGATATATTTCAAGCAGGATTTGCTTACTTTTTGGTGATATAAATTAAAAAGAGAAAAATATTAAAGTGTATATAATATATTTACGTTGACTTATATGACTTTATTAGCCTGACTAAAATCATGTTTTATTAGTTTAATTATATTTGTGTTAGTGACTAATATCGTACTGTTATAGCTGTAATAGCAAACATCTTATTGTTTTTGAAACATTTTTAAATCCACCCTTCTGGCCATTTTCTTCACCCGCTTAGTCTTGGTAAGGTTCACAGGGTTCTGCTGCTCTCCAGCTCACTTGCACTAAATAGCTGTAAAGCACCCATAAAATTTAATTAAAATAGTCATTTAACCTCTAACATCTCCGCTCTAAATAAGTCATAGTAACAGAGGCTTATAGCTCGGCTTACACAAGTCAACAAGGTCTTTGTAACAAACTGAGTTAAAAGGAATTTTTAAATTTAAATGAGAATTTGGCAGCAACTAAATGAAAATAGCAAAAATAAAATAAAGACTCAGTATATCTTTACAAATAAAGTTAGGATGTAACGAACAATTAGTGTTTGGCAATAATGAAATTAACAAATTCAATACATTTTTTTTAAAAAAGACTTGGTTTGCTGCCTCACTTTCCATGATGTACGGCTCTGTCCTTGTGATGGCTAGATGCACCTGAAATTTAATAGAAGAGTAATTAATTACCTATTTATGTATCGATCCACATCATATCGTTTATTAAAAGCGTGTTGCACTTCTTTGCATTTTACGAAAGGAACGGGGCTTATTATTTTGGTTTTACACCTGCTCATAACTTTTCCACATCTCAGACTTTGCACTAGTTTGCGGCACAACCAAAAATCTATCAAAAAACAAACTTATGTTTCACCTGCTCAGCATGCATTTTCGTGTCTCTCGTGACGATCTAAGTGCATCACATGACCGTGAATGGCATAACCCGAGCCCGAGCTGAATCTGTGTTCAATTATATAAATTAAGCCCGATTTGAACAGGCCCTCTCGGGTTCAGGCAAAGATCTTCAGCCCTACTAGAGAGTTGGTAGAATGCTTAATGAACTTTGCATTCCAAATAGCCAGATTTATCCAGAATGAGAACATATTGAAACTTTATCTTACAGTCTTCCAGCTTTTCTGTTCAGATTGAAAAGCTAACACAAAAAAAAGTTTACATGGTAAACATAACTTATTGCTAAAAAAACTACCTGTTCGTATCAGCAGTTTTTGGTGAAGTTAATTTTAGAAAGCCATTTTCTGCATTTACATGACACAACAGAAAACAGCTTTTTGAGCATAACTGGGTTACTAATGCACATGTAATTGTCCTCAGTGAATGAAGGGTGAAATTCATCCTGACCAGTTCTGTTCACAGGTTTACATTCACTCTCACACTTACTCTGCTAAACGGTATTGAGTCTCCAACTAACCTAAGGGATGTTTTTAGACTGTAGGAAGAACCCATAACACCTGGAGGAAACATATACCATAATGGAAAGTGGGTTTCATGCAAACTAATCTCAAAAATTCCCCTGGTTGGGTTAAAACTAAAGAAGAAGCAGTACGCCCCACTCTAAGAACAAAACCCATTTAAAATATACAGTTACTACTATTTATAATAATTTTTTTGTTTTGGTTTGGGCTATTTGAATCTGTAATTACTTGTAGAAGTATGTGCGGGAAATGAAAAAATGCTAATAATGAGGGTTTGTTTGAAAAGCGGGCTGATAAGTTTTATCTTTGTTTTGGTTTGTCTCCTCAGAGTAATTTAAGTTGCGTCTGAAGAGCTGCTCAGGAATGCATTTTTGGACATCTTTGTAATCAACACATTAAGTCACGATATTTTTGAAGGTGTCCGGAGTCTAGAGTAGTGTTCTAGAAAATGAAAACCATTGGTCTGTTTTCATTGTTATGTGTCTGATTCCAATGCAGAAAGTAATGATTTAAGAACGTTTCGAACAAATACTCTTTACATAATAAACACAATAAGTCTCTCTTGGCTGCATGGGTTGGGTAACGCTCCCCTTTATCACTCCATCATGGTTTGGTTTCTCTTGGCCAGAGTTTTCAGATGAAGTAAAATAACCCTGACTTGTGCTTTTGTTTGCTCATGAACAATAAATGATCTCCTTCTGCTTGTTTTATCAGTCCAGTCCAAGATGAGTCAGATTGGCACAGCTGATGATATTTGGTTCAGTTTCTGCACACTCACTATTGTTTTAAATCCTCATGGTTTGTTTTTGCTGTTTGCTTTGGTAAAGGATCTCTGCCTGTGTTCAAAATTGGATCTAATCTGATAAAGACTTGAGAGCTATTAAAACAGTTAAACATTTTGAGTTTAAATCTAATCAACTTTTTCTTAAACCGATCAATTTGTTTTATTCATCACAAATCTTCATGAGTTTTGGATTAGAATTAAAATCCAAACTTTGCTAATGTGGGATTGAGATCTAAATAAATGTCCAATTTAAACACACAGGGATTGAGTTGCCAGTCAAAAGTGGGAAAAAACTGTATAGCAATTCAATGCTAACCACTAACAATACCCTAGCAACCACAATGAAAACACCTCGGCAACCACGAGCAGCTTAATCATAATGATAGGATGATATTGAAACATTGTTTTCATTTGAGGTTTACCTCACCATAGCAATGAAGTCTGTTCATTTTCATGTTTTCTTGAGTTTTTAGTCAATAAATTAAGCAGAATTGTTTTTTTTTTTCTTCAATTACTTTTACTTCTCACGATTTTGCTTCAACAAGACCTCCTGTTTCCCTCCAGCTGTTAGACTGCTGGTACCCTTTTTTCTCACCATTAAGTTTTTTTTTTGTGGCCAATTTCCAGCCAATAATTAGCATGTAACTTTGGGACCAAAAAGTTATGTTGTTCCAGTAAAACTCGGAGCAGAATAAACTGGCTGAAGACGGTCTCTGTGCTCAGACAGGAGGGGTTGGATGTTTTCTAGAAGAAGTGGAACACAATGTGCTTTACGTGTCAGGTTACAACTCTGTTTATTAAAAACCCTGCTCTCATTGGTCAATCCTTGTGGCGGAAGTCATTCCTCCCACTGTTTGTCAGCCAATCCACCTCCAGAGAAGTTCTGGTGCATGTGTGAAGGAAACAGGGGGGGGGGGGGGTGTGGGGGTACCTACATGGTGCAGGCTTGTGTGAAGTGTGTGTGTGTGTGTGAGTGGAGTGTTTGGACAAGCTCAATGGATCGTAGTTCCTGGAAGCGCCTCCAACTTGCTGTGAATTCCTCCGAACGCTCACAATAACAGATTCCTGAAAGTGGCTAGTGACTGCGGCTGACCAGTGACATAGACCCTTAGGGGGGTGCATTGCCCTCATCATGGCCTGCCAGAGGAAAAGCCTGAAATGAGGCAGAAGGGAAGGAACAAGGGGGTTGTTTATGGCAACCTGACTATACTATTAGTGCTACTGCCCGGTCACCCCTCCTGTTCTCTGGTTTCATACACACGGGTCTATACAAGACTCAATGTTCATAACCGCACTCTGTTAACCATGTACTCTCTGCTAGTGCTAAAACAGGGTAAAAACAGGTCAAGATGTGCCAGTCATGGTTCATCAAAGTTCATCACAAAGCACCATAACTGTTAACTTTCACGTTTAAGTGAGATTGCTTTATGATGTGGTGACATAACACAGTGAATTTGAGTTGAGCGTCTCATCTTGTTTTGACAACATCCCTTTTAGAACATGAAATAGATACAATGATTCATTTCTGTTTCAGATATTTTACTGCTGTTTTTTATAAGCTCAAAATGAACTATAGTTATTAAGCTAATGTAAACAATGTTTGTTTCTTGTAGAATTGTTGCAAATTATTGTTTTAGTTGATTGCAAAAAACTTTTTACAATGTTTTTTACAATCCTAGAAGCCTACTGGCTCGTTCGGTTCCATCTCAGAAAGGCTGAAAAACCCTCACCAGAACTTTCTCATTCCCTGGCTTTGACTGGTGAAATTCTCTCCTAGACCCAGTCAGATAAACAGCAACATTAGAGCTCTTCTTTGTGCTGGTGATCACCTGAGACAAACTCTATGTAAAGGAGTAGGATGAGTAGTAGACTTTGACTTTGTCTTTGTAACAAATTGCATATCGTCTCTCCCTCTGTTGTAAGCTGCTTTGGATAAAAGTGTCTGCTAAATACATTAATGGAAATGGAAACTTTAAACGTGAAACACATGTTTCAACATACAATTTTGATAAAAAGGAACAATTTTATAAAAAAAGATCTAATTAAGTAAAGATAATGAAAAAAAATCTCTTACCCCAAAAATGCTAAAAAAATGTATATGATGTATTAATTCATTTAGAAAGGTGTTTTTATTTGATATTCTTTTAAATGTCTTACATTTTTAAAGGTTTTTTTATTCAAAGTTCAGAAACTCCTAAAAGGTTGTAGACAATACTTGTTCAAATAACTTACAAAACACTGAAAAAACAAAAGGGTTACTTTCGTAACCCCTGTTCCATGAATAGACTTATATCGGTGCCGACTATGTGAACTCCGCTAGGAGAGCGCTACTCTCTCCATACTCTTTTTAAAAAGCCAATAAGTGGCCATACTGATGGTCACATGACCATGCCCAACATATAAAGTGGGTGCAAGCATGACACTCTTCCTTTCTGCTCATTGGAGCCAATACCTCTCAAAACACAAGCGACTGGTGAAAAAGTTCACATCAGTCTTGGATTATACTCCCCTTTTGGAATCAAGAGATCTGGTCTTAATGGCAATCAGTGCGATTCTCTAGCCGTTCACAGTAGGCCAGAGTCGCTGCCAGTTTCATACTCTCGTGCTTCACTGCCTTTCATCAAACCAAGTAAGACTCCTCTTTGTAGTAGACCAGTTGTTGCTGGTTGATGATTTGTATCGCGTTTCCAAACATGTCGAACGTGCAAATCTGTGGATGCGGTGGATCTATTGCATTGATGGATAACTCGATAGCTGTAACGGTTGTTTTGGGCATAAACATGCCGACACAGCAGTCGAAGGATCAGACTGTGTATAACTGCAGTGTTCTGTCACATAATGCATTTGGACAAGGTTGGCGTTCTTCAGGCCACCACCAGAGGTGTTGTGACTACGAGTACTCATCTCCGTCGTCAAAGCTGGTTTTGAGAGGTATTGGCTCCAATGAGCAGACAAGAAGAGTGTCACGCTTGCACCCACTTTATATGTTGGAAGTGGTCACGTGACCATCAGCACGGCCACTGATTGGCTTTTTAAAAAGAGTATGGAGAGAGTAGAGCGCTCCTACCGGAGATCCCGAAGTCGTCACTGACATAAGTCAGAACAACTTTTACTAAATAGGAGCAAAGTTATTATTTGTCCAGTTATTCAATTGAGGTTGGGTGGTTTATTATTTACAGTTTTCTTTTAATATCTCCCCATTTCAGCCTGCAGTTATGCGACCTTAGAAATTCTGTAACTTTAAGTTCAGTCTAATGGAGCAGTCACACCGCCCACCAGGCAGTATATTTTTAAATAATGCTAAAATGTAAAAATAAGTCTTCCAAAGAGCATCAGGGTTCACTCTAGTTTACTTTACGTCAACACTAACGTCCTAAAATAATAAAACATTATTTGAAAACAAGCTCATGCTCTTTCCTCTCCATCAGGTGTTAAAAGCAAAAGTTAAATCCAGCTCAAATGTTATTCTGAGCTAAATTTGGAATCGCAATTCATCCCCCTGAGCTTTGTTTATCGTCCCTTATAATAATTATTCACTTGTTTGGGATATATAATTGTTTTCGTTACAGTGTAGCCTGACCCAAGAGTCTCAGTTCTTTCTAAGTAGGCTCATTTTTACCCCCTCCTAATGATAAATAGTGGTTTAGCGTTTTGCAATTAATTTATTTTTACTTTCTCTGAATCTGGCTGATGCAGTCTTAGTATTATTTGGCATAGATAATCGAATTGGATTAGATCAGTAGCATTTTCAGGTCCAACAGAAAGTGTAATGGGGATATTTTCATGACTTGTATTGTTGGGAACTATGCTCTTATTTCTTACTTGAATTGAATTTAATTGAAGCTGTGTCGATAAAATGTATTCATTATTACACCTAAATAAGTATTTCATGGATCATGTCTATAAACAACAGTCAAGGAATTATGATTTTATAAGGGTAAAAAAAAACGTAATAGCAAAATTCATCATTCATTCATTCATCTTCATGTCGGCTTACTTCCCTTCCGGGGTCGCCACAGCGGAATGAACCGCCAACTCTCTAGCA
The DNA here is from genome assembly GCA_900490495.1 of Danionella dracula. NCBI lineage: Eukaryota > Metazoa > Chordata > Actinopteri > Cypriniformes > Danionidae > Danionella > Danionella dracula. The sequence goes on from UELW01000889.1 coordinate 9,141,090, forward strand.
TATGTTTTACGCAGCGGATGCCCTTCCAGCCGCAACCCATCGCTGGGAAACATTCACACACTCATTCACACTTTAACACTATGGGCAATTGTTCTTACTCAATTCACTTATAACACATGTCTCCGGAGCACCCGGAGAAAACCCACACAGAAATGCCACCTGCCCCAGTCGAGCCTGGAACAGCGACCTTCTTGCTGTGAGACGACCGCGCTACCCACTGCGCCACCGTGACGCTCTAATAGCAAAATTGACTTACACTATTAAAAAAATTATTATAAAGTGAAACACATAGTAAAACTAAACAGAAATACTTTTTAGCGGAGTTACATTCAGAAAATGACTCTAAAAATGTTTTTTTTTTCCAGCAATTTCAAGGCAAAACTGCATCGTAAGCTGTTTTTAAATGTACCACATCATTCTTAGACTAAATCAGTGTGAAGAATGCACAAGTCAACCATGTTTATTTTAGTGTTTCTCTTTAGTTATCTCTACTGTGCAATCACAGTCTAGCATGTGCAAACCTATTTAAATACCAGCCAGTTTGTTTAGTCCTGTGGTTTTGCTGGCTCTCAAAAAAGTCTCCAGTCTCTGAGACGTGACTATCTGAAGCTACTATTAATACTGGTAAATATATCGTTTTGAATGTAGAAACCGCTGCGAGTCAGGCCATGGATCAAGCCATTAGCTCGTCACAGTCTGGGGCCAAAGTCAACATTTAATCTGTATATGGTATCTGTGAGGCTGTATCTCCGCGAGAGTTTGTTTTATGGATGAACTTTTCATCTGAGCGCTATATCACCAGGTCTTGATTTTTGTATATGATTGTACAGTACAGTGTTCATGTAGATTTTGTTGAATAAAGAGTCTGCTGGAGATTTAAAAGATCCCAGTTGTTATTAGACTGGTTGATTATTGCTGGGTTGATCAATAAAATGTTAAGCACTGCTTCGAGTTGCAACGGTTCAAGTAATTTAACTGTAAATAAGCAAAAATGAAAACTGCTATTATAATAAAATTGGTTTAGTTTTACAAAACCAATAAGGTTTTATCACATTTGGCAGACATTATTTATTGTTTTCTGATCTGTGATGTAAAAATATTTTAAAATATTAAAAGCCTTTAATTCATTATCACAATGACTAACTGATTGACTTGCGTTCTACAATGTGTTGCTGTTGGTCTGATGAGTCTGTGGTGTTTGGACAATATCGTAAATAAATTCAATCCTACTGAACTTAGTACAAAATTTAACTGAAGTAAACCCTTTTGAACTGATAAGAAACAGACAGTTTTCTTCACTCAACTGTATAATGGACAATCTGGTCTAATATTCTTAAACTGATTCAAAACTGATCAAAATTCTGATTTTAAAGTTATAGCTAGTAGATCTATGTTTTAGGTTTTATCTAAAGAGTCTTTTATGACTCCTGAAAAATTACTGCCAAGTTAGAAGTATTTTAGATAATTTTGTTCTTTTAAACCTCTAGATTTTTTTTCGTGCATAAGGTTACCAAAATTTTAAACAAAGTTAACATTGAACAATGAAAAATGTGTTCTGTATGGTATTTTTATTAAAAGTTATACAGCAAAAAAATCTAAAACCTTACAAATTATGATATAGTATATAAACACTATAAAATATTTAAAAGGAACATTAAAAAAAACTATAAGCAAATCTCAGTTGTCCTTGAAAAAGTTTATGAAATACTCATTTGTCCAGCTCTTTTCTGTCTTTTTTCAGGTTGTGCGCTCTTGTTCAGGACGGGTCCGGGATGTTCGGGGAGGTTCTTCTGCAATCCGTGTCTTCAGAATCAGAGATCCAGCAGAGTTCAGAGCAGCTTGAGGGCCGCGTGTGTCTTCTCGGGGCCATGAGGGTCGTACAGCGACTCACACGCGACAGGTCAGTCTGGGATGCAATCTTGGGACCGTACACTTCCTGCTGAGTAGAAAAAACACTAATGTAATGAAAAGATTTAAAGTCTTAGTAAATAAAAACCCAACCGGCTTCATTTCCTACTCCTTAAATTTTTGAGAGTAAGTCAGTTCTGGATTACTATATTAATTAAAATATAATGAATAAATTAAAATGGCTTTTGAAATTTAAGAATTTTCTCTTAACATGACAAACTAACACATGAAAGAAGAATTGGAAATAAATATCTAAAATAGTAAAATAAACATATTAGAAACATAGTAGCCTAATAAAGCACATAACTGCTAAAGGACTTCAACCCTGAACATCACAAATCACAGGAAAGTTTCACTGACTCCACTCATCTGAGCTTCGTTTCCCTGAGAGTCTCAGATTAGCAGTTCCCAGATCAGCCGGGGGGATAATTTGTGTTTGTCTGCATACGTTGGCTCTCTCAAGGTTGTCTGCGTTCTCTCTGCATGAGCATCCATGTTGTTTAAATTGCGGCTAAACATGTGAAGGCAAATTCTGGGGGCACACTTGAACACATCTGAACATGAGCCGTGGACATGAATACACAAGATGCCTTTCAACATGCTCTGCTTATTTGGGATCAGCAGCTGTCTGGTTGATTAATTGATTTGGGGTGCTTAACGCAATTTTTGCTTGCTTTTTAGAGCACTGCTGCTGAATTGTTTACAATACAAAGCAGTGATTCATAAGTTGAGTAGTGTTATAGGAATTCAGCGTAAAAAGGAGAGAACTTTGGGTAACTTCATGCACTATTTTTTTTTTTTTTTAGTTTGGATAACAAATTAACTATTCTTAATTTGTTAATAAAAGTTTTCTTCTGACAATTTGCTGCAGTCTAATAGCAGACATGAATGGGATTTACTTTGAATTGTCGGTTAATGTGGAATTATATGTATTTCATGCTTTTCAGTAGCCTGGTTAAAACAAGCCCCTCCCACTTTTCTTATTTCATAGAAGTAGTCTGTAAATGAACAATTGAGTTTAGTTTTCTTCCTGGAGGAAGGCATTTGATTGAATCTGCTTTTACCCAATCGTTAGTCACTACCGAGGGTCACGTTTATTTTTGTTGCGTCTGGAAACAACGTGGAGGCATACGACCAAGATGTCGTGATCCTCTCAGCTTTCACCAAGGTATATTACTGATGTCCTTTGGGGCAGAGGATCACAAGATCTTTTTTTGCAAACAAAACATTTACATTAAATTGTGAGAGTGTGGCATTTCATGCCTCTAATGTCTGACTGTACTAATGAAAAGTGATGGGGGAAAAATTCACTCAAGAAGCCTCCAGAAGCTCGAAAGGTATTAGTTCTTGACTCTGGTTCCCATACAATTACGAAATACTTTCTTCCTTTTACTATTAACTTTATTCCTCTGTCTCTCTTTAAGTCTTGTCACAAACAGGCAGGGGTAAATCCCGGTTATCCTCAGAGCTATTCTCTGCAGATTAATCCAGCTCTAGAAGACAATGTGTGGACTGTTTGTGTCCCTCTTTGATGAACAACCTGGTAAATTCAGGCAGTAAGGGAAGAACATAAACATATTTTCATGTTTAAAAGAGGAGCTAAAAGCCAGAATTGAAGTCACAAAACTATTCTTATGTAGCTGGAAAAGTAGCCTCTCTTTAAGTCAAGCGCCTTCTGCTTTAAAAGTATTACCCTGAGATCTCAAACTCAGTTTCTGGAGGGCAGAAGCCCCTGCTGGTTTTTGTTCAAACAAGCCAAGATGAGCTTAATAAATAAGGTGTGTTCAGTTACGGTCGGAGCAAAACTGAGCAAGGTTGTGGTTCTCCAGGAATTGAGTTTGAGACCCTGGTACAACCTCTTTAAAAGTAAATAAGTTTGTTTCAGAACATGTTAATTTGAATTCAGTTTAGTCATCTGTGTGTCTGTCTGTGTGAACAAGCCTCAGCCTGCTAGTGAAACTGATCTCAATCTTGTCAGCAGACCCTGTTGAGCTCCAACAGAAACTCGTCTTAGCATCAAATCAATTGCAGCAGAGCTAACGAAGCCGGCACTTGATAGGCATTCAGGGATTGTTGATTTCCTCCTCTTCTCTTCTCTCTGCAGATGTTCCTCTCTCTTCAGTTTGATAGACAGTATGCGGCCTCCTCCGCATGATCCCAAATCTCCTGCAGATCTGCTGATGTTTCCAACCGTAGGTTCAGCTCAGTTCATAAATGGCAGAAGCCTTTACCTCATTTTCATCTCCTAAACCTTCTGCTTCCAGCCGCATAGCATTCAATTATGTACAAATAACCCGCATGCTTGCTTTGTGACTTAGTGCATCTAAATTAACCTTCACATCCAAAAAATATCACTCACCAACTGAGGCAAACATCTCTGTATTTAGTTTATATTTAGTGTTTAAGAATTATATTTAGTTCATAAATAGCAACGAAGTAGATCCCTACAATGTTTTTTGTTTTTAATGGTCTTTTCTAAAGTATTTTCACTTTAAAATAGTTTCCATTGTTAGTTTAAATTTACATGTGATTTTGTTTAATTTTGGCTCAATTTATCTTGTTAACCATGCCTTAGTGAATTCTGCAAAACGCTAAGCAGCTGCTGCGCTGCTATTTTCTAGTTGTTTTTCTGCTCTTGTAGTACGCTAGTTGACACCAAGCGGGTGTGAACATGGTCAACAAATCTCCAGGCCTCACAGAACAAGCGCTGCGAAGACCAGAATATCCTGATAGCCAACTGCTTAGTTTCCCCCGACCAGATCTGCCTGTTCTATTGATATTCTGATCATCTGAGCTGATAAGGGGATATAATGTTTTTTTCTCCAGGCATTAAACTGCTGTTCGTTTAGTTCATGTTTGTTTTCTGCTGGTGTTAAAATTAGACAATGAAAATGAGGTTTTGGAATTTGAGTTTGAAGTTTAGTTTTTGTACTGTTTTCATTGAACACAAAAACACATGTGATTTAAAAAAAATCCCCTAAATCATTTTTAAGAATTATAAAGATTGAAACATTTTTGAAAAAGCAAATACTAGAAACGGGATTCTTGCAATTGTATTAATTTAGAGCACAAATTAATGAGGTTTTTTTTTCTCTTTTTGAACTGTCTGTTAACTCTACTTTAAGAAGAGCACACATTTTTTTTCCTCTGGCACAAGGTGTTTACTACTATAATTAAATGCAAATGCTCCTAGTCATATGTTAGTTTGGTGCTTTTTTGAGTAGAGTATGAAACTGTTTTTCCAGGAGAGCATCCCCGCACCCAGTTTCTGCTACAGGCTTAGCGTCCAGCAGGGTCACATGACTCCGGTATCAGCACAGACTGAATCTCCTCTGTACCAGCCTCCAGTACTCCAAACGCTCTCCGAAATCCTTCAGGTGCAGCTCTACATAGACCTCAAAGTTAATTCTAAATTCTAAAAGGTCTTTTCCCTACACTTAGATGTTAGGATTTTTGTGTCATCAATGAGTTTGTATCGTATAGTTGTAATGCTGTAAAGTATTGAGTAGAATATAATTTATTGGGAAGAATACTTCTTGTTTTTTTATTAGCATTTGTCTTTATTGACATTTTGAATAGTTAAAATGAGCATTTGTCACTGTTTAGAAATTGTAGGCAATGCAAAGCCTATGGAAAGGAGGGACAATCCTGGTGTTTGAGATCAATTTGGGTTGTTTTAAGCAGTGAGGTTTTGAAAAAGATTTTTAAAATTTTTTTTATTTGAAACTAATTCTATTTCAAAAGCATTTTAATTTTTTTATTTTCTTTTGCAATCTTTGTTTAGATCGTAAATAATTGCAGGTAATGGTGGTTGGTTACATTCAAAACTTCAACCAAATATCTTTATAATCCTTCATGTAAATAGATTGTAAACATGTTTTAAAAGATTGTAAAATAAAAGTTTTAATGTGTAAATTTTACTTTTTATTTTTATTTTATTTATCAATTCAAGCCATTGCCATTTTCATTTTCATTTATTTTCTTCTTGTATATTTCTAGGATGGATCTCTGCGCTGTCGCTGCAGCTTCCGAGCCGTTGTTGTTCACAAGCAAATTCTGGTGAGCTTTTTTCACCTGATTTCAACAGAAAATGCACTGAACTGGTCAACATTTTAATTCTAGCTTGATATTTGTGGAACTCCCTCTTCTGTGGAGAGTGTGAGAGTCCTTTCCAAGGCTTTCAGTTTATCTTGTTTTCCCATCACAGCTGCCAAGCCTTTACGCCTCTGGGGAGCATCCAAACTCTACACCTTTGGAAAAACTGCTGGAAAGTTTATGCACAGATTGACTTTAGCTAACCGCATGTGACATCCTCATGTGACAAACGAAAGGATTGATCGTGTAAACCCTCGAATTTGGACTCTGATACGCTGGGATTTATTTATCCGGAGTTAGGCTGCATGTGTGGACAGTAGCTTGTTGTTTGGATTTGTTCTGGGTGTTTTTAAATTGACTTTGCACATCTGTGTAGGTGGATCTAAGAACAGTTTGTCTAAGGAACAGTCCGTAAGCATTTTTTCCCCAGATGATGACAGATTTATACCTTAATTATCATCGTAGAAAACATTTTGTGTTCAATATTCTACATTTTAAGGAACACCCCTTTCACAGCAGGTGCTAAAAATAAAATATCAGGCATCACAATGAAGTGGTGATTTCCTCCGCTGGCTTTCCGGGAGGACTTTCTTTTATGAGGTGCTAGCTACTTTCTGAATCACATGATTCGCTATTTGATACTTAAATCTCAGATGTATTAGTGACCATTATTTTAAAACAATACATTCTCAGCACTATTACAATTATTTAAGGTAAAACGTGGTTTTCATTGCTTAAATTGTTATACCAATTGGTGTTATTCGTGACGTAAGAATCACACTGAGGGGTTTTCAGTGCAAACACCTGGAGGGTGGCTTTATTGACAAATAAAAGGTGAGGGGTGAAGACGGGGGGTCTGGTACTCCGGTGCTCTGGTCTCTGGTGAGGTTTGGTGCAGGTGCTTGCGGTGCGTCCTCTTCTTGGTAATCCCCAGGTGAAGTGGTGAGTGGGTCGGGCGGTCCCAGCTCAGCTGCTCTCTGTCAGTGGGAGAAATAGGGAAACGGTGATCAGCAACCTCAGGTTTCATCAGAGTCGGCCCTCCCTTCCTCTGGGCTCTGTTTATCCCCCGCTGCTGATCAGAGGCAGCTGTGCCTGGGCCGCACTGGTTAGAACTCCCAGATTTCTGCAGTCGGTGAGCAGGAGAGCACTGATTGAGATGAACACATCACAATACGTATTATTGTTCATTATGATCCGACGTCATATTTTCAAAACAAACAGGAACCAATGTTACCGGTGTCTTAGAGTCTTTTAGTGTCAGTCTCAGACATTGACACAAAATGTTAGCTACATGTTTGATGGGTTCGGTTCAGTTTGACCAGTAATGCTTCAAGAATCTTGAAGTTTGTGAATTGATTGGTTTAAGTTTTTCAGATTTCCTGGAGAAGCGAGTGATGTGTTTTTTTTTTTGTTTCAGCTAGAAACTAGGATAGAGAAAAATTGATTTTACTATGTGTGTGCTCTCGCATATCGATGATAGAATATTGTTTGTTCTATTCTTCTGAACCCTGTTTCTGTGGTTATCTTAAGGTGTATGTCAGTTATGCCTGCTAAATGAAGCTATGGAATACTACATTAGATTTATTGTTTGACATATCAGTCAAATAGCTTCCTGGGCAGGTATTCGCCAAAGAAAGCTGCCAATAATACTAACCATGCAAGACTAATGTGTGGATATAGCACCGTTCATTATCTAAAAATGAACAGCTGAAGAGCTAGCTGAAGTGTTCTCAATTTAAAAGGGAAAATTGATTTTACAAACCAGCGTTCTGAAATAATGTACATTTTTAATCATTATTTTAGTTTTCATGACCACTCATTTTCTGTACCAGTCTCTTCATGTTCTGAACAAACCTAGAACATTTACTTTTTGTTCAGTGACTATATTTCTGCTGTAATTTTGGTGCTTAGGCATTTGATATTTTATAGATGAGCTGTAATACCTTATGAGATTTTCTCAAGTTTGACAGAGGTGGAACATTAAACAATCTGTTAGTGAATATTTCCTATCCATAAATCCAATTGATGTCTTCATGGTAGAAAACGTAGGCTTGTTGTTTCCTAAGGATTCATTGTAAGTGTGCTGTGTTTATTCCACCTGGTTTGAATTGTTGTAGAGCTCGAGTGCGAGTGAGAAGGACCTGCTGCTGTTTGTGACCGATCCCAGTCTCCAAATGCAGCCGAATGCAGCTGGGAGTCGAAGAACCACCGCATTGTGTCTGAGTTCATCCTGCTTGATTCAGAGCTCCTTATCAAAGGCGCTGGAGAGTCACGGGAAGGGGCTCCTTCTGAAGATCAGAGATGCTGTGAAGGAGCATGGTATTCCACCCACTGAAGCTCACAAACACCTAAAAAACACCTTTCAAATCACTCTCCGAGATCTGGGGCACTTAATATAACTATAACATAACGTACACAGTTATTTTGTTTATTTCTTTTCCATAAATAAAATATAAATCAATGAAAATGTATTTTTTGCAATTGCTTCAAAGCAGCTTTGCAAAGAAGAAGCCTAACGTGGATTAACATAGTTTACATTAAAATTCACAGTAAAAAATATGACTATATGATTAACTTCGCATCCGTATAGTTAGCTTTTGGATGAGGAGATTTAATTATCCTTGTTTAGGGTGAGATTAATATTAGGATGCAAAAGTGTTGTAGTCATTAACTTGTTATTTAAGCCTAGTTTAGCATAATTAGGTCTAATTTCTGGCCAATGTAGAGTAATCAGTGTAATTGATTTATATCATGTGAAGAAAAAACTCTAGCACCTGAACTAAAAACCCATGCACACATAAGGAGAATTGATCATTACAATAAACACTGTTTTTTCACTATTTACACTATTTATTAATGTCACTAAATAATGTGTTTTTACAAAAATGTAACATTTTATTAAAATTTGTTTTGTTGACAGATCCTTGACAAATATCAGCAAAATATCTCCATAGTCCATAAAACAAGGTTTCACTTAGTGATATGGTGCAGTTTTTTTTCCTGGTTTTGGAGTGAAATCTGAGGTTCTTGACTCTTTGCCGTGATGTATAAAGATCTCTCCCTGGCTGTAAAAAAACGTTTAGCACTACTGATTTAATACCATCCAAGTTGAACATTTCTGAGGTTGCTTCTTCAGTAGTTCATACGTAAACTTTCATGTTAAGGTAGTTTTTGTTATTTACGCTCAGGCACATGAATCTCCTTCTTCTTACCAGGCCAGATATTCTGTTGCGAACAGACTGTGATCCTAATGGAGCCAGAGGACTCGTCTTTCGCCGTTCCAAAGCCCGTTATATTGGACCAGCTTGGCCTAGAAACTCTCCCATACGCTCTCTGCACAGTCACAGGTTGGTGTGTTCCCTAAGATCTTCGCCCCTCTGAAGAGTTGGTATGTTCCAGACTGACGGAGCCAGATCTTTGTGGGGTACAACATGTTTGTCCCAAACTAAACTGAACCAGTTGTTTGCTAACTCATGCTTTGTTCTAAGCGCTTTGTTAGAAGCGTTCTGTGGTTTGTCTTGTGCTTTTGCATTTGAAAGCTCACACACATTGAAAGAAAGGTTTCTTTCTGTCTTGTTTTGATCGTTTTCACTCTTATTTTCACAAAGTGTTCTCTTTGTTTACATTATTATTAGTTTAACACTTGCAAAGTGAAGCAGTCTTGCCTCAGTGTGTTCCAATTTAAGAATGAGCGTACGAAATTTACAAATAAGGAGTTTTTCACGTTTATTTTTCTGCTTCCAGTATTACTATATAGTTCATTATTTTTTTCTTCTACATTTGATTGTACAGTACTTTTAAGAAAACAGTTAATGTTTAAAATGATGGTTTATTTAGTTAATGCGTTTAGCTATTTTTTTTTTGGTCATTTTCATAAGAAGAATTATTTCAAATGCAATATTCTTTCCCCCAAAATAATGTCTTTAATGTATCTAAATCTGTCAGTTATCAATAATTAACATTTGTAAAAAAAAAAAAAAAAAAGAATTGGAAATGAACATAATAACGAAAGAAAAGCCTATTTGCAAAAAACCCTAAAAAAATCAATGATCAAGTTTCATTTTTAGCATTTTGCTAATGTTTTTACTTTATATTAATCTTTGAAAATTCCTGACAAGTGAGTGCAATAAACTGTAAACATTTAAAGACCTAATACTTAACCGAAATGTAAACTCTAAGCCTGTTTTACTTCCAGACTCAAGTGCACAGTCCCATTGTTTCTGTTTTTTTTTTTTTATCTGAACTGTTCACTTCCATTTTTTTCAGTCATTTGGAAAAAAATCCCATCACTACAAGCACGGCTTTAGTCCCTTAAAAGCATTGTGTCAACAGCATCCCTTCTCAGAGGGGGGATTAAAAGTCATGAACGGTAATAAGACACCATCAAACAATGACTGACAGGTTCCTGATACGCCAAAAATTCTGGATAGGCTGTCAATGTGACAACGGTGCTTTCGGCATTCTCAAGATACTGTCCAGCATGGTTACCCGAAGCTCTGCTGCTATGGACTCCATAGATCATGGGGTCCAATGTTTGATAAAGTCCATCCCTGGAGGAGCTTAATAAGTGGAATCAGGTGTGTTGAATGAAGTTTAAAGTGAAACCGCGCAGGAATAGACTTTGATACCCCTGCACTCCGTTTTCAAAATAACCGGATACTTGTGTACAAGGCCAAGTTTTTTGGATATGTAGTCATCTTCCTGCCTCGCTTGCCTAGCATCGCATAACTATGACATCTTGTCCTTTCATCCCACTTTATTTCTCCCACTTCACGTCTTGTTAGGAAAGAATGAGAAAAAGTACTCTCTTATAAAAGAAATGCATTCTTGATGAAATGGGGTAAATTAAAATAAAACAACGCAATGTTGTGCCACAATTTAAAGGTCTGATACAAACCATAGCATTGAGTGTTGTTCTTAAAAGAGAATTTTTCTTAGCATCTTGTTTACGTGCTGTTATTTCATTTTAACGACAATGAAGAGAAAGTGTAAACATCATTGATGTAAAATTACTGAACCCACACATGAGTGTGGCCCCATCTGTAGAACATCTGAACACTTCATATTGAGTCTTTAATTCATGAGCACCCGATGAGAATCAACCATAAACACTCTACAATGCGTTGACGATTCAAAACTAATTCTAGTGAATGAAAGCCTTTTAGTGTCAGAATCCCTCCGGAGGATCTCCGAGCCAAGCCATAAATATAGATTGTGTTTTCTCTTACTTTGGGTCACACTCAGAGTGTGTCATCCACGCTGATGTTCTTCAACGCTAATACGATGTTTGATGCCTCATGTTAGACTCTGCATCTCTGTGGCTGTTTCGATCTACAGATAAGCCCAATCATCTGACTAAAAAGTGTAACAAGCACAAATTATCTTGTGCTTTACTCAGCAACTTCAGCTTCTGGCAGCGTGCCGCAGTGTTCTCCTGAGAGCAGAGGTTCACGCTGGGGTCTTATCGCTGGATGTGCTCTCTTATGCAACACATCTGTGTATGTGTGTTGTGCTTTGAAAAAAAAGTTCTTCGATGTTATCACACGTGTATTTAGTGTGTGAAATGGAATCTTTTTTAAATATTCCATGACTTTGTAGAAGAGGGAATTAAAGGGCACTTATAGCTGTGATTTGTTCATGTATTTGATGAGAGGTAAAAATAACTCGACAGACTCGTAATGCATAAACTCAACCTCTTTGAGGTAATGAGCAACTATTTCAGTACTTCACAGCTCACCTAAACAAGGTCTTAGTTGTGTAGAAGGTTCTCGACTCTATTTTCAAATTATTTTCTATTTCAGAACTGGAGAGCGGAGTCAAATTTGTCACTAGCAAAGTTTTATTTGTTGAAACATTTTTTTGAAGACTATGTAAAACACATGTTTTCTCTCTGACTTTTAATATTTTAATTACTTTTGAATCACATCATACCCTTTAACTCCAACTCCAGCTCACTTTTTTTTAAATGTATTTTATCCCCTTCAGACTCTGCGTCCATTCCGGGGTACTCTGCATTTTAGTTTTGGAAAGTTTTCTTCAAAATAATTGATATTTTCAGGACACTCGATAATTTTTATGGAGTAAAACATGAGGAAAGGCCAGCCACTTGTAATCTGAAAAAGCAAAAAAAACAACATTTTTTTTCAAGCTAATTTTTTATGATTGTTTTATAATGTAATTTTAACATTTGTTAAATACTGCCAAGCACTTTAGTCAACTACAAATGTTCATATATATATATACAGATGAACTTGTGGTAGATGTTTGTAAAATATTTAAGATTCTAGGTCCTCCCCAAAAACTTTGCCTAATATTGTTTCAAAGTTTTCGAAAATCAGTAAAGAAAAGATTTAACCACGTCAGATTTAAACTTTATTTAAATAAATGTAGAATGTTTTTATGTGTCAAATATGGAATCTGTTTTCTCTTCAGGTTGCATTTATGGTATTTTGGAGCTAAATTATTGTTATGTAAGCACTGAAGCTTCCATAGCAACCAAATAGCTAACCCTAGCAACCATCACAATTAATTTATATGCATGAGGTATTTCCAGGTTGTGCTTAACAGAGTCATTCGCTTTCAGCTGCTGTCTTTTTAATGACAACATGCCACTGTTTTACTCCAGAAACCTCCAGGAGCAACTAAACCTGGGAATTACAGCTGTACATTGTGTGTGTGCTGTATTTTCTGATACACAGTAAAAGTTACAATTGACTTTTTTTATTTTCATAATAATTAAAAAAGTAAATAACACAAAAACACATATCAACAGTAAAAACAACAACAACAACAAGTCTTCTGAGGCCCGGTGAGAATAGTGTCAACAGGAAGTAAGCAACTCTGTTTATCGGTTTGGTGATGTCTCGTCCGGTGTTCTAACGAGGTTTATATTAAAATGTAAAATAAAAGAACATGGTTTTATAAATGTCAGTGTAATGAAAGCGAATGTTGTTTAATAAATAAAAGAAAACTTTGAAAGTGTTTAGAATACTTGTCTTCCATAAAGAACAGTACGAACTATGATTTATGGCGAAAAAAAATAGTTAAAGTGATTAAATAAAACAACGATTGTTCTACGCCTATACAATAGGCAAATCCCACGCGGTATCAAAAATACCCCATCGCTTTTATGTTAGCCCTGACTAACCCAGAGACCTGGGGTTGGTTTCAATGGACTCGTGCAGGTGAACTTGCTCTCTTTTTCTTATTACTTGTGCGCTGATTTTACTCTTAAGCCAACATCAAAATTAATGGTGACAAACTTTAAAATCTAATTTTCAGCTGCTGTTTCCTGTTTGATCATATCTCTGAAATGTTATATACAATGTTTCTTCCAAACAAAAACACTTCAGTTAATCTGTAAACAGTCAAATGACTGTAGCCCTGGGTTGTTCCTCTGCAGGTGTGATTGTAGCCGTGGATGAAAGCACCGCGCTCTCCTGGCCTACTTGTCGTCGGTGTGGAAGCTGCCATTTAGAGTCTCGTGAACAACAGTGAGTCCACAGATCAGCGCTTGATCGCTTCAGAGTCCAAAGTGATGATCTTTAAAGATCAGAGACACTCCTGAGTAAATATCAACCTATCTGTCCTGATCCTGCATAAACTGACAGAACATAAAGCTGCTCATGTTTCATGATAAATATTGCTGACTTTCTCTGATGTTACGAGTATTGAACAAGGATGGTGTTGAACTGTAAATTAGAGGCGTTCGTTTTGTAAACCTGCTGTTTTTTCTTGTGTTGTTTGAAGGAGAGGGTTCCTCTGTTTGGAATGTGGAGCAGCAATGGAAGAAGCCAACGTGAAGATGCAGCTGGAGGTGTTCCTGAGCTGCTCTTCACTCAACCAATGCACTGTAAAAGTCAAGGTGAGAAAGGGTTTTTCTCTGCTGACTACGGAGAATTCACGTGACAGAGTGCAGTTCAAAGATATATTTTCTCTTGCAAACTACTTTTTTGTGTGTGAATATGCATTTATATCAATCTTTAGACGTGTTATTTAAAAATTTTGAGCGTTAAATCATTCTTTCCTTTTTTGGGTCCTCCAGTTATCACGGTCTTAAAAAACTTGAATTTGGAAGTAAGGCCTTAAAACATTAAAAAAAGGCCTACGTTTTGATAACTTGTGCTATTTAAAAGTTTTTCAGTATGACATTTCTGGTCTAAAGTTGTATATTTGAAAACTCTGTGAACAAATAATGTAAGTAAAGCATGAAACGCTTTACCCTGGATGTAATCCGCTGATAAAAGAAGAAGAAACAGGGAAGCAAAAGAAGACGAAGAAGAAAAAAAGAAGCCGGCCACTTCAACCGTAAGACACCGCTCAAAGAATAAGCATGTGAGAAGCTAGTTTTGATCATGAGGAAATGTACATTTAATGAGGCATGGATGAAAAAACTTGTTTTCGGAGCTGGTTAAAACTGGTTCTGGCAAGCGTTTTTCACAGTGTGCAAAAAGATTGCAACTCGGAAGAATGAGTTTGAAAGCATTAGACTCCTGATACACAGGATAAACGTCAGAGGAAAAGAAAAAATTCCATCAATCATCATCGCGTTCCCGCCATTTTGACAGCCAGCTCTAAATGTCCACGAAGCAGCTGGTCCTAGCCAACTTGCTGCTTCTTCCCCTACACCAGGGTTCCCCAGTTCCGGTCCTGGAGGACAGCAGCCCTGCACATTTTAGTTGCAGCCCTGCTAGTAAGCATACTACTGTGTTTCATGAGGGTTGAACCAAAAATGTGCAGAACCGGATTTGGAGACCCCTGCCCTACAGCTTCTGTAGCCCCTCCTGCTACGACCTGCGCACAACTTTTGGGTCCACACTAATGATGAAGTGCCAAACATCTTTTAAACTTTTTAAATGCATGTTCCCTGTTTCTTAAGGTTTTGTTTTACTGTAATGTTTTTTATTAATTCTTCATTTGTATTTAATACTCAGAAGTATTATGGTTTCGTCTGCGTGTTGATATTATTGTTCTGAAATTCAAGGATTTCGTTTTCTTTTGTCTGTGGGGATGGAAAGAAGACAGAGAAATGGGTATTAGTTTTTGAAATACATGGTCTTAAATTTACATTGAAGAAATTTGTAGAAAGTTTAACGTGAAGAAACTTATACGAAGGTTATTCACGTATGCTGTCAAATACAGCAATCTGTTTTTAAATCAGTCTTTGGCTTAGCATAGATTCGGATGGCACTAATACTGGAAAAATGATCAAAGTGTTGTGATTTTTTCCCTATTTAAGCTTCGACTCTATACGAGTTGCATCATATAGTAGGACAAGCAGAGAAGAAAACTTGGCAGCATCAGATACATCTAATTAAAAATGCAGGTCAAGTGTACTCTGACTGTAGACTAGAGGAAGGGGTTTTAGTTCGTGTTACTGTATTTCTATTTTTCTGTTTAGTTTAAACATGTTGGTCAGTCAGTTTTACTTGGAAGCCTGTTTTTGTCACAGCACAATGCAATGAAAACTGCATTTACAATCTTTAGTATTGTGATAATGGCTTTCTCCTCTCAGTTTAAATGAGTTAACATTTTTGAAGAATTAGAGGTTTTTGACTAAAAACTGTACTTTTAATCTTTTTTGTGCTTCTTAAATTAAATTACATGATTTTAGCATCAAAACTTAAATATAAGATCTACTTTTGAGGTTTCAAGAAGGACACGATTAGATTTTGAGCATGTGACTTTTTTTTTTGCTTGTAATTTTGAAATTTTCAGCAATTGTCAGTTGCTTTAGTGGCCTTTTGCCGTTCTAAAAGTTTAGCAACATAAAAAGGAAAAATAAGCCAACATAAAACTGCGAAGTGTGCCTTTTTATTTCTGTACCATGAGGTCATCCAGAAACATATTGATTCTATGTAAAATATCCAACTTTATAGTAAAGTTCAAATAGTATTAATGACACTAACAGTGTAGACAAAATTCATGTCATGTTCATCAGAGCCACTTTTGAATATTTTTGGAGAGGACTGCTTTTGTTCACAAAATAAGTCGATATCCAGTCCTACACTTGAACCAAAAAAGAGAGTATCTAGCATAATTTTTAAAGATAAGCTCAGCCTGATTTTATCATTCATGCAGGAGTGCAAACCCTTTATGCTTATCTTAAATTGGCTTCCTGGGATGGGGCCAGAGGAGTTATATCATCAAAGGATGAGGCTATTTATTGCTAAATGTTTGTGTTTCAGTTGCATCAAAACACCATTCGTTCTCTCTTGAGCTGCATCAGATGCACTGAGGTAAGATTCTGTTTCAGTTGTGACTAGGCCCCTAGTTTTCAGCCTTTGACGGTCCCTTGTGTGTCTGTGTCAGGGTTACAGTGTGGAGCACGTTCTTGGATCAGAGGTCGGGCCCCTCAGCGTCTTCGTGCACATGGTGAACCGAAGCCAAACACTCTGGATTGGTTTGGAGGAGCTCTCTCTAGGCTAGCACGACTATTTCTTAAACAGTTTAGCCCATTATTCCTATTTATTATTTATTCAAGGCTGACTCTCTCTGGTGATCTAATGAGATTTTTTTCTGAGAGACACAAAAGAATTTCAAGTGACTTCTAAACTGAGCAAAACAACTTCAAGATGTGATTTGAATCGAGTGGAGAGTAAATGATGCCCTTTATATAAACATGCTTGTGTTTGTGTCCAATGTTTATGAGCAAATTATTTTCTTGTTCAAAAAATTTTTTCTCAGTATTGATTGTTTTGGTTTCAGATTAGATAAAAACAGGTTTACTCTAAATAAATATTGAGGAAACAAAATGCAAACTCCTCAAGCGGTTTTCTTTGTATTTAAAAACAAAAAGAAGTTTGATTCCTATTTTACAGTTTTAGAGAAGTTATGGAGCTTTGTTAATAGAAAATACTCAATAAATATATTATTTTTAATTGGATGTGAATACAGTTTTATTTAAGGTAAATATGTACACATATGGTGTGTTTCAAGAAATAATATTGAAAATTAGAAGTTTAGATCTTTTGTGACCATTAATGACTGTAGTTTTATTTTTAAAGCGACTGTAAATGAATTAACACTTTAACTTCCCACTAAACCACATGATTAAACATGTGGCTGTATTATTTAACTGTTTTTGTTTACAGGTTAAAAATCAAAGCAAAGAAAATCTGTGTGAAATGAAAAGCTGAAATGTTTTAAGCGATACCCTCATTTATAAAAATTCAAAGTAACAGTTTTTTATATAAACTTTCACAATAAATTGGTGTTACAGTTCAGTTTGGGATTTCATATATGATTATGGTACTTTTACCATGGAAGCTATATTGAAGCATTTGGTGGCCATTGATTGTTTAAAATGTAATTATATTAGGAGCTAAGAAACACACAAAAAAATCAATAGCCTTTTTCTTGGTCTGGCAGTTAAAGGGTTCAGAAAGGTATAACTTTTAAATCAATCAAGAGTCCCCTGATCTGCCTTTTTCATCAAAACCTCTATTTAAACCATCATCTGCTGTCCTCAAAATACCCCAATACGGCCCTGTATTGTATCACCCAGAAGCTTCTTTGTTACCCTTAAATTCAAAATCCTTTTTGCAAGTTAAACTTTTTCCAAGCTGACTGACAGCTGCACCTTTCAGCAGACCCCGCCCCTCTGGGACCCGCCCCTACACACAAGCACGCTCCCGTAGATCTCTTCAAAATTCACTGCGTTTTTATTGTACATTTGTACACACTGTACACTTTCAAACATGCTCTGGAGCTGTGACTTATAAAACAAGTACCATAAAAACATAAACAAGTTTTGTTCTGTAATAATTTAGAATAGAAAAGCGTTCACAAAAAAGAACCACACCACACGGTGCTTCGTGTCCATCTCATCTCTGTAACTTGGAGCACTTTAGTCCGCTACAAAAGAACGAGTTCTCTGAGGTATGTTTGTGGCAGGGTTTGTTTATCTTTCGCACCCTCGCTCCGCGTGCGCGCGTGCGTCACCGACTGTCAACGGGCGCGCGCGTGCCAAACGCAGGCTCGGGCATGTGTTTGAAGAAGTTTCTGAGGCTGCTCAGGTCTCGCGTCAGCTGCTCGATGGTCTTGTGCAGGCGCTCGTTCTCCGCGCTCAGCTCGATCATCTTCTGTTGCATGTCCAAGTTGCGCTGCTTCGCCTTGTCTCGGCTTTTACGCACGGCGATGTTGTTCCTCTCGCGCCGCTGCCGATACTCCGGGCTGTACCTGTCCAGTGTCTTTTTGCCCTTCTCCTTGCCCGGCCTCCTCTGGGACAGCACCTCGGGTTCGGGCGTGGAGGGGGGTGTGGGCTGCTCCGTGTGCCAGAGGCTCACCGAAGTTTGCGCGCACGTCTCGATCTGCGAAGGCAACGGCGAGGAGAGCTCGCTGTCGCTCCAGTCCGCCTCCTTCTTGATCGGCGCGCAATACTTCTCCGTGCTCTTTTGCGGAGCACGGAGCCCGCTCATCAAGTACAAGTCCTGCTTCTCCTGCTTCACGGTGTTGTTGAAGAGATCCGCGAAGAGCTCGTCGTTGCAGATCTCCAGGGGGACCGTGGACATGGACTCGATGTAAGCGCTGAAGTCAATCGCGCTCTCATCGTCGTAGATGGCAGGCGCGTTGCTGAGATCCATCATGCTCCCGCTGCTGGTGTTGGTGTCCTCTCCCGGTTTCGCATCCCCCGGCATCACTTTAGTCTCGTAGAAGTTGGCGGGCTCCACGGGCCAGCTCATATTGCATGGTGGCGTTACGCACTGCGAGTCCAGGTTGTATAAGTCAGACATGGACACTCAGGTGTTCCTTCTTAATAGTCCGCAAGAAGTGTTTTCAGTTGTGTGCAATCGCACGCTCTCTGTCGCGCACCTCGCGCGTCTCTCCAGAAGTCAGTGTGCGGAACAGGTGTCAAACTCCTCTTAGCTGTCTCTCCCTGAAACGCAGAGTCCTCGTGCCTAAGTAGGAGCGCACGGTTTGCGTCACGAGGTCTCCTCCTCCTCCCAGAGGCCAGTGAAAGCCCGCTGTCAGTCACATGTTCCGCGCGGGCTCCTATTTGAGGAGAGTCGGGTGTGCTTGATGAACGCCTCCAGCGCACGAGACGAGGGGAGCTTCGCGAACACTCCGCGCTGTCAGTCAGGCTCCAGGACAGCTCTCTCTCTCCCTCTCTGTGCTACAGGCTCCGTAGCCTACGTGAAGGGTCAAATAAATCTGAACATTTACTACAATACGGAATTTATTTTGCGTCACGGTGGCGCCGTGGGTAGCACGGTCTCACAGCAAGAAGGTCGCTGGTTCGAGCCTCTGCTGGGTCGGTTCTGTGTGGAGTTTGCATGTTCTCCCCGTGATCGCGTGGGTTTTCTCCGGGTGCTCTGGTTTCCCCACAAGTCCAAAGACATGCGGAATAAGTGAATTGACAGGAAAGCACATTCACCAAAAAAAACTTGATTTTATTCCTGTTTTCTGGCTCTGAGGGTTATGGAAGAGCAACTCTAAATGACTGGGATTAAAGCCATGAAGCACCAAAATTGCTGCTGATTAAATAAACCAGCAGTGTCCAAAGTTGGCTGTAGCTCTCCAGAGCTGACATCGGTCTGTCTTTCTGTCCGTCTGTCCACCTCTGTCTCTTTGTGTGTGCGAGTGTGTCTGTATTTTGGTCTCTCTGTCTGTCTGTCTGTCTTTCTCTCGTTCTCTGTCTGTCTGTCTGTCTGTCTTTCTCTCTTTCTCTGTCTGTCTGTCTCTCTCTGTCTCTCAGTCTCTCTCTCATTCTCTGTCTTTCAGTCTCTTTCTCTCTCTCTCCCTCTCTCTGTCTTTCAGTCTCTCTCTCACTCTCTGTCTTTCAGTCTCTTTCTCTCTCTCTCCCTCTCTCTGTCTTTCAGTCTCTCTCTCTCTCTCTGTCTTTCAGTCTCTTTCTCTCTCTCTCTCTCTCTGTCTTTCAGGTTCTATCTCTCTCTCTTTCTCTCTCTCTCTCTCTCTCTCTGTGTCTGTCTCTCTCCCTCTCTCTGTCTTTCACTCTCTCTCTCTCACTCTCTGTCTCATTCTCTCTCTCTCACTCTCTCTTTCTGTCTGTCTTTCTCTCTTTGTCTGTCTGTCTGTCTGTCTCTCTCTGTCTTTCGGTCTCTCTCTCTCACTCTCTCTCTCTCTGTCTTTCAGTGTCTCTCTCACTCTCTGTCTTTCAGTCTCTCTCTCTCTCTCTCTCTCTCACTCTGTCTCATTCTCTGTCTTTCAGTCTCTCGCTCGCTCTCTGTCTGTCTGTCTTTCTCTCTCCCTCTCTCTTTCTCTGTCTGTCTGTCTCTCTCCCTCTCTCTGTCTTTCAGTCTTTTTCTCTCTCTCACTCTCTGTCTTTCAGTCTCTCTCTCACACTCTTTCTCTGTCTGTCTGTCTTTCTCTCTCTCACTCTCTGTCGTTGAGTCTATCTCTCTCGCTCTGTCTGTTTGTTTGTCTATTTTTTTTGTTTGTGTGTGTGTGTGTCTCTCATCCTTTGTCTGTCTCACAGTTTGTGTTCGTGTTTCTGTCTGTCTGTCTGTCTGTCTGTCTGTCTGTCTGTCTGTCTGTCTGTCTGTCTGTCTGTATGTATGTATGTCTGTCCACCCGTCCATAATAACTAGTAACATAAGTATGGAAGTTTTAGGTCAAATTACACATTTTCATTTGAAAGTGTTTACATCAAAGATGACAGTACACTGTGTTGTGACATAAAATCTGAATAAAACGTTATGAGTTTGGTTTATTCATAGAAGAGTTCATAGTGTTCTAAGAGGGGCCGTTTATTTCTTCACACATGACTGTCATTATAAACTAAAACGCATGATATCGTGAACAAGGTGGACATCTAGTGGCCGCTTGATATATAATTTCTTCTCGCTGCACTGACAGTCTTTCCCGCGAAAATACTGGACGATACCAACTAGGAGGTAGGTGTGACGATCATCACTCATATAACAATATGTTACACTAAAATGCATCACATTGTAGTTGGCACTATTGATAAATACGATAAAATATCATTGTGAATGTATGATTTATGGTAAAATATGCTATAATGACGATTTTTTTTGCATTCTCCTAGACGGTGTCCCCTATTTCTTCCGTGGAGAAAAGGGGTTCCGTGGTTGGTCAGATTTTCCCCGCGAAACCGACGTCACAGAAAGTTTCGCGCCACCATCCACATAGAAGACCAAGGAGCCGAGGTGTGAGTGTTTACTTAAAGCATTTCTGAATCTTTCTGCTAATAAATAAAGCGGTCTCAAACGGTTTATCGTAATTTGTTTATGTAAGGGTTTATGTTGAGACTTTCGTTAGGAATAGCTTTTAATGTTTATAGTTTCGGGCCTGTCATTGTTGTTGGCTTAAAGCATGGTGTCCTTTATGTTTTCAAGCGAGCGTGTGACGTGAAGTTAACCATGAAAGTTTGTCTTTTAGTTCTTCGCTTTTGATTCCAAAGAGGAAGTTCTGTGCACACGATTCAGATGTGACCGTTATTGTTTGTTGTTAGTTATAGCCAGCCATTTTATTTTCACTTCCTCGCCTAGAATTGAAGTAACTTAGTCTCTACGCTGTTTTCAGGAGACGTATTTAAGGGGATTTATTAGCTTATTCCTCGTTTTAG
Organism: Danionella dracula; assembly: GCA_900490495.1. NCBI lineage: Eukaryota > Metazoa > Chordata > Actinopteri > Cypriniformes > Danionidae > Danionella > Danionella dracula. Next base: position 9,162,643 of record UELW01000889.1, read on the forward strand.
ATGTCCATACACTAACTTAACAATACACACAATACTTTGTTAATTCTGCTATGTCCCAGTACATGCACAAAAGTGAAATTGTTCTTTTTGTCAGACAGCATAAACAATAATTTTTAAACCGTATAGATACAAATTATTTATTTACTATAAGTGATATTTTTTCTATTGAACAGGTGGTAATATATTTGCTATTAAAATCAAAGATTCATATCCATAAACAAAAACTGTTAACGTTACAACCGTCGTTCTCCTTATATAAAATTTAAATAAAAACTTATGGACTCCCTTAAAATGATTATAAACGCAAAAGAGATTTTTCTTTTCATTTCTATGAAAATGTACTTGGTGCTAGAAAGTGATGCTATTGACTTTTTGTAATGCTTTATTGCATCACTTTCTTCTTTATCATTTGAATTTCGAGTAATTCAATTTGCCTCTGCAATTTTATAATATTGTATAAATTGCATGTCTTTGTTGTATTTTGTTTCGTGTATGTATTTGATATTATCAATAAAAAAAACACAACTTGGTTAATGTTAACATGCTTCGAGAGTATGCCAATCGTTTTGTGTGGCCAGTGTCATCATTGTTAATTGTTAATCAATTATTAAGAACAGGGCAGTTGTGCTCTACTGGAAAAGGAGATCGACTTGTGATCTGAAGGTCGCAGGTTCGATCCCCAGATCCATCGAGTTGAAGGTGGTGTGAGTGATGAAACACTTGTTCTCCATCTTCAACAACCACAGCTGTGGAGCCCTCGAGCAAGCCAGCAGTTCCCCGACTGCTCCTGGGCGCCGCAGCCATGGCTGCCCACTGCTCCGGGTGTGTGTTCACGGTGTATTTGTTCACTGCTGTATGTGTACACTGGGATGGGTTACATGCACAGCACAAATTCCGGGTATGTGTCACTCCATATATGGTCACTTTCACTTAGGAATAGACAAAATATTTAGTTAAAGGAAATAACGCATCACATATTTTTATGCACTCATCTGGACACTTCCTGCTGAATCTCAAATGGTTAGTAACTTGCAGTGAATTTATTGTTCTGCATCCTTAACATTAAGATCTCCATTTTCAGTTTTGAGTCAAGATGTCTTCTCCATCATCGCAGAGCCGTAAGAGAGACCCTCCAACACGTGAGTTTCATTCCCCTTGTGCATCTTTAGGGACCACCACACACCTACGTGAATGTATCCCACAAGAGAGGGGGCCTTTATTGACGCAGGGATGCTCCCTGTCCTTGAGTGGCGCTAAACGTTTAACAAGTCCAAGTAATTAATTTCACCATCGACCCCAATTCCACGGCTGTACTCCTCACTTTGTCCGTGTTTTTGTAATTCTTGTGTGCGTTATTAAAAAACATTTGATAGTCGAACGCTAGCATAGTGAGCTTTTCAATATCCACGTCTCTTCTTTGCTATTTTTTGTCATGAGTGGATGTGTGAGTTTGTATCGAGGGCCACCCAGCTGATATTTTATGTCTCGAAAGTATTTTGAACACATGATCAAAAGAGCCAGCTTTCATTGGTTAAGCATGGAATCTCACACTGTGACAAACCAAGATGACATGGCAGAGCGGAACTTTTTTTAAAAATTTGCACCTATTCACTACTTTTGGCAGAGGCATGTATGCAAGCTTAAATTCGCACTGATGATACACATAGGTGTGTAGTAGCCTTAAGAATTTAGCTTTTTGGTATTTTTTGAGAAAAACAAAATCCATCTAAGTGTATCTTTTAAACAAGTAAATTTGAAAGTGGATTAATATTAGTGGGCTAACACAGTGCACCTTACAGTTCATAAGGTTCAAAACATGACTAAGTTCTTCATAGAGAATAGAAGTTGGCATGTAGTTATTTAAAATAAAAGATGCCTTATGTAAACATAAGTTTTTAATTAGCACCAACATTATTTTGACTCAATGGTGTGCATAAATACATGCTGTATGAAGTTTATATTACATCTATATACTTGATTTAATCTTGATTGGCTTTAGTTGCATTCATTAGAAGGGAGACTATTAGGACTTGTTGAGAAGAAACTGATTGTTGTAAATGTAATTAATGTTTCTCGAAACATTTAACGACTTCTCTCTCTTGTGGGAATAGAAGTGTTAAAGCCGCTCTTGTCTGTGGTGTTTGTGCATGGTCTTAGCGGCCAGTGAGGATCCTCGGTCTCCACCATCGCAGCGCTCTAGAGCCCACGACACCTCCACCGAGCTGCAGCCCATGCCCACCTCCCCAGCCATGGACGCGTCTCTCTTCTCCAGCCCCATGGCCCCGCGCTCTGGTACCGCTCAATGTTATCATTAACAAAAAATGTAATGTGGTTAAAAACAACCAAAGATTTTTACAAACAATTTTCCATCATAACTGTCAGCATTAGTAAGTTAACCATTTAAAACCATTAACAACTTTTATATTATGTAGAGCAGCTCATGATGGTTGATTACACAGAAAACTGATCTTCTCCAAGTCCCTTAAACTGGTTTGGTTTGGGAATAGTTTTCTAAACCTCTGGATGTGTTCCTCCAGTACTCCAGAGTGAGATTGATGCCAGCTCCCCGCTGATGTACGGGACGCCCAGTTCCCGGGTGGAAGGAACTCCCCGCAGTGGGATCCGGGGGACCCCCGCCCGCCAAAGAGCTGACCTGGGATCAGTGAGGAAGGCACCGCAGGTCGACCTGCACTCTGAGCCAGTGAGTGAAGATCGTTCAGTCTGGTTTCAGTGACATCAGTGTTGTGTTTTAATTTTGTAATTCCCATTAGTTTAGATTCCCTTCATCCAATTAGCAAAAAAAAAAAAAACAACAAACACTTATTTTAACTTGGTCACATGTGGCTTCAAAATGACTAAATAATGATGAAGGCTACATTAAGACTGCAAGATCTCAGATTCAGTATCACATACGAAAGCGACCTGGGTTTGATTTTTCAACAATATGAATTAAGCTGTTCTAGTCACATGCAGACAAACAATTGGATTTGTCACTTAATGTTGCTGTCTGAATGTGGCCTAACGTGTTTGGTTTATCATTTTTTTGATGAAGTAAAAATCTAAACATACCATTAAATGCAAGCGTTTTTGTACAAGCTAATTATAAAATCAATGTTTAGCTGTAGTCAGTAAAAAAGTTTTTTTGTAGTTGTCATGAGTCAGTGGTATAAATCTTTAAGATCTCGCTCTCACAGGATTTAAATGTGCAGTGAGCTGTTTCTGAGAGCCAATGCTAACTTTTCAAATCCCCAAAATGAACACCAGAGACTGACGAGTCCTCGTCCTGGTTTTGTTTGCTCCAAGAGTGTTTTGGTACTCCGATCACACACTGCACCTCAACGGAGAATAGCAGAAGCTTCTAGCAAACAACAGAATTATAATGATCTTGTGCTTCTTTTACTCTAATAAAGTGATGAAGAAAGGAACGATTCATATGTTCAAAAGCATATAATCATATTTTTGTGTGTTTTTTTCCAGCCATCTGGTGACGCGTCGGGGGCCACAGAGCCGGCTGCTGGACAAAGGCTGGTGATCTGGGGCACTGACGTCAACGTTGGGACCTGCAAGGAGAAGTTTCAGGTCCGAGTGACTTCTGTTGTCTCACTCTCAGGTTGTCAGTGAATTTTTTTAAATCTGTTTTCCGTTTGTAGCGCTTTCTTCAGCAGTTCACCGACCCGAACTCTCGAGAAGATGAGAATGCTGGACTGGATCTCAACGCCCCACTTTACATGCAGAAACTGGATGAGGTGAGAACATAGCGGGCTCCTTCATAAAACACTTTGATTTCTATCAATCTTTAATTGTCTATTAATCATGCTGTTGTGTTTTAGATCAGTGTGGTTGGAGAACCTGTTCTCAATGTGAACTGCATTCACATCCAGGCCTTTGATGCGGATCTCTATCGTCAGCTCATCTGTTATCCACAGGTTAGACCATCAATCCAAGTTGCAAGTGCAATCTGCACAAAGCATACGAAGTTGGTCTGGGACTAAAAACTGTTTTTTTCGTGAGCGCTTACAATCTTAAAAAAACCATTAACTTTTCTTTTCTTATTAGTTTTATTTCTTCTATATTAATCAGTTGAGACAACCTCTATTGTGAGCTACACAAGTTAAACTTTGTAAAAAATTTGCAGTGTTGTTTGGGGTTGAGCGATGTCGACCAATTTGGCATCGTAAGACAGGATCACATGAAACTGTTAAACCGGTTGCTGAAGTGGTGGCACCATGGCAGCACCAGCCAAACACGCGAGCCCATCATACGGTCGTGCACGAGTGAGGCACGCTAAAAGAACCTGATCCCTCCGCCTCTTCTCTAAGAAGATTCCTCTTGTGTCCAACATCGCTCAGAAATGTTTTGTTAATATGTGCTATCAGTGCTCCATCTGAATGTGTGTTCAGCACAGCGTTCATGCTGTTACACACTTCACGCTTATTAAACCCGACTCGGCATCGAGATGTCTGTCTGCCATCGGTGATAAACGAACGCATCGTCTATCAACCCAAGAAGAGGCATTAGGGTCACTATTTGTAATGACTCTACTAGTTTAACAACTTTTTACAGTAGCGTGGTGTTAGCGTCACTTTTTAAATCGGGTAGCTTTTCATTAGTGAAGCTATTCTATTGATCAAGTAGTACTGTAGCATCTGTACAAAGTTAACGTTGCATTTCTAGCGATACGTTGCTTAGGATAAAACCTGAAAAGTGTTAAATATGTAAATGTATTTTTTTGTCTTTACAAAAACATTAGAAGGAACAAAGTTAAATGTTCTTAAACCATTTAATGCTCTGGAAGGTGTGTGCATCAGTTAATTGAACATTTGAAATTACAAATTAAATATAAATAATTCATTAAATAACCCATTACTAAATTTGAAAAATAACCAAAATAAAAAAAGCTTTGTATGATCAGTAATTACAGAATTTTAAGAGAATGAACTGTGTTTGTTACCGATATGCATGGAGCTTAAAATCGTGTCTGAGGGTCCTTAAAAAGTCATAAATTCAAAGCTCTATCTTTGACATCTGAGCTGTTTTAGTGCAGGAGAAGTTCCTAAAGATGTCTCGTTCATTCTCCTAAACATGTTAACAATGTCATCATCTCACTGACCGAGAATTCCTGTTTATTAAGTTTTGTCTTGCCAATAAACAATAAATTTTTGTTTCTAATCTGCATGAAAGCCTTTAGTGATGTACTTCTACTTCAGAGGTCTCAAACTCGATTCCTGGAGGGCAGCAGCCCTGCATAGTTTTGCTCCAACCTTAACTGAACACGCCTGAAACAGGGTTGAAACAAAAACCTGCAGGGTCTGTGGCCCTCCAAGAATCGAGTTTGAGACCCCTGCTCTAGTTACTTTTCATTTTTTAACATGTGTGTATGGTGATATAGTTGCCAGGGACTGAGAGGAAATAATATGGAAAAGCCAAAAATTTATGTAATTCTATAAGAGTTAGTCATTTTTCCCCTAGTTTTTGTTTGCACTTTATCTTCTACTTTTATATCAACCAGAGTGCCTCGGTTATGTCAATTAAGCCATTTTTAATAAATCTTCTCTTTTTGACAATAAGTTTGGTCATTTTAAACAAATTTTAATATTTATATTTATAAAAAATATAACTTTATATTCTTCTGTTGCTAGGTTTTTATGGTAAATGTACATTTTTCAAATGGGGACCATGGAACGTGAAAAATTACAATATGACAAAAAAGTTAAACATTCTTTTGCTGAATTACCCGACCGAGTTTGTGTTACATTTGAATCATTTGAAGTTTTCTCAAAAAGTCTTCAATCTAACTCTGTAAAGCAGGCACCCTTCGTAAACTGTTGATCTTTTATGGCAGGAAGTCATCCCCACTTTCGACATGGCGGTGAATGAGCTTTTCTTTGAGCGCTTTCCAGATTCGGTCCTGGAGCATCAGATTCAGGTTCGTCCTTACAGCGCCGTGAAAACCAGGAACATGCGCACTTTAAACACTGAAGGTATGGAACAATTTTTTGTTTAGGTGTTAATTCTGTTTTCACATTATAATTAGCTTTTGATTTGATTAAAAGCATTAGTGGTCAGTAGATGGTGCATGTGAACAAACAAAAAAGAAAACGGCTTTGCTGTTGTAACATAATTTCTGCTTCTGCCAGACATCGACCAGCTCATCACTATCAGCGGGATGGTGATCCGCACCTCTCAGCTCATCCCTGAGATGCAGGAGGCGTTCTTCCGCTGTCAGGTCTGTGCATTCAACACCCGGGTGGAGGTGGACCGCGGACGCATCGCAGAACCCGCCGTCTGCCGAAACTGCAACACCACACACAGCCTGGCGCTGGTGCACAACCGCTCAGCCTTCTCTGACAAACAGATGGTGGGTTTCTTACGGTGTCTGAGAGTGGCAAAACAATTCACAATTAAGAAGTAAGAAATCAAGTTAACAAAAGTGAAAACAATGCCAAATTCAGAAAACATTCCAGCCAAAATGTAAAGGTGAGAACCATTTGAGAACCGACAACTTGGCGCTGATTGGACGAGACTTCTGTGAATCATGACAAGCATTTTTAGTTGTGTACAAGCCCGTTACTTGAAGTTTCGATATTTTCTTTACCAACAAGTTTACAGAGACAGAAATAGAATGAACCTACTCGTATATAGATTTTGAATAAATATATTTTTATATTTATAGTAATAAATATATACTGTTTTGAGGAAGGCCGTTCCTGTCCCGTGATTGTGGGCGTGCTATCAACCCTCCATTAGTCTGCCCACTGTTAAAACGTGCTTGAAGGAAGCGGGCTTGTTCCGAAGGAAGAACTATGTGGCATAGCAAGCCGTAAGGAGCGCAATAAGAGCAGAACTTAGTGGACCAGGGCAGTTGTTTGGATACCGGGCTAGGTCTAGGTCTACTGCGGAAGCACAAGTTGCTTGTTAAATGCGATGATATGCGGTTGCTTAAAGAACCCACAAGCAACTGAACAGAGAACACATATGTGCGTTGTTGTGTGTGCCTTTCAAAATTTTCAGACTTTTCCCGCAAGAACTGCAGAACTTGGGGAGCTCGTCATATTCTATCCCACAAAAGGGACCTTTTTCACAGGCAAACAACAAAAACAATTGAACTTAAACACCAACGCTCTCATTTCGAAAAACTTTAGCCGCTAAAAGAGTGTAACGTCACTTCCTATCTATGATTGGTTGTCGAAAGTCTCGTCCAATCAGCGCCAAGTTGTCAGTTTTCAAATGGTGCAACCTCTTTCCACTTTTGTTGTCGTTTTTTTTTTTTTGTTAATTTGTTTTCTTATTTTCTTAATTGTGAATTGTTTTGCACCTCTTGCCACCGTACTTTCTCTTACGGAGCCTCAATAGTTATTTGTTTCTCATTCACATTTTGTTTTTAGTACATTTTAGATGCTAACCATGCATGATAAGTCTCTAGGGGTAGGGTTTCTTGTCTTGTGTTTATTTCTCTTCTCTCAAAATGTACCAGATCAAGCTCCAGGAGTCTCCAGAAGACATGCCTGCGGGTCAGACACCTCACACCACAATCATCTACGCTCACAATGACTTGGTGGACAAGGTGCAGCCAGGAGACCGAGTCAACGTCACCGGTGAGTTATCTGCTGTGGGACCACTATCATCCATGTGTAAAATGCTTTTGTTTAATTTGATAGCTCTTGTAGTTAAATCTGATTATGTTACTGATTTTGTTATACATGTACATTTTACAACTTTTATGGTGCCCTTTTCAGTCCAAGGTTTCATTCAGATTGCAGCCCAAAGTGGCATAATTTTTTTCTTGTTCATGACCGGTAACAGATGTTTGAATAGCTTCGGGGTTTTTTTTTTGTGTGTTTTATTTTTTTTTGTCTGAGCCAGGTCGCTTTCACATATAGTTCTGAATCTGACACAGATTAGATTTTTCACTACACTACCTTTTTTTTGTTGTAATTTTTATTCAAATTATTTGGGCTTCACTTTTTGGTGCTATTTAATACTTTAAGGTGGTATTGACATAATATGAAGTAAATAGAAAAGGAGAGAAAAATATACTCCAACTTAGAGTTGAGTATGATTTGCAAGGGTTTTTACACATCAATATCTTTACACATTGATCAGACATAAGATTCTGGATGAAAAAGACATCAGAAGAAAATCAAAACTTTTGCAAAAACGTTTGCAAATTCCCTTTAAAACAACACAAATCCATACAAAATCCATACAATGGTTTTATTTTAATCCGAACAAATGCTTTACACGCTCTGAGAATGAGCCATATGAGAATGAGTAAATGATGTCAAATACTGTGAAGCTCTCGCATTAATTAAACCCCTCCCCCCAACGCCAGGCTGTAAACACAATCAACCTCTATTTTGCTGGCTTCGAATGGTCTGCGATGTTTTGAGATAAAAAGATCTATAGAAAACTCTGCTCGAGCCATTCTGCTCTAGACTATTTTTGAACGAGGGTCAGAAAAAAGCAGCATTTGCAGTTAAGTTGAGACTGGAACTTGGATCTGTAACAACTCTAAAATAAAACACTTACTTGTTCTGGAGTTGGATCACTTAAAGTAAATAAATAAATATCTAATGAAATTATCTCTTTGGCAATCTTTTTGGGGCCAATACTATTCAAAACTGTTACACAAGTCCTGTTGCCATGCATTTCCCTTGAATGCACTACACCACATATATTTATATGCTTTTACATGTCACATGCTCTCGCATGTTTTCACCAAAAGTGCTTTACGAAAATACCAGAGAGCTAAAAACACCTTCGTGCAGGGAGGGGTGTGGTGATCAGTCATTTGAGACAGAGCCCAAAACAGCTCATTTTCACTAGAAGTATTTTTTTTTTTTTTTACTGAATTCTTCAGAAATATAAACTTGGATTGTTACAGGCTTTACATATTTACTCTAAAGAAACAAGTGAACTTTGTGTTAAATTGGCATCTGAGGTCTTCTTTCGGAACATGCTATCACTCCATTTAAAGAGAGAAACTGAAGAAATCCCAAAACCTTAAACAATCATGAAGTAGCCAATGTTATGAGGGTCTGAGAATTGGGAACTTTTGAAAATATTCTACATGAGGATCTCAAAGGGAAGGTTTTTATACCAGATGGGGTAGGACCAGGGGCACTGAAATCCAACAGCAAACAAACCAATCAAGATTTTCTTTGTATTTTTAAAATTGGGATGTTTGTGATTATCTTCAGGTATTTACCGAGCCGCACCCATGCGTCTAAACCCCCGAGAGAGCCAGGTGAAATCTGTGTACAAGACCCACATTGACGCTATCCACTTCCGCAAAACTGACGAGAAGCGTCTGCACGGCCTGGACGAGGATAACGAACAGAAGCTCTTCACTAAAGAACGAGTCGCCCTCCTGAAAGAACTTGCTGCTAAACCAGATGTCTACGAACGCCTCTCCTCAGCCCTTGCTCCCAGCATCTACGAGCATGAAGACATCAAGAAGGTTAGTGCTAGTTCTAAAAAGCCAAACCACAGAATACCATTGCTCTAGTGTTCAGTGCAGAACTGAGCGTAATGAATGCTAATTAATTCACTTATTCATGATTTAATGGGAGGCATCTCTTTCAGGGCATTTTGTTGCAGTTATTTGGTGGCACACGCAAGGACTTCACTCAGACAGGCCGAGGAAACTTCCGTGCTGAGGTCAACATCCTGCTTTGTGGAGATCCGGGCACCAGTAAATCCCAGCTTCTCCAGTACGTGTACAACCTGGTTCCCCGCGGGCAGTACACCTCGGGGAAAGGCTCCAGCGCTGTGGGTCTCACTGCGTATGTGATGAAGGATCCAGAAACCCGGCAGCTGGTTCTACAGACTGGAGCACTGGTGCTCAGTGACAACGGAATCTGCTGCATCGATGAGTTTGACAAGATGAGTGACAGCACCAGATCAGTGCTGCATGAGGTCATGGAGCAGCAGACACTCTCCATTGCCAAGGTACAGTTAAATGATGTTCTTGCCTTTTTTAATAAGGGTTAGTTCCCTATTTAATAAATGTTTTCATGGTGTCTTTAAAAGTCTTATATTTAAAAACTTAAAAAAAAATTTAGGCCTTAAAAAGTATTAAATTCTCAATTTTTCTGACGTCCATGTAAAGTTCAGTTGATGTGTTTCTGTGGTTTGTTGCTTGGGGTTGCCAGAGATTAAGAAAAATCTTCTAAAAGCTAAAAAGAAAAATTATTGTTAGGGTTGCAAGAGTTAAAAAAAAGCACCTGTGAAGTCTCATAAATGCTCAAAATCTTAAAAGTGATTATTAGGGTTTCCAGATATTGACATCTGACTCATAAATGTTAAAAAAAATGTATACATGATTTTAAGGGTCTGGTAAGCGTTGCCAAAGTTTGAGAAAATCTCCGTAAATGGTTAAAAAATTGTGTAGAGGCTAGTTGGATGTATGTAAGGTCTGGACTGATTATGTACAGGAAGCTTTTTGACCATTGTAAGACATATTAATTCTATCTTTCTGTTTTTTATAATCAATTATCATGTTTCATTAAAGCAAGCATGCACGAATCAGAGTCTGCGATGCGTACGTATATATCTGGTGCTGTATAGAGAGTGATCACGCACCTGTTAATTGATTCTACTGATTTTCATCTTGCCTTCTTTGCTGGTTGCTGTGCGATATCCGGTTGTGTCTGGTTAACACTGTTCTTGTTTTCATAGGCTGGGATTATTTGTCAGTTAAATGCTCGCACATCCGTCCTCGCTGCTGCCAATCCAGTGGAGTCTCAGTGGAACCCAAAAAAGACGACAATAGAAAATATTCAGCTTCCTCACACACTTCTGTCCAGGTAATAAAGAGTAATAGTTTGTTATTAAGGCACGTTGAACACTATTACCTATAGACATTATGAAATTACTCCTATTTTTATTGCTTATATTTTTTACTTGCGTATATTATATCTAACATTTCCTCCATTTACAGAATGTAAAAATTATGCTCAAATTGTTATAAACTTTTTAAATGGCTGTTTTAGACCATTTTTCTCTCAGAATCCTTTCAAACTTTAAAAACCTTGGATTTCTACTTTTTCTTCACCATTTTTAAATCAACAGAACAGTACAGTTGTCATCATGTCTTAAACTCCAACATGTTTGTAGAGATTACACAGGCTTTAGTCTACAAATGTGTGCTCAATCCATTGTTCTCAATATTTGAGATGTGACCACCTTCAGTCTCTGAAAAAGTCAGTGTCTCCATGGTTTTAACTTTCGCTACAGCATCCATCCACTCAGAAACTGTTGGAGGACCAGGTTGCAGCCACTTTTGGATCAGGGTTTTATTAGCAGTTGCCAGAAGAACCTTTTAATACATATTTATCTCTGTTATTTGGTCTCATGTATTCCCAAAAATCTAGTATTTTCATGTTGATTTTGAGTAATCCAGAAAAATTACACAATAGTAAAGGTGCCATAATATGCCCTTAGCATTTAGGATATTTATTACTATATACAAAGTATTCATGGTAAGCAATGTGTTTGAAGCGCCTAATTTTTTATTTATTTTTTTATCCTGCAAAACGCTGCTGTTTCACTCTTCCATGGGCTTCGTTAAGCTAGTTTAAAAAAATGACACCTTTAAGTCTGAAGGAAAAAGTTAGTTGAAATAATGTGTTTCTTCTGAAATGTTTGGCTTTATCTGGAAACAATTTAAAATGCACAGCTTATCTGTAATGTGATTGATGTTTGTTTCATATCCATCAAAATCAAAAAGTGAATATTGATTAAAATATTGGTGTTGATAAATACCAAGGAATTTTTTTGCCAGTGACTTTAACAATTTCGAACATCTTCATTGATATGTTAAAAAAAATCTAATTCTGAGGAGAAATGAGTAACTTCAGCGATTTGAGGCAACAAATATTGAAAGAATTCTCACAAAATATTGACTCTAGATTCTGATCACACAGTTCTAGCTTGAATTCTTTTTTTTACTTGAAAGAGCTCCCCAAAAATAATCAATTTTTTTTTTATCAGACCTCAAAGCATTTCTCTTCATTTCTTCTCTTACTTTAAGGTTCGATTTGATCTTCCTGATGCTGGACCCTCAGGACGAGGCGTACGATCGGCGTCTGGCACACCATCTGGTATCTCTCTACTATCAGAGTGAGGAGCAGGTTGAGGAGGAGCATCTGGACATGGCTGTGCTCAAAGACTACATTGCCTACGCTCGCACCACTGTGCACCCCAGGCTCAGCGAAGAAGCCAGTCAGGCTCTCATCGAGGTAAAGTGGGGGAGCACAAAATGTAGCTTGATAATCTTGATCAACTTTCCTTCTTTCACTTATGGACATGAGCTCTGGGTCATGACTGAAAGAATAAGATCTCGGATATAAGTGGTTAAAATGACCTTCCTCTGTAGAGTGATGGGCGTTCAGACCAAGCGCTAAATACGCGGACAGAACGCGTCTCCCGTGCCTATTTGACCTCTTTCAAACCCAGGGTGCACTTACATGACTCGCATGAGGATGTCCGCTCCGAGAATGGCGCGGAACTAAGCCCGAGCTGCCCGGGAGAGGCGTGGCTATGACGGGACCGGAGCATACCTGCTGCTGACCCTCTCTCTCACCTATTCCTTTCTCCTCTCCTTCAAAAAGTGTCTCTCAACCCTCTCCACTTCTTCCTGCACACTGCCTCTGATAAATTATCATACTTAGCTTTAGCTAACATCAGCACAATATCCATTTATATCAGGTTGATTAATTAAAAATGTGTAACTTACCAGATTTAGCCACCTCAGCACCCACTTAATTCCAAGCAAGGTCGTTTTTACTTCCACATGGATAATAAAACAAGTTATTAATTCTGGCTGGCCACAAACTGTGATATTTGTCTCCTCTATTGTTGTTGCTCATGTTCCTGCTTCACAGAACAATCATGTTCACTACAAGAGCAAGCCCCTGATTGTTTAACGTGCTAACGAACTTCGCCTGAGAAGGAAAGATTCCTACTCCCGCGATCAGTCCGGTTTGCCGTGCTTCGTCTCTCGTGGCATTCGCATCCCCCGCGCCATGTGGTCCAGACCCTTCGCGCCTTATCATGTGGTGCCTTATCACGTCTTTACATAGACTTTACATTGAAATCAGCCCCTCTTCCTGCATCACTCGCGCTTGGTGTGTATGCAGCAGTAGAGTGTCTTTCGTGAGGAGCTTAGAGTAAAGCCGCTGCTCATCCACATTTCCACAGGAGTCAGATTAAGTGGCTCGTGCATCTTTTCCGGATGCCTCCTCAATACCTCCCTAGGAAGGTGTTTCGGGCATGTCCTGCCGGGAGGAGGCCTCCAGATTGACCTAGAAACTCATCGGTATCCCCCCAGTAAAGATGGAGGATGTGTCCTCGGTGAGGGAGGTCTGGGCATCTTTGCTTAGAATGTTGCCCCCGCTGCCCCTCCCCGGATAAGTGGATGAAGATGAATGGATGGATTGATAGATAGCTTAATAATATTCTTTCTGCAGGATTTCTCTGATCGTGTGCAAGAGTATTTTTGTCTAGCTTATTTTGAAGGTTTTCTTCTCTTCAGCTACTCCGGTTATCATATTATTATGATTTTGTGCAATTTTTGTTTATTTTAATAAATGTGTTGTCTGTATAGAGGGAGAGCGTAAGAAGAAATCAAAAAGAATTTGATGCTTGATGGCATTTTCTGTTTTTGACCCTCTTAGGCTTATGTCGACATGCGGAAGATCGGCAGCGGACGAGGAATGGTGTCTGCGTACCCCCGTCAGCTGGAGTCTCTCATCAGACTGGCTGAAGCTCACGCTAAAGTTCGGTTCTCCAGCAAAGTGGAGAACATCGATGTGGAGGAGGCCAAGAGACTTCACAGAGAGGCGCTGAAGCAGTCCGCCACTGATCCCAGAACAGGATTCGTGGATATTTCCATCCTCACCACAGGTTTGTGAGAGACCGGATACATGCCAAACACTCTTTTAGGAAGTACCACCAACCTAGCTACACAATTTTTTTTATATACAAATTTAGTTTTTAGATTTAATGTAATAATATGTACATAAATAATCAACTCAGCTTTATTTATAGAGCGCTTTCACACAGCCATAGTGGAATAAAGTGCTTTACAGAGACACATAAATACACTAACTTCAGGCAGAATAATTCATTAGTAACATAAATTATGAATAATTACTTAATACATAATAACTAATTTAACATAACAAGAAGATATCAACAAAGCTAAAAAAGATGAGGACTACTAACAACTGTAAAAGGAATAAAACAGTCCAGCACAATAAAACATGAGCGTGAATTAAAAGCCACAGAATAAAAGTGGTTCTTAAAACATGGGTAGTTAAAAGGCCTGTCTAATATTTAAAGGCATGGCATTCCACAGTTTAGGTGCAGCCACTAAAAATGAAATACAATACATAAATAATTGTAGAGCGTTCAAGATTGAAGTGTCATGTTATTAAAGGAATATTTATTTTTGACTTGTGGTCAAATCTATTCTATTGAAATAATGATGTTCAATGTGTCATTTACAGTAAGTTCATACAAAAAAAACTAATTGTGCAAGCTCTGAAAGTGAATAAAATGTTAAATCATTGAGTAGATGAAATCTTTAAATGATAAAGATGTTTTGAATTTCTCTAATGTTCACAGCCCGCACCAACCAATCAGGAGGGCCCTCTATAGTCGTGACATGTATAGCCCGGAGACGGGGGCATAACAACAATGACAGACGAGCTGGTCATATTACATTTGTTTTGCATGAGAAGAAAGTTAATCGAAATCCTCAATAGTCCATTCAGGGACACTCATTGCAACATTACCCACTTCTGGTGTGAACGGCGCTGTTGATTCTAAGACATGTCTGGAGCTGTGTTCAGAACAAACTGAGAACAAATTACATAAAATCTATCCAGAGCTAGGAGTAAATAAAACAATTTTAGGGACCAGAAGAGATCAAATATTATTAATCAGAACACATCTTGATAGAATGTCGAATTTATCTCCATGAGGAGAAGGAACCTGACGGGAGAAGATCTGAAAGAAATAAGAAATCCATGCTAACCCAAAAGGGCTAAAAGTTTTTTTTTTTTTTACTAAGAACAGATTTGTGCTGGGAATTGTAACTTAGTTTTAAAACAAGTTTTTAATGATCCTATGAGCTTTTAAATTGAAATGTTAACAACGTTTTAAAACGAGGATTTAAAACCATGTTGCCGCCAGGGCTTTAAAAAGAAAAGAAAGAAAGAAAGAAAGAAAGTTGTGTTAAGACAGAGAATTGGTAATTGACTGTCTATAACATGGAAATAGCATGCACGACATCTCTTGTAGGTTTTAGCTGAAAGCAAATGATGCTTAGTTTAGTTTAGTTTATCGGCCACTTTCTCCTTGACAAAGCATTATTAAGAGTCAAAAAGAGGTTGTTCAGTAGATCAGAAAAGAGGAGAACAAAACCTCAGCACTTGATTAACCCAGCCCTTTATTGTGCAAAAAATATGAAGTTGAATAGAACCTAAAAAAAGGAATAATTAAAATTCACCCCTCAGAGATTTTAATGGTTTTAATGAAAATCTGCTCATTTTCAACCACAGCCTCTAGTGGTCAGTCAGGGTATTATTTTATTATTGGGCATTGAGAGGTAAAGTGGGGGAACTCTTTCCTCTGCTTGCTTCCCACGTGCTAAAAAAAAAAAGTTATTTTCCAACATCCGCGATGGCTTCCGTCTCCTCCTTACTGCTACACCACCACCCATTTGTGCCCACTATAATCACTGACTTAAATGTAAAGCACTTGCTAGTCTGGTGCAGCCAGACCTTTTGTCGCTTTTCTGGTCAAGACTCACCTGAGGCTGTTTGACATGTCACACAACCAATCTCATGTTGTTTACCAAAGTGTTGTTTATTTAATTCATTTGTTTCTTTTCACTGGTTTAACTTGAACTTTTTGGGATCATGGTATTGGAAATGGTATTAGTATTTGTGTAGTGGCATTTTGCAAATAAAAGTTTAAAATTGAATTTACAGTCTACACTCACTTCACCAGTTCAAACCAGTCTAGTAGCTAAGAATGATTGTCATGTGAAGGAGTCTGAATTTTATTTGTTGTTTTTGCAACAGGGATGAGCGCTACAGCACGCAAGCGTAAAGAGGAAGTGGCTCAGGCTCTGAAGAAACTCATCCAGTCGAAAGGCAAAACTCCAGCCATGAAGTACCAGCAGCTGTTAGATGATCTGCGGGGACAGTCAGAAGCGGTGCGTTTTCAAGTTGTCCTTGAAAATGTTCTTCTTTCATTTCATTTTTTTTGCAGTTTTGTACATGTAATGTTCTCCCTAACTTTTGTAAAGTGTCCACTTGAGCTCTGGAAAGACGCTATTTAAAATAAACTTATTATTATTATTATTATTTTAATATTCAGTGATTTTTACATTTGTTTCAGGCCATCACTAAAGACATGTTCGATGAGGCGCTCCGAGCACTCGCTGATGAAGATTATCTGACCGTCACAGGAAAGACCGTTCGGCTTCTGTGAATCTTGAAATGCTTCTCCTCTCTGCTGTTACTTGTACGTTTCTATAGGGAAGTCTTTGTTAATAATGTGTATGGAGCTTTGCTGCTTAAAATAAATGAGTTCGTGATAGCATGCTGTATGTGGACTTTTTTTTCAAGGATTAAAGGGAATTTTATAATTTATAAAAAAATGCTTGCCGTCTGGGGTCTTTTAGAACTAAACAAACATGTATCTAATCGGCAAAAGCGGTAAAATTAAGTTGAGGTTCTATTGGTCTGGGAGTATAGTTATTTTGTTGATTTCGAATATCATCTCTGGCTTGTTGAAATGGCCTGCTGCACTATTAAGTAAAGCAGTAATTTACTGTATGGCAGTGTTATTAATATTAAGTATTTAATTAAATATTGTAAGGAGATTCGAAAGGCATTTAATCTTTAATATTTGAAGTTGATATCAAAAACTTTAAAGTTCAAAAGTTAGTTGTAAAACTATTTGAGAATGTCCGCTGTCCTGCCAACGCTAATTTTATGCATATTTTAGCGTTCAAAGCAATGCAGCATACTTTTAACAACTATTTTTAAAGACAGGAAAAAAGTTGTTCGTGGCTATCGTAACAGGGCTCAAAAAAGCGCTTTATTAAAATATGAGGAAAATAAGATTTGCGGAAGAGTCACGCCCCCACCTGCTCTTCAAAATTTCTTCAGTCACGTGACTCTGACGTCACGCCTTCGTACACTTGGATTCGTGCAGAAGAAGATGGCGGCCTCCTCAGGTTTGTCTCACAATCTCCTCAATCCTCACCATGTTCCCTGGGAATAATTTCATTTCTAAAGCGCAGGGTTGGTGCGCTCAAACCTCACATACACTACATGCTAGGTTTAAGATGATTGGAAGCGTTAATATAATCCACGAGCCTGTGTGCTAGTGAACAAACGTGTGCTAGCTTCGAGCTAACGGCCCGGAAAACACAGCTTTCGTTTTACAACCAGAGTAAATTTCATTTACGTTTTATCACATTGTGCGTTTTTGAAGCTGCATTGATGTGATTCAGATTTCCATTGAAGGTTTGAAACTGCGTTTTAGTGTTTGGGCGGATTTATCCGCGCATCGTGAGGCGAGGCGAAGAATTGACGCGCACGCCGCAGCTGGTCTGTCCGGTGTCATGAAACAAACGGGCCTGAAACCGGTGTTTTTGTGTAGATAGCACCAGTGTAAGACTATTTAATATTTCCAGAATATAATTATACTGCTATATTGCCTGTCAAACCAGCACAACAAAAAAACTATGTGTATGCAGGTGTTTTTTTGCCTTTTATGGGGTTTGTTTTTAAACACAACCACTTTAGTCATTACCCTAAAACACAACTTCTGGCCTTGCATATAATAATGAATATGTAAGGAATGTAATAAAATGAGTCATCAAAACTGTTATAAACTGAAGTTATGCAACTATAACCTAATAAAAAATTTATTTCGATATATATATATATATATATATATATATATATATATATATATATATATATATATATATATATAGTTTTGTAGAGAACTCTCAGCTGTGGACTTTGTCATCCTGACAGTAAGTTGTTGAAGTTCTCTAATCTTTCATTCAAGTTCACGTTGACTGACTTCTTAATGTTTAGAGGAAGCAAGTGGCATTTCCTGAATCATTCACAGAGAAGAAAACAGCATTTCCTTTCCTGCTGACTCTCGCCTGAACTTGCAAAACGTGTCTCTCAGCTTTTTAACGCTCAAGTGTTGTTAAAGAAGTAGAACGCTACAGACTCCTGAATTGAGATTATGCCAGAGCTTGTTTAAATATAATTTTAAGACATTTTTCAAGACATATTAACCAATTGGATATTTACAAGTCTTGTGTTTTTAACTTAATTTTTACATCCCTTTTTATTTTGGTAGTCATTTTTAATGTTTTTGTTTTGGTTATCTTGGATGTGTTCTGCAGCACTTAGGGATGGTTTGTATTCAACTGGAAAACATGCTATATAAATAATTTTAAACCTTTTGCTTAGAAAATGCGACACAAATTTTTCCAGATGAAAGCAAGGTTATTTTAGACCATCGACTATAATCGCTACATGCCTTTTTGGGTACTTTGATAGCTGAAGGCGTTCACACACAACTAGACGGCTGGATCATGGACAGAGTGTTCGTGATGTCACCCATAAGGTTCTGACAAAGTCAAATGAAGCTCAAAATGGGCGTTGGCAGTACTCGAAAACGTGTTGCCAGAGGCTGTAGTGAAGGAATCTGATTGGCTATAAGGTTTACATTTTAAATATTTTTAACAATCAGATTTAAAGGTAATTCATCGCCCTCAGAAAGTTCGTGAAGATCAAAACAAGTGATCTAAATCATTAAACCTTATGGACCCAGGGGCGCAAACTTGTTATTGGGGTGTTTTTTTTTTCAACTCAAGTTGCTCAGTTTTAACATTGGAGTGAAAGAGAACTTGCTCTGTTTTGGAGTCGGTCTCAAGCGGCTGCTCGAGGAACTGCAGTTCAGTCGCTTCCTATCGAGCTTCAGGAGGGAAAAGCAGGTGGTCACCCCTTTGAGCTGGATGCAGTGCTTTTACTGCATTGCGTTTTTTTTAATTGAGGGAAGAATTTCTCTCATCAACTATAGATGTATGCAAGTTGAGATATAAACGGAAACACAAATGGTCTTTTTAGTTTTTTTCTGAGTATTTTTATTAATTCCTAAATGTAACAAAAATAATTTCTTATTATTTGAATGTTTTCTCCTGATGCTGTGTTAACATATCTAATAATCTAATACATTTAAAGATTTTTAAATTTAAAAGATGGAGCAGCACTTGTCACATTGTGCGCGAAACAGTCCTTCACTATAAGTGCTCTGTAATTTACAGAAACAAAACATGAGAAGAGTGCTGTGTGTTATAGAGATAATCGCTTATAAATGAGGATGAGAATGCAGCTGTTTTGTTTTTTCTTCTTCGGTTTCTCAACCAAGGGAGAATTGTGCTATTAACACCATCAAGTGTGTGGAAAAGCACAACACTCTTCAAAAAAACAATGCATTTCCACGGTTTTTACCAGCTGGTGTGTATGGTCATGATAGTGCTCCTGTGCTCCTCTTCAAAAGGTGTGTAAAGCCTTTAGACGCGAATTTTAGCATGTTTTATGTCATGTATCTGTAAGATTCATTTCCCCATTAAAAACGGGACTCATTAGCGGCTTTTTGTTTTTGGACTGGAAAATTGGTTTAATTAATCCAGTTTAATCATCTCTTGTTTCTTATGTTTGGCTCCCTGCAGGTGTTAAAGTTCCTCGTAATTTTCGTTTGTTGGAAGAGCTTGAGGAAGGACAGAAGGGTGTCGGCGATGGGACGGTGAGCTGGGGTCTGGAGGATGATGAGGATATGACACTCACGCGGTGGACGGGAATGATCATTGGACCTGCACGAGTACGTTTACTTCTGTTTTTACACTAGGCGAGCTAGTTTGTTGATTTTTAACATTCCTGAACAAGAATTTTCACAGAATTATTACCTTTAAGAAGGTATTATTTACTAATTCAGAAAAATGTGATGTCTGGCTGAAGCTGATTTTTCAGTTTCTGGATAGTACGGCTGTATAGTTAATCGAAATCGAATCGTCTTTTGCTTTTCAGTTAAATGTTTATCACAAAGACCTGAAAATTGCTCTAAGTCTAATCCAAACATGGATAAGAGATATTTTTTTCCTGTCGCGCTACTCTACTGAACGCAGTTGAGATGGATTTGCCACCTTTAAATACATCGCAGCAACGACTGACCTCAGAGCTGTATGTGACCCTTTCAGCATCCTTTATTGATGATGACCTGGAGCTGTAGGTGGGGTTTTTTTTCAGTTAAGGTCAACATTTGTTCACATTATTTTGCCCTTTTGTCCTATTTGCTTCATAGTTTATTTAATTTATAGACAGCATAAATTTTCACCAGTATACGGTGGTTACATTTGTAAATGACACATTCTTTTTTTTTTTTTCAATGATTTTCATAAATTTGATCAATTGCGTAAAATTTTTTAACAAATCTAAATTAGCTTAAATAAATAGCAATATGCGTCAGAAAAATTGCTATTAGATTTTTCATCAATATCATTCAGCCCTACTGGATAACTAATGACAGGAAAAAAAATATGCATGTTCCATCGGCAAATGTTGAGAAACACAAATTTTTGATAAATCCTTAATTTAATATCACTTTAAGATTAAAAAAAAAAAATTTTTTTACATTGATTTATAACGAATATTAGAAGTGGATCAAATTAATTATGATCATGATTTAAAACAATTAGAAGAATTCCTGCGTAAGTTTAACCCAGCTCAGAGCAGTTTAGTGCTGTAAACTTTCTCCTGGATGGTTAAATGAAACAAGAAAATAACTAGAGTGTGAGTAAAGCACAAAACAGGAGTAAAACAGGAGATCCACCGTGTCCCCAGATGCGGATAGTGACACGCCAATCATCGACTGTTGCTGTAAAAGCAAGCACTTTTCGAAGTGTTTTATTGAGAACTGAAAACTGGGCTCTGATTGAACAAGACTTCTGTCAATCGAAGTACTGAGGAAGTGACATCACAGTCTGTCAGGGGGAAAGCTTGGAGCTAGAGACCACAAACCGATGTAATAAATGGTTGTTTTTTTTGTTACATTTCTGTTTTAACCTTTGACTTTTCTCTTCTCTTCTCAGACTAATTACGAAAACAGGATATACAGCCTGAAAGTGGAGTGTGGACCTAAATATCCTGAAGTACCACCGACTGTTAGATTTGTAACAAAAATTAGCATGAATGGGATAAATAACTCCAATGGGATGGTAAGTGCAAACCTCTTCATTATTGATTATATAGAGCATGTGTGTGATTATAGAGAAATGCAGCACAGAGGCATTCAAGTCACATCACTTCTGTAGAGGAGCGACATTTTTCTAGTGACTAAGCACAAGCAGTAATCCAAACGCGAGTTTTGAGATTCAGCAGGATGCGGGTTAGACAAGCCAGCCTCGAATAAAAACTGTTTTAAATCTAAACATGTATGTTACTTAAAACAAGTATCAGACCAAACATGCAATATTTCTTTTCAAAACAAATTCATTCATTCATTCATCTTCATGTTGGCTTTCTTCCCTTTCGGGGTCACCACAGCGGAATGTACCGCTAACTCTCTGGCAAATGTTTTACGCGGCGGATGCCCTTCCAGCCGCAACCCATCGCTGGGAAATCAAAACAAATTAATATTAGGATATTTTAAAACTGCTGTTGAACTGCAGTAATTATTCAGGTTTTATTCCTTTTTTTCACGTTTCCTTTGACATATATGGTTATCCATTTACTAAGCTGTATTACCAATGTGTTGTCATTATTGAAAGAAAAAAAACATAATATTTGTTTTGAAATATTTGGAGTCTGATCAAGTCTTAAATTGTTACATTTAATGATGTTTTATGAGCTATTCCTTTTTTTATGCTCAGGCCTGGTTTGGGAACAATGGAAACCTTTTGAAAGGGCAGAAACACTGTTACAGTTCCAAAAAAAAAATTCATGAAGCGGAAAGGGAATCAACCAAATACTGAATTGGGTCAGAATTGAAAATGTACTTTAGTAAAGTAAAAAATGTTTTTTTAACTCGATACAATTTCATAACAAACTAATGGTACCTTTTTAATTGTGTATAAAGTTACTATGGTGTCAAAATAAGTCGTCCTTAGAAGTCTCTCTGTCCAAGTGTCAGATAACTCTTAAGAAGCCTCAGTAGAGCCATTGCCAAAAAACATTGAAAAGAAAAAGTATTTTGAGACCATTATGAAAAATAAATTCACATTTAAAATTTTTTATTAATAACATAAAATGATCAATTACTTCACTGAAATTACTATGCTGATGATACACATTGGTGTGTTAAAGTATTAAGGCAGCCTACACTATAAGTGTAGATTTAAAGGAGATCTCAGTAGTTTATTAAGAGATAGTTAAACTGTGCTTCTTTAGTAAGTCTTCAACAACATTCACGTTTTCACTTCTATTTCAATTCTAGATTTGATATGCCCTCTTTCCAGTTCCTATGCAAATTTCTTTTTGTACTTATAAATGTACAAATTATGTAATATTGCATTATGTAAATTTTTATTGCACATAATGGCCACTATATTTGGGTCATGGGGCTCTGCTGGTTAAATTAAGGTCACTTCGTGGACAGCTCCCCCCGTCCATTTATACACAGATCCCAAAACAGGCTGGTTCATGGGCTAGGGGCTTCAGTCTCCATTCTCCTCTCCTTCAAATAAGTCTTCCTTTATGCCTTTCACTTCTTTGGCACAACTACAAATATACAGTAGCAGCAACTGTGCTACAATTCTAGCTGAGTGGCTAAAGCAAACAGAGTTTCATTATACTTCCAATGTGAATGGAAGACTTGAAACTCACCTAATTCTCAGCAGCAGGTGTCCATACACTTCAACTTTAAGTTGTATGTTCAGAATAACACAATTGTGCTTTTTATGAAGCCAGCCAAAGAATCAAATTGACGAAGACAGTCATATGTTTTATTTTAATCCACTATCATATCAAATCCTGTTGTGTTAAATTTGTAGTTACTCTATTACTCTCTAATTTTTGCACCCCTTTCTTTCTTTCTTTTGTCTTTCAGGTGGATGCACGTAGCATACCAATTCTAGCAAAATGGCAAAACTCATATAGCATTAAAGTCGTTCTTCAAGAGCTAAGGCGTCTTATGATGTCCAAAGACAATATGAAGCTTCCTCAACCACCGGAAGGACAGACTTACAGCAATTAATTGTAAATGATTGTTATGACCCTCTGTCTTAAACCGTACTCTCTTAGAAGAAGTCTTGTAAATCATCGGAAACCAATAACGCTCACTCACTCCACACTCAAAGCAGACTCCAGCGCTGGAGCACGATTGGACATTTGGAATAGTTTAGCTTGAGAAACCACGAAAGGAAACGAGCATCACGCGCGATTTTGTTTTAATGTTAGCCGTTCACAAAGCTCTTCCAGTAACATCCTTGTGGACCATGAACTTTAGGCGCAGTGTGCAGAAGCTTTATTCAAGTCTGATCATTTTTAGGTTATATGAACTCCACTCAATTAGGATGCATATTCAGCAGCATGCTTATTTAAAAATAGAAAATATCCAGTCCATTGTAACTGAACTGTCGTTTTCTGTGTCAACTCCTCACTGGGACTGTTGAGGGTCATAAAAGTGTGCCTGTAGACTTTAAGTATCGTGAAAATGAGTGAGAGTTGTTCTGAACTTTTCTCTTTTTATCGTCTGTATTTGATGAAGCAGCAGTGCTTTGAGAAATGAAACTGCATTTTGGGATCTCGTTCAGATTGTCGTTGTTTGACTCCAAGCTGCTGTTGGATTATGTTTCTGTGATGTTAGCTTACGAATCATACGGCAATACCCTTGTCACTAAGGGATTAGAGGGAAACGTCAACGTTGAAGTGCACACTTACCACTAAAGAGGTGCTTTATCTAAGTTTGGGGAATTGGTCATCATTTTCTCTGCATCTCTTCGTTCCAAAATCTTCCTCCCGACTTTCTTGCATAGTGGCAAGGTTTCTGAAGGAAGGTTTGTTTTGGAATCACCTGGTTGAGGGTTCGTTTCGGCTGTTGGATTTGCTGTAACATTGATCTGCTTAACCACAGTGCTTTACATCTTCAGCTGTCAGTGCAACGGCATGCTAGCACTTCTGCAATTCTGTCACTGTTATGATCCCTAGGTACTCAAGCAAGTTAATCTGTGAATTCAGTGGTGACTGGGGAATGCTGGGGGTTTGTTGTGCTGTTCTTCACGTTTGCTTCGGTCGGCTCTGAGATTTTCGTTCTTTAGAGAAAACTAACTGGCAGGTCTTGTGCAGTTTAATAAACATAGTGGCAGTTTTTTTTTACGATCTCTATACTTTCAGAGCCATGAACCATTCACCCTGTAATGCATCGAAGAGACTCTTGTTTACTTCCTCCCTGTTCATGTTTATTCTTTCTTTTTTAATCAGAGTTCATTTGAGTTTGTGACACCGGGGCTATGTTCAGAATAATAAAACAAACATTGTGGAACACGCTCTAGTTGTCCTCTGGTGATTTTTGACGGTTTAGTGTTTTTATTTTTTTATGGAAAGATAATTGTTGCTGACTAAACAATTGTGCCTTTTACAATAATAAATCTTAAATTTTTTTATGGATAAATAGCACACATGAGACTTGTGTAGTGGGATCGAGAAGCCACTGGAAATGTGACATTTCTGTGAAGAGGTCTGCTTCGGTCACAGTGTTCATTACAAACTGGTGAAGTGTGAAAGGATGGTACTTTTATATAAAAAAAAGAACATGGTATATATTTAAAAACTGGTATCCTTTACTGTCATTGCATTAGTTTTAAAATCTCGATAGGGATGCACCAATATCAAAACTGGTATCAAGACTGATAAGCTCAGGTACTCAAACCCATAAATGCAAACTGATGGAATTGATGGACCTTGTGACATTAACAACTGAAGCTTAAGGACAGCAGCAATAACAGCGCTTTTCACTTAATGATAAATCTTTATTGATGATTACATACATGCATGGCAGGCATTGCTGCATAAATGTCTAAAGATGTGTTTACAATACAAATGCTTTAATAAAAATTCTGAAACTTGAACACTAGGGAGAACAGGATTTTCGTCTAGTAGTACACTTAAAGGTTTTTCAATAACTAAGAAAAATGCTACTTCCTCAAAAGCAGCCATCGTTATTAGAATTGCTGAATACCTGGTACTTGTACTTAGTATTTTTAATCATTATTGGTGTAACCATACATACCAATATAGGGTTTATGGGAGTTTTCATTTCAAAACATAAATGTTTAAAATGTCAGGAAAAATTCTGGACCAAGCAATTGCACAGCAAAATTTGTTTTTGTAATTGACCTATTATACTTTGTGTGCACAGTTTCCTTGCGTTCAATTAATCCATCCCACCATTAACCCTTTTATTTATTATTCTCAGGTTAGGTTCAGTAAGTCGAATCTGCCCTAAGTATTGTAATTGACTTACACTTGATCAGAAGACTCTTGTGTCTTTTCGCTCAAAGTTTTTGTATATCAGTCTTAAAACTTTTTAAAACAAAAAAGTCGATAATCAATATTATTTTAATTTAAAATTATAATAATTTTAATTCATATTTATTTTATTTCATATTTAAAACAATCATAATGGAAAGGAAAAACAGTACTCAACATTTTAAAGTGAAGTTTGTTGTTAGTTCTCAAAGCATAATTCTTTACTTTACTCAAAGTTCTGGTTGTTCTTCATCAGCTGGCATCTGGCGCCGGAGACGAGTGCTGCTTCTCCCCTCGTCCCAAAGTGTCTCCATCTTTTTTACTTCTTATGATGCAGTCTGAACTCAACTTCTGTCCATGTTGTAGGTGCATGTTCAGAGTATGCAGAGTTTATGGGTTGCTCACTAGCGCCCCCTCTGTCCATCAGGCAGTCTTACAGCTGACTTTTTCCATTATCTGTAATATACTTAAAATAGGCATAAAAGTAAAGTTCAAAGTGGAAGGAGAATTGCGAATTATTAAATTTTTACAACAATTTCATATTCTTTAGTGTGTTTATTGTATTCATTATTGTTTAGGAATTTCATTTGAAGACTTCTAAAGCATTGCAAATATCAATGTGATTTAAATAATTATAATAACTATTGTTAGTAGTGCTTTTTTATCAGTGTTCCAACATTAGACGTGACTGAATAAATGGTTGTTTGTTGTAAGCTTATATGTTTAATTCACATAAAACGAAATGTAACTCAACTAAAAAGCCAAAGGATCGATTACATTCATTCGGGTTAGCGGGAATTTTCAGCAAATTTAAATAAAACATTTTTTTTAATGTAATGAGATTTAATGCGAGTAAGTTGTTGATTCCACACACTGATGATTCTTTTGAAATAACTGAATTTAATCATAAGAGATTTAAAATTCTTATTTCAAATCTAATTAAATGTAGTAGACGCAATTATATTTGCATTACTAGGATTAAGTCATTTTTAGTTGGCTTGATCTGGGAAGAATTAACAGCTTGACTGAGCAATTCCTAATTTTAAAGGATTATGTCTCATGATGATAAATGTAATATATATGTATGTATTTAGAACTAATTTGATATATATTTATAAACAAAAAATGAAACATGTTCTACTATTTTGCAAATCACAAACTGTGATGCTAGTGTGTTGATGATGTTTTCTTACAGCCCTTGCTCTCATAGGACAAAGATGTTTGATGGGTGAAGAATGAAATGTGTCATTGTGACACTTCAGGCTGCAGTGACATCTACAGAGAGAATAATCCAATTCTGAGAGCGTTCTTCAAGTACACTGCAGAAGGACACTGAGTGCATCATAATTCTGAGGTGCATTGATCTCTTTCAGAGAAACTTGCTGGAGCGCCTGCTGCTTCTCGCTCCATGCTGAAGCCCTCGGAGGTGTTAGTGAGTCCTCTGTTCACCAGCACAGGATGTGGGTTCAGCATCGTTCAAGTCAATGTCTATCCCTGCAGGTTCAGGATGATTCCACAGTTGCTCTTTCTGCTGATGCTCCTGATGCTGTGCTGTTAGCAGCGTTGAGTCAGCAGGCGGCGCTGTAAACACTCTAACGACTTGTTTTCTTGATTTTTTTATTTAGAGTTCAGGAATCTTAAATAAAGTGCCTAAAGTTTCTACTCTACAAAATGTGTGACATTTTTTGTCAGTAAACTTGCGTGTTTAACAAAACATGATTACTTGAATAGTTATGGATTATAAAATTGCTTGAATTGTACATAATGTTTTGACTAAGATATAAAAAAAATTAGCAAAAAATCAAACTTTGAATTGCTTATTTAGCCCGCTTAAAATTGGAGTTTATTTATTAAATTATCTTCTAACTTAGACTTGATGAAAGGTTTAGGACTCCATTTGCCAAAGTCAAAACTTTAAGTGCGTACAATTTGAGTTTATTTGTTGAAATAACATCTAAGAAATAGAATTAAGAATTCACTTATTTTAATTCACTAAAATGTGGTTATTATTATTATTTTTTAAATGAACCAATATTCACCTGAGCTGAAGCTCATCTAAAAATGTACACAAATTAATTGACCCAAAACCTGCAATACCTGTTTTAATATGATAGATATGTTTATTGTTTTGTAAGGCTACACTCCTCTAAATGTGCACCCCGCACGTGAACGTTAATTGACTTTATTAGCGTTTTTAGAATAAAAATTAACTCCTTTTTAATTTTAAAAGACACTATTTTAGATCTACGCCCAAATACAATGATAAAGAAAATGTGCGTGTGGCCGCTAGAGGGCGCTGCAGTGATCCAGTAGTTCGTCGGGGTTGGTTGACCTCGCTCGCCGCAGGAAAGCGACGATGGAGCGGGAAGCGAAGCCGTCGCTCTCAGCCAAGCGGCGCTGCCTTTGTGTCTTCGGCTGTGTATAATTGGTTCTTTATTCTGGACACTTGTAAGCGGGTTGTCTCTGTCCAAGGGGATTTTCATGCCGAATGAGAGAATAAAAGACCCATGTTGTTAAAGAAGAGGCTAATGTGTGTTTCAGAGCTGAACTGAAGAGTGACCGGTGTTCCATAAAAAACGGTTCCTCGTGAAGAAGTGCGCCATTGGTTGAAATGGTCATGAATATTAATAGCACTTCGGTGGAGGGGCGCGGCTTTTGTCCATGAGCTTCAGCGAGTCAACGGCGTGAAAAGTTGTTTTTACGACCGAATTGTATGTCGAGGATTTAAAGATAAAAGCAACATAGCTATAGGCGTCCACAATATGAGGTTTGAATGTTTGTTTTGCGAAGTTATTTTTATCGTTTGTCTGTGTTATGTTGTTGTTGTGTTGCAAGCTGTAATGTGAGTGATCTAATGAACGAGCACACTATTGTTGTTCCAATAAACCTTTTCCTAACGTTAGGAGTGTTGTGATGTACGTTTTGGTGGAAATCTATCTTCATTCATGCTGAACATAAAACCACGAGTTGGTTATTTTATTGTGCTAAATAAACTGCTTGTTTCAAGGGAGTTTAGCTTTACAGATAACGAACATCATCACTGCAGCTTAAAGCCAAACAAATGGGTTAATTTATTTAGTTTAGAGTTGTTTTGCAAGATGAGCTTCTTGTGTTTAATTCATCTCTTCTATTAGATTTCACATGTAGAAAACAAGGAAAGGACATTTCCTGTTTTGTTCCAAAATTACAAAAGGGCTAAAGTAAGGAATGCGTTTTCAAAAATGACAATTACTCAATCTTTGAAAACAGTTATGTAAATTTAAGAACATGTTTGTTATTTTAGTAACCATGCTATCAAAATTAAAATCATGTTGAAATAAATGAA
This sequence comes from Danionella dracula, assembly GCA_900490495.1. Lineage (NCBI taxonomy): Eukaryota > Metazoa > Chordata > Actinopteri > Cypriniformes > Danionidae > Danionella > Danionella dracula. Next base: position 9,191,542 of record UELW01000889.1, read on the forward strand.
ATGTTGAAGGTTCAGAATCAGCTTTATTGCCATGTGTGTGCACACAAGGAATTTCCTTTGGTACAATGGAGCTGTCAGTGCAAACAACAAAGTACAATACAAACCACATAAGTACAGTAAAGTGCAACACAACAAGCAGTTAACAGAAGGCTATGAGGTAGAATTAAGGCTTGATTAAATATAAACAGTTCAAGAAAGTCTATAAAGTGTGGTGTGCTTAAGTGCAAACTGCAGGGAGATGAAATGTGCGAGAGAGTCCAGGAGCAGAAAACAGATGACGGGGAGAAAAGAGCTAAGAGTTCAGCAGACGGATAGCTTGGGGAAAGAAGCTCTGTTTGTGCTGTATAGTCTTGTGTCTTGTACAGGTTGTGGAAAAATACATTTTTATTGACATAAAACTTTATGTATTTCGGACAGTCCACTAAGTTGATCTAACAAAAGAATATTGCATAATGAAAATAATGCAACAAACTTAAAGAGGCATTTTGCAGCAATAACAAATAAAATCATTGTTTGTTTGTGGCCTATTCACACACTCCCAGTGACACCATCCATCGCATTGATCACATTGTATCTGAAAACGACATTTAATATTAGTATTATTCACAAAATAAACACAGACCCAGGAAGATTGTGGGGATACTGCTCTCCACATGATAAGCACAGCTCAACCAGGTCTTCTGTGAAATAAAGACAGCACTTAAGGCGATGTTAAAAATACATAACTTAAATAATGTTTAATTAGGTGCTTCAGAAAGATGGTTGTACTAAAACCTGTTTCTTGTTGAAGGCATATTGCTATATGGTCGTGATATGTGTTTATGCATGTAGCTGATGTGGCATGCTTGAAGACAGTGGGGCACAGTGCTGCATTCCCATGAGGTTTGTATGCGTTTTTCCTTGAAAAAAGTTCTAATTGTGAAAAAGATTAAAACATAATAAGCCAGACAATTCTAGATTTTAGGGGGTAAAATTGTCTACATCCTATCTAACTGCCTTATTACAAGGAACCAATTTTAATTGGTTCTCACCAATGACCTGCACAAATGTATAAACTGTAAGTAAGTGCATTAAAAAGTGTGTTACAAAGTTTGACAAAGGTATACCAGTAAAGTCCAATAGTTGTTGTTCTTACACACCGCACCCAGTAGCACATCAAACACCATGGTTCCATCTACAAAAGTGTACATAAATTTGCTCTATATTTAGTTTAATATGCTTACCTTTGAATAATCATTCAGAGACGATATAATACTTAAATTTTTGAGAGGTTTGGCATTACCCTACCAGATATTTGTGGCAAGATAGGAATCAAGCACAAATGCATTTCCTACATATTTTAATCCTTGTATGGTGTTCGGGTCTGTGGGACCCATTTTCAGTTTTCATCAAAAGAAAAATTATACAAGCAATTATTATTTGACACTGAGATTCACTGGGCTTGGCTCATTTCCTGTGAAAAACATATATCAGAACAGATTTTTTATGACCCCACACGTACGCCCCCTACACGTTTATATTACACACAAGGTGTTCGGGTCTACTGGACCCGGGGCATGTAAAAGTGTGAAAATGGTAGATTCTTTACCTTAATTCTCTCTTCCCACACAAACATAAATCACACATAAAAATAACATTTTAGAATACAATTGTGTGATTGGGTGAATTAAAAGCGCCAAAATGCAATGGGTCCAGCAGAGCCACCAACCCTGCCAAAGTAACAATAATGAGAACACCACACATGGTTCAAATTCTAAACGTGAAGAAATCAGGTTAAAGAACAATAAATAAAGTATATTTGCTGTTTATATTAATTGTTTCTTGGCTAAAGTAAATATTCTTTAAGTATTTAACATAAAATGTCTTGATTGGGTGAATTAAAATCCGCAAAAGGTCATGGGTCCACGAGACCCGCAAACACCGCCTGAGTAACAATAATATGAACACCACACAAGGGTTAAGAGAGTCAAGTTTGCATTCATTACCTTAAAAACAAATCATAAATGTATATGTTTAACAATTCATGCGTTTACAACCCATAATTCTACTCAACCTTAACTGTTAAAAACACAATTTTTGCAAGTCTAACAATTTTCAATAGGATACCAACCTCACTCTCTACTTCTTGCCATGTTCGATTTTTTTTATCTATATTTTATTTAAAAATATATCTATATTTTATTATATCTATATATTATTACATCTAATATAGGATAATAGAAGGTCTTGTGAAACTTGTGAAATAGTTTCCTTTAATATTTTTTTTGTTTATCTTTCTTTCAAAGATTGCGTAACTGTCATTTTTGAAAACACATTCCTTACTTTAGCCCTTTTGTAATTTTGGAACAAAACAGGAAATGTCCTTTCCTTGTTTTCTACATGTGAAATCTAATAGAAGAGATGAATTAAACACAAGAAGCTCATCTTGCAAAACAACTCTAAACTAAATAAATTAACCCATTTGTTTGGCTTTAAGCTGCAGTGATGATGTTCGTTATCTGTAAAGCTAAACTCCCTTGAAACAAGCAGTTTATTTAGCACAATAAAATAACCAACTCGTGGTTTTATTTTCAGAATGAATGAAGATAGATTTCCACCAAAACGTACATCACAACACTCCTAACGTTAGGAAAAGGTTTATTGGAACAACAATAGTGTGCTCGTTCATTAGATCACTCACATTACAGCTTGCAACACAACAACAACATAACACAGACAAACGATAAAAATAACTTCGCAAAACAAACATTCAAACCTCATATTGTGGACGCCTATAGCCAATAGCTATGTTGCTTTTATCTTTAAATCCTCGACATACAATTCGGTCGTAAAAACAACTTTTCACGCCGTTGACTCGCTGAAGCTCATGGACAAAAGCCGCGCCCCTCCACCGAAGTGCTATTAATATTCATGACCATTTCAACCAATGGCGCACTTCTTCACGAGGAACCGTTTTTTATGGAACACCGGAAAGGAAGCCGCGTGACCCCCAGACCACTCACTTTAAAAGGTCTTTTTTTTACTGTCTTTTAGGTTCAACTTGCATTATTTACTGTTGAAGTGCCTTAAATGTATTTAGAACAATTTCCAGTTAAGTCGTTAAATAATAATTATTTTTATTAAAAAATATACATTCAAACCAATTAAGCGTTACGTCTGTTTTTGAGTTTCCCGCTCAAATTGAAAAGCCTACCATGTCCCATAAATATTGGCCTAGAGACTCTATAGACCTTTTAATGGCGTTTTTCAACTAAAATTAACAAAATTACGTGTTTACACCATTCAGAAGTTGGAGAGAATAGTGAATGAGTGTTTGCCTGTGACAGACAGGTGAGCAGGGGCGGGATGTACCCTTCTCCAGTAACCTTGTCCATGGAAAATAGGGTAAGAAAATGCTTAGCTTAACCATTAAACCAGACCATTTGTGGCCAGCATGATGACCTTTTCAAAATACATATTCTCTTTCGTAATCTACTTCTTCGCTGCTATTTCCTGTTGTGAGTCGACTAGGATGAGTCTTTCATGAACGATTGGTTCTTTTTGAACGACTCTTTAAAGTGACTCTGTATGAACGAATCGTGTCGGAGAGGGATTCGTTCAGTGGCGCATGCGCAACATCCTTCTGGTTTTCTGAGTGGAACACACGCTCATCAATAATGACAAAAAACAAAAGGACCCGGAGGAGTCGAAAAAGATCTAATCTTTTCTGTTTCTGGCTCAAACTGCCTTGGTTAACATTACGGAGCGGTCACCACCCGGAAACCTAAAAGATTAGTTTTCTTTGTTTGAGTCCTCCGGGTCCTTTCGTTCTTTTCTGTTTACGGCTCATACTGCATTTGTTTAATATTAGGGGGCGTCACATGACAGAAGAACTAAAGGACCCGGAGGAATCTGGAATAAAACACATCTTTTAGGTTTCCGGCTCATATTGTGTTGGTTAATTTTAGGGAGCGTCATGTGACAGAAGGACTGCACACGTTACCATCAGAGAGAAGTGATGTGTCGAACAATGAGACTTTAACCTAAAGACAGTTTAGAGCTGAGGTGAATCAGACTTGAAGACCCAGGTAGGCTTAAGTAAAATATTTTTTGTCTTCTAGCTATATAGTTTTGTTTTATTTGTAGTGTGACTTGTGTTTGTGTATATACTAAATGTGTTTGGGAAGAAACACACAATATTTTATTGGTATTTTACTAAAATGAATGAAATGACTCGAAAAAAAAAAGTTTAATTTTACTGAACAGGACTCAAAGATCCAAGTCAGTAAACTGGTTCAAACTTCCCATCACTAGAGTGCATGCGAGTGGGTATTTAGTAACACCCAGCAGGTCTTATCTGTCTCAATAGATCTCGAAACACATGATCAAAATAGCCAGCTTTCATTGGTCAACCATACGATACGCATAGGTGAGTGGTGGCTAAGGGGCAACCTCCTCCTTTCCCCAGTGTTGCCAACTTAGCAACTTTGTTGCTAGATTTAGCAACTTTTCAGACCGCCATTAGGTTTGTTGATTCAGATCACTAGTTTTGATCTTCATGAACACTCTAAAGGGGTGAATTATTTTAAAATTTGTTTGTTTAAGTTATATAAAAAATAAACTTTCGGCCAATCCGTTGCCTTCACTACGGCCATGTCCCACCTCTCAGGATTTTTCGAGCAATGGCTATACCCATTTTGAGTTTCATTTGACATTGTCAGAAACTTTTTTTTCCAGGACTTTTGCCAGAGCTGTTGTCTCGAACACTCTGTCATTGTTATATCCAGTCAATGGTGGTCGCCTTATTTCCAAACAGTCCTTGCTGCGGCCTGTAGCATGGTGATGACCTTATCTGTATGAAAATGTGCATTGGGCATGTGCTGAAAATATTTAAAAATGAAGCTTCAGAGCTATCCTACAACCTTCTAGTACAGAAAATAACACATTTAATATATATATATATATATATATATATATATATATATATATATATATATATATATATATACATATCAGATGTATTTGTAACTTATATAATTAAATATTATGTACTATCCATTTATTGCAATCGTTGTATAGTTCAGTTAATCCAGCACACTTTATTTCACAAATGCTCACTTTCAGAGTGTCCCAAACACACGAGTGCGCGTCTCATTTCAAGAACTCTTCACAACATTAAATAGTTATTTTTACGCACATCCTTACATCCTTAAATTTTCCGATGCTGCTTGCAGTGAACTGAGCTCTCTACCGTGCAAGAGAAATATGTAAAAGTAATCTACTCCAAAACCCATGCTTGTTTATGTTGTTTTTTCCATTACATTAAAAATGTGATTAGCAGGATGTGAGTGAAAATATATTGAAATTTAGAGTAAATGACACAAATACTTATTTTTAAAGTGCACAACACCACCTGCTGTAGTGGATGGTGAACTGCGTGACAGGTGAAACAAAATGTTTTTTAAGATGATCACAGACTGCACCAAGGGAGACAGACGTTTATATGTTATTTTACCAAAACCCTCCTTCATCTCAAGCATGGGTTTTACCACATCATATGCGTAAAGATCATCTCCACTCTACAGGCCACAGCTAAACCAGTCTCCTTAAAAGTCTAGATAATGAAAGGATTTTTCACTTCATGTTCCCGGACTCTATCATTCTCACAATATCTCAATGGGTCTCTAACACGGTCACGTCTATTGAGGCCAGAACCGTTGCATGCACCCTAATTAAAAGTTTTAGCTTGATTTGTGAATTTGTTTAGTTGTACAATGTTCAACTAGTTGTAAATGGTGTGCATATACGGTTGACGTTTGGTCATAATTTATTGTAATGCAGTTTCCCATGTCAAGAAAAGGCAACAAGGCAGTGAAAATGTACACTCTAGTCGAAGAGAAGAACAAATAAGCTGTGTACGGATCTCATTCTGAGTTATTTATTCAGGGGGCAAAGCCAGCAGACTTTGTGTCTCTGGCTTGTGAGTGCTATTAAATTACCGTTGGATGTTTTTAATTACCGCCCATAAATGGAGCAACGCAGTGGGCAGAAAGAGGGGGATCAGACCCCATCCCAAGCCTCCACCCGGTGGTCTTCCTGCATGTTTGTGTGAGTATGTTTATGTAATGCAAGCGTCAGAAAGTGGTCTTTTTTAGGGAAAAGGGACGTTTTGCGCTGCTGCTGGAAGGGAGGAAATGGCTAATAAAGCTAGGGTGAAAACAGAGGGAGAGAAAGGGAAGCAAGGAAAGTGGGTCGGGGTGGGAACGAGGCTCTGATCCACTTAATTGCTCTTAAATGAAAAGCGTTTTGGCTTCTTGTGGAGAGGGTTTTAGCTGAGTTAAACTCAAAGCCAGATGTAGAGCTCTCTCTCTCTCTCTGGCCCTGCAGGCTGTAATACTGGGACCGCTGTAATAGCGCTCGTCGCCAGTGGAATTGCTGTTAATGTCTCTTTTAAAACCTCAAAACTGTTGCCATATATTTTCTGGAGCTGTGTACGTAAACTCAAGCCATGCAACTCGACTACTTTACGTGCATTTGACCTTGTGTTACATATAGGGCCTTTAAATGAAAGTGAGTCAGTGTTCACTGTTTAGCTTATGAAACATTTTTGGTGTGGATATCAGTAGTTTGGCTTTTGTGAGGCATGACGGAGAAATGGAGCAACACATCAAGTTAGTTCCAAAGGCTTTTGTTCAAACTGCTCTGAGCGATTAGACTTTGATTTCTGTCAACTGAAAGGAAAGATTTGAGTGAGTTTCAGTGTCTTAGTTTTACCAACTGGCTTGATAGTGGACTGATGATTGACAGCTCACCCTCTTTCCATGGCTCCAGTGACAACACCGTAAACCTGCAAAGGTCGAAACAGTTGACAAATGCTGTGGTGCCAGAGTGGCTGAGAAGTCAGCTGGTTGCTGCTGCAGGGGTGGCACAAGCTGCAGAAATGCACCTCAGGAAACAGGACAATCACTTGGAAGGAAACTGTTGGCAGGAGAACAAGGGGCATGAACCTGCAAAACCTGTGTCCCTCATCTATGTCTCCTGAGTTACTGAAAGCTTTCCATGCACTTCCTTACAAAGACCATTTGATCAAAATTGTTAGAACTTCTCGTGGTTTTATTGAATAAGGGCACAGCTGATTGTTGTAGGTTTTTTATCTACATTCTATGACAGTATAGCTTCAACTTCCCAACAATCTTCAGACATATTCTTCTTCCCTTCTCTGCTTCTCCGTTCAATGCATAATAGGAAGTAGCTGAACTGCTGAACTTCCGATTCCAGAAATGAGCAGGTTCCTGTTGACAGCTATGTTAAAGATGGGCAACTTTGTTATAGAAAAACATCTTTGACTCTATTGGGTTTTTCAATGCATATTGCTTGCGTTGACCTTCATGACAACTTAGAGTTGGGTGAATTTTTTTATTATTTCTTGTTGAAGTTAGAAATTAAGATTGAACGTTTTGCTTAATTAAGGAGCTGAAAAATTAATTGAATTTGCAATTAAATCGCTATCTGAATCTGTCTGTCTGTCTATATATATATATATATATATATATATATATATATATATATATATATATATATATATATATATATATATATATATATAATCTTAAGTCTTAAGGGAAAAGCTTTGATACGGGTACACTTAAGTGATTAACTTATTTAAATTAGCATCACATGATATAATTAGAGAGCAACTCAAAACAGAAGTCATTATGTGAACATTTAGATAAATTAATAGAAAGTAAAGCTGTAATATTCAGGGATGACAGTCTAATTTTTAAAGTGTTAAGGGTTTTTAAAAAACATTTCTCCATGCAGATTGCATGATCAAAGTTTGAAACGTGGCCATACTCTAGAGGTCACATGTGTCAGTTAAAGTCCTTTGTTTCCTTACCCTAAACCCTTACCCAACCCTAAAGTTAAAGGTTGGCTGCAACCTTAAAGAAACTACTGATAACTCTACCTATGACATGTTTTAAAGTCACAAAAAAGTTTGGCCCCTCATACGGATCAGTTTGATAAATAAAATAAGTGTGTAGATAAGCGAAATCATTGCAGTTCAATAAGTCAACAAAAGCACTTATAGTATCAAAATATGTACTTTACGGAATGTTGACAAGCTATGTTCCTCACTTAAAACGTTAAAATATGGGGGAAAATGTGTGAAGATCAGATGACTGTGTATTTTTCTTGCTTCTACGCTCAGTTGAAAGCAAACCTGGATTAAAGGCATCAAACGGTTCATGTGTCTCCCTAGCAGCTCCGTCTCCGACATGAAATCTATCCCTGATAATGCAAACACTGGGAACAGAGGAGCCAGAAATAACTCCTCATGCAAGATGTGGAAGCGATTAGCACCGAGACTGAAAGGGAGAGAGTGTGTGTGTTTGTGTATGCGAGTCAAAGGCAGTTGTCAGGCGGTCGGCGGAGGGTTATGAGCGACGCCAGTGAGCAGGAGAGAGTTTGGGGGGTGTCTGTTTCTGTGCTGGAGGACTCATAAAAGTCCCATTTGTTAGTGATGCATGAGGAAGTGAAGGCAGCTTTGGCACATGTGTCTCTGGTGCTAAATTAACTGTTAACACAAATAATCAAAGTGCAGGGCCCATTGAGCACTGGCGCCAGTCGAACCGGAGGAGGGGTCCTGGGACTCTACCTAAACCCAGAGTGTTGAGTATATGTGTGTGTTCATTCCTCTCTGATGCTGATCCTGGATCAGATCTGAGCACAAAGTGAGATCAGTGTCCCTTCCTGGCCTCGAACTCCACTGACTCTCATGGCAGGTGGAGGTCTCTCTGTGCTCCGGGGGACTTTCACAGGATGGAAGTGCTTTCAAAACAGGGCCGTCTGCATCGCTGTCGGAGGAAAAGCCAGTCACACTCCTTCTTTCCAGCTATTGTTGCTGAGGGAGCCACTGCTGGATTTAGACGGTGGTGTGGCACGACTCAGACAGGCACAGGACGTGGTGTTAGGAAGAGCGACTCATCTTTTCAATTGAACCGGGTGTAATGTTACGCCTTGCAGAGCTCAATCATACATGAGAGATTAGAAACTGACATCAAATAAACAATCTTGATAGACTAAATATGCCCTAACCCTGGCCTTAACTTACCCTGATCGAGCTGGTACCTGGCTCAAATCGTGCCATGTTTGTATATAGATTGTAAAGCCACAAACATGCCCTTCAACTCTATTGTGCACTAAATTGCATTTAGTGGAGGATTATTTTGTTTATTTCAGATATTATAATTAAACATTAGTTGTAAGTTGTGAAAATTATGAAAAGAAGTTAAATCTACTTGTACTTTTTATAGTTATTTTATTACAAAAAAAAATGTGAGTTTGAATAGTAAAAAGTTATAGAAATAAAAGTTGATCCCATTCAGTTTGTACAAGTAATTATTGAACCAAAATAGTCATTTCATAGTGCGCCAATGTTGAAAAGTAGAGTGTAAGGTGCTCGTCTTTGAGCCATTAGCCGCCCCCCTGCGCAACTATAAATAGTATTATTTGTCTTTAAATTTGTTTTACACCTCTGCATAACACAGTATCGTTATTAACGTATAAGAGTAAAAAGAAAGAAAGAAATATGGACCAACTTACAACAAAGAAAAGCTTTATTAACTGTAGCAGAAAAGATTTAAGGTGCATCTGAAATGGAAAAAAAATAATTAAATCCTTAATAAAACTATAAACATTGTTTGACTGATCGTGATTGCTGGCAAATTCGGCACGTTTTCACTGAAAAAACTCAAGCAGCTTTTCAGCATGATTAGGGTCTAATGTCTTTAAGTGACGCCTTCATTTATTTGACTTCATGCAGTCCGCTGCCAACATTTTTAGACTCAGTAAGCACACCTGTCTCTCCTCGTCTCCCACCGCAGTCACAGTGAAGCCAATTGCTACAAACGCGTCGTCATATTTCCTCGTCTTAGCTTTCGGGAGACTTTCGTTTATCTTTTTATCTCCTTCTCTCTCCGCCTGTCTTTTACACTTCATACTCTGCCAATGAGAGCGCCACTGTCCCCTAATGTAGTGGAGTGGTATTGCACTGTATTCTACAACAGTAAAAAAAAAAATAAATAGAAAAATAAAAAAGCAGGTCAATCGCTCCCCCCTTGATGGAGCCTCGCGCCCCACTATTTGCGAACAACTGCCTTAGACGATGTCACAAACTAAATGTGTTTACCAGGCAGCAACACCAACTTTCCCTCAGGGAGCTTAATAGGAAAGGACTAAAGTTTTATTTTTTGACTTGACCAGCTTGAAGCTGGTCCCAAAATTGAGCAGATTCCAATTGACACCTGTTAAAAATTGCCATAAACATGTTTAATGCCTCATCTAGATTTTTATTTTCTTAATTTACATCACTAATTTTGACCTTCATAACAACTCAGAAAAAGGGGTGCATTTAAAAAAAATTCTTCAGGTTGTATTTAGGGTTAAATCTTTTTAGATTTAAACCATAATTAGGGCTGAGCTACTCGAGTGAGAGCCATACACCAAGCGTGAGATATTCATTCAAGTTATGTTAATGGGTTATTTTCATGTGTTTATATGACTATTAATTATGCTGTTCGTATTTACCAAAATCATTACTTGTGAAGCACTGGGTCAATTAGTTCTTAATACGTCCAATGTCAAGCATTAAAGCTGTATAATGCACAGCTAGTCATTGACAATCCCTTACGTATTGATTCTTTAAAGGCCCTTTCAGCCGAGCATCTTTATTCTATTTCCAAAAACACTTGGCTCCAGTAATGGTTTATTGTTGCATTTATGAAAGCAAGCGTTTTGTTTCCAGGAACCGTTTCCGAAAGCATCCAGAGGTAGTCACGGAAATGGTTTAAGCAGTCTAGTGGAGAAATGTGCGGGACATGTGAATCAAAAGAGCAAAATTGCGTGCTCTTGGCGTGATGTAATAACAGGCTAAATTGCTCATTATACACAGCAACATGATGGTGAAAGGATCCACAAAACAGCATCCATTCCATGTCGCACAGTTTGTGGCAAACGCTCTGCACACTAATGATATGAGAGACGTCTATTACGTGACTCTGGTAATGTAACTATGTAGACACCTCTGACACGAATCAGAAGTTACTGTATGAACATAAATCTGCGGGGGATTTGGGAGGATGAGTGACCATTCTCTGAAATAGAACAGATGAGACATTCCCTAACGGTTCCCTATCTTCCCGAGACGGGTTCTAAGATGCTTTACATTCAGAATGATTGTGAAGTTCTGTAGATTAGAGGATATTTTTCTCTCTAGGTTCTCACTCTCAGAGCCTACTTACTGCTCTATGAACGGACCACTGAGCATCTCTCTTCAGTGAGTTGTAGTGTGTAAATCAAAAATGGATTAAAAAGAAGAAAGTAAGGCTAGCACCCGTGAAAAAAAATTAAGTTGTAGTTTAGTGCGGTAATGAATGTTAAGTGCTTAGCCACTTCCCATCTCTGAAACCCTCAGAAAGGGTGTTCTCTGTCCAGAAATGCCAGTTGTTTTTAACACCGAATCCAGACACACGATGTCAAAAGTGTGAGTGAGAACAATGTGCTGAAAAGGCAAACTTCGCTACAGCTCTCTGTGACATCAGTACAAAAACAGTTCAGCTCCCCAGAAATCTCCAGATTTTCCCATGAAGCCTCAGAAAGTGGGCAGCAGTCTGCGTTCGCCTGGCGCCACAGTCATCATGCACGTCAGTCATTCGCCAAAGTTTCTGTTTTCCTTAGAGGATGACTCTTAAGCCCCTCCTTCTGTCCTAACGATTTATTTTAGGCTCCTCCATCCAACACTAGATTCTCCCCCATGCATGCTGCCTTCCTTCAAATCAGCGTTTACCTTGGCCTTGTTGTTTCAATGTGAACCAATGGGCTGCGGCGCTGTGTGGAATGTCCCATGAGGCTCTGCTTGTTTCCCAATAGACTCATTCATCCTGAAGACACCAGCAGCACATCTGGTTTCCATTAATCCTCATAGAAAGCCGCTCATCTAGTACAAGTGCTATGTTCTTGCACAATTTCTGTAGTGATTTTAAAACATGCTATTATAAACAATAGCAGGCAACAAGGATTAAAAGGATAGATCAGCCATTGAAGGGTTACCTAGATGTTAAATGTATTTTTTCTGCCGACCACAGTGACAACTTTTTTCGTGAATTGACAGAACCGTTAGCCAGCATGAAAGGGAACATTGAGCTATCATTAAAAAAAAACATTTCAACAAAGTGCATTAGTTGAAGTTGCATAAAATGTTTATAGCGAGTGTTAACCTGCTCATAATTGAGCGTAATATCTATTTTAAGAACGCAGAGCGGACACCATGTGTGCGCGCTGACAGATGTGAAGGAAACGTGCAGGTGTTGTACGAGAATCTTGGGATGCATTATACAAGTATTGACAGACTTTCAGCGAGTCAATGATTTCCATCTGTGTGGAAGTTTTTAAAACAGAATCCAGGAATTGAAAAAAACTATTTTTCTTTTCAGCCATTTTTGGCTTTTGAGTGTTTGATTTGCTGAAATATAATGCACACAGAACCTTGGATTCTTGGATTTGTTCTCCTAAAATTGTCACTTTAGAATATATTTTTCATAATATGAAAGTCATCTTTTCTGTGGTGCGTTACATGACTCCAAGTGTGAGGAACATCCAGTGTTGATGGTTACAAAAGAGATTTTTCTTCGAACAAATATTTTTTTTCTGTTTCATGATGAAGTTCACTATTATGCAAAAGTTTTAGGCAGGTGTGACAAAATGCTTTAAGCAAACATTGATAGGTAATCTACCATGATCAAAAAACAAAACCACTTTTTGCCTTCAAACCAGCAACAATTTGAAGGAACTCGGCCGGTAGATTGTTCCAAACATCTTGGAGAACTAACCACAGATCTACTGTGGATGTAGACTTTCTCACATTCTTCATGTAATCCCAGACACTCGATGGTGTTGAGATCAGAGCTCTGTGGGGGCCATGCCATCGCTTTCAGTACTTCTTGTTCTTCTTACGTTCAAGATTCAAGGCTGTATATTTGGGGCCGCTGTCCTGCTGCTGAATAAAAGTAGGGCTAATCATAAAACTCCCAGATGTTATTGCATGATGGATAAGTGCATTTCTCAGCATCGAGAACACCATTAATCGTGACCAAATCTGCTACACCATTCGCATAAATGCAGCCCAAAACGTTTAAGGAACCTCCTCCACAGTTCACTGTTATCTGTAAACAAAACATTATTGTACCACTCTTCCGCCCTTTGATGAACTATGGTTTTCCATCGCCAAGTATGTCAAATTTTGACTGGTTGTATGGTTTGTCCATACTCAAGCCACTTGATTTGTTTACATATTATACACTTTTCCACCCCTACTTGCATGCACACACCTGGAACTGAACAGTTGTGATTTCAGGTTGCATCATGTCACATCACAAAGAAGCGGTGTTCAAGGTGTGCAGCACTTTGTCATCTGTGCTCTAGTCAGTCACTTTTCTATCAGGAGAAATTGCAGAATGTTTTCACAGAAAACATGTATTTTTATTTTGTAATTGTATTTCACTATAAAAAAAATCACTAATCGATCAGGAGACGTACAGTAAACTCTGGAGATTACAGAATGTGCTTGTTTAAGATTAATTTTTTTTTAACGTTTTGCTCTGTTATTCACATTTGATTGGCTTCTTCCTATTTCTGCCGTATGTAGTTTCCAGTCACAAAGCTGGGCCTAGACTAGGTCTACCTACACAGATAAATCATTACAATAAAATTAACTATCCAGAATAGAACTCACACCTCTGTTTTCCCATCACAATGTAAAAAAAGTTTAGCCTGATACATTTGCAAAGTCATTTCAACACTCAAGGTTGTACTGTGTACTGAAAGCAGCATGAGTTGCTGAATGAATAATTTCAAAACAAGTCTCTCTGAATTACCCAATCCTGAGTCCAGACCGCTCTATTTATTTCAGATGATCTATGGAGAGGTTTTGAAGGGCTGAGACCCACTCAGGCCTCGGTGACAAATCATGAACGTAAGAATTAAACTCGGCAGTTAAATTAGAGCGCTCATTATAAATCCATAATCAGCTAAAAAGACAGATCTCAAAAATGATATAAACATATTTCCCTTTATAAGTGTCATGTAACCTCTAGAGCTAAATCCGAACTCTTACAAATATAAAACCCAGAATCGCTCCTTTGTTTTTTTCTTCTTCTTCTTCAAAATCAGATCAGACCTCAGCTTTGGCTTGAATTCTTGCTGAATGTGCAGTGAACAGCCTGTAATTATGACTGAGGACCTGACAGTGAGCTGGACGCCTATAAAAGCTCTCTTCTGCTTTTAGCTCTGCTTGGCGCGTCATTATACTTATTTTTTATACTTCATTTTTCACTCTCTGAGACCGGGACGCACTGAATTGGCTCGAACAGTCTGTGCATTTGTTGAAAGGTCAAGCAGCCTCATGATGTTACATCTTTTGTCATTTATATGTTCCCTGTAGTTTTACTTCGATTAAGTACTAATATCAAGCCTTTAGTTTTGTGCTGTTTGGCTTTCAGCACTCTTTTATAAAAGTAAAGTACTAGTGTTGATTGTTGTACATTCCTAAAGAGTCCATAGAACACTTCAATGTTCACATGGCAAGATGTACAAATCTTTTTTATTTTAGGGAAAACGTTCTAGTTGGTTACTAGAGTTGTTTAAGGTGGTTTGCTAGCCTTCCTTATCATGTTTTCCGGTTATGAAGGTTTCTATCTGGTTGCTAGGCTGTTGGGATGCAAGTCTTTTTTTTGGTTGTTGCTAAGGAGTTCTTGAAGGTTGCTATGCTGAGGTTAAGATTTTTTGGATTATTACACGGACCACGCTAGGTTGTACTTGATGGATCAGCGATTGCTGTTGTCAGTTTGTTCTCCATTAGGTTAGTGTTTCTCACAATAGTGGCTGCCATATTGCTCTTTGAAAATCGCAGAAGTGTGCTATTGTGTTCTGGATGGTTATATCGCTGTTAATCATTTGATTACGTCTAGATGAGACTACTGCAATGCTTTCTACTGTGGTCTACTTAATTCAGCTATTTCACGACTATAAGCTGTGCGAAATGCTGCAGCTAGAATTTTGACCCAGTTAAGAATATATTAGCATGACCTCTACATTGGCTACCTGTGGTATGTAGGATATATTCCATCCATCCATCCATTTTCATGTCGGCTGTTTTTTCCCTTTCGGGGTCGCCACAGCAGAATGAACCGCCAACTCTTCTGGCATATGTTTTACACGGCGGATGCCCTTCCAGCCACAACCCATCGCTGGAAAACATTCACACACACTCATTCACACTTTAACACTATGGACAATCGTTCTTACTCAATTCACTTATACCGCATGTCTTTGGACTTGTGGAGAAACCGGAGCACCCGGAGAAAACCCACGCGATCACGGGGAGAACATGCAAACTCCACACTTGTAGGACATATTTTAAGATCATATTGTATGTTTTAAGGCCTTACATGCTCAAGCACCTTCATTTATAAGGTGGATAATCACTCCTCTTTATCTTAGAGTACCTAGATTTAGAGTACTTTGTTCAGAATAATTGTAGCTGTTCCCACGTACCAGGCAGAAGTTGACTCTAGACTATGGATATCTTGGACGTTTTTAAATCTTTTAAATTGTGTGCTCATTTTTAAAAAAAAAATGTTTTTATCATCTGATAGTTGCCGTTTGAACTGTGTTTGATACTTTGGTACATGTTCTTTTGGCATTATTGGCTTTTGAATATGCATGTATCTTTAAGGTGTTTGCTAAGTCTGGTTAGCTGTACTTTGCATATTTCTTGCCATTGCTAAGGCATTTCTGATAGTTACTAGGCTACATTTGATAACATATTTGATGTATTTATGGCTTGAAAGCTTCATTCTTTTCCACATTTTCCAGTGCTTTCTGCAAGTTTACATAACTATTATTTGTTTCATAGAAGTTTTTATGTTTCTTATATTAACTAAATTTGTTAGTCACTCTGTGAATGTGAAGGGTCCTGACTTGCTGTAAATCAAGAGCTCCAGATCACCCATTGACAAGTGTGTGAGCTCTTAGCATTTGACCTTCAACCTCTGGGAATGCAGGTTTAAAACTATTTCGGACCTGATTTTATTCATCCAAGTGCAGTAAGTTATAAATCAATTTGTATTTTGCTAAGTTTAAATCCTCATCGTGTTAATCGTATCATTGCTTAAACTACATGAACATTAAATTTTTTGCTGCCAGAGAATTGCTTGCCGAAGTACTGTTTTACTACCATAACATGTTCTTTTGATCTGTTTGTAGGAAAATATTCAGCACAATAAATGCCATTTTTCCCATTTCACAAAAGAGATACACAGACAGCTAATTAGCCGTGATGATCTAATGATC
Source organism: Danionella dracula (assembly GCA_900490495.1). Taxonomy (NCBI): domain Eukaryota; kingdom Metazoa; phylum Chordata; class Actinopteri; order Cypriniformes; family Danionidae; genus Danionella; species Danionella dracula. Next base: position 9,207,928 of record UELW01000889.1, read on the forward strand.
GGCCATGACAAAAGAGCACATTTAGCCCTCCGTGGCACCATTAGTGCACCACTGCTGAGCACGAGGGTCAGGCGGGTGTGAGGGTGAGTGTTTTACAGGTCATCAGGGAGCAGGGATTGGAGACGGGCTCACAGCGGGGGCTCACTGAGACCCTTGTAAAAGCTGACAGAGTCTGTGCCACACACAACAGGCCTGTTTTTCACAGCATGCCCTGTGGAATGTGTGTGTGTGCTGGGGTGAAAGGGTGAGGAGAAGTCACGGAAAGGCCAGAGGAGATGTGCATAGGTACAAGAGAGAGCAAATCTACCGTCAAAAGCCGCCTTTGAAGGAATGCTCTGCTCTGTCAGGTGATTTTCAACCACTATCAGGCTCCAAGTAATGGTTGTTTACATAATAATTTGGATGTTGTACACAAGATGGCACTGTATAAATTTACAACTCTTTCGCTTGTTGAAACCATTAGCAATTCATCAATCAATATTAGTGTGACGACCATAAAATCAGCATCTTGACAGTTTCTGTTTATGAGAGTATCTTGTCTTTGAGCGCCACTGAGTTTTTCTATTTCTTCAGCAGCTAATGACAGGTACATTAAGTTCTCATTTTCAATGTGTTACATTCAAATATAAAAAACCAGGGATTATAAAAACATTAATGGAGTTTTGCAGACGGATATGCATATGCATTGGTGGCCTTTTTTCACAAGACATTAAAAAAGTGATAAACATGAAAAAAATATTTTGAACTGACCTAAAGATTGGGCCAGGCTATATATAATCTGGAATTTACCTATCTAGACCTTAGGCAGATAGGTAATTAATAAATGTATTTGTAAAGAAAATGTACAATGTGTTTGACACATAATAATACATTCTTTTTTTAACAATATATAATAAATGTTTGTGCATGATTGCTTTGGAGCCAAGTTGCTTTGACACAAAAATCGAAGGAAAATGCTAGCTACTCCTGTCACATCATGGTGAGTAAGCTAAACAATATAATTGTTTAACTATTAACTTTGCAAAAATGTATAACATGATACATAATTTATTATTATTTAATTAAAAATACATTTGCAAGCTTGTTATTGACTTCTGTCAAGTGATAATCACAAGAAGTTGCTAAAAATTCTTTGTGCTACATTTAGTTTGCTTTGGTATTTAGCCTAAGCTAATGGTAAAGTTGCATTTAACATTTTCAGTTCATATGGGACAAAAATAATTAATTAAATTAATAAACGTGTGAACGTCTGGTAACATAAACAAGTTTTTATGCTATATATTATCTGTATATAAGTATAGCAGAAGTCTGTATTATCACCTCATGCTAGCCTCAGTTAGCACCCAGACTAAGCCTGCAGTCTATAAAAAATTAGATTCATGTCATTGTATACCATGTGTTTCATTTTGTCCGTGATTGTTTTATTGACAGGGTTTAACAGTGTTAAGTAGCATGAATGGTAGGAAAAAATCATGGGATTATCATCATGGCCAGGTATAATGACTGCTAGAGGTGTTCAATTTGTACAAGCTACAGGGAGCTGGGTTTATGACACTGCTGCGCTCCTGCAGCTCGTACAGTCAGCTTTTATAAGTCTCTTAATGGAGCGAAACTGGCTTCTGCTAACCTCCATTATTCCTGAAGAATCAGGGCTACATTTGTATGAACGTAAGGTACAAAACCGCATTGTGAGGCGTTGCATCTTATTGAGTGGAGGCAGACAAGGCAAGGTCATTTCTATTGCAAATATTTTTCTCAGTGCTTCACTTGTAAACAAAAAAACGAGATTAATACTTCAATAGAGCTAGAGAAAAGATAGGTTTATGGTTTAACAAGTGATATAAAGCTAATTAAATTGATTTTATTATTAAGAAAAAATCCTGAAAAAACACTGACAAAATTATTGATTAATTCATGAATTAATTAATTTCTTACATTTATATAGGGATTTTCTAGGCACTCAAAGCACTTCTTGTGGGGATGGATTCCATTCTGCGCCAGAACACACATCAAGAATTAGATTTCCTTGTTTAGTGACTCCACAATTATTATATTATATAATATACTCAAGTTTTACATATGCAAGGGGGCGTCACGGTGAAGCAGTAGGTAGCACGGTCGACTCACAACAAGAAGGTTGCTGGTTCGAACCTCGGCTGGGTCAGTTGGCATTTCTTTGTTCAGACATCCGATATAAGTCAATTGGGTAAAAATGATTGTCCATAGGGTTAAAGTGTGAATGTGTGTATGTGTGTGAATATTTCCCAGCAATGGGTTTTGGCTGGAAGGGCATCCGCTGTGTAAAACATATGCCGGAGTAGTTGGCGGTTTATGAACCTGTGGCAACCACGAAAGGGAAAAAGACGACAAGATGAATGGATGGATGGACATTTGCAAGGATCTGAGAATAACTGCTTAATGCATGACAAGATTGGCTAGATTGATTGATATTGATAGATTGATAGCCGAACTTTGTCTGAGACTAAACTAGTACACTAGATTGTGTACACTATTATCTAACTTTTAAAGATTTTCTAAAGGAGTCCTAGTACATTATATCCTATCCTAGTCAGAGATATAGTAAAGAAGGGGGAGAACCACAAGCTGAGTTTTCGAACTTGGGTGGAACAAACGCTGGATTTTCACATGGTTGAACCACAAGCTTAAGGTCAAACTTGAGTTGCATGATCTTGCACATCTGCACACTGACCACTAAAGAAAATGTCAAAACAAGATTGTGTACACTTTTTTTGATTCACAATATAAACGTAACAATATAAACTTATTCTCCAAAAAGAGTACCTACTTTAAATATGGTAGCTCAAAATATCCCATCTAATGCTAAATCCCATCTCAATACAGAACAGATGTGCTGTCTGAATAGGAAGTGTAAGAGTAGCAGAGGAAAAAATGTATGTTTTTCCCAGAAATGGATAGATTTTATTCATTCCAACAAGCAAAACCGTATAAAGATGGCTCAAGTTTTTGAGCAGCACTAAGGTCGATGGGTCGGCAAAGTGGGGCAGTGATGTAGTTGGAGGTTTGATCCCCCACACGCCATTGGCATGTGTGGATATGTGTGTCTGGTGGGGTGTTTTTTGTGGTGGGCAAGAGTCAGAAGGCACGAAATGGCAGCCATGTCCTGTCAGACTGTCCCAGAGCAGCTGGGCTGCAAAGGTATCGTATCGCCACCAGTAAATGAATAATACTCTGATTATTGTAAAGCATTTCTAAATGTCTACAAAAGCTCTATAAATAGATTATTATTATAAAAAATTGTTTTAATGTGGTTTAATGATTTCTTTAGTATGTGTTTTCTGATGCTTCAACCTGGTTTTCTAGCATCCTGAAACCACTGACATCCACCTGTTCCAACACTGTTTCCATTGAGCAAAACTCCTGCTGTATATAGCATCACATTTAGCATATAGCATTAGCTAGCATGACTGTGGCTTGAGAGATGCTCTTTCAATATTTACCAAACACTCAATCACATGCTGCAGCCTCACTGCATTCCTCTCCATGTAGTGTGTGAGGTTTGTGGTATGGTTTAGTTTATGTGTGTGTTATGTGGAGAACAGAACTAGTGTGAGTGTGTATGTGAGGTTTGTGAGGCTCGGGTGTTGAGATACGCTCCTGGGAGGCTCAGAACAGACACACTGTGTTTGTGTACTGGGGGAGTGAGGTGAGGGCTGTGTGTGTATGGGACGGTTCGGGTGCTGAGGGAAGGCTGCGGGTTTGCTGCAATAGACTGTAAGTCATTGTGGCCAGGCCCCAGGAGCACTGGGTGGCATGGAGGCTTGAACCCGGGACATTCATCAAGCAACTCGAGCGCCCGCCGGGCTGGAGCCACAGGACACCCCATACACGCTCACAGAGGAACACATTTAAATTTTCCGCACACATTTCTGTGCCTGTGACTGTCCAGGAAAATGACAAAGAATAGGAATGCACCGCTGGATGAATTTTCCTCTCTTCTTTTATTCTTCCTGTTTAGTTTTGCACTGTAGATGCAGAATCGATCCCACAACCTTGACATCACAGATCATTCTATTTTTTTTTCAGTTTTTTCTTTTAGATTCACTAATCATCTTTGTATCCTGTTGTCATGCTATTTTATTTTCTGACCTCCCATTAGCATTTGGTTCTACACTTGTTATTGCACACAAACTTTATTTTTGTTAATTTCTTCGCTGTTGCTTTTCTTTTTTCTGGGTCTTGCTTTTTTAATCACATTCAACTTTTGAATCTTTTCATGTTTCTATTCATATTTGAACTTTGACAGATATTTGCAGCTGCGACAACCAGTCAGAAGCTTTCTAGAGTAGTCATGTGAGGGGAAAAGACACCAGAAATGCATGCAAGCTGAGATTTTGTAGCATTCATTCAGCAGCATCTGGATGCAGCTTAGAGTGCAGCTGTATACTCAAAATGAATGAAAAGCTTTTAGGGTACTACTTCAGACACAGCATTTTTGAAGAAATTGTATATTCTAACAAGAGTTTAAAGAATCAATCATCAAAATGAACAAAACTTCCCATCACTACCCATGGGACCACAGCCACACGCCTGCTGTTTTATAATCTTAGTGGCCCTGTCAAACAACTCTGGATGGTTGGACATCAAAAAGAGGAGTTTCTGAATGTTCAAGTAATTCTCTACTTCACGATTATCTTCCTCACCTCTTCATCGTGTTGTTCTTCATCACGGGTGCCTGTCTTGAGCTGATCTATTATGTCCCATTCAAAAGCCAGCTTTCATTGGTCAGTCATTCGCCATCCGAAAAACCAAGCCGAAATGGCAAAACCAAATGGATAAGCTTGTGATGACCCAAAGTTGAAGCTTGTGAACGGATCTAGAAGATAACCCAAAGAAAGGTACACATCAGTAGTCACAAGGTGGAGAGGATTGATGTTCCCTGATTGTAAAAAAGCAAAGTTAGCTATTATGAAGAAAAGATGACATGGTTGAATAAAAGATGAAACTTAGACTTTGGGTCTGACCGTAGATGGGAATGAAACCTTTCTCTCTGACTTTCCATTTCCACTCTCTTTTCTTTCACCTCCAAACTCACTAGATATAGGTCGTTGTTCTTTTTCTTTTCTCCTTTTTCCTTTCACCTCTACCTTGATTTTCATCCTTTTTCTAGCTTTCACAGCTTGCACAATCTCTCTCGTCTCTCTTTTTGGGGCGCTCCCACCATCAGAGGCCCCTAGAGGCAACAGACACGGGTCAGTGAAAATAATCAGCTCTCTGACGCCTGGGTCGATTCCTTACTCTCGCTCACACAGACCCAAATATGTACGATGCCGAGCTGGGATCCCACAGGAAGCTGGTGACACACTTCCCTAACTAAACACACAGAGGACAATTCATACACAGACAACTGCTCTATGAATTTAAACTCATGGTTGGAACACACAAGTTTCTTTACGTGAAGGACTGCACTGGCATACTTCATAGACCTGTGAATGTGAGACTCTGCAGAGATGCGGTTTCTTCATACATTCCAGCCCACTCTTTTTCCCAAGCCCCAACTCAAGCCCTCTTATCGCAGATACAAAAACACACTCTCACACAACAGACACACAATCCTAATTTTGTATTCTTGAATTAACTTATTATCTGATGTTTATATGTCAAAGGAAGCCATTTGTCGTATAAGAGGAAACCTCTTATTTGGAGAAATCTTCCTACATTGAAGCAAGTTAGAAGGCAAGTGTTACATGAGCTAGCTTACGTTTTTATCCCTATGGTGTTCCCTGGAAAAAATGATTGCAACTCTCCTCTGGTTCAGATTTTAGTAATGATGATATATGTACGCTATGATAAAATCCACCAACACACAAGAAAACTTGTATAGTTAATGACCGAATCTGTGAGCAATATCTTAAACCTTCTCCTTGATAAGTTGATCAAAATCAGAAGAACTCTTTCTCAATCCTCCCTGCTCTCCCACCATTGACACATTGCCCAAGTCTTGGTCAATCCTGAGTCTCTAGTGTGTTTATAGTTGTGTTGAAACATTCAAGCGTTCTCGTTCTCTCTGTTTATTGTCTTGTTTGAAGGAGAACACTTGTCTTTTCTCCATCTCTTGCTCTTTCACCCTGAGCTGTCCCTGAGGTTTGTCTGGAGTGCAGGAGCTAACAGAGTTTGGATCTGCTCAACAGTTTAAAAAGCGAATGACGCAGACGTGAAATGTTCTCACAGCGATGAACGATTTACATGTGGAAGAGAGTGTTGAAAGTCTTACGATTTGAAGAACATTTAAGTGGTCACATTTAAAGTGTGTAAACATTTCTCTCGAAATTGATGAGGATGTAAATTGTAGATTATATAAATGAGGAATGTGGATTTACATGATTTAGTGTTCTAAGCTCATGTGACAATATGTATGGCATATACATCCTTTGATGAACACTGAATAGATTGTGGAATGGTATCTCTACATTACATAACCATTGAAATAATTGTAAAATTATTCTTGTATGTTAATTACTCAAAATATGTTTTAGAAGCTGTAGGAAGACCACAAAGTAGGAATGTCTTCACTTACCAGTTCCCACCCATTAGTATTAAAATAATATTTCCTTAGGCATAAACTCCGTAGCAAAAGCATTGCGTTTCCAATGTTTTAGTCTTTTTGATGAAAATGATCATTCGTTTTAGTCACATTTTAATCATTTAAAAATGTAATAATCTAAGCTATGTTTTAGTCGACGAAAATATAAATTTGAGTGTTTGAGGCTTTTCAATAATAAATAAAATAATGCATATTTATGATCTTAGGATTTTGCAAAATAAAATATTAACACAATGGAATTTTTCTTCTGTACAAGAACAAAACAATTCTTAATTTGGCAATTGTGGCTTTATTTTATTTTTTTTACAATTACCTAAAGTTCAGTAAACAGATGTATGCCCAAAATAGGTGAAATGGAGTAACAACATGTACTTACATATTTAAAAGCATGAAGAAAATATGGCAATTGAAGTTTTGAAAAATAAAATCAAGAAAAATTTCATGCAGGTCACCAGGGAGGTGGGAGCACAGATGCCTCATGCAGAATGTGTGCGCAGCATGACAGGAGGAGGGCGTGACCAAACCAGGATAACGTGAGGTGGTGGATACTTTATATTTTGAATGACCGATTACAGTCACAAATCATGAAAAGCAGAAATGTCATGCATTTGGAAAGTGTAACCATCCCCAATAACATTTTCGTTCACTGTCATCAAAAAAACTTGCGAGCGTCTCATCAAGATTTCGTCATAACAGACACATATTTAGCTTGTCATCTTTAATGTGAATTTTGTAGTGTGTGCCTGTTTAGGATTTGAGGTAAGATAAAATGCAAAGAATTCCATTTCTGACGAAAAGCTCATTCTTTGGTTATCCAAACAAAAGGTTAGACTCTGGACATCTGTAAATGCACTTCTCTGGCTTTGTTTAACCAGCGCGGATCGGCTGCGCTTCCGGGTCAAACTGCGTTCCCCGCTTATCATGAAGAGGGGCTGTACTAGTAATTCACATGATTGACAGGTGGGTGGGGTTTGGACAGGGAATCCAGGTATAAGGAAAAGGGCGGTGTTAAGGAAAATGAGCTGTTTTCAGCTCCCAAAAAAGGAATAAAAAAATTGCTCAAACATGCTTGAACTAATCTGAATACAACTTGAGGCTAATTTTTGATGAGGGAACATCACTTCAACATTCCAGGAATGTCAGAAAATTCCCGTTGTCATCATGTGGCACCTTTAAGTCAGAAATAGTATTGTTTTATTGCTGTCAATATTTCATACATGGTGAATATTGCTGCATATTTCTGAGTAAGATAACAATTTTAATTTTAGCTATGGGCTCTAGACTTGATTACCGTATTATTTTCTACTCTGGGCTTGGCGGGTTTCTCTTCATTCAGTGCTTTTATATTTTTACATTTTTTTAGAATAATCAATACGAATTTTAGACTAACATTCATAATGGCTTGATATATTTATTAGTAGGCACCTGCTCCCCAGCTCTCCTAAAAATATTTAACAGAGCAAGAAGAATCTTATTTAAAATTGAGGTTGGGAATAGCATTGAGTTTAGGGTAGGGTTTAGAGAAAGTTTATTAGCACAAGACAAGTTTACATTGTGATAATGGTTTCAGAATGGAACAGCATCTCTAGCGGCTTTGTATCTCCTTTAGTAGGTGAAGTAGGCACTATATCAATGGGGTTGATAATGAATGATAATGACTATTGATTGGCATAATAACACCTATCTTAATCATATGTAAAAGTACCACATCTTCACAATGCATTATTAAGTCAAATCTTAATAATGCTGTTTTAAATTCAAGCAGTGTTCAGCAGATACAACACTATTAAGTATTGTCAGGAAAAATCGTGTTAATTTTAGTTTAATGTCTCACTCCACTTTGTTACCTACTTTGTTTTAGCACTTGATGCATTACCATACTTTGGGCTTTTATGATGTTGGGAAATATCGCTATATAACTTTGGCTGGTTGATTTAAAGCACTAGTAAGAACATTCAAGATACTAACAGATCCCATTTTAAAAGCAAATGCCCCAGTGACAGCTTTTCAACTTTAATATCAGTGACTGAGTGGTTTCTGTTGGTTTGTGGTGAGCAGTTCTCCTCCAGACTCTTTCTGCAAATGTTTCTTGGCTGCTGCTTTTTGATTCCACCTCCACAAACCCTCACAAAGCTCTCGGGATCAACGGAGTCCAAACTGCACTTCCCCAGGGGGACGCGTCATCAGGAGTCAGGCGCGCGTACTCTCCTCTGAGGCGGGGATTGACGAGCCCTCTGATGCAGATTTACTGTATGTGTCAGCCACACTGGAGCCTCGGCACATCTGGAGTCTGCTAGAGGGAAAGAAAGAGAATGAGATTTAAGGTGGAAGGAAGGGGGCGCTTTGGCTAAAACAAGTGTAACACACCACAGTCGATGAAAGGAGCTCTCCAAACCTCTCTTTCCTCTCCATTTCTCCCTCTGAGAGGAAACGGAGCTGTGTGCTCCACCACTGGTCATAGAAAACACATTCCAGGATAAATGTATTACTTTTCAAACATTAGAAATTAAAGTCTAAACATTTGATTGAGTCGTGATCGAACATTATTGAGTCAAGGATGAACCGGTGATGGACTCAAAAGTCAAGATCCTGATTTGTAAATGACATCATATACTAGTTCAACATTTAGATTGAAACATTTTTTAAACATCACAGGAACACTTTTGTTTATTTCTTTCTTTCTTTCTCTCTTTCTCATTCTGTTGTTCCTCCTCTCACTCTCTCTCTCTCTCTTTTTTGTCTCACTCTTGTTCTGTCTTTCTCTATTTAATACGTTTATCACTTAATATATTGCCCCTTGTGAAGTCTTTTGTGACTCTTTTAGACATCCATTTTTAGGCCAATAGTCAAAAAAGAGATGTTATGTATCGCAATAGAAATGCGTATAAAAATACAGCAAAATCTTCTAGAGTGCATGAACAAAAATATACAATAAACATGTATAGAGAAATGTGTTACTTGAGAATAACAAAAAATATTTCTTGAAGTAAAACCTTCTGATAAACTTTTAAATCAAGTAAAGCTCTTATATTAAGTAAATCTGATAAAATGTGCATGTATGCGCAAAAATGCCTATGATCAATCAAAATTAATCAAAATCTTAAAAGTGATTGATAGGGTTTCCATATGTTGACATAAGACTATATATATATATATATATATATATATATATATATATATATATATATATATATATATATATATATATATATATTTTTTTTTTTTACACTTATAAGTCTTATGTCAACATATGGAAACCCTTGTCATTGTAAGTGTTGCTGGAGACTAGGAAAACATGCATAATAAAAGTTATTGTTGTGGTTGCCAGAGATTGAGAAAAGGCTCAACTATGTAAAAACCTTAATAAACGCTCAAAAACATAAACGTGATTGTTAGGGTTTCAAACAATGTATTTGAAGAATACTGTTTATTATGCAAAGAAGTTTTGTTTGTGTTTTTGATATAATAATACAGGTTCTAAATTAGATTCTGAATGGTCTTAAAACGTCTTTAATTTGAGCTTATGACACCTGCAGAAACCCTGAAAAGTTACCTAATTTGCCACTGACTGTTTTGCAATCAATCTCCAGAAAGCAATTTGGCAACCACATGTACTCTATTCTATTTATTCTAGTTTACAATTTGAAAGATGTAAAAGTGTCTATAAGCACAATACTTCTAAAATATGTCTATGGATTAATGCATCAAAGTAATTTGAGAACAGTTAAAGGAACTCCAAAAATCTACATATCTACTGGTTATTCTTGAAAAAACAACCCCTAAAAACTCCCGGTGAGTGTGTGAGAGCTAGCAAGAGGTCTAAAGTGTCAAGGAATTCATTGTCTGTTCTCCACCTGCTATTATTCTGCTCCCAATCAACCTGCTAGCCAGGCTGGAGCCGCCGGCCATCTGGAAACGCTGCTGTGTTTATAAACTTGGCAGGGTTGTGCACTGTGGGGCTTGACCTCCCACACAAATCTGGAAACAATTAGAGCAAGACAGAGCGACTGATCGCTGCGAACGGAGCCCGGAATACATTTTGCTGACTGTGGTGCAACATTAGAGCCTTGTTAAAGCAATCACGGACTTCACAAGCCATAAATGCACATATACAATGCAGCTTCAACCTTATCGAAGAAAAAGTGTGTCCCGGAAAATGAAACTTAATTACATCTTAAGTGTTTTCAAACTGCTTCCAAATACTTTGTGTTTTAGGAATTTGGAGAATTAGTTTTCATTTTCATCTAAACTGCAGAGGAAATTGAGGTCATTATTAAAAACTTAATAATAAAAAAGGATAGATTTGGAACAAGTTCCGGAGTTATTTAGGAGAGTTGCTCCATAATTCAGTAAGATTAATACATTTTTATTTATTCCAGAGATTTTTGTCTGACGTCATATCAAAATATAGATTTTAGAGCAAACTTTTTTTAAGAGTTAAGATTTTCCCGCTAAGCTAAATATCACATCATTTAAATACAAGACTGTGGGAAATTGTTAAAATCAATTAGTGTACTCGTATTTTAAAGATTGAATTATCTAAAGACTTTTAAGGAATTTTGTGATATAATATTTAATAATGTAAGCTCTGAATTGTGAGGTAAAACGGTTTTTAATTTAATGTGAGTATTAATTTGAAATTAAAGTAGATGACAAAAATGGTCAAGAAATCGACGCTGCAAAAAAATTAAGGAGACGCGAGGACTGAACATCTTGAGGTGCAAGGTAAAAATAAAAAACGTGATATCTGATCTCTTTGCCAACTTCCCTCTTTCTGAAATAAGGCCAAACAGGAAGCGCACAGACACTCCAGAAAAGCCCATCCATCTTCCAGGTGACTGCTCTCTTAAGCAGCATTGTCCACCCATGTGCCTTTAATAAGAATAAGCTCAAATTTTATTACACTAGAGCTGTTTAATCTTCCCCGTGCGCTTTAGATGATTTGGTGACCATGAGTTAATGTATGCTTATTTTTAAAGGTGTTAAAATAAGATGGATTATTAGATACTTCATGTTTGTGTGTGTTGTTCATTTGTCAAAATGCTTTGTTAATTTTGTTATTGTTGTGTTCAATTCCTCTGTCTCCTCGTTGTTTTTGTTAAACTCGATATCTAACAGACCCCAGCTGTGCTCATAGCTGTGCAGGTGTAGCACAGAGGTGCTCCAGGTGGTGGCAACAAGACACAGTGTCTCACACGCACCTGCGTAGATCCCCCACACACACACTGAAGCTGCTTAATAAAGATTTAGGATAATCTGCAACTTACAAACACTTTTGTATCGTAATCAGTTTTTACTCTTTGTAAACACTTCCAAAAATTGTGCATTGGTAGCAATGAGATTTTAAAACAATCAATAAATCTGTCAAACAATAAACAAAACAAAAAATAGCTTTTTGGCAGTTGTTTCAAAGCAGCTTCACTGTTTTGCTTAACTTAAAAATTTGCTTAACTTAAACTTTACATAACTTAAAATTACCTTAAAATGCTATTTTCAATGGAATTTTAATCAACGATTTTGAAATTATATTAAATAGAAAGTTGCATTTTTTTATTTTTTATGCTTGGTTAACTTTTACTATATTTAAACAGATTTAGAATGCGGAATGCAATTGGGATTCTGAAAGGATATTTTTTTATATGTCATTATTTGAAAGTTTTTGAAGAATTTCCTCATCCAACTTAGAAAGCGTGATTTATTCATGGCCTCAGAAGACAAGTGCGCTTGCGTTTAGATAAAATTTTAGACATGACAAGATGAAACTTCTCAAAGTGGCCTCGATTGAAGGAGATCTGCATTGATGAAGAGTTTTTACGCATCGCTCACATGCATTAACCAGAAATATTACCCACATGTTTGAATGTTACAGACTTCCAAATGGCTTGATTCTCCTTTTAAGACCTAGCAAACATGAGAAAGCTTTACATGGTTATCTAATGAAATTGGCCGGTATATTTTGTTGTAGATTTTTTTTTCTCTTTATGTTTTTTGTGTCTCTCATCAAGTATTCCAGAATAGAGCCTGGTCAAAATGTAGAATCATTAAAATCTACAAAATTATATACAAAAAATATTTACTTTAGAATATATCAGATTACAACTTCCAAAAGACTCCTAGACCAATGAGCAGGTAGAGCGGAGTGAATAGAACACACTCTCTCACACGCACCCTCACGCCCGCACACACGGCTGGCAGACTCTGTGGAGCTGCTGGGTTTCAGATGTCACGAGGGTGTTAAGAGCAGGAATGTGTTTGTGGGGAGAGATAAGTGCAGTGATTTCACAGGTCTGGAATCAGCTGCTTCGTACTGTAGATGTTCAGCGATGGATTCGGCCCTGGAGGCCAGAGGAAGAGCTGCAGGAGCTGAGGAATGTGTAGTGCACTCGAGTGTAAGGTGACTGTGGAGGGTGTGTGAGGAGCAGGTGGTTGGGGCTGTCTGGACAGGTGTTATCTGCAGTCTCTAGTGCAGGGTCTGTGTGCGTGCACCGGCTCCAGGGAGCTATCCGAGGCGTTTGGAGCACAGCTGCTCTAATGAGAGCAGGGAAACTTTTTTAGTGACTGTGATTGTTTTGTTCTTTTTTCTGCCTCTTGTTCAAAAACAATTCAGTAAAAAACCTGAACAGAGTCTGGATCAAAATTTAAGAAGACTCTTTCGGAAGCATGAACGTATGTGAAAATGTGGTTTAAAGACATCAACTGAAAAAGTAACTCATTATTTAAAAGTCTATTCTTTTTAAAGTTTTTTTAAAGTAAAAAACATATATATATTTCATATAAAGATTTTACAAAAAGCATGTATGTTACAAATCAATTTGAAAAAATGTGTACTTTTATTTTTACCACAGATCTCTTCAAAATGTACCATTTAGTTTAAGTTTTGATTGCTTGCAATACAAATTATCACCACTTGAGGAACAGCTAAAAATGAACCTAGTTTATGATTTGAAAATGTAAAAAAATGAATAACTGAACATACCGATTATTACAACATAGGATAAACGTGATCCTGATTTTAAAAACATTTACCAGTCTTTCTTATGAACATAGTGTCAAATAGTTTTTTGCTCATTTATACCTCAAAATAAGTTCTTTCATAGATTGAGTGCAGTACCATAGACCACCACTTGAGGAGCTGCTAAAGTAACTTAAAATGCAGCACTTTGATATTTTTGATAAATGTGTTTCTAATTGTTAGACCTTTTTAGACTGTTTAGTCTGTAAATATACGTTGTTAAAGATAAAGAACAAATGTCCTGATAGCTTAGTAGACTCGGTTTGTTTCATGATTTAATTCATATTTTAAAACTCGTGTTGCATTCTGGGATAGTCTGCTGATTGAACAAGTGACATTAAATCCTGAACCCTTGCCAGCTCTCGTGAAGGTAAAGCTTATGCTTATTTAAAAAAATATTTTGTTAAATGATAAGTTTCTTTCTAAAAAGTGCCTTTGTTGAGATAGTAAACTTACTTGTGCTAGAGTTGTATTTACGTCTTCAATTAAAGTTAAAAAGAAGAGTTGAGTATACAGAGTGGTGTGTAGGACTACAGTAGATGCCCAGTGGTTCTGGGTTTCAGAGTTGCCATGCAAATTTCCATTCCTTGATTCACATACAAGACAGAAATATCCATTAAATTAATCATTCTACTGTAAAGTTATGGAAATTCTATTTTTATATGTACTGTTGAATGCCTTTTAAGCCAGTACTTGCTCCATTTCTTTGTGTTTTTACTTTTTTTTTTACAATGTTTATAGATGGTTATATATGATCTCTGATATTTGAGTGCAGTACCAAACATCCCAACATAAGGAGCAGCTTAATATGTGCTTGTATATAAAATACAGAATATGTTCATTTAAAGAACCTGTTTATTAAATGTTTAAACTTTTTAGAGCTTGTAAAGTTTGTATTTATTGCTATGTTTAAAATTGATTTCTCAAAAGCTGAGCACTCTGTATATTTTGGTTTGGGTATAGAACCAAACAGTATTTGTAGAGCAGCTAAACATTGGAAAAACATTTGTGAACTTTTGAATTAGTTTCTGACAGATTATCTTTAAAAATAATGAGCATTTAATAATTTCCACTTTATCTAAAAAAAACTTATTTTTTTAACGGATTACCAAGCATCAACACTTGAGGAGAAGCCAAAAATATGACATTCTTTTGTTGCTGGGAATAACCCAGAGGGATCCTAGAATCTCTTTCGTCACAAATATTTTTTTATCAGTGTTAGACAAGAACCTTGGCATACACTCCTCTCAAACCACATTTTGCTATTTAAGTGAAGACCACCCATAGATTTCCATTAATGTTATTTTAATTCCCAAACTACCACTATCATAAAAACTGTTGACATTATTATAAAAGTGACAAGGGTCATCTTTCTTTTCACCATCTGCAGTGAACATTTGAGCCCTCACTAACAGCTAAATGTTCGTGCACACAAACACGCACACGCACACACACACACACACACACACACTCCAGGCTGTAACAGGTGCATGTCTTCATGTGTGCGGAACAGAGTGGTGTTTTGTAGCTGATCACTATGTACCGGCCTTGAAGTGATGCCACTGCCCCAGTGGATTGTGGGAGTGTTTTCTGGCCCTGAGAGAGGTGTGTGTCTGTGTGTGAGGAGCATGTTTTAACTCGTGGTGGGTACGGTGCTCTGATCTGAGGAATGTAAGGGTGGTGTAAGTCTATGTCGATTAAAAAAATGTACGTTCAGTCAATGCGGTGTCAATCTCTGTCTAAGTCACATGTTGAGACAATTTTGAAAATGCAAAACTGACTCAACATAAAGTTTCCGTAAGACTTTTCACTTAACAATCAAACATTGAGTTAAGTAATTTTTTCCAGTACACAAATAAAGAGAGTGTGTGTAGTGGACTGTAAAGGACTGTAAATGTGTGTCCTCTCATCCCAGTCTCACCTTGCTCTGTTAATATCCACGAGGGCCAACGCTGATGTGTGAAAGACTCTTATGACAGAGAGTCTAAAGTTTCACTTGAGCAGCAGCAGCCAAGGTTTCGAGAAGCATTCAACTTTAGGTACTCAAATAGTGATTTGTTTTATGTTTAGCATTATTTAATTCTCTCTTTTTTTACATTTACTTTTAAGTTGAATAAACAATTTACATTATTTAGATGGTATAATTTCTCTTTACTATAAATCAGTTTTATTTTTAATTTTTTTATATCAAATCTAAGTATTATTGTACTTTAAAGGGGTTTTTGTTGCTAAAGTTTTCCTGTAACATGTTGAAAATAGTTTCATTTTATTTTTCATTATCATTCAGTATTTGTATATAATGAAACTGAAATTATTATTACATATATTCAATTTTTTTAGTTTTGTCTATTTCTGTGCAACATTTTATTCGTAATAAAATGGGTCTATAATCTTGTTTTTAGGCATCTTTTTTGTAAATGAAAATCAGACTTCTTTATAATGTCATGTTTTACGGTCAAATATTGTATTTTATTTTACTATGTTTGAAGGCTGTTTTTCAGACCATCCCCTTCAGGGGCTCAATTTAAACTCCTGTTTAAACCAAACCATTCGTAGCAATTTTTCCTTCTCCAGAATGAATATAGTTTTGTGTTAAACTGCAGTGATTCACTCCCAGGGCCCCTGAGGAGTGAGTAGCTTAAAGGTAAAGGTTCCTAAAGTTAATTGTTCCTGACAAGCGCAGTCCCTCAAGGTAAAATACCTTGTCCATGGGAACAATGGCCAGGAAAAGCTGTCGTTGGGTTTTGACCTATTGACAAAAATGCACAGCTCAGAAAACACAACAGATTAAATGTCAACTAGGGACATAATCCCACATTTTTATTTGAATGCTCTGTTTATTTTGTTCTGCTTTATGCTTTAGGTTCCAACATAAAAATGCTCTAAACAAATGAATAATAACAATAAGCTGACAAAGTGACTTAATAATTCATAAAATTGTTGAACAACATTGAAGAATTAAACTAGGGCCAGGATAAATAAGAGTTATCAAAATACAGCGGGGGAAATAAGTATTTGACACATCAGCATTTTTATCAGTAAGGGGATTTCTAAGTGAGCTATTGACACCAAATGTAGCCATCAAGCCAAATATTGAATTCATACAAAGAAATCAGAACATTTAAGTCTGCAGGTTGAGTCATGATAAATAAAGTGAAATGGTTACAGGGAATATGTATTGAACGCACTTTATTTAATACTTTGTAGAATAGCCTTGGTTGGTGATTACAGCTTCTAGACGCCTCTTGAATTTAGAGACCAGTCGTCTGCATTGCTCAGGAGTGATTTTGTCCCATTCTTCCACACAAACTGTCTTTAAATCTTGAAGGTTCCTTGGACCTTTTTATGAACTTTGATCTTCAGTTCTCTCCATAGATTTTCTTTGGGATTTAGGTCAGGGGATTGACTCGGCCATTAAAGCAACTTGATTTTCTTTCTTTGAAACCACTTCATTGTTTCCTTGGCCTTGTGTTTGGGATCATTGTCTTGCTGAAATGTCCACCCTCTTTTCATTTTCAGCTTTCTGGTAGATGACAGCAGATTTTTATCCAGAATGTCCCGGTACATTTCTCCATTCATCCTGCCTTCAACAATATGAAGTCTGCCAGTACCCCTTACTGAAAAGCAGCCCCAAACCATGATGCTTCCACCCCAAACTTAACTGTTGGTATGGTGTTCTTGGGGTGGTGGGCAGTGCCATTTATTCTCCAACAGTACCTGCTGATACAAGGTCTTCATGAAGTTCTGACCGAGTGGTGCTTGGCTCTTGGAGAACTCTCCTGATTTTTCTTTGGACTCCTCGGGTAGGGATCTTACGTGGAGCACCTGATCACAGCCGGTTTATGGTGATATAGTTAAACACACAGATATAGTTAAAATCAAACTTTTAAGTTTTTGAACCCCAGTCTAAAATCAGCTAGATCCTCATAGATAAGACTCCAATTTGCTACCTACTTTTTCAGAGCGGTCCGTTATTAAGCACATTCATCAAAGAAAATTACAATAGTTTGAGGTAATTAAAAAATATAAGTAACTAGAAAAGTATTTTCTAGATCCTATAATGTGTGATGTATCATGAGAGCAAAATGTTTTGACTAATTATTACTGTTAGGCAAAAACTCACTCCCAAATCTTTTCTATCCACTCGTGTTTTGCCTTTTTTAAAGGCAAGGGAAAGCAATTTTATTTGTATTGCACATCTTCATGCTTTCAAAGTGTTTTACAGTAGAATGAAACTAGGTAAAACAGATAATAAAACAGACCAGAGATAAAAAAAAAAGAATAAAAAATTGATTAAATGAGTCTAATAAAAGAACAAAAAGTTAAGCACAGTGCTGTTTGGAAATAGTAAAACACATTTGAATAGATGTTTTTAGTGTGGATTTAAATGATCTCCTCTAATTTCTTCTGGAAGCTTGTTCAAGCTATACGGGCAGCATAGTAACTGAAAGCAGAGTCTCCCTTTTTGGAATGAACCGTATTGATTGAACCCAATGATCTGAAAGCTTTATTGGCTTGAAAGCACATCTGTATTTTTGTGACAGATAGATGAGCAGCAGAATAAAATCTATTCTGAGAGTCAATGCAGCCAGTGTAGAGACCTGAAGACTGCTTGCTCCTACTCTATCGTTTTGATCAAGATTCTTGGATCTGCGATCTGAGGAAGATCCTTCAGGTCTGGTCTTTCTGCAGGTAATAAAAGCATACGCTAGTGTCTTATCCTTGCAATGTTTCTGAGAGGATAATAAGCAGATTATTGCACTTACATGATTGATGAAGCTCAGATCAGATTGCAGATTCTTAACCTGATTTTTAGTTTTTATACTTGTAGAGCTGAGGTATCCATTCACCTTGAGAACATTCAGTTTTCTCTTTTTAACTGAACTAAAAAGAAAACTGCTTTGCCACAGGAGCACATTGTAGGCTATGAAACAGGTTCTAAAAGAAGTGTGTTTAGCAGACTTGATATTAGGGAAAACGTAAACATGCATTTCCTGCCGCTGCAAGTTCAACCTTAAGCCGTGACTCCTGCATCTCCTCTGTGACGGATGAATGGGATAAACAAAGCTTTTGTGCTCTCGATTTGGTGAGTGTGTTATGGCTCCGGTTGAAGAGCATTAGTGTTACTGTACAGCCATGATTCATCACACGCTTGTGGCATCATGCTCTCCTTCAGTGGGAAATTCCACTGGCACAAGTTAATCACGTGCTTACTCAACAATTCACCATATCTGATTATTACTGTGTAGGAGAGCGACTTAAGACTGGGTTTATGGGATAGAAGATGCTTCTGTTCTCATATTGCACTGGGATTTATAGGTTTACTGTTGAAAAGGCACTGTAGATTTAGATGAAACCTCTAGAATTTTTCTAGAACTATTCACTTAGCATACAAGGAAACATTTTTTTCTAAAGACTAAAAATAAAGTTAATCCAAAAAGTAAACTAAAGCTATGGTGACTCAGTTGTGCACATCAGAATGCAAATTAAAAATCAAGATGGAAGTAATTGAAACTGCAACTCATCGACTGTCCCCAAAAGTGCTTGTCCTATAAGTGGGAATATTTCCATAACACTCCACGTTAAAGCCTTTACAGTTAAAAAAAACACTTATAAGCATTGTAACAGCAGTTTAAAAATTGGGACTTTTGTGTCATAGTAATAAAGTTGTGTAACTTTGTGTGGTGGGCTTAATGACAGCTATGTGGTTGTTTAGCCAAGTCTTTGTCATACCGCTTCCAACTTCTGGAAGTGTTTTCAAATGTGTTTGGACCTTCAGCTGCACCTATTACAAAGCAGCATCATCCCAAACACAGGCACCAGATCTGATGTACTAGGTTTCAGAACACCTTTGTATGATAAACAAATATCTGCTAAATAAAAACTCTGATAACTTAAAGATTGATTGGAAGATATGCTTCTCTACCCTTAACTCAGAAAAACAGCCAACCTTTGCGCAGGATTATTTGATTTATAGAAGTTTGTAGTCTTTTTCTGTATGTGTGCCTTAAAAACTGACAACCAACAAAAAACAAGTTGAGGCACCAACAGCATAAAATACGCTCTGAATACTGTGGGATATTCTTGCAGATCTCTAATAAGGAGGGCGAATTTTCCTTTCTCTCCTTACAGTCTCAGGAACCCATACTTAGTTTTTATTTTTTATAGTTGTGAGATTACAAATCATTGCTGCTCAAAGATGACATTTTCTCTTCCGCATTTTATGTTTTTACGATTATACCCAGTTCATTTAAAAATGTTCAGTGTGCAAGTTTTGAGTATGTGACGAAACAATGTATTTGAAGCATACTGTTTATTATGCAAAAAAAAAAACTGTTTTTGATGTTGTTATATAGGTCTTAAATTTGACTCTTAAAAAGTCTTACGTTTGACTTTCCCAAACCTGCAGAAACCCTGATGGATAATAGTCAAAGTTGTAAAAATGTATATATTTGGGAAATATAAAAGGTCTTAATTGGTTACCTAACAAAAACCAGTATAACAATTAGATCCATTGGTAAATCCACATACTGATGTGTATTATACATACACTCCCGCTTATAGAGACATACATGTCGCATATGCAACTCTTCGGGTTCAGTATGCAATTACCTCAATGATACAGATGTACTGAGCTCTACAGGTAATTGTGAATATGATGTCGAAATGTGATTTGTTTAGCGTACTTTCAGTTTTAAAACGTTGGGAAGTAAATGCCAGACTCCTCCCTCTTTTTTTTCACAAAATTATTTTATCACTTGTCATTGGCTTAAAAAAACATTTGTATGTTTTCTATATTTCTGTTGCTTTTTTTCTCTGTCAATTTGAGTCGTATAAAAGTTTGTTCGATCTTTTGCAAAGGGGTGAATAAATCACCTGTGGGAAGTGCAGAGTCATGTCAGCATGCATTAGACTCTCTGTGCGTGTAAGTTGTGAGGTCACAGCCTCAGGCGCTGAAGGTGTTGGGTTAGAGCACAGGAAGTGTTTCTATAGTCTTCATAGTTTTTTATCAGTGCCTGAAACTTGCTCTGTAACCTTTTATGAAGGTTTCTTTATCCTTGCCATTTAAAAGTCACTTCAGTATTTGCTAAACGTATTAATGCACACATAATGCATGAATGCTTATACATAATATCCAATAACCAGAAAAAAGTTGCTATCTGGATTTAACTAAGCAAATCAGTGCAAGCCTCCCATTGGATAATTACTGCTTGACCGATTTTCTTTCAGCTAGCAACAAGTTATTTAACCCCAACTGATGCAACGGATCTTGTGACATTGCAGAAGCTTATCGCTGTCACAGTGAATGTGTGCCATAATCAGAGCTAAAGATGGTCCAGCAAAATATTAGAGTGTGTGACTTTTTTGCCAGACAGCTTATATGTCAACGTATTACTTCTTGTATAAATGGTGTAATAGCTAGAAATGAAAAAGTGCTAGAAAGCTTTTGATAGCTCTGGGTCCTTTTGTCACACAATTATTCCCAAACCGGGGTTTCAGTGCATGTTTTTAAACTAAACTTTCCGATCATGTCTGCTGTGAAGTCGTTTTTTTCCATTTAAGGCAGATAGTGAAGGTGAAGTAATTTTTTATCCTAACATCATTTGGAATTGAATGCAACAAATTGTACAACAATATAATCAATTTAGACTATTTTAACCCCCCCAATTTTTTTATTCTTTAAAGACAAAATGTTGCATGGCTTGTCATCTATCATTTAAATGTTTCAATGTTTTATGTATATATTTTAGCAACCTTGTCTTTTCCTGCATGTTCATGCATCTGTTTTGTTTAGAGTTTTGTCTGCTAACATAGAGATGGTTCAGAGTTTAGAATAATAGTAGACCTTTTAGAGATCTGCCTGTGCTGTGGTGTGGCCTGGGATTATCCCCATGATCCCTTGTTTTCTGGTTGATGGACTTAAGTGACTTAAGACAAAACAAGCCACTTCTTTCCTCTAGCTACGAGTGACATGTTCTCTGATAGCTGGAGGAGATCTGCTGATGCTGGAGAGATAAGGACACTTTTAAAACTTGTCTCTTCTAGTACTGCTCACCAGCACTGAACCTGTCAGCTCAGACTAGAATTATTGTCACTTACTCTTCAGCTCCAGAGACCAGAGACACTTATTGACAATAAACAATATGGAGTATATGGAGAATATTAACAATATGGAGGCATGAACATTATGCAATGTGTATCATTACCTTCATCTAATTTATTATACTCTGACTTCTTTTGGAGTCAACTTGGAATTATCCTTGCATGGCTTATCTAAAGTATTATTCTAAAGAATAATTATAACTAGGCAAGTTTTTTAGGAAATCGTGAATAAATAAATAAGCAAACTTTTATTAAGGAAATTTCTTTCTCAAACAAAAATCTAAAACTCCTCAGATTGTTTTGAAGTTTTCTTTTGTTATGTGAGACATAAAACAAAACAGCTAGCAAAAAAAAAACTCCTAAAAAATGAAACAGAAAGTCTGAATCAGAGAACTGACAGTAGCTTTCTTTAGGGGTTAGAGGGATATCAAAGCGAATATATCAAACTAAGAAAAATTCAATTCCCTTGAGCAGGATCACATGCAGCAATGCATTACCGGAAGTTCAGGAGTATGTGATTCTGGAGTCTGCTTTGACCTTTTATATCTCATCATGTGACCTGACTATAAACACTGGATTGAGAGAGAAGAGAGTGTACTGAAAGAGATTACTTTTTTTAGCACATCAGTATTGATTTGAAGTAGATTAGAGTGAACCCTGTAAATTTATATTTTTAGATTTTTAAAAACATTGGCTATAATGGGCAGGTTCTTAAAGGTATTATGAAAACTCAACCTTTGGAAGGTGATTGATTATAACAGCTTGCATGAGCATTGTGGACGTTTTTGTTAAATTAGTAAAAGTAAAATGACATGAAATTTCCTAGCGGTTTTCAAACTGTGATGTTTATAACATCACAAACCAATGCCGGACCTGCCTACCACCAATAATTGACAGATGTGAATTACATCCTCAAAACAAGAAGAGAAACCTCAAAAATCAGATTATTTTTTCAGACATAGAACAGGGTAGTTTTATTTGTTACTTGCCCTTCCACTTTGAACTCATGGCAACAACTTTATTAACTGGGATTCTAATATGTTAAAAATTAAATAATCAAGAATGAACCAACAATCGATATTTAGGGTGCAAAGATGAAAAATTATATCCATAACATTCTGAATGTTTCCATCCATTTTTTTATCAAATTTATGATACCTTTGTTGACTACACAATATGATTTAGCATTTTCCACTCTCCTGAAAATATTCCTAGACTAATAAAAAAAAGAACCTTGAAGCACACTTTTTAACCGTGTTTTCTAACACATTCAAACAGGACCCTCTTCATATCTCAGTCTCATAAATTAACTGTGTTTCTGATTTAATTAATGCAGCTTTCTTATGTTCTAAGCGTTCATAGCACACATCTCCTCCGGTTTCCTGTCTTTAATTTCAGCCTTTCTTTGTACTCCTTGTTTCCAGTTGTCAGCTCACCCATGCAGGTACATGTCCCCGGGTTCCCCTGATGTCCTTTTTCTTTCAGCACGTCTCTGTTTGTAAAACAGCAACCAATAGACCATGTCTCATTCACCCCGACACCTATAGAAGAGCTGTGGAATCTCAATCCTGTCCCAATCATTTTGCATTTGCTGAGCTGAGCTGGTATTTGATGTTGAAAAGAGTTGCAAACCCCAACTTTAGAGCTGTATATGTTACAAATAATTGATGGCAGACTCTTGAAGTTCAACATTTTACAAACTCAAGGTTGTAATGGAGCTGAAACCATGGGTATTGTTTTTTAACAGCTTCAAAACCGATGTTACAATGAAGTGTATCGACATGTACGCTAGCAACCTTTTTTGACCAACATTATTTAACAATTCTCTCCAATCTCACTCTATTTTGCTAAAATATTTTTTGCTAAATATTTGGTGCTCATCAAGTTTTGACTATACTATTATATACTATAGCTACACTAACTGTTGCTACACACTTAAAACATTTATTTGAAACACAACAGCGTTCACCATGTACACACTTAATAATCTGCTTTCTTATGCTATGATTTCCCTATTCGAAGGATAGCAATTGTTGGATATTTTAGTAGACGTATATATACAGTTTTGTCACAAAATGCTAGAACACTTAAAATATGAACATCACTGTCTGACTGTTACCTAAACCATTTAGTTTACCAAGTATTTTATTCAAGTTGGTTTGGCTTGTCATGACTTTTTTTCACCAAGAAAGGGGTTCATTTTTCATAATGTTTTTAAACTTCCTGGTTTTAAAGGAAACATCAACTAAATCTATTTTGCAGCTTCTCCTTCATTGGTTTGAATCTCTAGGTTTCTGTTAATATGCAACACTACGGGATGTTGACAACAAGTTTTGGGAGCAGCACATGCGGAAAATTATTCTTTTATTTCTGGGCAGCTCGCCTAAACATCCTCTTCAGATATTCCTTTATAAGCCATCAGATATCCCAGTTCTGATGATCTACAGCAAAAACCTTCGAGCACCACTTTAAAAACATATTTGAGGGGACGGATCTTCAGATTCGGTTGCTTCTAGAACCCGAAGCCCTCTTCGGACAGCTTGCCTAGTATGTGTTTATAAATGGCAAGTCTGCTTGCGCATAATAGGCTTAATTTATGCAAGTATGTACTTGTGAAAAACTGTGAGCTATCCAATCAGGCAAGGGGTTTAATGAAAATTTCAGGAAATGGGAGTCTTCCTGCACCTGCAGTCAGACATTGATCTCTCTCTCTTTGCGTGTCAAGTTGGTTATGAGATATGACGTGGAAATGTGCATTTTGTAAATGCAGCTATAAGCTTTGTTTAGGTTCCCATGCAACACAAACCTGGCATAGCAGTGAATGGCGGATTTAAGAAAACGCACAGTTTTTATGCCCTGTAACTCGTCTTTTTACAACTGACGGCACCCCTTTTCTCTGCAATTTTGAAGACTGAGGTGTGAGTGCACACTTCTGGTGGTGTATGTTTCAATACTTTAAATGCTTCCACGTTTCACCAATAAGTCTTGTCCAGTAAACTTCACACTGAATGTATGACCAGATTCAAAGATAGTTTTCTCCTGCCTAGGTTTCAGAGGAAGTAGACTAATAGCATGGTCGGCCTAGGGATAAAGTCCCTCCAGCGTTTCATTGTTCTACCCAGAGGCCTCCTCATGCTGAAGAGCAAGCTCATTCTGTCTCCGTTGTATCTGAGATCTTGTTTTTAGGGCACAAACAAAGCTCATCAATGTAGAATGTTGAAGATGATTTTACCACATTGTTACTTGTATTACACTTTCTTGTAAGGCCCTAAGATAGAGCAAGTTATATTTTACAGACATAAATTGGTTCAGCAAATATAATTACAGTTTTTTAAATCTCTGAAAAACAAAGTTTAGTGGCAAACCATGTTTAATAGAATGGTGGCTTTGGGTGCTGGTGTGTGCGTTTGTGAGAGCTGACACAAATCCCCAAAGCTTGCAGCTATGTAAATATGCGTGTCTCGTCGTGTCCGGACTGACCCAGTAATTACACCCTCGTCAGAATCACCTATGAAGGTCAACCCGAAGAGCAACACGGTGAGAAAATGCTCATTGATCCAGTCACAAAGTCCATTTTACATTATACTAAATAACCTGCCATTACACTTATGAACTTAGCCTTTCTTTTGATACTTTCAGTGATATTTATTTGATTATAAATACTTATTCCTTTTAAGGTTCAAATTTGCAAAACTTGGATTGTTGAATGCTTGATTTCAATTGGTTAATGGCAATTCTTTGGTGTGCCTTATTTCGACTTTATTTAAATAGCTTGCTTTTATTCCATTTTAACATGATAACTGCGCTCTTATATAATTTAATATAAAGCAGGCGTCACGGTGGCGCAGTGGGTAGCACGGTCGTCTCACAGCAAGAAGGTCGCTGGTTCTAGGCTCGGCTGGGGCAGGTGGCATTTCTGTGTGGAGTTTGCATGTTCTCCCCGTGATCGCGTGGGTTTTCTCCGGGTGCTCCGGTTTCCCCACAAGTCCAACGATATGTGTTATAAGTGAATTGAGTAAGAACGATTGTCCATAGTGTTAAAGTGTGAATGAGTGTGTGAATGTTTCCCAGCGATGGGTTGCGGCAGGGAAGGGCATCCGCCGCATAAAACATATGCCAGAGAGTTGGTGGTTAATTCCGCTGTGGCGACCCCGAAAGGGAAGGAAGATGAATGAATACTTTTTTTTTGGCATAATGTACACATGTTTTTAATTACTGGTTGGTAATCACAGAGAAATTTAGTTTTGATAAGATTTTGGATACCTGTAGTTTTTAGTAAATGCAAAAAAATACAAGTGTTCACATGCTTTAATTTTATGTTTTATAATTGATGTTTGCTCCCCAAACTGCTGGAGTCAGCATTTTAGATGTTGCCGTGTATGTTTCATTTAAAAAAATATATAGTTGACTGAAATAATGTAGTCCAGGAAAGGCTAGGCAATTTTATTTGTATAGGACATTTTCCTACACATTATCAATTAAAAGTGCTTTAAAGAAGAATACAGAACTGATCAGGGACAAAACATAATAAACGGATTCGAGGAAAAAAATCAAAGAAAAGCCATTAAAAGCATTAAAAATAAAATAACCTATATAATTGAAAATAAACCTAGACTGCAGTTCTAGGCCGCAATGTAAAGAATTTACACACTCAAATGAAGACCTAATGTCTTTTTCCTGTTTAATGTGACAAAATCCAGTTTTGGGGTTTGTGTGTGCATGTGTCTCTGTGTGTGGGGAGCAGCTCTGACTTGTCTTCACAGATTTCAGCAGGTTTGAAGTCTCTTTATCTGCCTTCTCTGTGCACCTGCCACAGGCTGCACACCTGACACGCCTCGACATGTCACACTCCGCAATCTCATCTCATCAAATCCAAATGACTTTAACCTTAATTCTTTCTCAGTGAACTAAGTGATCTAAAAAATCTCTGTTTTATTTAAATCTCTGAAACAAGAGGTCCATGTGTCTCT
Source organism: Danionella dracula (assembly GCA_900490495.1). NCBI lineage: Eukaryota > Metazoa > Chordata > Actinopteri > Cypriniformes > Danionidae > Danionella > Danionella dracula. The sequence continues at coordinate 9,234,596 of UELW01000889.1, forward strand.
AAAACATGAGGGATACATTCTTAGATCTGAATCTGAATCAGTTCTAAAACTTGAAGGAACTAGCGGTGGAGCTGAGATGAATTCCATCCGTAAGTGTCTCAGTGTCCACATGTGCGAACAAGAATCTCTGGAAACACTTATGAATGGTGACACAGAGGAGAATCTCCTCAGGCCTGTCATGTACAGGTCACAGTTTACAAGCATGTAAATAAAAAAAAGCTTTTATGTAACAGATTCTACACATTAATCAAGATAAAATTATAATGACTACTTTTATTCTTATTGTTATGATGTTCATGATTTCACTTAACTAACATTAAATGAGTTAGTGTTGGTTAAAAAAAATAATTAACAAGAAACTATGATTTAAATCTTGAAAATGTCTCTGTTCTTGTCGAAGGCCTTCAACAAAAAAAAACAAATGGTTATAACAAAAAAAAATAGTTTTTTGTTCATAAAATGAGATTTCGCTTCCAGATTTGCCTTTTTGCAATTGCGATGGATAAACAAGGTGTTGAAATGTTCAAAAATGTAGTTTCTCTCTTTATTCCAGTGTTTCTTTCTTCATATGACTCAAAAATCCTCCTAATAGTTGCCTTCTCTCATCCTGTAGAAGTTTCTTTAGATGAAGCTCATACCGGACGGTTGATTTGAAATGGAAATAACATGTTCCCATACAAGCTTAATTTGGAGCCCACACCTCACATTATATGGCTCCGGCATGAAATTACCATCACCTCCTCTTTAAGGCACATATTTCACTCGGCTCATCTACAAGCCCGGAGCTGCAGAATTACATGCGATCTGAGCTACACCTGCAGCAACAGAACAAGTGTATGAGCGTCTGAGCATCCTGTTAAAACCTGCCCGTTCTTCCCTGTCTTTGAGCTCAGGAATGCTGTGTGAAGACTATCAGGTGCAGCAGGGCGCGTGGCAGCATGCTAGCGACAGATAACCTGCTCCAAACTCAGTTTGTTCCATTCACCAATATCTAAAATAAACACTGATTAATGGATGGTCTTTTAATTTGGACAACAGTAGGATATTGCTTGTTGATCCCGTTAAAAGATCTGCTTTAAGCGGGGAGAGGAAAGCATCCGTAGTGTTTGAGTCAGCGCTGAAAGGCGTGGAGGTTGATAACTGTAGCCTGGGGTGATGAAAATCTTACCCTCTTTCTTTCTCGCACTCTTTCTACCATTTTACTTCTCTACTCCACCCTTGCTCTGCATAAAGGTGAATAAAGAGAAATATAGTCGGTTTGTCTTTCTAAATGTTTTAATGACTTTTATATAATTCATATTTTTTTAGAGAAGTGACCAACAGGGTGCAGACTCTTTTTTTTTGAGCCCAGAGAAAGATTTTCTGCCTTTTCTCGACCACAATTTCTAAGAATAATTGATGTATCCATTATAGCATTGGAAGTCCTTTGAAAACAATGGAAGCAATAAACACCTTTTTTTAGCTCATAATCTGAAACATGCCTTGTAATACTGCACATAACATGGATGTTAAAAATGTGACGTCAGCTCTAGGCAAATGGATTTTTTATTTTGAGTTTTTGGTAATCTGCCACTTCCTCCTTTACAAAGCATCGCTACTGGAGTCCAAAAAATTTCAAAAAATCACTATTTAGTGACTTGAAAATGACAAAAAAGAAACTTTGCAACACTAGTAATAATTCAAAACATTCATTTGTGATATGTTTTAAATAATGATAGCTCTGTAATGGACTTCATTTTCAGTGGGAGGCAGTGGAAGTGCCTTACTACATTATAAAGCTTCTGCTCACAAAACGGTTCAGAACTTTTGATTCTGTTATACTTTAACCAAATGAGCTGACGAAATGTGTTCACAAAACGGTTCAGAACTTTTGATTCTGTTATACTTTAACCAAATGAGCTGACGAAATGTGTTCACAAGAGTCTGCTATGGACAAAATTTAATCTGATCTGTATTTGTTGCATACTGTATTGTATATTGTAACCCTTGCCCTTCTTTGACCTCTTCAATCACAAAACAAACTACTTCTTCTTGACCAAAATGTGGCAAAATTAGCAATAAAGTCGATATTGTGTAAACAGTTGACAGTTAATTCAGACTGGTGTTGTGCCCAGGTCTGTTACCTCTGATCTCAGTGGATACTAACACCTTTTTAGCAGTTAAATTTGATGGTTTATTTTAAAACTTTCTTTTTTATCCATTATTCCATTACAACTGAGTATTTGTTAATTATATTGAAGAAAATTAGTTTCACTCTTAAAACATTAACAGTTGATTTAGAATTAATTTTATTGAAAAAATACATTATAATGCACGCTGAAACACTGGCTGTATCTTGTTAAATCACAACTAAATGATAATATCATAAAATGTGATGTGAGTCTATTATAACCTCAGAAAAAAAAATATTTTAAACTTAAACCATTTATTATGACAGCTTTGAGTGGGGAACACAACTTTGAAAAAGTTTTTGTTCTTCAGAAGTTTTGGCCATGATGAATGCAGAATATAATAGTAACATCCAGGAAACAAATTAAGCAACCTCAGCATCTTAAAGGCCTATACCAACACTATCAGCACACATGAAACCTGTAGCACTGCTCAGAACACCTGGAGTATTTATCATTGTAACATACAGGAAGCCATTAGTTTACCAACAGTACCCATTTTGTAACCCGTCAAACATACTCTTACAATATGTCAAATAAATATCCTGTTGTTTAACTTTTCCTAAACCAGGCCTTCTCCAAAAATCAAAGCCGATTGCAAATCAGTCATCGCTGCATTACAACAACCCTCGCTCCCCCTATGGGGTCTGTTATTGTTGACCTGACGAATGTGAGGGAGATAGTTTGTATCGCTGTGCACCAGAAAAAAAGAAAACGGGGAATGTTTGAGGGGCCCAGCTTAAATGCTCATTTTTCCAGAATGTGTGTTTTTGTTGTCTTAAGTTTTCCTTGGTGGCGCTGAACAGACTGTTCCTCTGTGGAGCAAGCGCAGGGCTCGCAGACACTCTGTCTGTTCTGGGACTTCCTGTTCCCAAGTCCAAAAACCCACAGACCCACTGCAGAGAGGACAAGGTCAGTTAGTGTGTATATGTGCGGATGGTTAAACACCACTATTAACTCTCACATTGCACTTGTAAACACTAAACATGTGGTTAACCTTAGTATTTGGATTTATTTTACACATTTATAATTGTATTGTTCTTTATTGTTCCTTATTGTACCATTGTAGACTGGAATTTGGAACCGATTTGAAGAATGCATGGCAAAATGAACTATATTCAGAGTTCCTTCTCTGGATAGATTACAAAAAAGTAATTTTTTGAACAAATGAACCCTTCATTGACTGAAATATGTCTAGGCTATGAGACACCCTTCTGAGCTGAATTTACTTGCTTTCCTATACCTCAAGACCAATCAGATGCAAAGTTTAAAGACATCGGTCCAAATGACTAGGATTGCCTGAACACAAGCACTTGTTTAGCTCAGCGTCTGTCTTCTCTTTCCTCACATTCCTGAGCTTCAGTCAGGATTATCAAAGCTCTGGATTCCAGCCGTGGTCAACCATAATAAAAGAGGTTGAAAAGCATCAGCGTTCCAGATTAAGATGAAGGCGAAGGGAGCCTGTTATCAGCTGAGGGCGTCCCAGGTCTTCCGCATGGCTCTTTGATGTAAGGCGTCCTTGTAAGACGTCGTAACTCTCCAAGTCCCACTGAGATTTCCTGATTCCACTCCAGAATGCTCATAGGAAGACAAATTTAGCCCATTATTGCATTTGGCCATGGAGCCAACACAAGCCAGTTTATCTTTTCATTGAAGTCCACCATATGCACGTCATCCAGCAGCGTTGGAGATCTTGAACAGCTTCACCCCTCACAATGGAAGAAACTGAGATAGGAAGCTTATTAATGTGTCAGGAAATTTATTCACAACCTGATCTACTTCCAAACCATTTGTCTCCTGCAATCCCCAGGAGACCAAAACGATTTGTTTCTTTTGTTTAATGTGATATATATCTCCTCTCAATTTTGAAAACATCTCAGAGGAATTTAACCAGATTAGATTCCAGTTAGAGCAAAAGATAGCAAACTTTCATTATGATCTGGGATTCCTGAGGGAGCTTTTTTGTTTCTGTGTGGGTTGTTGATCTGGTGTTCTACATCCAGATAGCATTTCTTTCTTGGGGCTGTTGAAAAACTCCCAGAACTTGAGCAATGAGTCACTGAACAGTTTCCATTTTACACATCATGAAGCAGGTGAGCCACTCTTGAACAGATGGAAGGACGGTTTTCATGCTTGCTTTAACGAAGCATATTTATTTTATTAAACTATTAAAACTCTTTTTTTATTGTAATGTGTTTGTTCACTTGGAAATCCTCTGGGAAAATCCTCCTATCAATTTATTAATTCATGCACACTTACTTCATTCAAATAAAATCTTTATTTGACTGTCGGTGCTTTTAAATCCAAGATTCCTGTTCCATGGACAGACCAATAAATCTGAAGGCTAAGCCACGGTCTCCAGGCTCCTGACTGTTGATGCAGACATTGCTAGAGTTTCTTTTGAGCGTCTGCGGCACTTCCTTTTGACTCAGAGATCTGACTGCTGGAGCCAACAGAATAACCTCTGTTAGTCAGCATACACAAATCACTCTTACAAACACACACTAGACATATAAACATGAGAAAAACGGTAGAAAAAAGTAGTTTTTTGACAAACCAGTTACTCTCACTATTCAGTCACAAGCTTTCAGCACTTCATCCGTGAGTTTATCATTAGAATACGTTTTAGCTGGGAGGAGTGTTAGAAAACAGTTAGGGTTCATTACCATTTCCACCCTCAAATGCAGAGTCCATCTTCCAATACAAATCTAAGGGTGTAGTTGGCAACATCAATTTGCATCGAAATAGATTCAGCGCATTGACTTTTATTCAGCGAAAGCGCATGCTAATAGTTGTGTAAATTGAGACTGTTTAAGCACCTCTTACAAAGAAAACACATTCTAGTCATTCAAATGAAAGGCAATTTTATTTTTGTAACACCTTTTCAAACACATTGGCCAGTCAAAGTACTTTTAGTGAAGAATAAAAACGGGTCAAAGATAAGAACAGGGGATAAAACAAGATACAGAGCAGAGGATAAAAGATACCCCAACTCAAAAATTGTATTCTAATTTTACATTTACTCTGATTAAACCGTTAAGACAGCGTTTTTCCTCTGGAATTGAAAATGGCATCAAATGTCTGCATCTGTCATCAGGGGTTAGATACACTCTTAATACCCTGATGGGAACATTTTCTGATCGGTAAAGAAACAAATAAAGATTTATATCCACATTTGCGTCTCGTCATCATGTTGCAGATGCATAAACTCAGAGACTCTTGCAGCTAGGCGCCAATGTGAATTAAATTCTTTTTTTAGTTTATTTTACAATTATAAATGATTCCCGTCATGGTGCTGAATTTGTAACTAACCCCTGTTGGCAGATGTCATTCCATTTAAATACTTTTTTAAGGCATTAAATATTAATGGAGCATTCAGTGGCCCCCTGTATTAACACAAAATATCTCAAATTGTGTTCAGAGGAGGATCGAAGCCTTAACAGGTCTGAAATGACAATGGGGTGATTTATTGAAAATAGATAAGGGAAAATAAATCATCCCTTTAAAATCATTTTAAAATAGCCTTGATCGGAGGTTTCCTCTTTTATGGTGTTGTTACCCGTGGGTACCCTTTCATCTTCAATGTGCACAGAACACAGAGTCTGTTATCATACAGTCTTTTTTATCTGGTCTGCTCCGTTCTATTCTGTTTTGTTTTGTTCTATTCTATTCTTACATTAGATTAGAGATCGCTGACCTTTTGACCCTGAAAATATACTATTGAAGTGAAATGATGTGAAGTGAAAGTGATCAGTTTGCCAGATATGGAGTTTGTGCTGTACATGTAACCCACCCAGTGTAAACACACAGCAGTGAACACACACACCATGAACACACACCCGGAGCAGTGGGCAGCCATGGCTGCGGCGCCCGGGGAGCAGTCGGGGAACTAGTGCCTTGCTCGAGGGCTCCACAGCTGTGGTTGTTGAAGATGGAGAGCAAGTGTTTCATCACTCACACCACCTTCAACTCGGTGGATCTGGGGATCGAACATGTCGATCTCCTTATCCACCAGACCAGTGCCTTTTTTTTTTTTCAAAGTGAAACAACTGAAGCTGACATTGGCCTGCTCCCGCAATCTTGTGGCAGACTCACATTTTATTCCTCTCTCAGCTTGGCTTGACAGCTTCATATGTGGAATTTACATTTCTCTGCTCCTTCAGCATTTTGTTTAGAAATCCACATGCACGAATGCCTTGAAAGAGCGCGTTATATAAATGTTGCTCATTCAGAGCACATCTGATATCCAGTGGTGTTTATATCAGACTCTTGTGCTGATGCGTTAGTGCTGTCGGGGCATGTTTTTTGATTACAATACCATCATGTGGAGGATATTTTCTGAGGCCTGTTTGTTCTTGATCCTTTTGTCTCCATGGATAAAGCCTACGCAGCTTAATGCAGGTACTGGCTTGATTGTGAAATGTAAATCGATCTCTTCCCTTTTCTCTTTTGTTTTGGGAAGGGGTTTTATATTGGGACAGATTTGGCAGAATCTCTACTCAGGATTTAAGCATTATTTGAGATTTTAAGGCCTGCAGGGACAAATTCAATCAGTGTTTTGTATTCGCTCAGAGTGTTAAACAGATTCAGACGTTATCGAAGTCTGGGTTTTGCATAAAAAGAACACATTTAATTTTGAATACCTGAAATCTTGAATAAAAGCTAAGCTCTTGAAGGTGCTGCATGTGTTTGCTTTTTTGAAAATGAATCAGATTATCAAAATAAAGCATGAATGAACTATAAACAAAAGTGTAACAGAGGCAAAACAAACCATTGTAACCCTCAGCAAGAGATTACATACATATCTAAATAAAAAGGTTTTTAGCTTGATCACTGCGGCAGTGGATCTCATCAGGCAAGCAGTTCCACAGAGCAGTAAAGTAATCGTTACCTTTTTAGAACACTTTCTTTTACTGCATTGGATTAATAATTGAAAGTTCAACCCTGGAACATGGTGAAGGCTATATAGAAAAGGACCAAATAGACTCTGTAAAGAGTCAATTTTACCGAGTGCAGGGGAAAATATGTCTTTTCATGTAACCCCAACATTAAAACAACATTTTGTATTTTCTTTCAGACTTTTCAGTATTTCATTTTGGTTAAATCTTTTTGCAGTTTTCAAGCAATCGTTTTTAAAGGATATTTATAAGGAAAGCTAAACATATACAGTTTGTGTCAACTGGTTGTTCAGCAACAACATGTCTGCTTAATTATAGAAATCCCCCTTAACTAGTTTGTTTTTAAAAAATATCTTTTTAAGCTACATTTGACTAGGATAGGTATAGGACTAGGATGGACTAGTTTTTAGCGTAGATCCTTTTCCAGCACTGATCAGTCTCACACCTTATTCTTCCCTCACTCGTGATTAAAACCCCAAGATAATTGAGACAAGATCTGTCCTTCAACCTGAACGGCACAAGATGCCTTTTTTCCAGTAGAGAACCATGGCCTTGGATATGGAGGTGCTGAACCTCATCCTTGCTGCTTCATATTCAACTGAAAATCTCCCCAATACCTGCTGTAGGTCCTGGCCTGAGGGAGCCAACAGGACATCATCATCTGCAAAAAGCAGAGATGAAATCCTTTGATACCAAAATGGGACCCCCTTTAAAGAAAATCTGTCCATAAATACAATTAACATATTTGGTGACAGAGGACAGCCTTGCCGGAGTCAACATGCAGTGGTTACCAAGGAAATCAGAAGTGAGGGCTCAGCTAACAAAAAAATCAGTTTTTGTTTATGTTCACAGACTTCTATGCATAGTCCACAGAATGTGATTTATTATTCAAACCATATTCACTTTGTAACTAATGAAGATTCAAACCTTAACTTTGTGTTAGCATACTAGAAATAAACGGCTTGAGAGACTAAATAACAATGTGTGCTGAAAGTGCAGAGAATGCCTATTTTATGTTTTTTTTTGTTGCAAATTGGAATTTTGTGTGATCTGGTCACATGGCCATGCAGGTGTTTACTTACCTTACGGCATTTCCTGTTTTGGGAGGCTGAATGAGAAGGGGTGAATGAGTGGGGACGCTCTGTTTCTTTTGACCGTTATACATTTGATCGTTGCTTTCTCTGAATGTTGCTTTATTTATCACCTTTGATTTTACTTGTTTTCTTTTGTACGTTAATAAATCATCAGAGAAAATGATGTGTCGTGATTAATTCTCACGTCTGAGTCTCTTAGCAGCTATTGGGCACTGCTATATGTGCATTAAAATTAATTAAAATAATCGTTCTGTATTTAGAACACTTTTTTTTATTGCAGTTGACTGATGAAGTTTAGCCAGGAACTTGGCGAAGGCAATTTCAGTCTTTTTCATCAGGTCAGGCTCCTTCTAACACAAACTAACCAGAACAAACAACCCTTCACTCAGCTTTCTAATTCAATCTGTTGCATTTACCAAAGCCGGCTGCCATGCTGTGAAGTCAGCAGGTTGCAGGGCGAGGGAAAGAGAGAAAAGAGGGATATAATGTGCTGCCTTTGTAGCCTTGTAAGACTGTCCTCGAGCACTGATGATGATGATGGTCTTGTGAGGCCTGTTGTGACGCGGAGAATCAAAAGTTCACTGAGCATGTGATTTAAAGAGCAGAGGGTTGAAACCCATTCAGAAAGAGTTTTATTCCTTGCTGAGTTTAGAAGCATTCACCTGGTTTCTTCATGCCTGAAAGAAGCTTTCCATGAAACTAAAACATGAATGTGACTTCTATTTTGCGTTTTGTATCTAAATACAGTGATACCTCAAGATACAAAATTAATCCATTCCGGGGTGGCCTTCGTATGCTGAATTTTTCATTTGACGAAGCAAGAATTACATGTAAAATGCCTAATCGTTCCAAGCCACACAGAAACGACACAAAAAAAAGGAAAATAACATGCAAAACTAGAGAAAAATAAAGTAGGATTTAAGGATTCAATCCTTAAAAGTAATAATTAACAAAAAATAATAACCGAATCAATGAAAAACAGAATACAGTAAATGAAAACAATAACCTTTACTTTTCGAGTAAGGCGATGTGGTCAAGTGTCGGAGGAGGTGGTAGGGGAGGAGAACGGATGGTACACGAAAAGAGCCATGGCCATAAAAACCACTTTACCAAAAAAGCAACACGAAAATAGTCATGAATTTAAGACACCAACAGGAAATTGAAAACATGCATGAAGACAGAAGAGCTCTTTTGGGAAAGAGTCATGGGTCGTCAGGCGATGTTACGCACAAACACACATGCTTCAGGGCTGGAACCAACCAATAGGATAGCAGCATACTAAGCACGAACACAAGAATAAGGGCTGGGACTGACCAATAAGAAAGCAGGATACTTCACACAAACACACTGTGTCAGGGCTGGAACTGACCAATAGAAGAGCAGTATACTATGCATGAACACAAACATCAGGGCTGGGACTGACCATTGAGAGAGCAGGATATGTCGCAATAACACACAATGTCAGGGTTGGAACAGCAGAACATTTGGTGGCGCTTTGAATGCAGTCACATGATGCCCAGTGTTGTGTTCTGCCCGAATTCAAATGTCGAATATGTACACGTATTTTATTCCCGTACCCGTTTTTGTATCTTGATTTTTTTTTTCATATCATGAAACAAAATATTCTTCTCGTGGCCTTTCGTATCTTGGATTTTGTGTAACGCGAAGCATTCATATCTCGAGGTACCGCTGTAGCATTGTGGTTGAATTGTTGCATTTCCATACTCAAATGCTATTTTACTGAATTCCCAGAATGATCTGCAAGCACCTGTTTTAAGGTGTTTGGGGTCCTGAACACCTGGGAAGCTGCTTCCATGAGTCAGACCCGATCATGGAAAGATAAAGCCACAGAAGCTCATACCAGACCTCTGCAGCACCAAATCGTTTGGCCTCTGAATGACTTGTTTCTTCTCAATTTGATGGAATTAGCTTTCACTATCAGTTTTTCTATAGACTAATATAGTATTTGTTATGGTTTTTTTGTATTTAATTCTTTAAGTTTTTGTTTGTTTGCCTTTTTATCTTGTATTTTTTTACTTTACTTCATGTGTGTTTGTGTTCATTCATGTTTGATGGGTTACCTCATAATTCCTGTTTTCTCTTTTTTCATTTGTTGTTTGTTTCTTAGTTCATTTCTTCATGTTTGATTGTTGGTCAATTTGTTCATGTTTATTTGTGATTATTGGTTCATTCATTAATTTTTTTGTTTTTTGTTTGCATTCATTCATGTTAGTTTGTCTTCGTTGGTTTATTGTTCTTTTTTAACATAGTCTGTATTTTTTTGTGATTCATTTGTTCACTTTGTTTATCACAGTTTGGTGTGCTTGTAGGTAAAAAAATGACATAGTTTTTGTTTGTTAGCTCTTTTGTTTGTTTATTCATTCATTTCGTTTGCTTGATGGATCATTTTTTCACATTTGTTCATTTTTAAAGCCCGGGTGATTTCTTTGGAGAGGGTTTTCACCATCTGCGGTGCATTCTGCTTGCTTTTGGATTGGCTTTGTGGAACAACTCTTGATGGTCGGAAATCAACAAGAAGAGCTTCTGAGTGTCTGTATTCTCCTCAGCGGTTTCTTCTATGGCTCTTCTTCACGTTGTTGTTCTTCCTCTCTGTCAATAGCTGTGTATTGTGCACCATATAGCTACTTTTTATGTTCCAACTGCAATCTAAACATGTAATCAAAAGAACCCAGGCGACATGACAGAGCTGAATTTTTCATACCTTGCCCCCCATTGTTTTCTCTCGAGGCATATTTGCACATGAAAATTCAGGCCGAAAATGTATTTTGATGTATGATGGTCTGTTTTGGTTTGTTTTCCCATTTATTTGTATTTTCTTGTATTGTTTGTTTGTTTATTAATTTGTTTGCTCCTTTATTTATCGTAACTCAATTTAGTCATTTGATTATTCCTATTTTTCTTCTTGTGATTGTTTGAATCTGTTTTAAGATTATAATTTTCACATTTTCACAAACATTTTTGTAGAAAAGCCCCTCTTATTTCAATAGAAATTAGTACAGGGTGAAAAGGGTGAAATAAACTAAATGTTGAAAAATGGAACATATGAATGAAAGAGAATATAATTTATTAAAAATATTAGTAAAATATATAACTTACACATTTACATGTAAATTGTTTATTATATAGCTTGTATATTAATACACATACATGTGAAATTAACCGCAACTAATATTTATTCTGTCTGTTTTTAATTTACTTTTTAAACTTAGCTTTCTCTCATTGAGCAGTAATGTTTCAAAGTAAATACGTTCTAAATAAATTGTACATGTTTTATCGTCCATGACTGCAGGTTAGACAGAACTGAGCAGATGAGGCCTGAAGTCTCTGTTGGTTTGTGCGAGTGCTGTGACTTCCCTCTGTGTACTGTGAGGTTGCTGAGTAATAATCCAGTAAAAGACTTTCACATGTGTGAGGGCCAGCACAACTTTACCATCCGGGGCCCTTCAGGGAGCCAAAGCCTTCAAAGAAAACTAGCAGCAAAGTGAGAGCCGCATAGGGAAGAGGTGTCACATTTGAGGTTTGTTTGGAAGTCGAACAGGTTCACGAGGACAGGTTCATGAAGCTAGAAACCAGGCCAAAGATCCACAACTCGTGATTAGGTATAAAAATGAAGAGCAATTTTATTATTTGATGATAAGACTAAAATAAATAGTAGGTTCCCCTCTGTTTGTTTTAATCTTGGAACATTTACTTTGGATTTTATCTTACTTGAGAAGTCTAACTAACAATGTTCAGACATAAAGCGTTTAAAATGTTTTACGGTATTGAAGAGGATCAAAAATACATTTGAACCTTAAAGTAATGTGAAGTAGTTTAGCTCTATTTCTGAAATTAATGAGCATGCATGAGCATTGTGTATAGTTGTTCCTGTGCCCTTAAATGGCTTCTAATTTACATATATGTTCATGGTAATAAAAAATAATGGTATTGTTTGTTAATTCGGGTGATTGAAGCTAAAAATACAATGTTTTGAAACAAAACAGACCTTCATTGAGAAGTAAAAACTTTTTTTCTCTTTACCTTAAGAATAAGCCCAAAAATCGCTTTCTCAAAAAGTGTACATTTTTATTTCTGTACAAAACCATTGCATTCATTTACACATTGAAATACAAAGTACAATCATATCAGTGTCATATACATTCAAATAAACAACTATATGGCAACATCTCTGAAGTTCCTGAAGAAAAAAGGCACATGGCAAAGTATTGCATGTCTGAGTGCTGTTAACTGCTGTTGCTTTCCAACCAAACAACAGTCGAAATACTTTTAAAATCTACTTTTTGCACTTGCTCCCCATTTGAAGACATGGCTTTGATTATTCCATTGGTCTTAAGCTCAACAGATTTGAAATATAGGACCATAACCTCTTCTATATATTATTGCTTCTCAGAGAGGCTACACATTTAAAACCTCCCAAATAGTACATATCTGTAAACAAATGTACGGTGCACCCAAACTCAACACTGTTGAAATTAAAGGCACATGATGGGCGCTCAAGGGCATGCGTTTACATGGAAATTAAAAGGCATCTTGGTCAATGTGTTTCAGAGCAGGCTTTTTGTTTCGGAAGGTGTCAAGGGTTCCCCAGGAACCAGCTGAGAGCGGAAATGCTGATTAGGGTCAGTTCTAACTAGTCCGAGTTGGAATCTGACTCCAACACTAGATTCACTCAAACTGGCTGGTAGTTTTTAAAGAGACGTTCCCATAGAAATCTGTTCACTTAATTTTTTTGATTGTCAAGAACATAACTTGAGAGAAGCAGATTTCAAACCCTTTGTTGATAGCTAAGGCACCACAGTCAGCTTAGATTCAATCTTTACATTGAATTACTAAGGTATAATTTTCCGCAGTATGTTATTTATCATTGGTTCACACCTAATCGATGTGTTTTAATACATAAACTTCCCCAACTGCTTGTTAAATTAAGCTTAGACACTGAAATCACTCAAATTGATCGATTGTGACTGTTGAGGAAACAGAGTGGCTAAAATCTCTCATATTTGAATTCTGATACCTTCATTGTTTTCTGAAGATGAATGAAAAACATCAAAAAGAGACCAAGACAAAGTTTTTGCTTGATCCATCGCAATAAATAGTTTTTGGCCGCAGTTCCCACTTCCTATCCAGATTTGACAGGTCCAAGGTCAGCATTCACAATCTGAGGCACTTGCTGAATGTGTTTGTGCGTCTCGATGCAGCAGCCAGATTCCTCATGCTTGTGCAGCAAGGACATGCGAGAGAATGTTTTGGAGCAGTTCTTGCACTGGTATTTTTTCACGTCCGAGTGGGTCTGGAGGTGAGCACGTAGGTTCGATCGGTCTGCAAACGCCCGACTGCAGTGTGGACAGGAAAACGGTTTCTCACCTGGTGAACACAAAAACAAATCAGATCAAACAAAGCACGCTGCTGAATTTGAACGAATTTGGAGAGTCCTTTTCCAACATGCACACTTTTTCTGCAAGCAGCTCACCTGTGTGTGTCCTGATGTGTCCCTGCAGCAACCATGGCCTGGAGAAAGCTTTCCCACACATTTTACAGACGCAGGGTAGCGTGTGTGTCCTTATGTGCATCTTTAGGGCCCCGAGACTGACGTATTCCTTCTCGCAGTACTTGCAGCTGAAGGATTTCCGGCTCTGAGCTTCACAGTGCAGCTGTTTGTGCTTCATGAGTCCTGAATACGTACTGTAGGACTTATTACACAAACTGCATTGAAACTTCTCCGCATCCAACAGCTTGCTCGACTGTATCCGCTCATCCTCATCGCTCCGTGGGCTCTCTGAACCACTGTGGTCTTTATTGGAAGACGTGTCGGATAGGGATGATGTGTATCCGTAGATGGGGGACAGGTCGCTGGGTAGGGGGGACAATGGAAGGCTGCTGGTAGTCCATACTGTTATGGGATTGTATGCCACTGGGCTTAACACTTCAGGCTGAGGTATGACAGGCACCGGGAGAGACTTTAAGACGTATGGAGAAATAAACACTGTAAAAAAGGAAAGTCATGTTCATTATTTTGCTGTCTAGAAGTCAGATTTTGGAGTTTCTTTAAATACAGCTTTTTTTCTGAATTGACATTTGGAAAACTTTTATCTAGAGCCATTTGATCTTATTTTTTAAATGGTCACTATTTCAGTTAACTAGATTCTTTTATAGGTGTTGAAGCATTTAACTTTTCAACGTACTCTCTAAAAATAGGAGACCTAATTTTGTGTTTTAAATCAGTTTAACATTTGGTCCGGGTTCTAGGCAAGGACGAGATGTAAATATAGAATCAATTTCAAATCCAAACAAGAAAAACTTGAGTAAAAGAGGAAAAAAGCTGTTTTTTTGAATGGCAAGCAATCACAGAACCCACTTCATGAATATGTACTACCATAGTTAATAGTTAAGAGTTAACTTTAAAACGTGGTATATGACTGACAGCAGTCACTTTCTTTCACAAACAACTCATATTATTTGTAAAGATAATAATAATAATAAATATATAATAATAATATTTAGCAAATGCTAAAAAAGCGCTTTATAAAAACTTGACAATAATGACAGTATTGCTAATAATGATACAATATCTTAATTATATCGTCAGATATTAGTACATTAAAAGAGCTTAAAACAGTTTAAATTCTAAAAAAGTTGACCACTATAATAACGTTCAGAAACATTTCTGTTCAAAAGTACAATAACAAAAAGTTTGTATGCCTTTTAGACGGCCAAAAACTACCATAGGAACTCACGAAAGTTAAAAAGCACCGATTTAGAAAGTTTCTTACCAGTTGGACTCTCCAGTTCACTATAATTGGGTTTCTTGGCCGCATTGAAATGCTTCTTGACGAGGAATGAACGAGGCATTCTGGATGAAAGACAAGCGAAGACGAAAGACAAATAAACGTGTCCTCTCTTCCCTGTGAAACGAACGCGAGGTTATTCCTACTGCTCGGTCCAGCAGAGCTTCATCTTCCAGCGCAGAGCAGCTGCAGAATCACCCCTGCGCCGCGGAGCCGCACAAGTAAATACTTCCAATCAGGTGCAACGGGCGGAGGTTAGGGGCCGATGTCTGCATATTCATGAGCAGCGGGCCAATCAGGACGGAGGCGTGGCCTTCAGAGGGCGGAGTCGCGAGCGTTCGGGAACAGAAGACAGGTGTTCGCAGAGTTGCGCGTGTGCAGGGAAATAATGTTCAGACTTGTCGCAAATTGTCACAACGTAGAGATTTTTGGAATACCAGGATTTCTGCTTTATTCCAGGATTTATGTTGTTTTCCTCATTTTTTAAGCTTTGGTTGTCTACTTTAAAAGGATATTTATTATGTTATTATAAATAGAAGTTTTAGAATACAATACATTTTACTGACAACATATTACTTATGTTTTTGTTTATTGTTTACATAAATGCTGCCTCAAACATAAGCGTTAACGTTTTATCCTATACTTTCAAGATAAAACGTTGTAAAACAAAAATGACTTCTAAAGGTGTGGGATCATAGGTAAACTGATTTTAAAGTTTTAATAACTTGTTTGCAAGGGCAAGAGAGATGTTTTAAACAGTTATTAAAAGGAAACCAATGTATATGATTAATTCTATAGGATCTAGATTACAAAGTTCATAAGATTGCAGCTCATTGGTGCCCTCCTGTGTTCAAGCAGATATAACTAGTATTGGGGTTTTAAAATAGTTGCGTCTCATGTAAAAAGCCTTCGTTAACATTATTACAATTTTGCTTTCATTTTTATCTTTGACTACTTTCTTTGCTTAATGGAGTTTGGCTGCCGACTACTCCGAAAACCCAAGTCCATTTGTTTTTGGGTTTGTGAAGAGTAATTTTAATGCTGATTAAACAATTTCGCAAATTTGATTGAGAGTTATTTAACATTTAGTTCAGAATATTTACCCAGAAACAAGTAGAGTATCAGACAAACTAGTTTTGGGTTAATCTGTAGCAGTCGTATTGGTATGCTGAGGCTGCAAATGTGTGTTGATTTGAAATGCATATTTTAACTTGCAATTTTTCTTTATTATCTTAAGTTATCTTTATAGCTTCCATTTTTTCAAGTGCGTTAAAGCTAACAATCCCTTAACAGTCCCTTATTATGCAATATTGTCCATGATGCACATTTAATATTGACAAAGATTTTTTTAAAGTAGCTTCGTGCACTTTTACAAGTGAGTTATGCCACCTGGTGGTGGGAGCTTTTTAGTTAGCTTTTCCCAATATATTTACAGGTCATAAAATTAAGCAAAATTTTTGTATACAATAGGTTGATGTTATCAGGATTTAAAATTTGCATAAAGTAAAAAAAAGTAATTTTGTGGATATTTACACTACTGCAATACATATTTGAAAATGTATTTACGAAATTCTAAGTTATTGATCAACTTGGTTCCAAAACAATATTAGACAAATGTAAAATAAAAACACATTTACAAACCGATATACATATTGGATTACAAGTATAACCATGCATACAAATAATATTGCTACAAAAATAACCTCTTTTAGAACTTTAGAAGCCTGGAAAATTCATTCTGGATTAATTATCTGTTCAAAGAACCTTTACATAAGCTCTTAAAAGGCATGCTTGCTATAGCATCACATAAGGATAAATAATAATCATCACTTAATTTTGTGTGAATATAAAAGAGCCTGTTTTCCATAGAGACCCGTGTGTGAGGTAATTAAAACAAACCCACATTAAGCACATTTAGTTCGACTTTAGAGTGAAAATTGAATTATGAGTGAGATTCCTTATCTGCCTAAACTAATTACAGACATGATGTTCTTTGTTCTCAGTACTGTAAACTCAAGGGCATTCACTCCATCAGTGACGTTCATGTATGAGTCTGTATTCCTCTCTTGGCTTAGGTTTATATTTGAGTGTACAGTTGTGAAGCTGCATCAGGTTGCAGATGTAAACGATCTCGGATAAATGGATCTTCAGAGTTGTTTGTTGAGATGGAAGAAACTACATTGAGAGGACAACATCAATCTCATCTTCTTCTCAATCTTGGTTCAAGGTCGTTGAAAGGGTTTGTGTGGTTGTGCATCCAGGTTCAGCAGCATCTGTTTAACACTTCATGTGCTTTTATGTGAGAGTTTATGAGAAGATACTTTTATTGGAGTTAGTCTCACCAATAACAGCTCGACTGTATTTGTATTAGGGTTTTAATTGATTCATTAGTTGAGAGGTATAATTGTATCAGATATTTTTGCATTTTAATAATAATGAACCTGATTAAAGCTGTTTGGTAAAGGGGAGAACAGTATGCACAAGTTTTGAAATGATCAGATTTATGCTTTTTACCTTTTTTTCCCAATAAATTCAAGCTTTGGTTGTCTATTTATAATTACAGACATCTGAATGCCATTATATCACATTTTTGTTTTCTATTTTATTTAGTTAAGAACATTTAATATGCCGAGATCTTTCATTTTATTACAGAGAAATTATTGGAGCTAGATAAATTAATTTTAGAATGCAAGGCACTTTACAGATAACATTCACTTTGTACTTTTGTTATATTTTTTGCTTATATGGAACCTCAAACATAAACTTTAAAGCTGTGTAATTTGTCAACAACTTTGGAGATAAAGCATTTTAAAGCAAAAATGATATGGCATAGACACACAGAGTCTAATGTTTATATAGTTTTTTTGCAGAGGCAATAAATATGTTTAAACAGTTAGCATGTGTGCTGTCAAATAATGGTAGTTCTTCATTAAAACCCAGTTTGGTGAAGCTTTGTGAGCAATGTTCTCCTTCACCACTGCATAGAAAATCAAGCGCATGGAGCTTTAAAGTGCTACCCTCGTGTGCATGCTGCGTAACATTTCAGTCCCTACAGCGATACAAGAGAAACATTTTGTCCGATTTAACACATTCTCAGAGTCGATGAGCAATGGAGAAAAGGAGCGCCAGAAAAAAAGACGTAAAACGCGTGTGACTAAGCTGAGCACATTTGATTCATCTAGCGAATCGGTCTCTTCGAGTTGATTCATTTGAATTGAACCACAGAACCGTGCTTGTTACGTGGCTTACACCTGTGTGTTCGTGTTTGGCTCATGGTTTGGACCAGAAAGAGCAGATTAAATGTCGCAAAAGGTTGATACAAATGTCTAATTCAGGGGTGTTCTGGACCTGGAGAGCTGGAACCCTGCACATTTTAGTTGCAACCCTGCTGTAGTATGCATACTACTCTACTTCAGCCAATCAGAGGACCATAATTAGTGTTACAGGTGTGTTTCAAGATGGTTGAACCAAAAATGTGCAGGGCTCCGGCTCTCCAGGACCGACGTTGGACCCCTGGTCTAATTCGAAAGATTTGTGTTCAGATTAATTCCAAATATTGTAAAATTAGGCGTTGTGAATAAGTTTGTTGTGTCGAAGGCTTCAGACGTGAACGCGAGGTTTTTTTTTGTTTACTAGGCCTGCGTTTGACCGATTCACGAATACAAACACTGTTTCTGTGGTGTATTGGCTAAATTGTGTTTAAACAGGTTAATCTATGCTGAAACAGGCCAATATTAAAATATGTTACATTTAAACGTTGCATTTTTACGCGTACAGTGCTTTCCTCAACAATTGTTAAAAAATATTTTATACACGCTATTATTATTTCTTCTTAAAATATTTTGTAATTGAAACATTAAAACAACATTACAAAACTCAACAATAGATGTCGAAAATCAAAGGTATAAGAATAGATGAGTTACATCTTCCTGCTTTATATTTCCTATTTACATCTGCTTTATATTTCCTAAAGATGATCTTAGCAGTGTAACGCCTCTGGATCAGCTTGAAATATATTTATTTGATTTTTTAGAAAGAGTTTTATGGGGTAAAATCCACAGTTTCTCCAAAGGAATGTGAGCGACAATATTGTTCCAATAAGGATTCACATAAGGTTTTATTTTGATGGAATAACACTTTAATTATTTTTATGTCATTGTTATCCACACGCTATCAACACCAAAGCTTAAGTAGAATTTATTTAAAAATGATATTTAAGGCGCACGTTTTCGTTGTTTGTTTCATTTATGTTTTAAAAAAAAATATGACATCTGACATCATACGTGAACCTAAATATAGATCAATAAACCTGTATTTTGTTTTGAATGACTTTTATTAGCTACTAATCTGGCTGTTGCGTTCAAAATAAGAAATGGCACATTAAAACACTAATGTATGCGCTTAAATGATAACTTAAGACACTTCTAAAGTTGCTCCACTATTAAAAGATGGAGCGTTAAGCTAATCGACTCCTTTTGAATCGATTCATTAGAGTCGGTATAGGATCCGATTCGAGGAGTTCGGCTCCTTCGCGAAGCAAACGTCGCATCTCGAGGTTTTCAGCCGGTCATTATTATTGCTCAGGATGCCTAGCGACAGCAGGAGAGCTGGAGATGGAAAGCTGCATGGCTCAGATTTCGGAGGATGCTGGAGAACTAGACGCCAGAGGTGTCTCGACTGCTGTGGGGATATAAACTAATCGCAAGTTTAAAAGACTCGCTTGGGAGGATTTCAACGAGCCTCTGCGGATGGAGACCCAGCATTGGTGTTATGATCTGGAGGCTGATCACTCGTTTCCCCACCGTCAGTGATGACAAATGTGACAGGAATGGAGCAAATATGAACTTGAAGGAGTGGAAGCAATAGCAAATCACCACCTGTTAGTGGAAAAAGGTAGGGATTCCAACTATTTACCTACGTTGTGTTTATGCTTATTTTTTAAATTAGATTAAACATGTCTATATACAGACATTACCAGTGTTTCGTTCATATCTAATTAAGTTGAGGACTTCTAGGAGATGAAATCTCTGAACCACCCACTTATATCATCAAAAAAATGGTGTTTTCATTAAACTTGGGAGCATTAAAAGGAATGAACCAGGCTTTGATGGTGCATTACAGAAGCTGGAGCCATATGCACTGTTTGCTGTGTCAGATCTTCCATTCACATCAGGTTCAATAACCCATGGCTTCCTGTTCTAATGCTGAACGTTGTCTATCAAATGGCTCTTGTGCTGGCAGCCCTTCAAAGACAAGTCTTTAGGGACGCCCATCAATTTTAATTAAGGTTTCACATCCCCTCAAGCATCCAATTTGTCCTCAGTATAATGTGATTGAATAATTCATTGAAGTAAACATGTAATTATGATGTTGCTTGTTAATATCTGCAACGCAAACATGCTTTGAGATTAAAAGGGGAAAGGTTAGAGTTAAAACCGACTTTACAAGCGGCAGAAGTGCTTCAGTATCACATAATCAGAATGTGTTATCACTGGATGTGGGGCTTTAGCTCACACTCATGGTCATGATATCAGCATCATGGTTCATCTGCTCTGCTAAGTAAGCAGGAGCTCTTCTTCTTCTGCATTCTTCAGGATGCGCTGTCCATGATCAGACAGATTGCTCATTACGCTCTCAAATACCAGATGGAGCCTCATTAAGACCATACACTAGTTAAATATAGATGGTTCACCGTGCTGAGTAAGGAGGGAACGCGTGATGTGCGATGTTGACTCAACTTGAATGTGACCTGCAGACTGATGCTGAACGTCTCCAGGCTTATTTTACCCGATGTCTCTTTAGAGCTGTGTTATAACGAGGAGAGAAAGATCTCAGGTGGTTATCAACCCACTCAGACAAATAACTGGATAATTGGAGTATTTTGATTCGTAGGAAGAGATGTTTTGAACACGATGAACACTATTGCAGTCGACTCTAACTCCATAACTCCATCCAGTTAGGTGAAAAGTCTCTGGGTCGTTTTTGATTCTACTCTGTCCTTTTGATGCTCATATTAACTCCATCACCTGCACGGTACTTTTCCGCATTTAAAATGTTTACCGCCTTCGTCCATCTCTCACTCAGAAATCTATTGCTGTTCTTGTTCACGATCTCATTAACTCCTGTTTAGACTTTTGTTATGCAATGCTGTTTGACTTCCTTATTAAATCTCTCCATAAACCAAAACTTGTTTAAAATTCCATTATAGATTGATCACACGAACACTGCACATTGAGCACATCACTCCAGTTCTGCAACACCTACGTTGATTATCCATAAAATATTGAATTAATTTCAATTAATTTGTATGCTAGTTCTTACTAGCATACAAATGTCTCCATAAACTACTCCCTCTTATCTCACTGAACTCATTTCTGTTCATCCCCCGATCCAGTCCCTAGATCTGTCTCTCACCGTACCCAAACCCTCGACATCATCTCGGGGATCTCGTGCTTTTAGTTCCGCTGCCCCTTCCTCTGGAATAAACTACCTCTGGTTATACAGAATAGTCCTGTCTTTATCGTTTTAAAGTTAGTCTCAAAACTTTCCTTTTTAGACAGGTCTGCAGTGTGTAATGTTGGTTCTTTTTTTACCTACTTCGTTTATTAATGTAATGCATTTCTATTTTTATTGCTGATATTTTAAAGAGTAGTTTTGTGCTTCCTTGTATGGTGATCCTGAGTAATAAAAAAGGCGCCTCCAAAAAACACTAATTATTATGTAGTGAATCTATAAATGATGTGCTCTTCAAATTCATTATATGCTCTAAGATAAATCTTGTGGATGGTAAAGTTTTAGATTTTTTTTCTTTCGTGAAATGTAAAGGATTGCTCCAGGGCTGCAGCTATTGATTGCTTTTTGATAATTGGTTATTATACCACTGTGATCGCTCAATTGATTTTATGAGCTATTTCCATTTTTTTCTGAGCCAAATGTGACAGAGCATTAAAAAAGTGCAAACATTTTAATCACTGATACTGTGGGATATTTTCTTTCGAGAGGCGCTATAATTTATAAAAGACGAGAGGATCATTACACTTCAGCAGACTCTCTGGTTTGTTTTGATGAGCATTTTAAGGTAAACACTCGTGAAACAGCTCCAGACCATTCTTCTCCGCTCATGCTTGGTAATAAAAAGGTGGGATATTTAAACTCTTGTTATCAATGTTATATAACATGTGATGGGCGTACTTTTAATATTTGATGTCCAAAAATGTTCAATTTAACTCCACATATGCCCAAGTAGGTCATGTTTTCTGCATGTCATGCTGATGTATGTAGATTTTTAAGAATTTTTGAGATAGGAATGTTCTAAAATCATATGTTGAAGTATTTTTTAATTAATACCTACTTAAAATGAGTTAACTAAAGCATGTTAGATCCTCTAATTGTCAACATATCGGTCAATCCATCACATGCATATTTTTATGCTTGGCATGCTTGTTCTTTGGTTTTTCCACAATTGGGATAACTTAGTTTTTTCTGCTAGTCTTGTTTTTACCTTTGGTCTGCCGCTCTTCTAGATATTTTCTGTACATGATTATTAGAAGCTATCATAAACATTTCGTTGACGGATGGACAGGAAGTAGATTATACACACTGGAAGTGATGCATGCAATATAGAGCTTCTCAATTATGGGGGAAATTGATAATTATGATTATTTAAAAATTTAAATCATAATTTTTGTAAATGTTTATTCTTCGTCTTTGTATAAAAAAATCTTCTTTATGATTCATTCATGTTTTATAAATCACTGATCTAACTTAATCTAACATCCAGTGTATTAATGTCTAAAACATTTTAGATTTAATTTAAATATTAAATGCATATTTAAAGTTCAGTACACTATTTCTGCGATAATTATATAAGTTAGACCTAGCCGTGGACAGTTCATGATTTTGTTAAAAAAAGTTTATCCTGGCTGGTAATTTTTACGGAACGTGGCAGTGGAGTAATAATATTACTTACACCTCTGCATTAACACTTATTTTATTACTTTGTGTCAACAACTTTAAACATTTTCCGCCTCTCTTCCTCTTTCCTCATCCAGGAAACAGTGTGTCATATCCACAAGTGCTGTTTATGCTTTATAATCATTCAGTGCCAAAAATAATCTTTTTGTGAGTGGGTGGTTCACAGAAGAGACTTTACTGTTCATACGACCTTCCCTCGCAATCCTTTAAAGCGTTTTCATCACTTACAGTACACGCATCGTGCTTTCAAGAGCTGTTGGCTGAAATGTTTTCTTCTTGGCAGGTTTAGTTTAATTATAGTGAACTCTGGTTCAATTGCTCTTTTTTAGATATAGATGGTTAGGTTTGAATTTATGAGAGGCATAGAAGGAATATCACTCAAAGTGAAGTGCTACTATTCATAAGATAAATGCTATTTTGACTTTTCAAGTAACAAACTGTTAGTTTTGAACACTTTTCTGAATATTTTAGCTTTTTCCTCTGATTGTAAAAAGATTTAACAGCATGCAAGAAAGAGTGAATTGTGGGTGAGTTTCACTTTCAAAGGTGATCTATATTTGGCAACTAGAAAAAGCATTAAAAACCAAAACAAATAGGGACTATAGTTTACATGAACAATAGAAGTGAATGTCAAGTATACAATAGAAAATGTTACACCTTGCATTAATAATTTCAAATTATTTTAAAAAAGCTTTATTTTCACTACAGCAGATATTGTTTTGATTATTGTTTTTTTTTTAACTCAATCAATACTTTATTTAATTTTTCTGATTTTGTGTTCAAGGATAAAGTTTGGTAAGACAGCGAGGGATAGCAAAGGGAAGATACGAGTCAGAATGGCGTCAGACAAATGCTTAAGGTTTGGTGTCTCTTACAATGGTGGCAGGATCTAAGTCTGTAACCCACATTGCTTAAATAGCAGTCGCCAGTTTCTACAAGAGTCCTCTTCCCCCATCAGGAAGATGATGTATCTGAGAGATCTATAGAAGGGGTGATTGGACAGAAGTAGCTTTTAATCTGCAGTTTTTGTAGAACCTGATTTTAGGTAAAGTTAACCAAACTAAAAACGATGTATGTTACGGCAAATTAAGAGATGTAAATTAAGATATCTCCTCTAGTTCTAAAGTCACAATAATTTCAAAAGCTTCAACTTGCATCCAGATCAAGATTGGGTAAACACACATAAAGTCTCTGAATGGGTATAAACACACATAAAGTCTCTGAATGATCTAAGAAAATCTCAACTCGCTCGCTCTTTCGGCAGGTGAAATCCACCGTCTAACATTGCTGGTGAGTTACCTTCACGTCACTATTCACGGAAGCTCCCGATTGCTTGAAATGGGTGCATATATGAAACAAGGTTAAACTATTAGAACTTTCGCTGCATCAACCACAAATTCTGCATATTCTTCAACTCTACAGCTCATTATTCACACTGCAAAACCCGCTCGGCTTTCTCCACATAGATTTAAGGTCCTGTCTTGTCATTGACATGTACATCACACGCAAACCACACAACGTCCAGTGTACAGTCAGATTGCGAAAACTACAACAATTGAATCGATTAGTTTAATTCTTGTGTCTATTCAAAGCATGAAGAAATACTTCCAATTCATCCTTCAGTTCAGTCATTTGAGCTAATTTACAGTTCTGTCTTGGAATTGAGAGGTTTTCCAAAACAATAATGTTGAAGAACGATAACAACATGATTATTCTTCCACTTCTTTTCTAGACCTTTGAAGACAAAGTCCTTCCGTGCACTTAACACAGTTTGAGAATATCAAACTATTTAATTCTATTTTATTAGTAAAAAGTAAGGTGAGAGGTGAAAATCTATTGAAAACGGAGGATACATGAAAAAGTATGTTTGTGAATCCTGTACGTCTGCTGCTGGTTTCTGCTTAAGCATGTGTTAAATTATTCACACCCACAATCGTGATTCACCTATCCTTTGACCAAACGGAAGCCTGTTTGTAGACAGATTCGCATGTAAGTGACTGAACTGTGGTTCATCTACCATCCATTTCATGCTGGTGCAAGAAGTGAGCAGATTCCCATTGGCATCCATGTTAAAACATTTTTTACTCTACCTTATATATTGTAACCTTCCAAGGTATTTTGATGCCTCTAACAAAAACAATGCATGCATGTACATTTATTATGTGCTGAGTAAATACATAGTATTGCGAAACATGAAAAAAGGATTAGCTAAAAACAAAAAGTCCTCCTGAGTGGTAATGCTCTCTGGAAGTCTTTTGTAAGAGATGAAAGATTGTTTTTCCTGAAATATTCATCAAATGTCTGCCTGTGTCTAGACTGCCACTGAGGCATAAAGAGAATTATGAAGAGTGTTTCTTTATTCGGATGCAGATTGTCAGGGAGCAGATGGTTGATCCTGAACGTTTCAATGAGGAGCTGGTCAAAGTCAAAGTAGAACAGCAGCTTCCAGCCCTCCTGCTAATTCAGTCTTGTCAGGCACAAGGTGTAATACACGCTTGCTTTTTAGAAACTGATGTTTGATTCCCAAAACTGTAGCTCTCCCTAGGTTTTATGGTTGTTGATGAATTTTGTCATGTTACTTGTCTGATTAAATGTGCCAATTCACGTAAACCAGATTTTTCAGACATTTCTAGCATTTTTAATATTGTTCCCTCACCAAAAACATGTTTTATTCAGACTGGTTCATGCATGTTTGTGTAATCCTATTTTCATTTTCTGGGAGCTCAACGAAGCACATTGGCCATAGCACCGCCCACTAACCAATCAGATGAACTGCTAATGCAGCTCTTCTCAATGAAGAACATACACTCTAACTGACCTGTAAGTGTGAGAGTAGTAGAACTGAGTCGAAAAACAATGAAAAGAAACTGTGTTTTTTGAATGTGCCAGGCCAACAGGGTTTGTAGGTTTACCAAAAATGTACGTATTAATTGGAAAATAGGTTTATTTTTTGTAAGCCAGTAAGTTAAACCCAGCAGGGGGCGTGGTGGAACCATGGCAGTGGTAAAACAAAAGAAAAGAGAACGATTTCTTCATTGACGATTGGTTACTGATTATATTCCAAATCTCCCAAATAACCAGCTTATACTGAAGTAATATAAATAAAACCAAGAGAAATCATGAAAGGCCTTGGGCAGGATTTAACAGTTAAATTGTAAGAATTTATATCTTATGTAAGCATTAGGATATTAGCTATAAATGCTACGTTGACTTGGTCCTTATCATTTAAACAGTCAACTGAAAAACGAGGCTAAAGATTTAAAACTTATCCTAAAAGGAGTAAATGTTGTTTTGGGATGGACTGTTCCTAGAACTGATTTCTGATTGCAGAGGCCCTTCGGCGTCCTGTGGAAAGCCTGGAAATGATGCAGCACCTTCACATACGTGATTGCTTTGGGAATGAGGCGGTGTGCGCGGTTTCCATCGTCATTAACTGTGTGGGATTTTAGATGGAGCGGCCAGGTGGCCAGAATATAAACTAATGCCTCATGAATAATAAACTCTCGTTCACAACTGCTTTGATGCAAAGTTCCAGCCTATACTGTAGATCTGAGTGCTAAGCACAGTTTTCAAGGGCAGAGTTTTTAGCATTGAGTTTTTTAACGTCTGCGCTTTGGACCTGAGCTGAGTGTAAGATGTGCTTTAATGTGTGGAAGCCTGTTACTTGGTTGCTGAATGTTTAATAAGAGGTTTTATTCTGAAATAAATCACATTTTGGGTTGAGACGTGTCTGACTTGAATGCCTGACAATGGAGAAATATTAGTTAAATTAAATTCTGTAAGAGATTGGGATTTTGAGTTTGCCAAAGTTATTGTTCTATTCATTTAAGATGCTTCCTTTTCTAATTTTGAATGTGATGAAATGTGCCAATTTCAACAAAGAAATTCCATGCCTGAATGTTACACTTGAAGAAGGTATGTAGTTTTTAAAAATTGGATTCCTATACATATGTGTCCGGATTTTTATTAAACATAAAAAGGTACGTTTGGATTTTTAACATTTTCTCAAAGATAAATTCCTTTTAAGAAGTAAAACCAATCAATCTGAGGGCTGGTTGTTTTTTTTTTTTTTTTAGATCTGATAGAATGAAAAGGAGGGACTTTTAATTTGTTGTGTTTTGTCATTTAGAGAAATTGTGAGATTCAACCAGTTGCTTACTCCTTGAAATCAGCTGTGTGGTCTCGTTTTTTCTTCATCAAGTTGTAAAGACCAATTATTTAGTTGTTGCTTTGTTCCAATTTAATTATGTTCATAAAACAAGGTTACAATACATCATTTCAACCTGGTTAGACTTTATTTTGTTGGAATCTCTCGATTATAACATATCTTAGACCACTACTCCCCACACTCGACCGAATAATTCATTTTCTGGTTAAGGGAACAGTTTTATTTAACATCTTATGTCCATGTGTATTATACTATTTTTTATACAATTATGAACTGATTTGCGCATATGAGCTGCCAGGAATGGAGTAGGAAAAAGAGTTTATTTGAAACCAACTGATGTGTTGGGTCACATCACGCTCTCTATGTCAATGTTATATACTGTACTGATAGTATTTTTTAATATCTATCAAAAAAGTAACCTGTCGCACTGTTTCACATACGTATTCATCTTGATTGTTGTTAGGAATCCCAGTTTTCTGTCTCTGCATTCCTCATCATGTTTACGAATTCAGGACAGTGAGTCTCTTGTCAACATAGCTAATTTATTCTGTGTGTAATGATCTGGTCTAGCTCATAGTCGAGCTGCGAGACGGAGAACTCAATCAAAACTTGGTCTCTGTCTTAAATCGTTAAACTGCCTGTCCTCTTTCTGTCATTTAGATCCTTTTCTCCAGGAGACTTTTAATTATATAGTTTACTTTATTTTGGTTCCTGTTTTCTGTTGAGGGTTACTTTAATGTCCTCTTTGTACTGTTATATAAAGTGTTGGTAAATCCGGTGTGAGCGGTTTTGAGAGACTTTCCTCACAATATCAGAAGTACGCAGGGATGCAACGGTACACAAAGCTCATGGTTCAGTACGTACATTTTTTAAAGCTTTTTTGGAATTTAATAAACCTGACTCGCGTCAGCTTGGGGAACCAAACTGAGACCTGTTTGTTGGTTCAAAGAACATGTACAGCTGATCAACTTTTTGAACTATGTTTCATGCCTTATCATATTCTATTTCCTCATGATTTGATTTCCTTCTTGTTTTAAATTTTTTTAATGATCACTGTTTAAAAAAAAGCTTAAAAAATACTTGACTGCTTCAGTCTGTTCCCATTATGTAAGTAATAGACTATAGAAGTTGAATGACTATTTTAAGAGAAAGTGTCAGCTGTTTGTTTAAAATTTGGTGTAAAAGTAGCCCAAAAGTTTTCAACTCTTTAGTTTTGTCTATTAACAGAGCAGTGTCTGGGTGTACTGTTAACACCCAGTCTATAATTGTGCAGTTGGCTAATTTAGCAAGCTTTATTTTCATTGTTGATTTGGTTTTGTTTTCTGATGGACGCCGGAGGCTCTCGCTGGTGTGTTCATTAATGAGGGCTAAACACAGACTCACCCAGCAGTCATAACCAGGCTGCTTTTGGCAATGAGATGTCAGAGTGGGATAATGTGAAGGATGAAGCTTTAATCAAGCTTTGCTTCATACCCGAACTCTCTGGAACGACCTCTGCGTCTCTCGCCCTCGGTGATTTCGACAGAAAAGCTAGAAACACTTGATGAGCCTTAACAAATCTGAGTCAGTGTGACATTTCATCAGTTTGCTGTTCAAGCTGTGAGTTTCACTAATGTGTTCATCTCTGTTGCAAATCTTAGTTTTGTAAGATCCTGTTACTATGGATTTGTAGATCAAGAAGCTGTTGATGTCGTGAAAGAAGTGAATTAGAGCAATTTAGCTGCTTTGAGAGTAGGAAGCAAAGTGCTAAGTAAAGATGGCTCTGGGGACATTGATGATTTTGATGCAGAACTATTAAGCATGCTGCGAAATAGATGCATTTGTTTTTCATTGCAGGCTTTGATGGATAACAATAAATTACCAAAAATGTAGAATGATTAATATGCTTGGAGCTATGATATTAATCAATCAATCAAGTTTTTATATAGAACTTCTTTAGCAGTTGCTTTCAAAGCAGCTTCACAAAGTCCTCATGAGGATCAGGTAGAGTAAATAGGAGTTCCCTCTGTGAGGCCCCTGGGAGCCTCGCTGACTGAGGCAGGTGCTAGTCACCTCCCCAGCATAAAGAATATAAAAACTTAATATCAATCGACAAACAGTTCACCTGACAGCACCTGAAAAAAACTAAACAAACAAAGACAAAACAGAAGCTAACAAACGAAAAAACAACGGTTAGAAAAGTGTAACACAGACAACAAACAGGTGATCAGCATCAGCTGCAGGATGAGAGATAAATGATGAGGATAGGTTAGAGAGGAACATTGAACCCCATAGTTTTTTTCCACAGTTTGTCTTTAATTTAGTTTTGAACTCTGTGAGCATGGATATGGAGTTAGTTTGTTGTGTGTACATTGTTTCAAAATGTTTATATCAGAAACTAAATCCTTACATCACAAATGGATCGTTCTTTTTCCTATTTTCATTCCTTTGATGACCCCTCTGTTAATTTGGAGACAGAATCAATGCTTTTCTGCCAAAGCTTACAGTAAGCTTTAGCTTTACAGTGAGCTTAGAATTTTGCATTGATTTGTCTGCATGGTTAATCAATTTGATAATGTCTAGCAGTATAACGTCCTCAATATAAGCTTATTTTATGCATAATGGTGAAAATCATGGTTGTTATTTGAACAAGAGCTATGCTTACAAATCCGTTAGCAGCGTGACCCAGGCGTGCGGACTGTTTGCTTTTGGAAAAGCCTGCAGCCCTGCTCTGCGAGAGGCTCTGTTCTCTCCGCAGGCCTTGGCTGTGAAACGCACCGATTAAATGTGCTTTGACTAAGACCACATGGGAGTGTGTTCACTCACCTGCATGAGAGAAACATCAGCCTTGGTGGAGCGTCAGCCGTGAAGCCAAGCATATAAGGTCTGTGAACAAGTTTTGTCCATGCAAAGAGTGAATTAATTTGGAATTTTAGTTGCAGACATAGTAGCGTCACGGTGGCGCAGTGGGTAGCACGGTCGTCTCACAGCAAGAAGGTCGCTGGTTCTAGGCTCGGCTGGGGCAGGTGGCATTTCTGTGTGGAGTTTGCATGTTCTCCCCGTGATCGCGTGGGTTTTCTCCGGGTGCTCCGGTTTCCCCACAAGTCCATGCGGTATAAGTGAATTGAGTAAGAACGATTGTCCATAGTGTTAAAGTGTGAATGTGTATGTGAATGTTTCCCAGCGATGGGTTGCGGCTGGAAGGGCATCCGCTGCGTAAAACATAAGCCAGATTGTTCTGCTGTGGCGACCCCGAAAGGGAAGAAAGCCAACATGAAGATGAATGAATGAATGAGTTGCAGAATGAATGAGAACACACTGTGGCATTGTTGAAAGTCTTTTTTTTTCATTAAAAGTAAATTGTCATCAACAGTCTGTTTTCAGGTGTATTAGTGTGCGTGAATTCCCTCCCACTGGATGTATGTGCTACACCAGTCCTGTTAGACAATTTCCTTATCTTCCAACATTCCTACATTAAGTAAAAGTGATATTCGTGATAAAGGATCACTACTGCTTTATGTCATGATGTATTCCCCAAAACTGGACCCTTAATCGTGACCATCTTGAAAATGTTACTGGGAGTGTGGCAAGCCAATATTACTATTTTTGTTAATATATGAATTACTTCAATTTTTTACTTGAGAAATGGGAACTGTAGATATCTCTACATCTCCGTATCAATTACCAAAACAACATAATTTCTATATTTTTAAAGTTAATCAAGTCTGGTGTTTAAATGTAAAACTGATTTGCCACATTGTTCACCCAACTGGATGAGGACTTTATTCATGCTCTAGAAAGAATGTTTTAGGCAAGTTTTATAAAAGATCTGAAATGCTTTTTGAACTGAAACTTCACTTAATACATTCAGCAAAGCCATAAGTTTAAACCACATAACGTAAAAAGACATAATAGGTGTCCTTTAAGGTCTATAACACCTGTCAATCTCACGGCTTTAAAACAAAACACACAGCACAATTGTCTTAATCAGATCTGAAAAGCATTTTAAATAGTACGCAGTTGAAAAACGATAAACTCTGTTGTATTGAGTTTTACAGGTTTAACCGAATGTTGTTTAATGACTGATTTCATGATGGAAACATCATCAGCTCTGTTATTCATTTTTCTACCATTAGGCATAGCATCATAAATAAGTGTAAATTCCAAGAGACTCCCTTTTTCGTAATGTCCGTTCCAAGATTCCAATTCCTTTATAGCACCTTGTGTATTTCTGCTAAAAGGCTTCTTGCATTGCTGCGACTGCAAAAATCTCTCAAATCCTCAAATTGTATAAACTGTGAGGCATTGACGACCCTCTGAAAGTTCATGGTGGGCTCCCTGGGTTGCCAAAAGCATGTTAGAGCCAAACAATCACAAAAAATTATATGGTAAACTAATTGATACCTCATATATTAAATGTAAGCTGCTTTTTTTGCAAGACGAAAATTATAATATGGGTACTACAACTGTAGTGTTTTCATGTGCTTCCTTGGAGAAATCAATTTCCGACAGCAGAGTAACAGAGGAGAAAGTGTGAATAAACATCAGAAGAGACAATCATATGGTTTCTCAGCTTTGCAGGTGTTCTGTTGGTAACCTGAGAACCGTAATATCACCAGAACGGCGAACTGAATTTTTTATTATTTAGATGTAACTACATACTATTAATACTTTATGGGAGATGCTTATAGCTTTATTTAAAACATTTCCTAATGAATTGAACACATTATGGTGTGATTTCATCTGTTTGGTAGAAAATGTGGTACAAAAAAGTGAGTTTTTCTGTGTACACACAAGTACCAAACACATCAGTAATTAAAACCACAAACTCTTCTTCACTGATGTTGACTTATTAACGAGGGGGATTTATTATATAAGGAAGCATAGGAAGTAGTGCTGGAGGTCAATTAAGAATTCCCGCTCTTGTCTGTGAAAAGGTGCAAAACCATATTGTCTAACGAGTCTTTGATTCAGGATTTCATCCTCAGATATCTTGTTTTGGACCCAAAGGGGCATGTTGATGCCTGGAAATGCATGCAGCATAGCAGAACCATATGCTTGTTGTTTTCTAATTAGCAGCTGTAAAATTAACACATTAATTAGTATGTTGTCTTGTCTTTTTTGTGCTTTTTACGTTTATGACAGACTAGATCCAGAAAGACTTTAACAAGAGTACGACTCTGAACTATTTACATTTTGATAATATTCACTGCAATTTAGCATCTTATAATGCAAATCTTAGTATCAGTGTCCAAATCAGCCTTTAGTGTGACAGTCAGCAGTCAAACACATAATCTGTCTAGATGAGTGATCCTCAAACCATTCGTACGAGTTTTGTTATCCACGAGGTGTGGCAAATACCACGAAGACAATAAAATGTTAGAATTGAAATTCACGAGCTCAATTGTCAAAAGGAACTTCATGAAAAACACAGCAACAACATAAAATTGGCAAAATGGCCCCAACACTCACTGGTATAGTGCTGCTACATATGATTTAAAAAGAAAATGTATTACAATTTTTTTTTAAATAATAATAATAACAATAACTCTCAGTGAGGCCAGAGTTTCTTTTTAAGAAGACGATCCTGTCTAGGGCTAATAAGCAGTGTCACTTGAAGTGTGTTGTTAATGCCCCGTCTAATGCATGACTGGGATAATTATATATTTCAAGAAGGACATGTTGTCTGTTAGATTTTCTTTTGTGTGCTCTTATTCCATCAACTCTTTTGACCTCTATACTCATTTTGCATACTAGTGAGTTTAAGTGGTGATTTTATCATACTTGCCCAAAACAAGCGTCTTGACACGAGTCTGGAATGAGATGGAAGTAACAAAAAATCTGTTTGTTTTTTACATTTTGTTACAACATTTTCAGGCGTAAAAACGATGTTTCTAGGAGTGGCCTGGTACATTTTTAAACCCTTTGCTGGTCTCACCACTTTCCCGATCTTCTAATCAACCCCAACAAACTATTTAAACCTGTTTTCACTTGCATTTCTCAATTTTTCTTGGTCTTAATGTAAAAAAAAAATCCAGATTTTTAAATTTGAAGCTAAGATAATGATCATTTATGCTTTCCACTTGCTCCTGACATTGCTTGGAATATTCTTCTTGGACTTGTCTGTTGATTATAATAATAGCTGCACATGCATTTCCAAGCCTTGTGACTCCCATGGGAAAACATCTATTTTCTTGAAAATAATGCAAAATTGCACAGTAGGAAACGTTTGATTTTGCTCTCGACCTTGAAGACCGAACTGAAAATTGAAGCTTCACATAGTAGCTATAAGAATGGATGTCAAATGCAGAAGCTAAGGTTGAAAATGAATTACTTCAATGATAAGCTAAGGGAGAATTAGAAACACATCAATGTTTGGAAGAAATGATGCCACATGACTGAAAATAAACACAACATCAAACAAAATGCATGCGTGTCACATTGGAGCTGCATTTCATTCACAAAGAAGACTTATAGTAGGCGCGTGTGACTAAAGGAAATATGACTGAATTCACCAAAAAAATCACTAAATCACTCACCTGGCATTAATTGAATTAATTGTCCTTACATAGCCATGCCCAACATAGCCAAGGAGACAGCGCTAGACAGAGGGGAAACGAGAACTATCAAAGGGGGATGATTAACGAATTGTTAGCATCAGCATGGTCTATGACAGGGACACCAGCTCCGGTTCGGGGGGCTACTGGCCTTAAAATGTTAGTTCAACCATCATAAAACACCACTTTCACTAATTAAGATATTCTTATCTTGTCTGAATCTTGTATGCATACTAGAATAGGGATGCAGTTAAAATGTGAAAAGCAGTAGCACTCCTGTACCGGAGTTTGGTGACCCCTGCTCTATGGTTTGTTTGTTTGTTTGGTTGTTTTTTTGAAGGATGTCTAATATATTTACTTAATGATGTTCCTTGGATAAAGTGACACATTTAAGTAGAAATACCCAGTGCTTTAGTTTGCTTCAAAACCTCAAATTGCTTTAATGCCTTTTATTAAGTTTGGAGGTTTTGCCTTTCAATCTGAGAAGCAAGAACGCTACTGTTCATGTGGCCTGACTTTATCACATGACTGGTTCAAAGAAAACAAAACCCAGTAGGAAACGTCTGACCAAGACATTGAAAACATCGCAGTGGGTAGTGGTTCAATCACTCCAGACATATTTAATATTGAAGCACTGGACTTCATTGGACACATACTAAGATGTTTTTCACAGTGGCAGCTTTAACACCAGGAAAGCATTTACATTTTATTTCAAATGTCATAATTTGTTGCAAGGAGCTAAATTCTAAGCACAGTGGATTAAGGGATCCCATTGATTTAGTCTGCAGCTTTGAGGCAATTTCAATGGATGTTGCACCAGCTACTCGTAGTGATGAAAAGTCTTTGTAGCATCCCATCACTCTGGCCATTTTGATGATAATAATTACACTAGTCTGGCTCCCTATTCAATGTGACCCATGTAATAGAAAATAAAGCGCTTGAAAGTAACATTCATGTTATCATTACAATTCTTACAAAAGAAAGGTTAAAGCTGTCAGATGAGAGAAGTGTTGAAAGCTGAATAGGCGCACTTCAGTTCACTAAGAGACATTTCTGTTTCCTGCATTTATTGTTAATAGACATATCTAAGCTCTTGTAATGGCACACTCAAACTTGAGGCAAAATCAGATGAGTCAGCTTGTCATAAGGCAATATTAGAGAAGACAAATAATGGTTTCATTTCAGCTCATGGGAGGAGAGTGGTGAACAGTAGATGGTTGAGCTTGATTTGGGAGGACTGGAGTTCAGATTGAATAATATTCTAATGTAATAAACGTAGCTTTTCTCACGCTAGGCTGTGTGCGATTTACAAAACATATGTTTGGTAGCATAATCACTGCTTATTGGGTCTAGATGCAGTCAAGTGCATAAGTTGTTTTGTTTCATGGTGCCCTCAAACTAGCAAACGCTCCAAAGACATAGGACATAATAGTCTTTCATTATGAATTGCTGTTGCCTTAGTTTGACGTTATTATTGATGTACTTTGTGTCTTTAAATTTCTCATGGGAAATGGGGAAGAAAAATAACAGTCACAGTAGAGGAAATGTACATTGTTCCAGATTTGTTTGGCCCTGACTAAATGCAATTACTACAATTCAATATTTTTCAAAAGGCTGAAAAAGAAAAATAATTACTCTTGGAGATGAGATTGATTTATTGGCATAAGTAGTAATTTTAGATATTTATATGCCTACAGTCTATTTGACATCTTTGAGATTCAGTCTTGCTCATAATTCTAAAATTAGTTGATGGGGCTGAGAACTGGCAAATTAAAACTTGTAAAAGGCACTCTAGGAATTTGTTTTGGGTATCAACTCAAATCAGAAAAGTGCTGAACAATAAAAATGACACTCATATACCACCTTTCAACCAAGCTGCTTTGTAATGGTACGACTCGACTCGGCATGCATTCTGGGGTTTTCACTGTGTTCTGTAACTGGTACAGGTTTTTGTTTTTACCATTTTGTTTCCTTTAAGCAGTTGAGTAATTGAATGATCTCCAGCCCTTATTTGCTGGTCTTCATCTTACTGCCATCAATCAAAATATAAAATTTGAGCAGTTCATGTTATCACATACACAGCAAAAAAATCACATTGAGCGGCGTGTCTTGAGCGCAGAATTTTGAGGGCATTGTCTTGAGTGCAGTCTTGAGCACCGACTCTTAAACAGGGTCTTGAGCGCAGAGTTTTGAGTGCCAACTCTTGAGCACAACGTCTAGAATGTAGAGTTTTGAGTGCTGACTCTTGCACAGAGTCTTGAGCGCAAAATGTTGAGTGGCATGTCTAGAGTGCGATTCTTAGGGACAAAGACTAGAGCGCATAGAGCCCCGACTCTTGAGCACAGAGATTTGAGAGCCGACTCTTGAGCAGAGTCTTGAGGGCAGAGTTCTGAATGCCAACTCTTGAGCCCAAAGTGTTGAGCGCAGGGTCTTGATCACAGAGTCTAGAGCGCTCCTGTTGTTTCCAGCTATAAGCTTTCCATATCTATGTGTAAATCATGAAAGAGAATTTGTTTGAGGGAAAGGTGAGAGGTTGCGCATCAGACCGAAATACAAATGTTAACAAAAATATTCTGTTGTACACAAAATTGTAATAATTGTGTACAACATCAATAGACAATCAGCTGTGAATCATGCAACAACATCCACAAAAAACTGCAAGGTTCTCTTAAATGAGGACTTCTTTTATGTAGTTTACCACATTGGAGGGACAGAGTATGTTGGCCGTTTTGATTGTTTTTGAAAAACTCAATTAATCTTTGCATTAGTTAGTGTGGTTTGTCATTAAAAATGTATTAATTAATTCAGTAAAAGTGCCTCATTCTGTGCATGTTTCCTATACTTCATTGCAATTCAGAATGTTCCATCATTTCTATTCTATAGTGTAATCATCACATGTAGCTGGATGTTGTAGATCTGTGGTTTAGCTGGTAACGCTGTAAAATAAATTGTAGTAAAATGAGTGAGGCAGCCTCACTAATCGACTCGCTGCACTTCACTAATTCCGTGTTCTTCTCAACAGCTGTCAGACTCAAGGGGCCAAACCCCACTCTGGAATAAATCAAGGAGGAAGAGGAAAACCGCAGGCCAACGGGGCTCTCCCTGGCCTCCTTCCTCATGGCTTGACTCGTGTGTGCCTGCTGTGCTGAAGATCTTTCCCTGCAGGTACATAAACTCAAATTACATCTATTATTACCGCACTGCTCCTCACATACACTCATTTGCTGACAATAGAGGCGTTTCAAGGCATTCTGGGTTGAAAGTGAATGATTTGTCATCATTTCCTCATCTGTCTTTTGTTTGAAAACCATTTGAGTTCTGCTTTCTGCTATAAAGTGTGGTGCTTGGTGCTTTGCAGCAGCTTTATTGGGTTGTTCTGTCTTTATTGATTTTTGATGGGCTCTAAAAGCATTGCAGGATGTATGGTTGTGCCTTTCATCCAAGCTAATTGGGAAAAGACTTCAGCAGACCACTGTGACCCAAATTGATTGATATGCCCTTTATTTGTTATATATACTATTGTACAGTGAAATTTAGGGATGCAATGATTAACTGCGTTTATTATTAGCCGCGGTTTACTTTGTCAGGGTTACTGTGTTTCTGTAGCACACAAATTTTGTTAACTGCCCTAGATTATAAATGTTAAACACAGGGAATGAACAGAGCGTCGTAGAAGACAATGTACCTGCAACGAATAAGCCCTCGGAAAGACGCTAGTGGCCGCATCCTGGCTCCTCATCGATGTAGACGTGAAGATGCTTACATTTCTAAACTGATTGGACAAGAAATAAGTGTGAAATTTAACGGCTTCGTTGTATGTGGGTCCTTCATTTTTTTAAAGTTTTGACTCCTTGTTGTGTTCCAGTGTATCTTGCTAATATTAAATTCCAGAGATGTGCTTTCTTTTTATCTTCAGTATACTGTATTATTATTATTTTTTTAAAGAAAGCACAACCCAATTTGTTTTGCTTTTCTACTCTGGTCTGGTTTTTTTATTGTATTTTTTTTCTGCATTATTTGTTTACTGACCAGCAATAAATACAACTTAAAAAATATGTTTTCATTTGATATTCTTAACAGTGAAATTAAGAGGGGAAAACAATGATGGGCAGAGGTGCATTTATTTTCTAGTAATGAAATTAAAGCTAATGCTTATCCTAATAAACATGTTATGGCGTGTTTTAAAAAGCATTATCGATGATCTGCTACCCATTTTTTTTTTTTTGCAAGGTTCTTTGATATTCAGTTGTATTTCTGATGTAATTAACATTCAGTATTAAATACTCTTGCTGCTATCGCCATCCAGGTGCAGTCGTCCTGCAGCACAAGGGCTGATGAATGAATGAACTCATAATTTGCTGCTTCGTTGCAGGTATTAAAATAACATTGCAGATGTAAAAAAAAAAAAAGCTTCATACTGCACAAACCTGTTAACATGCAAATCACATCTCATGTTCACAGAACGGCCGAGCGAGCGAGCGAGTGAGTGAGTGAGTCAGTGTGAAGCTGTGTTCAGCCCTAGAGTCAGCCGTGATGCTGAGCGAAAGTCAGCATAGAAACAACAGATAGTAAATTATGTTGTCACGGTGAAGTTCTTTTCTATTTTTGCTCGTAAGCCCCTGGAAATGTGAACTAATGATCCCTGCGTCCACAGGATTGATCAGAGTATTGATTTTTATCAGTGCAGAGCATGATGCTGTTTTAAATAAGCTAATGCTTAACCAGTAATCCATGATCTTATTCTTAAAGAAGAACCACTATTATGGATTTTTAGAAATGTTCTTACATCCTGTAATATGGCATCATTAACATTATCATGCTAAGCATTTGAGAATTATCCAGTTTGAGTACCGGTATATGTGAGTGTGTTTTCTGAATCTAGTTATTGTTTTTAAAAAGAGTGAGTTTACCCTTGAAACTGTTTTTTTTTTACTTGGTTTCTTATGTATATATTTCCCTTCTCACCACTTGATGCACACGCCTGAAAAACCTAACCTCTTGTAGATTTCAGGGCATCATGCTACAAAGATGACTCCTCTCAGATTCATAAACTCAAAAAAACAATGAGTTTATTTAGGAAACCAATGATCCATTGAGCATAGCACTTGGTCACCTCCACTATTTTTTTTTTTTACTAGCTTAAAGTTAAAGTTAGCTTCCACGTTTTCCTGCTAATCTGTTGTACAAATGGGAGACTTGATCTTGGACCTGCATTATTGTGATGAGCAGCTTTGAGCCCTGATTGGATGAGAGTTTAGTGATGTCGTTACCTGTTCAGGCCTATTCAGAAAAGGTGCTGTAAAATGTGTTTAAACTATTATTTTGTTGAATTGTGACACTGTGTTCAAGTGTTCTTTGCTGTGAGGTGATTCTAGGGGATGGAGAGTTGTTTGGTGCAGTTTTATACTTTGTTTGTTTAAAAGATGTTCATAGCAAATAAAGCGAATGAGTCTGATCAATCACACACAAAAAAAATCCTGCTTATATGTTCCTGCTTAGTTATTTGTTCTGTCTACTTAAACTTACGGGGAGGCGTTATATAATTGTGTTATAAAATATACTTATTTAAATTTTGACTATTGAGGTCCTTGTATTGGGTTCCTCTTGTATACATTTAAATGTGCTTCTCTCTTCACTGATGCACAATACAACAACTAAAATGTAAATACCATTTATTAAATAAATCAATACATAAATTAAACACACAAATTGCTAAAATACATTTTCATTTCCCAGCTGTGTGGGAATCTGAAATAAACAACCAGTTTCTCTATCTAGATATGTATCTACTTGTCCCTGGTCTGGTGTAATAGTGTGTTTTATCATTGTGTGGGACATTTTATGTATGTTAAGTTTTTTATAGCTAAACAAAGCCATTATGACTGGCCTTAGGCTCCATATAACTATAATCAATATTCAATGCATTCATTAAAATATAATTGCATACTTATTTTAGATTGTCTGCCTTACAAAAGTTTTCTATGATGACCACATGTTCCTGTCTTAAAGTCTCAACTTCACTTTTCTTTTACATCATTGCATTTTTTGCTAAATTAATTTAATTTCATTATTGTAACTTGAGATTTTGCTACAGACTCCTCTGAGGTTTAACTTAAAATATATTCAATTAAGTCTTAATTTAAAATGGATTATTGACATTTTTGCTGCAGTGCTATTTAAAAGTTTCTTGCTTTGCCAAAAAAGCTATTTTCCACATCTTGCCTTCCATCGTTATTTGTTTAGTGGTTTATTAGACACTGTCCTCATTGACTGCCTAAGGGCACTATGAAGGTATCAGATCAATATAACCACTATAGCATATTTTAATAAGTTCTGCATACTAATAACTTTCAAGCCTCTACATCTTTGACAGCTGACAATAAGAGTGGTTTCATCATCCACATTAAACTTGTAGATTTGTTTGTGCTCGTGTGAAGAATGTTGTGGATGGCAGGTCAGTGGAGAGACCTTTTGGAGCTTATAGAGATGTTTATTAGGGAACGCTTGTTCTTTCCACGCACATGAATCATTCATGAAGCCTCCGTCTAAAGGCCTTGTGTGCTCTGCCAGGACGTTCATAGTTGGAATCGATCTGTGGTGGAAAATCCGAGCGAACCTACAGCTCAGAGCTTTTAAAGGGGACACGTCTTCAAAATCAGACTTTTCTATTTACAAATGGGTTTTACAAGATTAGTCACATTCATTTTGGAATTTCCTCAAATATATGGTATTCCAACCTATGGGAGACAATGATTTAAATATATTATTTGACAAATCTAATTTAAATCACATTTATGATCATTGTCTGTACGCCGGTTATGTAAAAGTACTAATTTGTCTTAATATTTTTGATTCTTTAAGCCTCTTCAAATAGACTGAGATTGATTATATAATTTAGTGTATATACAACACATATGCCTCATTTATTTAATGAGAAATTGTTTACTCAATTTTAAGGTAAAACATTGACTACATTAGTAATGATTTTGCTTTTTGTTTTTTATTCTCACACTTAAAAATTCAACTTTTTTTTTATATGTCAAACTGAAATGATTTTCATGACTTAAAGACCGCTCTCACTAAGTCTTGTTATAGATTTCTGGCACAAGGCTCTTAAGAGAGACTCTTTGCATTCAACTGTCTTTTTGATCTAGAAAAAGAGCTTGATTGTATTTGCATATGGAATGAAATGAACTCTAGTGGAGGAGCCTGTAATCCGTGCATATTTGCCTGCGTCTGTGCTTTTTAGACGGTGTGAATGAAATGATTGTTCTGATTAAATGCGCTTGGCTGCTTTTGATTTTAATTTGAGCTTCTCTGGGAGATGGAACAGCAGAAATGATTCCTCAGGATGCTTTTAATCCCTGTTCTTGTGTGCAAGCATCATTTTAATCCAAAATGACAATAGCGCTGTGGTCAGCTCCTCCTGTGTGATTTTCTTTAAGCTATGAATTATTAAGACGCTTGTAAAATCACATTGGAATAACATAGCAAGAAGTGCCTCGGGTGATTTGTTCTTCCCGCTAAAAAAAACAAACAAACACTGTCATTGTGCAAAAAAAAAATGCTGCATTGGCGAATCTAAAGTGTCACATTTTGA
This sequence comes from Danionella dracula, assembly GCA_900490495.1. NCBI lineage: Eukaryota > Metazoa > Chordata > Actinopteri > Cypriniformes > Danionidae > Danionella > Danionella dracula. The sequence continues at coordinate 9,275,840 of UELW01000889.1, forward strand.
GCAAATTGTTTTTGTTGTTTTTGGTTGCTGATTTTGTATCTATGTCTGACAAACTAAAAGAGTTTTATAAGGGGTTTTTCCTTTCTTGAAAGGGTATGTAGTGTTAAACTGAAGGTAATAAAGCAGTAAAAATTACATTATCCATGATGCTGTCAAATTTTTGTACTCAGACTATAAAGCTGCTCCATTTTATTGCATACATAATTTTTCCTTAGTATGCAATTTCTGGGAGCTAGTGTTGACATAAATACTACCTCCTGTAAGACCAATACTACTTGCTGATTAGCTGCAAGTTTGTTTTGATAAACAAACAAATCTACCTTTTAAGTGTTTCTTTTGAAGTAAGCACCGATCTTACAATTGTAGTTAATTTTTAGCACATTTTATTATAACTTGTTTTAATTTATTTTCATGGAACCCTAAATTTTAACACACTATTTCACACATTGACTGTATATATCACTTCTTTATACATCACTTCTAACCCCACCCCCCTTGCTTGAGGTACTACAGTTCAGTCACTTCTATTGTGCAGAAGCGGTTGCCCCTTGATTTCATAGTATGCTAATGTAGCATTCAGACCAATTCCGAACAACGTCTTACTTATATCCATATATCCTGTGCATAAACTCAATCCAGCTCGCTGTGAGACGCACATGTGCAGATAATAGCTTTAATCAAAATGAAAGTAAACATGGACAAGAAAATGATTCGAAGCATTTGTGTGGCTCAATTTTGATCAGAGCAGTTATATTTTTAACCAAATCATATCAACAAGAGGAAAACGAAGAAATATTTATTAATTATGTTACTTAATTCACTTAATTATGTTAGTCTTGATAACGGCTAGAAATGTGACGTCCGTCCCCATATAATGATGTAAAAGTCAGATAAATGTCATCTGGCTGCTCAGAGTGAGGTCACGTTGCAAAAAATTTGATGTGAATTAGATTCAGGAGTTCATATGGTCAGACTTCAGTTTTTCAGACCGAAAATATGAAAATATCTGATACAGATGACATATTTTAGGATTTTGGGCTGCAGTCTGAATGTAGAATTTTTTATCAGTACCGTGCCATACAAAGAAATAATAGCAAAAACTAATTTATTTCAACAGCAATTCAATTTAATTTGAACATCTTTTATTGAAATAATTATGATTATCACCAGGTTTTTCTTTGCTGAGATGCATTAGTCATTGTGGCTTTTTGCTTTTCATCAAATATATTCTAATCACTTGTTGGATTAATTACTTTAGCTGCAGCCCTCATCGTGGGGGTTTGTGAGATTGCATTATTCTCATTGCACAGTGAAGCGTTCGGCCAGGCTGCGTCGAGCAAACCAGACAGCGTGTTCTGTGTTCAGAGATGGACCCAAACAGGTTAATAATGCGCATTTTCGACATTAACTGTCCGAATTGTCTGTTAGGTCCCTGAGCATTTTTGAAATGTCACATTTGCATTTGTATTCAGGTGTAGTTATTGCTTTATGGTTGGTTAACCTCCAATGAAATTTACATGTTGATGAGGGTGCATGAAAATAGTTATGTTGTACATTCGTGAGTAAAAAAAAATGTAAAGAAGCGTCGTTGACAAAAAAAAACATTTTTTATTTTACTAGAACTCTCTGATGCCCTCTGTAATGGTAATAGTGGGGCTGTACATAAACTTTTTCCTTCTTTCTTGGTAAACTTCCCATGAATGGATATATCCAAAAAATCTAGATGGGAACAAATTTACGCTATAGATCATCTCGACAAGGACTGATGAGATGATAATTATAATGTAGGATTGGGCAGACCAGATTAATGCTTAATAGAGAAGACCACAATGCTCTCTATGCTGATGCAGACATTTTACAAATAATATTTTTATAATCTTTTTAAAGTAATCTGAAGACTTATTGCTCAATGAAGCACAAAACGTGCTAAAATCTTTCACAGTGACTCATTTAAAATATCTTTTGTAAAAATGGAAAAGTATGGGCTGATTTGCGTATGCAAACATAGAAACTGGTGTAGCTATGAAATGGCATTAGTGTTGAAATGGCTTTAAACAAAAAGTTATTTGCAGCAAACAAGGAAGCTGTTCATATGGTTGTACCATTGTATATTTGGAAATATTTTGATTGATGAGTGACTTTTTTTTTTAAGTTGTTTTTACTCTCTTTGAAAACTCTTCTTCTTTATGACCAAAAATATAAACGTATTAAGTAGAGATGTTGATTATTTGCTATTCTATTCAGATCACAATTCTGATGCAGTTCGCAGGTAAGCTAGTTTGGTAGCTTTGAGCTATTTTGTATTTTTCATGGTAAAATATGTACCCCTTGTTTTTCTTTTTTTCTTTTCTTTTTGCTATAGTTCTCTTCCACAATCCTTTCCACATAGATAAAGGAAAAACATAGTAGACAAACCTTGTCCCATTCAGTCCATTCAGCTACCTGGAGGCTGCAGGGTTGATGGGTAGTGTGCAGTTGGTGAGGGCTACAGTTTTTGGATTTTTTGTATAAACTGAAAAATGTTTAACATCCATCAACCAATTAAGTGGATTTGGTGGCAGAATAAATATTAGGTTTTACAGAAAGAACACTGAACACATGTATTTTCTAGTCAACTTGCCTTTTCAGGATCTTGAGCAACACTCAAGAGCAAGAAGCATTTGAGAGAAATGTCATAAATTAATAAAACACTTACTTCTTCATTTTTAAAAAGTGGCACATTTAAAAGGAACCCTAGATTCAGATCGTTTACTCTGCATTGGTGACAGGTCAGAAGTAGAGCTGAATGTTGTTGGTTTTTTGGTACAATTACTCAGTTGTATGATCCCATGCAGAGCCAAAAAAAATAGCGCTCTGCACGACATTTCTTGAGATAGAAATATTCTTGACAAATCAAGACATGCACAATGTCCCTTTTTTATGTTTGGTTAAAATATAACAATTTTATAAACTTTTTTGTTTATGAAAGGCAACAGTTATGCATTAGCAGCTGTTAGTCCGGTTTTTCAACAAACTACCACAGCGTTCAGCGCACTGCTCTGTGCCGCAAACCCCTCATTAACAGAGCCGCACGGCAGGCTGCGGAGTTCAGCACCTTTTATCGTGTTTTCCACATTGTCATAAAGGACAACATGATCAAAACATTTACGGATTCTTCATGTGTGGAGCATGTTCTCAGGCACATGCCTCGGCTGGTGCATCCTCAGTTTTCATTTCAGAAAACTTGTTGCTTGAATAAAGCCAAAGCAATTGTGTTCTAGTGCATTCATCTGTATTTGTTATTTATGATGTACCAATGTTATTAACATGGATCCCACTTTCAAGTCACTTTGTCTCTAAAGCTTAGGAAAACAAGACTTCTCAGTGTAACGTGATGTTGTTGTTTTTCTTTGCGCAGGAAGGGCTGCTTCTCAGACTTTAGCACATGGATTTCAAGACTTCAAATGAAGAGGTGAGTATCTAGAAACAATGCTCACATTACATGATAAGCGCAGCAGAGCACAACCTCATCCAACTGAAAGTTCAGAGTCAAGGGGGGAGGATGAAATGAGGTTAGATTACTTACTTTGACTGATTGCTTGAAGATTTTCAGGATTCAATTTTGTGGGGAAAATAAAAAGCTTTGTCATCATTTACTTCCTACAGAAAATATTGATTGTTTGCTTGACTTGTTGTGTTTCTCTCTCTAAGTTACAATGTAAGACATTCGCAGTGTCCTCTATTATACCGATGCGCTCTGGGGCGAATATGAATGAAGAGAAAACAAATTTAATAGCTTTTAGGTTGAGAAATGGGGACACAGACCAGCGCTTCTGAGAGGAAGATTAATGAGCAGGCAGAGGTAGATGAAGCATGTGTGCTACACTCTCCAAGTATTTCGGACTATTCTCAAACTCGGGGCTTGTGCAAGTCAAGTTTTGTTCTCCTTTTGATACAGTTCTACACCTCAGCTTTATTCGACTCCATAGATGATGCAATCTTACAATATCAGTCTGCATCTTCTCCCTTCTGTAGCTTCTTGTTTACATATTATTCTGATTATTTAAACTTTATGGCTTGAAAGTAAGTTATATCACATTCAGGACTGGAGATCTGAGAGATCTCTGGGATCATCGTCATTTTCTCAAGACTGCTGGATTTTGTTTCTTCTGTTAAACAGCAATAATGAAGTCCTGAAGAATTTTGTTACATGTTGATATCCTTAGGCGGAAAAATTAGCCAGAAAAATTTATCAATAAATTAGTTTTGTATTTAAAATGAAATGATGGCCAATTATTTGTTGCCCATACTAGGTATTTGTTCAGTGAACAAACCCGGGAGCAGTGGTCTGCCATCACCGTAGCACAGTGGGGAATTTAGATGTCTTGTTTGCCATGGGAACTGGGTCAGGCATGTGTCTAAGCAACTTAAGTTATGGATGGTGATTGTAGGAATATAGTATTTTAACTCTTCTGTCTTGTTTAACGTCTGATTGGAAGCGCATTGGATTAGTAATCAACCTTGTTGCCTCTCTTTATCCAAATTAAGGCTTCCCAGAGTGGATTTTGCATATATTGCCTGTACTCCCTGTTCTAGAGACATGGTTTCCGCCCACTTAATCGGCCGCGTAAGATCAGATGCAATTGAAATTTTTTCTTGTTAACTGTAAGAATTAATGTGCTGCTTCTGTGTTTAGAGACTGAACCTTTCTTTATCCAAAAACCTTATGCTTTGGCCTTCCTTTCATTATAAGTTTTGCTCGATTGCACAATTTTTACCTTTTTGTCTAAATGTCTAATGTTTATGTCTAAAACTGAATTTGAAGATTTTGCACACAAATAAACACAATCTGTAGAGTTTGTTTTATTTGGTGATGTCTGCAGAGAACATATGGATTTACAGTGGATATTTGATATTATGGAGAACAAAGCTGGAAACAATTCAATGTGTGATAATAGAACCAATAAAAGCTCATCACTGCTCCAATTCTTCTGATGTCAGTCCCTGAGCTACATTAACATCTTATATAATATAATCTGCAGGGTTCTCCTTGGAAATCTACAGCCGTAGATTCCATCTGGGCCAGCCAATAACATTCAATTGCTGCTATAATTAAATAGGCAAATACCAAAGATGAAACTTTAGTGTGAAAAACACTGGATTTAGCTGGTTTTCCCCACACAACATTGTTTCAAAGGTATTGAGGCCACTTGCCAAAAAACCTAAATTTAAGCATAAAATAGAACCTAAAAGATGAAAGATGAGCATTATAGAAAAATTGATCTGGTGAGTTTAGAGGGTTTAGCATATTATCTCTTCCCTGCTGTCTGGACAGGAGGACTTTTACTTTGTAGATTTCACTGTGTACGCTGGCCAATGCATAGTGCATTTTTTTATGCAACTGGTGAATGTTGATTTCAAAATTGGGACTGATTAACTTTGGTTAGATTATGTTTTTGTTGCTAAAGATTAAAGACATCGTTGAATTGCATTTAAATCAAATATGATATTTATTTTACTTTTGTATTTTATTTGAAATTGCTCTAACTGAATATTTATCTATGATGTTGTATTAAAGGTGGTTCAACCCAACACCAAAACAAACCTGTAGCCAATCATCAACCTATCTATGAAACACTTTTAGTGTTTGTTGAAAAAATCCAATCTCAAAAATCACATACTACACCTTTTGTATTGTTTTTAGTGAGTATTTGAATGATTTAGATCCAAGATAGATTGACTGATAAATCCATGATGTCCATAATTCTAACAAAAGTAATCGTGGTAAAATGAAAGAAATACATATATGAATTAAGTACATTAAGGACCTATCTTATGCACTTTTATGCTGTTCAAAACTTCATTTTGGTCAAAATACATGTTTAATCACAAATTATATCCAGATACTCTTGTAACATTATTTGAGAGACGCAGGCTTAAAATGTTCCTTTGTTTATTAAGGCATTTTGGGCCGTGAATTAGTGTAATCCACCATCAGTTAACAGATGAAGCCTCTTGGAAGAGAAGCAAAACATCTTCACTAAATGATAAACCACATCCAGATGGTCTTCTTCTCAGTCGTTTTTCTCCATTATCTTCCACAGCGAGTGAATTTTTCAGCTGCATACATCTCTTCCAGTCAAAAAGTGACTCTGCAAACCCCTCGGCTCTCTGTTTATCATGCGATCAATTTCACGGCTAATTAACGGCGTGTTGTGGAGTGCGGATTACAGCTGTTTGTGTGGCTCTTTCAGACAAAGACTGGGATTTATTTGCTTCAAGATGGCAGCGAGGAGCCTTTCAATATCCGTCTGCACCTGGCCAAAGATCTTCTGACCATTCAGGAGCAAGACGTCATCTGTGTGTCTGGAGAGCCTTTCTACTCTAGTGTGAGTTCGAGCGTTTTAATCAGTGTGCTGCTGGAGAATAGAAATATGTGACGCTACACAGAAAGTCAATGAGATCGATCATGGGATTTACATCCACATTTGATCATGGGCTGGATTCATGTCTGAAATATTATCCACTGCAGATTAATCATATGACAAATATGGTGTGCTGTTAAAATCATGAAGATATTATTTGACTATAAGTGAAAGCTTGTTATCATTAAGCATTATTCATTAACACACTGTACAATTCCAGAAATATATAGTGTAAAAACAACTATTTTGACAGTTACTACACTAATCTACTATACAGGTGTTTTAAGTGTACAATTGCAGGGGTCAATTTTTAAGATTAATATTAAAGATAATAATAAAAAAAAAAATAATGATAATATGGATAATATCACTATCATTCATTTTTTCCATGATATATTATATGATATATTATATCATTAAAAGCTTGATATAGCTTTTAATGGTAATATAACCATAAACATGTATGAAAATTCCTCCAAAATAGGTATTCTAAAATATTTCAGCTTTTCATTTGACAGAATATTTTTTAACCTGTAAAGTAAACAAAAAAGCAAAATAAAGTTCAGAGACACAAGACAGGCAGTTAAAAGGGGCAGTTAAAAGGTTAAATAAAAAATACACAAATAAACAATGAATAAAGTAATATTGGCATGAATAATTAACTAAATAAATGAATTAATACATACATGTATAAATATTTCAATGCTTAAATAAAAACTTTTACATAATGAATGCATTTCTAAAATCAATCACATCTGCATTTATTTATGTATTTATTTCTAATTTCCCACATATTTTTCCCACACTTATTTAATCTTGTATTTGTATGTTCATATGCTAATGTTGTGGGTGGTCTAACTGCTGGTTGGCTAGCTTAAATGAGAGTTTTTCTCGGTTGGTTGCCTCCAGTGACCCATCCAGGCATTAGCTGAAGTTAGGACCACCCACACAGCAAGCGTACAGACAGGGGAAAGTAAAGATAAATCAATGAGCAAATCAATGAAAAAAGGAAATGAATGCAGATGTGTTGAAATTTCTACAGTTTCAAAAATATGTATTCTTTTATTTATTTTTTATTTGTTTATAACTATTTATTTCTACTTTTGTTTTTTATTGTATTTTTATTTGCACTTATCATTTTTCTGCTTTTCACCCAACAACAAAAGTGTACAGATCTTGTGTAACTAAGCCATGCAAAGTTTATTGATTGCTCAATGAAATGAAATTAATTACTAAGTGCTCGTACCGTTAATATTGATGATCATGAATTTGGACGGAGAGAATGGTAGATCAGTAGTGCTGTAATTTCTGACATGACACTGAAAAATGTTGTTGTTTTCTAAAGGTTTTGACAATACAAATAATATTTGAGTGTTTTTATTTTATTAGCGTTATTTCTTTATTTTTAAAAGCAGGTGATTTTGACAGTTGAGAATTAATGCCTTCAGTTGCAAAAAGGATAACCCATTCAGAAAGACATCAACCCAAATTTTGGATTTGATTAACACGTCTGGCGTGCAAAGTTTATGTCGGCCAAACATGTCCAAAGTCTGGCACAAGGAGTTTTATTCAGTTTTAATCAGCTGCTGATGCTCATCTTTGGTGCTCGTCTGGAAACAAGACTTGGTCCGGTCACTGGATACTTAAATCTGGCAAAACTACTCGTTTTGTCCTAAGGTGGCCCAGATAAATATTGTGAGGTGGGAAGGTGCTACTGGTGTAATTATCAAAGTTGAATTCCCGGCTATCTTTCGAGCAGCTGATGAAATGAATACAGTGGAAAGCCTCAGGCTCGATATCATGCTGAAAGCTTTCTGAGGCAAGTCATTACTCAGCTCCGCTGTGTGTCATCATCTCACTCAGAGGGGTGGACATCATGTCATGTTTGTATCTTTTTAACCTTTTTAAGTGTTTTAATGTCAATGTCTCAAAGCACATTCTAAATCTCTGTGTTTTGATCCTTCAGTGTATTTGATCGCTGCTGAAGTTGTCTTGCTGCACTCACTGCTAGTTAATCTTAATACCAACTTTGATACTGTTTCCCCTCTGGAAATGTGACTTCAAAGCAGCTACTTACAGTTAATTGTGGGGAAAATACTCATTATTATGATATGCTAAAATTCTCACTTTCATTATTTTTCATCATATTATAAGTATACTCTTTTGTGTTAAACAGAAGTTTTAATGAATTCAGCTTCCAACATTTAAAAAAATATATTTATGTTTAACAGTATAAATAATTAATTATGTACTTTACTCACACTTAGCATCAACTGGAAGAGCCCTTTGAAGGTTATATTATATTCTAGTTGAGTGGAGAGTTAGTTAGTTAAGGAGTAACTTCACTCAGAAACTATGTTTCAACACACTGACATAACCGTGCCTTTCTACGTTTTCTTTTCAAATCTGATGAAATCAAGAGGAAGCTCAACTTTTTTTAACAGCTGCTTCTTCTGCAGGAGCGAACGGTGACGATCCGTCGCCAGACTATCGGAGGCTTTGGTTTGAGCATCAAGGTCCTTATTTTCACAGTTTCTCTGTTTTCTCTTGCTGCTTATTTGGAAGACTTACAGTTGCTTGTTTGTGTTATTTATTTATTTTCACAGGGTGGCGCGGAACACAAGATCCCTGTTGTGATTTCTAAAATATCAAAAGAGCAGAAGGGTAAACTGCGAATTCTTTTTCTTGGCTCTTGCTCAACATGTGCTGTTTATTGCCTTACACCGTTTTTATTGCTTGTTGTGTTCACAGCTGAATTATCGGGACTACTCTTTATCGGAGATGGAATTCTCCAGGTATGCAAAACCAAAATGTCAATGCTTATGAGAAGCCAGAAGAGTTAATATTGTAGCAAATAAAAAGAACTAAATTCACAAAATTACTCCAGCTGTTTCGGTGTTATGCCGCATGTAGTAATCTTTACACAAAAAAACACTAAAACCCTTGAGAGAAATACTATGTAAAATTTTCGATTTGTTAGTAATATCACAGACTAATAATGCTCTATTTGAAGCAGAAGCTGTATCTATAAATGCAATAAAGATTCAGCAATTGTGAATATCTTTAATACATAAAAAATTCAGACATTTGCCTTATAAACATAGTCAAATTCTGTACATTACGATAACTTTTTTTATATTTCAGATAAACGGCATTAATGTGAGAAGTTATCGTCATGAAGAAGTGGTACGTTTTGTTTTTATTTTTATTTGGATCCTGTTTTGTGTGTCAAGCACCAACAAGTACCTTAAGGCATTACTTTAAAACACAATAAGATATTTAGACAACTGCTAGTATTGACTTCCTTTGCATATATTAGAGAACGAGCTCAAAAGTGTATTTTCCGCCTTGAGAAGCAGAGAGATCGTCTGTGTTCGAGTAGTTTACTATGTACAGATTTAAAGCAGAAGTTTCTCTGTATTTTCTGAAAGCTTTTGGTTTTGTAATTCTGCAGAGAATGAAAAACACATGCGTTATTAATAAGCGAGTGCATTTGCTGTGCTCAGGTGCAGGTTTTGCGTAATGCTGGAGAGGAGGTGACTCTGACTGTGTCGTTCCTCAAGAGGACTCCTGCCTTCCTCAAGCTCCCGCTGTGTGAAGACTGCTCATGTATGACTTGTGATGAAAGCAAACATCTCCAAAAGTTGCATCAGCAAAGGAATAACATGTTTTCCTATAATTTCTTCAGGTGTTCCCAGCGACCAGAGCAGCGGAACCTCGTCTCCGTTGTGTGACAGCGGCCTGCATCTAAACTACCATCCCAACAACACAGTAAATACTTTCTGATAAATAAGGCTGTCTTTAGGCCTGAATTTGAGAAATGTGTTTGAAAACCCAACCCCTAGCTTTAAACACATAAAGAGAATTAGTTACTCAAATAAACTTTTCAGCAATTATAAAAGTTTTCTTTCCAAATATATAAAGACATGACAATAACTGTTAAAAAGGATCTTGAACTTATTTAAAACTACCAAACTGAACCACATAAATGTGTTTTTAGTCACTTTAAATCGTTGTTTTGTTAGGATACGCTGTCTTGTTCATCGTGGCCGCTGTCCCCTGGCCTGCGCTGGGAGAAGAGATGGGTGGATCTGCGCCTCATACCGCTCCTGCACGCCCGGTTGTCCCAGTACATCCCTGCTACTGACATCTGCAGGTACGGAGGTCTTTTTAATGTGTAAAGATATTGTATCCTTTCCGTTTTTATTTTTTGGAGTTTTTCAATGTTGTTTTTTTTTAGTTCATGCATTAAAAAAAATTGATGGTTGTTTTTTTTATTACATTTTTTAAGGCAGTGTATGCATGTTTTTACCACTAGAGGTCATACTATCAAATCAAAAGTAATGAATCTTTAGGTGTTGTCCACTGGCATCTGCAGCCTCTGATTACTTATAGTCCGGTACTAATTAGGCCCTGGGCCTGATTCCACGGCAGCGTTCTGTTAAATGTCTATTAAAATAACAAATGTTTGTAAAATTACATAAATATTAGTTTTTTTCGTATACAGAAATGCCTGTTTGAACATGTAGAAAAAACATTTCATTTTCATTCTGTACATTGCAGGTGGGGCTTTTTATAGATTTTTAAAAATTATTATTATTATTTTGTTGTTGTTGGGTGTCACGGTGGCGCAGTCGCTAGCACAGTCGTCTCACAGCAAGAAGGTTGCTGGTTCGAACCTCGACTGGGTCAGTTGGCATTTTTGTGTGGAGCATGTTCTCCTCGTCTTCATGTGGGTTTACTCCGGGTGCTCCGGTTTCCCCCACAAGTCCAAGATATAAATTAATTGGGTAAAAACAATTGTCCATAGAGTAAGAGTGTTTGTGGATGTTTCCCAGCGATGGGTTGCAGCTGGATGGGCATCTGCTGCGTAAAATATATCCCAGAAGAGTTGGCGGTTCATTCCGCTGTGGTGACCCTGAAAGAGACAAAGCCGACAAGAGGATCAATCGATTTATGTTGTTACTTAAAGATAAAAAAAGTTTTAGATTAATTGGTATCATTGGTGCACTGACAGAATGATAATGGTTGCAGAATCATATGTGGAATCTATTAGACATAATATTTGAACATTAACTATTTGCCAGAGTTTGCGACCTTCAGCTCTTCAAGAAGGTGTCAAACATTGCCAGATGAAATGCTTTTTTTTTTTTTTTAATGGTACCTTACTGCAGGGTTCTAATGGATTCTTGCAATTGTAAATATTTCGTTAAGTTGTGTGAGCCTTTAAACCACTGACCCAGAGCTGATTCTGTTCCTGTGGTTTGTGGGGAAAACCTGATACTAAATCAAGCCAGCAGTTTATTTTCTAATACAATTATTCTTTACTATAATCTCTGTGAAAAACCATTTAATCTCAATTAAAAGGTTCTTTTTTAACCCAAAAAGCAGTATGTAGCTTGAAACTCTTTCTTGTTGAAAGTGTTCCAATATTGCCTCATTAAAAATTATTTGGTTTTCATTTTACAGTGTGCCTTTGATCCCTGCTATAATTTCATCACTAACTGTGCGTTATTATGCCCTTGCTTTCATCTTCTAATTCTGTTTGTATTCCAGTCGCACAGGATTTCTCTTGATTAGTGTTTTAAGGCTTCTATTAATTCACAGCCTTTCCCAAATGGCTCACATTAGACTTTTAATTCCAAACGCCAACTTTGATGAGGCAAAGCTATTTGAAATGAGACTTTTTCCACATGGAGTGGAACGTAATTGAAAAGTCTTGAATTGGATGGACTTAAAGCAATCAGTTTCTCTGAAATTGCTCGGAGTTAAAGATAATTTAACATTAAAAAGCCGATTGGCTATCGCTGTATTGTTAGTTGCATCGTAGATTTCCTTCTGAGTGCATGTCTGTTTGCGTTTCTTCAGGCAAGATGCTTTTCAAGTCGTAGCTGTGGATGGAGTGTGCAGCGGGGTCATTCAGTGCCACAGTGCTGATGAATGCATCGACTGGCTGCAAGCAATAGCTGCTAACATCTCTGCCCTCACCAAGCACAACGTGAGTAAACCACAGCTTCACAACCGACCAAAGTGCACTCGGTCTTTCTTAGCCTAGCGCCTGTCTTATTCAGCTTGCTTTGTGTTGTATGAACATTTTGTAAAATCATTTCAAGCAGAAATAAAACTTGTTTCGTATGCATATTGAACACACACTTTTTGAATACTGCAATCAAAAGCTTCTGACTCCTGTTCCTAATGCAAGTAAATGCCTCTATGACCTCAGAGCCAATCAGAATTTAAGATATCATATCCTAACTGTGTAGGGCACATGGTTTATTCTGTACTCAGCAGCCTTCCAGTATATTTACTTTGTCAATCAATCCAAATGTTTTTTATATAGCGCTTTCTTAGCATTTGCTTCAAAGCAGCTTCACAGAGTCCTAGTGTGGATCAAGAGTTCCTATTGGATAGTTCTATGGGGTAGAAATTTAACTACCAAATTCTGTTACCGAAGGGATTGTAAAGTTAAGCTTATTATAGTATAGTATGAGGAAAGTGTTTATCTAAACTGACCAGTAATGATTAACTAATTATAAAAGATCAGTCTAACCAAATTTGTGGTGAAACAAAGCAATTAAGACACTTGTTTGTTTTTATTAATGTGTGAAAAAATGGAAATGTAAACTTCAGAGATTTACTTTCAGATTGAATAGCCTACCTAAACACTCAGAAATGCTTGATTGATCCAGAATTGTACTCGACACAACAGATTAATGCAGTAATTGAAAAGAGTTTGTATAATTTAAGGGCCTTTTCAAGATCTGGAACTCGATAACCATGCTTTACTGCAGACTGCAGCTACGAGGGTCCTCACAAGGACTAGGAAATATGATCATATGACTCCTGTTCTGGCATCGCTCTTTACATTTACCTTGTAGAAATTAGGTGTACTGTTAAATTTGTGTAATACTTAAATTATGTTTGTTGCACTGGAGACTTTGCCTGTTCCTCAAAAAATGTCTTATCTGTGTATGCACACACACACACGCACACACACACAGACACACGCACTTGGTAATAAAGCTAATTCTTATTTTGAGACTTAATGCAGTTTTTTTCGAGGCAATTAAAATGTAAACAAAAAACTTTACAGGTAAATGCAAAATTATTCAAAACTATTCCCTATGAGTGCTCCAGTTTTGACCTTTGACTGTTTCTGGAAACTTTCAATACTAAAGTCAAATCGTTTCATAAAAATAATAGGGGCTCTATAGGATATATTCGTCATTTGCCACTATGATTCATATCCCCTCAGTCCTTTGCTGTGAGAAAAGTATTCAACTGGAAGCATTTTGGCTGACTGCGAGAACTATTTGGTTTTCTGCGGGAAATGAAGCAAGAGTGAAACCTCATTTTAAATAAAGCTTCGCAGCAGGAGCGTCTCTCTCTTGGACTCCAGACAAACACTAGTATCTCTGTCTGAAACGCTCCGCGTGGATGGCTGTCTTTATCTGCTGCTTGAATAATTGAGCTGAGACGAGCTAAAGGTCAGTGGCTGATCTCCAGAACGCTGCGTTTAATATCTGTGCAGCAGATCACCAGAATCTGTTGGCCTTTTGTTCTGATTTGTGATGGAGGAGGAGCGAGAGCCTGCCGCAGTCACTGGATGTTCAAAGCTTGGTAAAATTAGTTAGATGTTGTAGATTTATTTAGCTTGATTCTTAATATTGTTGTTGTGAACATACATTTTTACAGATTTTTTTTTTGTCTGGAGTGTTATGTTTTACATACATTCAAAGACAATTAAAGTAGGTAAAATTAGAAGTATAAAACATTATACAAAGGGTTAAAAACATAAAAATAGTCAGGTTTTATACCTCTAACTGACTTTCAGATTGAATGGTATACCTAAACTCACTCAGATATGCTTGATTGATGCAGAATTGTGCTTGACACAACAGATTAATGCAGACATTGAAAACAGTTTTTATCATTTAAGGACCTTTTCAAGATCTGGAAATAGATAACCACCCTTTAGTGCAGACTGCAGCTACGATGCTCCTCACATTCATTCATTCATCTTCATGTCGGCTTTATTCCCTTTCGGGGTCGCCACAGCGGAATGAACCGCCAACTCTCTGGCATATGTTTTACGCAGCGGATGCCCTTCCCTGCCGCAACCCATCGCTGGGAAACATTCACACACACATTCACACTTTAACACTGTGGGCAATCGTTCTTATTCAATTCACTTATACCGCATGTCTTTGGACTTGTGGGGAAACCGGAGCACCCGGAGAAAACCCACGCGATCACGGGGAGAACATGCAAACTCCACACAGAAATGCCACCTGCCCCAGCCGAGCCTAGAACCAGCGACCTTCTTGCTGTGAGACGACCATGCTACCCACTGCGCCACCGTGACGCCTATGCTCCTCACAAGGACTAGGAAATAAAATCATATCACTCCTGTTCTAGCATCACTCTACCAGGTACCAGTTCATTATAGAATTTATTTTAAAATGTCAAGGTTTTTTAAGGTCTTGGAAATCCTGACTAAAGTTTATAGCACTGAACTACTCACCTCACTGAAACCAGTAAGAGCTGTCTGGTCTGCTGCAGAGAGACAGTTAATGGTCCCTCAAATGAGATAAACTAACAAGCTTGTATTAGTTAAATTTTTTCAAGTTTTATCATTTATGTCTTCTTCTGTATTGTTTAAAGTATGTAGAGCACCCTGGTCAGCTAAGCTGTTAAGGGGCTGTATAAACAAACTTAATTACGAAAGCAACTTCAAGCCTCCTGCCTCACAATATATGTTCATTAGTTTAATTATTTTAACAGCATCAGTAAAAACAAGGAAGGGCAAAGTTAAATCTGCATCGAATTCTAAACTAATGAAACAAACCAAAAATATCAACATCATAAATGAATCATAAAATTCATAAAGCAGAATGATTTTTTTCAGTTAATGTTTTAAATTTTTTGCTGCATTGAAATACTCCTTCATTATCAGGTTACAAAATAAATCGGTTTTGCTGATTCTGTTGCAGGTGAAGAAGATAAACAGAAATTTTCCAGTGAACCAGCAGGTGAGGAAACTGAATCCAGACTTTTCAGAAGGTGTTAATTCAAGCTTATGAGGTGTTTGGAAGCCTGCTGAGCTCTGGTGCACAGAAACCCTGTCCGAGTGGCCTGAGCCCCTGACTGAATAAAGCCTCACGATGATGCTTTCCGACAAGACTCCGTTTTTGAGAACTCTTTTTCTTGCAGCTTCAGATTCTTAGAATCAGCTGACGGTGGCTCTTGGAATCGATTTGACATCACACAGACCCTTGGAAACACGAGTGCATCAATCTGATTTGATAGAACCTTGAAGCGTTTTCATATGAGAAGTTTTAATGTTTTATAATGTTCTTTAAAATGCAACAAAAAAATCATACAACTTTAATCTCAATTCCATTGCCTTTTGACCAATTTAATTTTGAATACATTTTGGTGAATAATTTACTCAAATTCAGAGTAGTGTGTGATGGGAATATCATTCAAATGAATTACTATATTAGACATATTAACGTCAACATACACTGAACTTATTAATCATAGACTGTCTATTATATGTATATTATATTATATGTCTATTATAGTAATTAATGGAAAATTCAATCATTAAGATTAATTACTATGATAAACTTATTAACGTCTATCAGTTCGGTGTATGTTGACGTGAATATATCTATTATAGTAATGAATTTTAATAACAAAATTTTTCCATTACAAGTTCAATGATAAAACATTACAGAAAGTCTAAAGAGTAGTTCTTGTTGGTCCAAAACTTGTTTTGTTATATCACAATAATTATAGTACAATGTTAACATCTATAAATCTTTGATTTGAGTTAGTGGCTTGTAAAAGTAGTTAATGTATTCATTTATGGACTCGGTATTCCGTTTTCTGCGTCTTCTGTGTGTTCCAGATCATTTACATGGGCTGGTTGGAGGAGAAGGAGCAGGATTCAGTTCAGGACCGAATGTACACACCAAAGTTCCTAGCCCTGAGGGGATCGTCTCTCTTCAAGTTCTCTGCACCCCCGGTGAACCTTCAGGGGCTTTACACGTTCACTTACTTTACTTTAGTTCATTTTGGTAATTAAACAAAGAGAATTTCCTTGTTGGTTAAAAAAGAGGTTTTGTGTTGCAGGTTTGGTTTGGTGTTGCAGCTTTTATTAAACTTAAATAAATGCATTTATTTACTCAAACAAATACTATGTTATATTTTTTGTATCAGTCTCCAGAAAAATGAGCTGTTTATTTTCTCAGAAAGGTCTGTATTCTCCCTGGAGCAGTTACCATCCCTATTATTTGCTTGAGTTATTATCGACGATGAAATCCATTAATCCGTTCCGCCGTCGGGGGGCTAAATCACCTCAGCCCATGCTTCAACATTTCCGTTCAATAAAGCTTAATCTCCCAAGGCCATCAGCAATTAATTTCAACACCTCATTATAATTCTGGGGAAAGATTTGCAGTGAAAACTGACAGCCAATCTTGAAGGTGTCTCATTAAACTTCTGGTTCAGACAGGTGTGGATGGTATTGATAAGACTCTGGCTCTTCCCGTATTTAGCCTCAGAAGGTTCCGTCTGGAGAAACGAGGAACTGGAGGAGTGTGTGACGCATGTTGTAGATGTTGGCACTTAATTAGTTGATTCTGGCGAGATTGAGGCATCAAAGAGCTTTTTGAGGTCTGCCATTAATCGCGGTTTGATGGTGGAGTGGCAGAAAGAAGAATGATTTGGATGTGAAGTGCAGGGATGGGGACACGCAGATGCAGGACGACACTGAAGAGCACTCGCAGGTGATGCTTCAGCTTGTTCAGGAAAATGGCCAGGATTGAATTGAACAAAAGTGATGCTTTTTTAAGCAGCGTCAAAACAGAGAGAGGTGTTTCTAGGGTTACGTAGAGGACGATATTTTCTAGGTTTGCTTGTTTTTTTAAATACAATTGGGGATTGGGATTTCAGAATGTTAAACTTTAACATTAAACGTTTTTATTTGATGTATTCTCCTGTTTTAGTCATGAACTTAATTATTCATATTGTTTCTAAATATATGTTTTGAAAGATTTTTTAAAGAGTGTCTTTGCTTATTTTCACCTTTGTTGATACGAAAGATAAAGGAAAGGACAGCGAAGGGCCAGGAGTGCTCACTAGGAACAGGACAAGTTTTATATTTTATCTTATGAAAATGAAAGTCTGTAGCTCAGTAAAAAGTTTCAGAAGACTTGCAAAACTAGAAAAATGTATTTGAACCAAAAACAATCCAGTGCTACAGTCTGCTTTGCATAATTGTCATGTGACCGGTGATGGTATTGTTTCTGTGAGTTATTGGCTGGTGGCTCCCATCTGATCAGATAATATTTGTTCTGTTGTTTTGGAAATGTGACCTCTTTTGGGGAAATAGTTTGTGATTCTGGCCATCTGCTTGTAGATATTGTTGGTACAACTTGCAGAAAATACTACTTTATTAACTACTGTTAATAAAATGTCAAACTTGCTTTTACAGTTGTCTGTAGAATGTTGGCCATACATGGGACAGCAACCAAAAATAGCACCATAAGCCCCTCCTCTTTCCCAGACCATGGGTTGCCAGATTCACTTGACCATTATCAATCATGATGAGCCACGAGACAGACACGGTTTCAGTATTACAAATGGTTTAATTAGCTATAATTATGTTATAGCCTAAAGACTACAGTCAAAAAAAAAAGTGGATCACGTAGTTGAGGCCAAGCTGACATCTAATCTGATTTATCATGTCTAATCGCGCTAAAGTAATTTTCTCTTAGTGCTAACGTAGATTACCTATTTAGGAGAAATGTGGCTACCTCAGGATCAATTTTCATTTTCTTCTCCACCTTCAGCATCTCCGTCTTTCAAACGCATCACCAATACATATCCTTGTTTCGTTTCTCAAGTCATCATGACGGTTTTTTTGGATCTTGATGAGTTTTGGAGGTTTAGGGTCTCTCACATAGAACTGTAAACTGTTCACTGTGTGAGGTTCTGCACAATCTGGCAACCCAGTTTATGGCTCTGCGATTGGATGACTCGAGAGGAAATACATCAAATTAACACACAAAACCTGTCGAACCAAAAATTCTAAATACAATTTTTTTTATATACCAATACTTTCAGTTCTGTTAGTACTTTAACTGTATATAACAGCTTACATTTTTTTTACATAAAATGAAAATGTTCGGATTTATTTTTGGTACAATTCTTGTAGAATGAACCTTTAAACTAAGTAGACCGTACAAAATAAATTTTCTGATGCCATTTTTAAAGAACGTAAAATCTGTCCGAGTAACGCGTGCTTTCATTGGCGGATAGTTTCTGTGTATAGAAATGTGTGCGAGTACTGTCCGTGTAGCTCAGGAGTTAAACTGTCAGTCGTGATGGCAACGTCTCCTGTTTTAGTCATGAACTTAATTATTCATATTGTTTCTAAATATATGTTTTGAAAGATTTTTTAAAGAGTGTCTTTGCTTATTTTCACCTTTGTTGATACGAAAGATAAAGGAAAGGACAGCGAAGGGCCAGGAGTGCTCACTAGGAACAGGACAAGTTTTATATTTTATCTTATGAAAATGAAAGTCTGTAGCTCAGTAAAAAGTTTCAGAAGACTTGCAAAACTAGAAAAATGTATTTGAACCAAAAACAATCCAGTGCTACAGTCTGTTTTGCATAATTGTCATGTGACCGGTGATGGTATTGTTTCTGTGAGTTATTGGCTGGTGGCTCCCATCTGATCAGATAATAATTGTATAGAAATGTGTGCGAGTACTGTCCGTGTAGCTCAGGAGTTAAACTGTCAGTCGTGATGGCATTTAGAGGATGAGCTCTGGGTCTCTGGAGGCTCCTCGAAGCGCTTGGTTCCTCATGATCCTCTTCTCTTGCCTTTGGGGGCTTGAGTTGAGTCACTCCCCATCTCAGGGTTCGTCTGTCTTTAGTGGGCGAGCAGGAATCTGTTTACTCGTGTAGCATTAGAGCCGCGCAGCCTTAAGGGACACCGAGAGAGTGAGGGACCCAGAGCTAATGACACGCTCTGAATAATGCACACAGACTGACAGGCGTCTCGTCTGCGCTCCTTCAGGTCACCACATGGGACTGGACCAGAGCGGAGACAAGCTTCACCGTCTACGAGATCATGTTCAAGATTCTGAAGGTACAGCATGGAAGCTCTTGAGGTCTTCAATCAAAATTCATCACATTTATTTTTTTATTTGTTGTTTCTTGATAGTTTTTTTTCTTGTTTGTTTTCTTTAATAAACAACTTCAGATCAGCAATGTTTCTTATAGGTGAAGCATGGTTTTCATTCTCTTTTGGTTCGTTTGGGTTCCTGTTTGAAGTTGTTTTTTGTTAGTTTTGACTTGAGTATATATATTTTTTCTCAAATTAATCTTTTGGCCACCGATGTTGAGAAACACTGTTAAAATACTTTTATTGTATTATATACAAAATACTTTATTGTATTGTTTGATGTTTTAAATGTATTAAATTGTGTATAAACATTGTTTTATTATTTTAAATCAAACTAATATACTTAACTGTGTTTTTTGTATTTTCCCCCCTTTATTTGTAGTTTTATTTTAGTACTTTGATTTTTGTTTGGTTTGTTTTGGTTTATTTGTAGATTATTTTGTTTTGTATAAATCCTTAGATTGCTTTCAGAACATGCTTTTATTTATTTATTTATTTAGTTTTTACTTCCATTTTGATTTTTTTAAAATAACACTACTATTATTTGATATTTAAATTTGAAATAAGTCTCTAATTCAAATTGTTTTAAATGAAAACTTTAAATGAAACCCAGAGCTTAGATAAGATCTCCCATTTTTCAACCTTGTGTCAAATTAAATGCAATTAAAGTGTTTAATTTACTCTTTCAGCTTCGTTCTAAAGAAATGGTAAATAAAATAAAAAACATTACACCCTGCTCTTATCCTCTTGTATGAGTAAAATAGTCTGCAGGGCGGACTAGAATTGAAATTGTTTATAAAAATTTTACTTTCCGTGTCACAATACGAGAGAGACTTTGAGAGGTTTACTTAGTGTGTGTTTGTGCAGGAGAGTGAGCTGCTGGACCAGAGACGGCACTGTTTCAGCGTGCAGACCGAGGCGGGCGAGGACCTGTTCTTCAGCCTGGAGCTGGCCTCTGAACTGCTGCTCTGGGAGAAAGCCTTCCAGACGGCCACCTTCCTGGAAGTCCAGCGCATCCAGGTCAGAGTCCTCAGAAACAGGCTCCTCTGCCGCTCGACTGAACAAAGCTCAGTTCAAGAGAAGCTCAGTTCAAGAGAATGTCAAGCGAGAGAAGTGCTTTTCTTCAACTGTCAGCTGAAGCACAGCCAGCCTTTGTTAGGCTCTAAATAAAAAAAATCTAACAAACACACACGTTAATAATTACTGCTGCACCCATACATATCTCATTATATGTACAAACCAGAAAGTCATAATTGATTTGAAGATTACTAACCTAGCAGACTTCTCAGCAGATTGTAAATGAAGCAAATGAGAGAATGTCAGGCGTCTTTGTTTTGTTGGCGCGGCGAACAGACTCAGCAGATCTGAGATCAGATTGTGGTGAAGGAATCAATGCTGGCTGGAAGAGAACGGCACAAACGGATTGAGATTGAGTCTCTGCCAGCGAGAGATTGAACCTGATGTAGTTCTTCACTAAGCTTGAAAGGAAACACGCTGTTCACGAACACGCTCTGAAACTCATTTAGGGAGGATTTCCAATACTGACAAACAGTTTTTTTTTCCTAGGGTAAAGCAGTTTTCTGCCAATACTAATTTCCTTTACTTTTTTTTGTGTTACTTTTAAACAATCTGTGTTTTATCTGTTGTTGTTTTGTGATATAACACTGATATCCATCACTACCTACGTATTTCAGTTTTTGAGAACATACCTTCCAGGAAACAAATATTGCATTTGTTTAAATACATAGACGAGTACATGTGTTATTTCTACGCATTTAAAAAACAAATCTTTGTATGTAGTCCTTTAGTTAATATGTATGTTTTATAACTATAACAAGGTTCAGTTAAGCTCATAAACAAATATAAATCTACATTATGAATCAGGTTTATTGAATTTAAACATTTAAAATACAGCTGTTGTGTGTCAACTAAATCTAAAATAGTTACTGAAATGTAACATTAAAATCACATTTTAGCCAAATTGAAAAATGTATTATTCTATGATCGCCAGGTAGGTTTACTAAAGAATTATGGGACCTTTTCTGGGTCGAGGTCCAGGGGTAAACATACCAGAACTAACAAATTATTTTAGGAATATCACAAGAGAGAGTAGTCAGGGTTTCCGTGGGGTCATAAAAATTCAAAAGTTGAAAAGCCCACATTTTAACCCTTAAAATTCACTGATCTAGGACTTAAAAAAATTTTCACAGGTCTCATTTTTCCGATGTTAATGTAAAACTGCGTGTGTGTGCGTGCGCGCGTGCGTGTGTGCATTTTGTTTTTGCTTGGGGTTGCAGAGAATGCTAGAAAAAAGTAAAAATGATGGTTAGGATTGCCATAGTCTGAGAAAATGTAAATACATGCTCAGAAACATAAATTCATGGTTGCCAGAGTTTGAATAACTTTTCGTAAATCCTCAAAAAGATAAAAGTGATGCTTAGTGGTTCCAGAGTTTGACAAAACACTTGTGAACTCTCATAAATGCTTAAAACCTAAACAGGATTGTAAGGGTTGCCAGAAATCGAGAAAAGGCTCATGGTTGCTTAACTTTGTAAAAGGCATGCATGGTTATGGCTGCCACTAGACTGTGAAAACCTTTGTAAATGCTCCAAAAAAAAGTGATAGTTAGGCTTTCAAACAATGCATTTAAAGAATAATGATTATTATGCAAAAAAAGTTTTATATGTATTTTTTATGTTGTGATATAGGTCTTAAATTAGATTCTTAACACTCTGAATACAGACTTATAGTCATGCTCTTTTAAATTTTATTGTTTTGGGCCTCGTCAACAAGTATTCGAGTCCTTTTCAGTAAAGATTTGTTTCTTACAAAAACAAATAAACTTGGGTTTACACAAGCAGTTTTGGAAAACAACAACAAAAAAAAAAGAAACAGCAAAACACTTTAAAGCAAGGGTTTCAAACTCAATGTTTCAGGAGCTTCAAACAAACCCTGAGGAGCTTAATCAGTGGAATCAGGTGTGTTTGGTTAAGGTTGGAGCAAAACTATGCAGAGCTGCAACCCTCCAGGAATCGAGTTTGAGACCCTTGCTTTAAGGAGTATGTTGACTCAGTAGATGGTAGAGTTAACCCTGAAGTTAAATTGGCCAATCTGATGTTTTTCAGTGTTAAATACCTGTTTACACTGCTCTGTTTACATTCTACAAAAATTTTACATTTTTACAATTCTGAGATTTCAAAATATCCTGGTACATGTGAAAGGGGTGTTACGGAATTGTATCATATTGAATATAATTGTCATTTATAACCCTTTTATTTCCCATATCCAAAGAGACCGTTCTTGTTTAGTAGCTGCACTCAACTACAGATCTATTTTCAAATCTCCTTTACTGTATTTCTATCATGAGAGCATTCATAGACAGCAAGGCTGGCACAAATAAACCTCTGCCAATTTGTCTCCCTCGACCAAACTAATGTTGCTTAAACTTGAGCGTCCCTCGTGCCAGCAAACCACTTTTGTTTATTTTCCTCACCAAATAATCACGGTCGGACACTTCCGTGCTAATTGAGCTCTAAGTAGTGCATGCCAGTTTATCTTGCGTGTGTGAGAGAGAAAGAATGACCTGCCAAATCTTTCCTGTCGCAGTGTAAAACCTACGCCTGCATTCTGGACAGTCACCTCATGGGACTCACCATTGACTTCAGCATGGGCTTCATCTGCTTCGACGCCGCCTCGAAGGTACCATGACTCACGAGAGACGATCACAGGTCATGAGCGAATGAAAAGAGGACTTTTAATTTGTAATATTATTAGTTCAAATTAGTTATTTACCTAAAAACCAAAAAAATGTAGGATATAGTGAGATACAACTTGCTTCTTGAAAGCAACTACTGCACACAAAAGTATTTAGAAAATATTTTTATTTCGTTTTTTTAGAAAACTATTTATTGTTTTAAAGGCCAGAATTCGTGTCTGGCATTCACATAAACATAAAAAGGAAAGTTTTCCTATAAGATATCTTATAAAAAGCTTAAACTGGAGTTTTGTGCTGAGACCAAAATCTGCTGGGATTTATTTGGAATAAAACTTGTATCTCGTATCTCGAGAGAAAAGTGATTCGTGACCGCTTGAAAACTTACTATGAAACCAAGAAGTTTGGGCTCTCTGGATCATTGTTAATCCTGGTTAATTCTAATTTCTGCTCTTATAAAGTAGAGTGTTTTCAGTGGTGGAAAGAGTAGTGAAAATCTGTACTCAATTACAAGTACTGCTACAAAGTAAAATTTTAAAAAGTCTATAGTAAAGGTACAAATTACTCTTCATAAAAATAATCAGAATACTAGTTACTTTTTTACTGGTGGTATTTTTTTTATTATTTATAATCGTTGTATCAGAGTTTAAAACACATTTTCCAAGCAAACACAAACTTTGTATATGATCAAAAGACGATTTGATTAGAAATAGCAGCAAAACGTGCCAAGTTAACCTAATCACATTAGAAAACGGAACAAAACTACCTGGGGCCTGATGTATAAACGTTGCGTTTGCACAAAATGGGCTTAGAAATATGCGTACACATTTTTCCATGCACATATCAGGATTTATAAAAAATAAACTTGGCGTAAATAAGTGCGCACCGTACGGATGCTCTTGACCGTGCGTACGCACTCTTTTAGAAGAGTATGTGTTTTGGCGACACCAACTGTCCCAAATAGCAATAGCTATCTAAAATGAAAAACTTCTAAATTATCCTATTACATCACCCAATAAATCAAATTGTATCAACCTGAATTATCATTATTAGCATTCTTAACCAGGTGCAAATACTTCAAATTTACTCATTTGTTTTAATGAATGGGCTATAAAAAGGTATGTGCGTATATAACTTATCATCATAATGGATGTTCTAGCGCTGTTAGAAAATCTTGCTAATGACGCTCTACGGAGGGAGCGTGTTTTCAGAGACCGTGAAGATTTCCTTGCTCATGATGATGATTGGCTCATGAGCCGATTTCGATTTCCAAGATCCATCCTCTTGGAATTGTGTTCTGAATTACGGCCAGTATTGGAAAGACCCTCGCAGAGAAACCATGCGCTGTGTGTTCCTGTGCAAGTATTGACCACATTAGGCCACTTGGCCACTGGTACTTTTCAGCGAGAGTTGGCAGACCGATCGGGTATGTCGCAGTCCTCCCTGAGCCGTGTCATGCCATATGTATAGGATGCCATAGTGGGGATGGCACCCCGATACATCCGTTTTCCTTACGCGCAAGCTGAACAGCCCAACATCAAAATGCGATTTGGAGCAATTGCCGGTTTTCTCAATGTAATCGGTGCTGTTGACTGCACTCATGTTGCAATAAAGGCACCATCTGAGAATGAATTTGCTTTTGTTAACCGAATTATTGGTGGTATTAATATGCAGGGAGATCATACATATTCAAAATGGGCGGTCTTAACCTCCAAATATGGTTATTTCGG
Source organism: Danionella dracula (assembly GCA_900490495.1). Classification (NCBI taxonomy): domain Eukaryota; kingdom Metazoa; phylum Chordata; class Actinopteri; order Cypriniformes; family Danionidae; genus Danionella; species Danionella dracula. The sequence continues at coordinate 9,300,887 of UELW01000889.1, forward strand.
GAGGAGATTGGGGTAAGGAATACGCACGTGCACCTGCGCACAATATTCAGATAATTTTGATTTATAAAGCGAACCTTACGCAGGTTCTGGCGTATGTACGGTTTTATGAATCTGAAAACTTTTGTGCGTACTCAAATTCTGCCTTATGTGCGTACCCACACTTTAAGGATTACATCTACGCAAAGTTTTATACATGAGGCCCCTGGTGCTTACATTTCAGCTTACAAGAATTCTGTATCTAATCTAACAAAACACAAATATAAGAAACCATATTACTCTATCTGTGTGATATTTCATATATTTATTATAATTAATATGTATTATTAAAAACACAGGAGAGAGAGAGTAGGGAGAAAGGAGAGAAAAGGAAGAGATTGGGCAGAGAAAAGAGAGAGAGACAGAAAGAAAGAGATAGAGAAATGTAGGAGAGATAAAAAAGAGAGAGAGCGATGAGAGAGGGGAGAGAGAGCGAAAGAATCCAACCTAGCGCACGAAGGAAGGTGACATCTTGACTCACAATCACTCCTGCTGTTCACTGATTGGCTCGTCGCAGTGGCTCAGTTGTAAGCCCTCTGTATGACATGAAATTTCAGGGGAGGGGCTTGTTTTAACCAGGCTTGACTGAAGCTGTATAAGATCGATCATTAATTCTTCAGATTTTACTGTGTGACATTCAACGCTTCTGAAATAACATACTGTCTTTTTCACTGAATCTGCCTTTCATTTACTTAAATAACTAAATTAAGTTTCTACTTACAACGTCAGCAGAGTCTGGTGAAAAGGAAAATAAAACGTAGTATCAAATAAAACCTACTTGAAGCAGAACAGAGCTTAATCGTTACATTTTCCTCTCAGAAATGAGAAAACCAATGAGCACGCATAAGAAACTCTCGTTATGTTGTCAGAGCTTGTATTGAAATGTTCTGAAGAGTTGATTTTAGTGGCTTTTGTAGTAAATGTAGCTGTATGCATCAAATATTTACCTTTGCCTAAAGTTAGATCAAGAAAAGACACTCTATGCTGGATTTATTAGATTCGCATTCACCTACTTTTTATATAAACCTCATTAATATTGATACTATTGTGCTGTTGTTTCAGGCAGTGCTCTGGAGATACAAGTTCTCTCAGCTGAAAGGATCCTCCGACGACGGCAAGAGTAAGATCAAGTTCCTCTTCCAGAATCAGGACTCGAAGCTTATTGAAGCAAAGGTGCATTTCTCTCTAATCGTTTCTTTAAAAACGTTTGATTTTATTACATGTAGTAAAGAGGATAAATTCATTTAAAGTGATAGTCACTAGAATATTTGTTTTAGAAAATACTTGAAGCAAACAATAGAAGTAAGATGAAAATAAAGCTAATTTATTTTTAGATTATTATTATTATTATTAATAATCATCTAGGTTTTGGGGCAAATCGATGGATATATTTATGTCTGCTTTATAGTACCACAAACGTTTAATTTAGTTTTTGTTTTTAATGAATACACAAGGAGTATATGATTGAATCATTTGTGTGCCTACAGGAGCTGGAGTTCTCAAATCTTTTTGCGGTTCTTCACTGCATCCATGCATTTTTCGCCAGTAAAGTAGCGTGTTTGGACCCCGTGTTTGTGAGCAGCCAAAACATCACCACAGCAGCAGGGGTTTCCTCTACATCGACGATTCCTGCTGCTTCTCACATCTCCAAAATCAAATACCCCAGCTGACAAACTCCCGAAACACCGCGCAGGTACAAACCCTGAATAACTGTCTAGAACATTGAAAACCAGACGGCGTCTCCAGATGAGAAACTGACTCTTTAGAACGCCGTCGTGGTTGAATCTCCCTCAATTAGATCGACACTTTAATGAGTTCTGCTCTTTTGTTGAGCACTAAAGATATTTTTCAAATGTGTGAAACTGGTAGCTTTTAAAGTGAAGTTTGTCCATTAAATGAACATTTTGTTGACCGTCCGGTGTTTGGTGATTTTTTTAAATACACGTTAAGCTTGTCAGTACATGAGGTCCTACCAGTCCTCTCACACGCGTCTGCAGACATCTACATAGTTAAAACCGTCAGTTTTTTTGGATATCACACTTGACACTTTACAGCGAGGCAGCATACTTTGTAGGATTCGTTGACTATATATATATATTGTGTTTATATAGTAGTTCATGGTTTACACAGCCATTTTTCAAACAATGAGCTGTAAATGTACTTATTTGGTCAACATAAACTATTTTATATAAATATAATGTAAGATAATTATAAGTGGTGTTGATTCATTCTGAATAACCAAAGTAGGTCACACATTAAAACTCCAGATCTATGTGAGATATTAAAATTAAGTGATTTCAAATTCTTTCACTGGTACTAACTTCAAAAGGTTACAATTTCTTGACATTTTGACCCAAACGAAATAGTAACCATTGACATTTTTGTAAATTTTGGCAATTGCTCCCAGTTGAAAGAGGATGCCGAGACAAGAAGATGCAAGTGCTTTTTTTTCATGATATCTGGTTTATAACCATAGAAACAAACATTTTACTTTCGACCAATCAGGGCCTGTGGGGCTTTACCTAATGAGGTTTCAATGAAAAGTGGCCCCGGCCTAATTACTTTATGCAAACATGGCATCATGTTATATTCTACTCTCCGCTAGTTTTAAGGGGAAAAAACCCCACACTTGTAGGTGGCTTAATTTCCGAGATATTTAATGTTGAAGTTTCTATGTCAAAGTAGGTCTTGTTTGAATAATTTATGTAAATTGGACATCACGTTAAATTTCACTCTTGACCAGATTTTTTTTTATACATTTTTTTGACTAGTTGACTGGTTTCTAGAAAGTTTGGTGTCTGCATCTTAAGCGGTTTAGGATCAGCAAGCAGAAGAAGTGTTAGAGCAGTATCTGTATGTGTGCCTGTATAAGATAAAAGTTCTCATACTCTGTTCAGCAGAGAGCTCACATGTACTCTTTCTATACAAACAGCTCATGACCTCATGGTATTAGCCGTAAAGCAGAATGAGAAAGTGCACCCCCTGCTGGAGAGAGAATGTTTTATAACATGCACTTTTTTGTATCCACATAAAGCAGAATTAAGGTCAACTCCGCCCGGAGAATATGTCTAGGTTTGTGAGTGCTGTGGCCCAATGGGTAGATCATATGTTCTGGAATGCAGGAGGTTCAGGGTTCTAATCCCTCCTGGCACATTTTTGAATGAGAAAGTGCACCCCCGCTGGAGAGATGTTGATTTGACATGCACCTTTTTGTATCAGCAAGAGGCAGAATTGAGCTCAAACCGCCCGGAGAAATCAACTAACTGTGCGAGTGCTGTGGCTCAATGGGTAGAGCAAACGTCCTGGAAACAGGAGTTTGAGGGTTCTAATCCCTCACCAGCACGGGAGCACAGGAATCAGCTGCGTGGCGGTTCAAACACTGAGGGGTGGAGTTGAGTGGCAAGATGGGGTAAAGAGGAATTGACCCAAAGCCAGCGCTGCATGACAATCTGAGACATCTGGGGAGGAGTGTGGGGCAAGGTACGCTCCCCCTGGGAGTTCCAGGGGTGTATAACGATAGGGTTATGATGTAGATATTATTGACTTGGGGAAAAAAAACACACAGGTAAGGGTAATAAGATCTATACAGCTTATGATAAATCATCAATTATATATTTATACCACAGATGAGGGGGAAAAGGACAACTTATTTCTATCTCCCCTTTATTTTCAGAGTTGTGAAATCAACAGAAGTTGATTCACTTTAGCCATTCCCCAGGAACTCTAACAATGATTAATTTTATAATCTATAAAAACGTCAGTTAGAAACACTAAAGATTGTAAATGTGTCATACATCTGCATGTGTAATGAGCTGATCTCACTTCGGACAGCTCGCAGAGTTAACACATTTAGTCTTTGGTGCTCTCTTAAACTGACATTTTTATAACCAAATCAATGTTTCTCCATTACAGAACATTCTGATAAAAAAAAACATAGTTGCTGACAATGGAAGAGACACGAAAGTGTTGATTGTCCACCATCTGATCACATACAAGAAAAGAAACATTCAAGTTACGAGACAATTTAGCACATTCTAATAAAACGTTTCTCTAAACAACATCTTTGATTAAAGATATTTTGATTTGCAGATCTCATCATTCAACATTTGAATATTCTAAGTGAAGCTATTTTATAATTAATTTGTTACTGAAATTCTTCATTTTCAATTACCAGGAAATGTAACTTTTTCTCATGTATGAATGTCTCATGCATTTTGAAAAAGTTAATTACAAAACACTTCAAAATACCATTCACAAGCACTAACAAATGATGCAAGACACCAAAAAAACATTACATTGTTTCTAAAATGCTTAAAAGCTATAATTTACCACATTTACACAGAAACAACCTTAACTTATTCTATCTGCTCAATTACACCTGCATTTCTGCTTCCAGGATAATCTCAAGCTCCTCATAGGAACAGCTTCAGCCTGGAACAATAAAAACAAGTCTGAAACCACAGCCTAAAATAGACCAGCTCTGCTCACACACCTGTTCTCACCAGCAGCCTCTCGGCATCTGAGGACATACTCTGCTCTATTATGGATTTTATAACCTTCTCAATCAGGCACAGCTGTTAGCAAATCAGCATCAGCCAATCACAGTCCTCGCTGCTGATTAGCCCCTCCCTCTCAATCACACACACCTGTTCTCTCACAGGTTAATGATGGGGACTCTATTAATACAATATCGCTTCAGTTTTAACATTTAGGAGTTTATTGATTCAAATTTAAACTATAATGAAATTTATATTTTTGTTAAAAATGTAATAAAAAATATATTAGACAGATGTATCAAAGAAAAACACATTACTCCTAAATTTTTATTTTTCTATAAACTGTGTTACATTTTATTGGTTGCAATAAAACAAGGCTGCTACCTTATAAATATTACATTCCCAAAAAAATCAATATAAATTAATTTGAACATATTACATAAAATATACTCAGTCAATTATACAATAACACTATTTCAATTCATTGCACCCAAGTCATATTGGATGGAATATGGATGAACCTTTGTTTAATTAAATTTTTTTTGTTTAGCCCAAAAACCAACTTTTCAGGAACTATTTGCACACCTGCTCCTTCACTTAACACATGCCACAGCTTCCAGTCCCGGTCTCAACAGCAGATCCATTAACTGTATACACCCAGTCATGGTTCTCTGTTGCTTCTGCCTCGTTTCCATTGTGTTACGACCCTTACAGTCGGGGGTAGAAGGGTGACATCTAAAATTTGTGAAAGTTTGTAAATTTCAGGTGGCAATCAAACAAACTAATACAATTTATTCAAGAAGTGGTATTTATTTACAGTGCAACAGCAAATATTTACATGTCAAATTAAAACAAAAAGGATAAGAGAAACAAGTGGCGCCAAAAGAAAAACAAATATAAACTTCAAACCTGCTAACTATCTAAAGAATGAATTCCTAATAAACTTAACTAACTACACCAGGGGTCGGCAACCCTAAATGTTGAAAGAGCCAAATTGGACCAAAAAAACAATATGTCTGCAGCTGCAAAAAATGTAAAGCCTTGTATAAGCCTTATAATGAAGGCAACACATGCATTATGTATCTATATTAGCTATATTAACCTACTATAAAAATGAGCTTTCATGATTAAATGGTTTATTTTCCCTGCAGTGCATCCTGTAGAGAATGACGCACCACATGATTACTCTGTGGGACGATGCCACCTCAAGTTTAACTTCATTACATTATTAATGAATTATCTTTCATTGATTTATGAAATTAAAGAAATGCAATAAAGAAATCAGATTTTTGATGTCATTTTTATTTTGAGGATTCCAAAAGACAACATGAAAAAGGAACCTACATAACGCACCCCTTATCTGGGCAACAATCAGTGCAATAAAACGCAGCCGGCATTTATAAAAATCAAACTGCAGCCTTTTGAAAAGATAAGGTAAAAAAAATCTAATGAATACAGTTTAAATTTGATTTGATAATATCTCTAAGTCTCATTCCAAATATATACTGACAAAAATAAGAAATCACTTTATAAAAACAGCCACTTTGTTACTAAATACGTGCATGCCTTCCCTGGAAATGTCTTTCCACGTTACTCTTGTTATTCGACAACTTCTCACTGCAGAGCAAACATTCAGGCGATCCTTCCGCATTGGCCCTTGAATCCTCTGTTCTCCTCAGCTATTTGTCTTTTTTTCTCTTTGGGATCCAGGGCCCTTCACACAGCCGCCGGTTTGTTTACGACAGCCTTTGCCTGGCATCCCGCCCCCTGCTGGTAGAAGCGTGTGTCACAGGCGATGACGCAAATCTTCCTTGACAGAAATGTTTTTCCATTTTCAAACATTTTTGAAAAAGCTCCAGGGAGCCACAAGGGCAGCGCTAAAGAGTTACCGACCCCTGAACTACACTTACTAGAGAGATAATGCTAAATGAGATTGAATGAAAATGAAATTGTGTGCTTGCTACAGTTCAGATTGACAAATGAAATGCAGCAAAAAGAGCAGCGAAGAGAAGAGAGAATATAGACATGCAGAGGAGGAGAGAAAGCATTTTTCAATATTCCAAAGCATAGATGCTGGTGTCTGTGGCAGCCTCTTTTAACTTTCCCGAAACCTGTGGGTGCTCAGAATAGGCTTAGCCAGAATTCAACAAATGGCTCTAAAGTCATTTTAAAGCACGAATGTGGGGAATTTTTATATATCTTAAATTTTTCTTAGAATAATTCTCTTCTTCAGAGTGTTCATGAAGATCAAAACTAGTGATCTGAATCAACAAACCTAATGCAGTATGTGTGAAAATGTGTTTTTTCAGCTCCATAGCTGGTCAATTTTAACATGAGAACCAGCTCACTTCTGGAGTCAGCCTCAAGTGGCCGGTCGAGAAACTGCAGCTCCGTCACTTCCTATCAGGCATCGAGAGGGAAAGTCACTCCATGCTCATTTTGCAGCTCTCCCAGCATTTTGCACTAATTACATTAAGCACACTGTTTAACATTTTGTACATGTTGTTTGTACATGTTTGTTGTTATGATTTAAATGTAACCTTATCAGCTCTCTGTTGTGTGTCTTTGACGTAAAGAAAAATAGATGTGTGTGCGCAATGCCGGCTCTCCTGAGACAATTCTTGGGTTCTCTTCAAACCAGAAAACGCCTCTCTTCAAACAACATTTCACTCAAAGATGCTGACAATACATACTAATTTCGTCAAAACTACATTTTACACATTTAAACTTAATGATGTGTACACTTACTTGGGACCTGGGTATGCCTGCTGTTCTTAAGTCTGTGTGAGGTTTTGGGTCTTCAATGGAAGCCTGGACATCCAAACAAAGTGAGGAAGATGACAAACTACACTAATTAAATCTGCAATTTAGTTATTCCAAACTGAAGACACTTTTAGACAGTAGTGGCTATGTGGAATGCGGTTTCTGATTATTACATATGTTCTACTCTGTAAAAATATGGACATTACTTTTTCTATTCTTTTATACATAGAAATACCTTTTAAAAAGCTGCATTTACCTTATTTCCAGGTAAGCTAATCCATCGCACGGCTTTCATGCATTATCTAGGAGTGAAGCCTTGTTAATTGATGCACACTTTAAATGAGTTGTAACAGTTAGAAATTTTAGACAAACTCTAATAGGTTCAATTTAATGTAACAAAATCATTTACAATCCATAGGACAACTGAAATGAACCAAAGTATCTCGTCTGCAGACAATATAGTTAAAAAATGTAGTTACAACAATGATAGATCACCAATCACAAACCAACAAGAGCCATAACGTTCAGTATATCATATGAGCGCAGGTAGAAACTGAAGCATTAGGTCGCCAGTGAAGGGAGTAACCAGTAAAATCAACATCATCAGCAAAATCATCCATTGAAACGGCTCAGTTAAGAAAGTAAAAAACAAAACACAGCGAACTTTAAACTTCACCAAAACAGTTTACAGATTAAACCCCCAAAGCTTTCAATATCAACCACAAACTCTCTCTGAGGGAATGAACGAAGGCAGAAATCAGTTCTTTCAGGTGTCCACGACGACAGAAAAGCGTGTGAAAAATAGATAGCGTCCATCTCATGTATCAAACATCTTCAGAGTGTAAACAAGCCTCAAGTCTTCCTTGACGGGGAAATGTTTCCGAGAGAGGCGTGAGTCATTACAACTAAAACAGCAAGCGGAATCCAACACTCGCAAACATAAAGCTTCACAAACTTTAAATTATGCTACTTTATCAAAAACAGAATGAAGCTGAAGAATAGAAGTAGTCTGAGTGAGTCGCTGGTCAATTTAGTTATCCTCATGTTGTTTACAAAACTTAAAGAACACTCCACTTTTTATGGAAATGAAATCATTCCACCAACTTTAGTTAGCACATGGCTTAGCATAGATAGCTAGCTCCGACTAGCCCTGCAGAGTTTCAGTTTAAAATGATTGAAGGGTTTTCATGTTCACTTAGCATTTAGCTTAGCATAGATCAATAACTGATTAACCTAGCAATATTTCAGTTTAAAATGCTTAGACTTTTCAAGTTTTTCAAAATTTCACTTTACTATAATTGATTCCACTACTAACAGTTTGAGGTCACTCAAGTCTCCATCCATTAAAATTGAGGTCTGTAACTCGAGAGACACATAATCTTGCTGCTACGTGTACTGTTAGTTCCTGCAAGGGCTATGTTACTGCATAAAGTGTATTACTCCAGAACAAAAGCATCTTTCTGACAAAATAAGCAAAGAAAATAGAGTGCCTGTTGATCTTGGTGCTAATAAAGATATTACTGTAAATCTAAATATACTTACATCAACTAAACATAAAGATTTAAATAGAAAACAATGGTTAAAATATGGAAAACCTTTGATTAAACCAGAAGCTCAGAGTCAACAATTTATGCTATGCTAAGCTAAAAGTGCTACCTCTCAAACATTATTCTAAAGAACTGAAACTAGATTCCAAAAAGGTGAAACACCTTCAAACATGTTTATCTTATTATAAAGAATAGAAAGTGCACCATTAATCCTCTAAACATAAAGAATGCAAGTTGTTTTTACCCATCGTTTGCTGGGTAAACGGCAAAAGGAACAGTTTTTGACTCCAATGGTTCTCCATTTACTTTACAAACTTACTAAAAAGCTTTTTGTGAGCCAAAAAGACTTTGAAAAGCCCTACCAGAAGAGCTGCTCTGTTTTGTCTTTCCAAACATGCAGTGAGACTGAAGCAGAAGGAACCTGGTGTTTTGGCACACAAAAAGCATCCATTTTGTTTTCGAAAAACGAACCTGTAGAGTTCCTGACTGCTTCTAGATTTTGCATTCTAGATTTCTTAACTAAACAGATACATTGTGAGGATTATACTTATAGTACAGCTCGTAAGAGGGATCATGAACTTATGAGCAGTAATATAGAAGCAAAGCAACACAAGGATTAACCAACAGCAGAATTCTCAGAGTAATCCGCACAGCTATTTCTTGCGGAAGTAGAGCAGATATGCTTTGAGGGACTCGGGCAGCGGGAGACTCAAGATTTTGTCTCTCAGATGGTTGATCTGAGGCTCCTCGGGTTTGGAAGACTCCGATTCTTTCTCGCTCTCTTCTTCTTTGTTCTCCTCCTCTTCCTCGATACATTCGTCCTCTTCGCTGTCGATGGGCTGAGGGATCAACTGGTTCCCCACAAACACGTAGGTGTTGATGCGGCGGCGGCGACGACAGCGCCTGCGCTTGCGTTTCTGGGATGCTCTCTGTGTGATGGGACCCAAGGGCTCCTCATCGCTGCTCAGCCGCCGCAGAGTTCGACGGATGTAGATCCGAGCCAAGTCCTGTAGACTCCTCACCATCACAGCCGCTGAAAGAACCAGATGCAAATCGATAAATCATCACATGACATTTTTACTTTATTAACTTTGTTTTTAATTTGTGCTTGAATTCTAATCAAAACTAGAAAGTCAGAACACATTTCTCCAGTTCATAAGTCTTTACACTGGTTGCTGTCTCCTTCAGAATAGATTTTAAAGTTCTGGTGCTCCTATATAATTCCAAACATAACTTAGCACCTAAATACCTAACAGACATGATAAGGAATTCACACCAAACAGGGAACTGAGATCCCTTGGTTCAAATAAATTTGATCTACCCAGAGTAAATTCCAAACAGGGAAACTACTCTTTTAGTTACCCTGCAGCCCACAGAGGATCCAGCTTCCAGAGAAAATCAAGGGTGCCAACACTTTAGTCACGTTTAAATCCAGGCTACAGACTCACCTGTTTAATTTCGCTTTTGTTGACTGAGTACCAATGTCCGAACAACTAATTTACCTCTGCACTTCACTATCTTAATCTTTGTTTTAATCAATGTTTTAATAATCAAATGTTTTATTTATTTTCCTTGCCTGTTCAGTTTTTTTAATCAATTTGATGTTATATGACTTTTTTATGCTTGTTTTTATTAAATGTACTTTCTTTTTACTCTTTATTTCCCATGTAAAGCACTTTGAATTACCCTGTGTACGAAATGTGCTATACAAATAAACTTGCCTTGCCTTGCCTTACTTTACCTTTTTATCAGTTTTATCTATGCTTTTAAATTTAATAAGTTATTTTCCAAGAAACTGCAAAAAACAGAACCTTCTACTACCATCAAACAATTTACACACAGGGAGAAGGGGACAGTCATTGGATGAGTGACAGAAAGATAACCGGTTATGTTCCTTATTCCCCTCCATTTGAAAGCATTCACATAAAACAAAGAGTTCTACCAAAGCACACTATCATAGTGAAACACGATGCTATCGCTCAGCATTACTATCACTCACCCTCAGGCAGAGGAGTGTAAGGTAATGTCAAATATTGGACCTTCCATCATGAATTCCATCAATAATACACGCCATTGTTTTGCGAGAGTGGGTTTTCAGGGACAATATCAGTGTTTCCAAGAGAAAAGTGGCTGCAGACACGAAGCCTCAGAGGTGCATGTGCACTGTAACTCACCCACTACGCCACATGCAGTCTCCAGAGTAAATAAGCCACAGGAAGTTGTTTACAAAATAAAAGCACAATATGTCCTGACTGAAAACATATGACCTAATACAATAACAAATCAATATTTTCAACTGTCTCAAAAGATACAATCCTACTTTCTATCGGTGAAAACGGCTTTTTTTAAAGAATACTATTACAAGTAATCAAGGACAGATTTCCTAATAAGTACAAAGTTAGCTGCCGTTTTAAGGTTATTATTTTAAAACATGTTCATTAAAATACATAGACCACAACTATTTCTAATTTACAATTATGAAAAGGGACCGTGGTGTTTGTCAAGGAAACGTAATGATGTAGTTTGCATATATAGATGCACACCACTGTAAAGAACAGGGTAAGTAGCGCTTCTGATACTGCCGGTATTAGACTGCGTGTCTGCAGCCAGACTAAACACTCTAAAATGTTCATTGTTAATGTTCTAAAACTATCACAGCTCTCAGAAATGACCTGTAAATAGCACATTTTGAATTTAGTGAATCAGAAACAGGTCTGCTGGTGTGTGATGCAATAAAGAGGTGAAGACTCACGGAGCACCACGCCATCAGGCTTGCAGCTGTCTGCCCTGCTCTGCTGAACCAGAGGAGCGAAAGACACCGCCAGAATGTTCTTGCTCTCCCACGAGCTTTGACCCGTCCTGGTGATCTGAGTCAGCTGCACACACACAAACAGACGGTACCAAATCAATTAAAACTGCTCACCTGAAACAAGCAAAAGATGGGTTTTAAACAAACACTTCCATTTCTTTACATTACATCACAGGTACACAACACTTCATCTACTTATTTAGTAGAATCAGGTGCACTGCATGAAGGTTGAAATTCTAGATTGTGCTGGACTGCAGACCTCCTTAAACGACCCCTTGAGGATAAACAATGCGTCAATGGATTTGTGCTTGCAAATTAATTTCAAAATGGTCTTCAAATCCTAAAAATAAAATACATTTTAATACATTCATGAAAACACTTTTAATTTAACATTTAAATTTAATAAATACATAAATCTGTTGTTTTTTATTCTGGAATGGCTACTACTTGAAAAAACTTCTTCTTTTTAAACATCAATTATCTAAAAAAAAAAAAACTCCACCTTTAAAGTGATTCTTCAAAATGTAAGACGCACAGTGTTTAATCAGGAACCTCAGTTCCTTAAACTCAAATGGACACTAATTTCCACAAAGCGTGTTTTTGACCGTTTAAACCCATGGCTACTGGTTTCTGAGAAGATTGTTGTATTTCACTTCTCAGTGTGCTTACCTGGTCCTCTATGGGCATGACCAGGATCCCCCCGACCTTCAGCAGGATCTTCATGTAGTTTTCGTGGTCCTTCTGCACTCCAGCACCACAGTAGATGCGGTCGTACTGGTGGCTGTCCGAGGAGATCTCCAGACAGTTTCCAACCACAAAGTGAGGCTCGCAGAACTCAAACCTACAGCGAGGGACATTCGTTTTAGAAACGTCATTCGTGTTTAGAAACAGTATTTTTGTTCTTGCAGCCCCCTTCTTGAGAATAGGGATACATATGGCTCAACCGAGATAAAGTGCACAGAAAAGACTTATGCAAATTAATAAAATGTATGTTTGAAAAACCCAAGAGATCCATAGCAACTAATGGCAAATCTGTGAAAGTCTAAGATTCTATTTAAGACAAACATTAAGCATTAGGCAGCAATGTGTCAGGATAGTTAACAAACAAATCAGCGAAGCCACAAAAAACAGCAACCAATACAATTTACTTAGATAAAAAGTAAATTAATTAAAATTTAAGTGAAGTTGCAAATAGTCAATCAAATGTCATAAACAAATTATATATATATATATATATATATATATATATATATATATATATATATAAACAAAATCTATTTTCAAAATCTATTTTCATAATCTATATCGTCTGTAGCTTTATATTTTATACAGTAGGGCCTTTTTCAATGTTTTAACTAGCGCATGAGTTAAAAGTTTTTGAGCGTTGATGAATATAAGACTGGTTTTGTGTGACGTATCATCTAACAGTATGGTGATAACGCGTTCTAAATGAGAAACCAGTTAATCATTCCGTCATTCGGGGAATAAACAGGATGCTCAAAATAAGTTGAGTCAAGTGTGAAGTTTGCCTGTGTCTCTAGTGATACAACCTGAGATTGAAGCAAAGCCACCTCTCAACGCTCTGCGGTTCACTTTGATTCAGTCGGCCCTGCCCTGTTAATCTTCTGCACAGATGTATTAGATAAACCCTGAACCGGAGCCTGAGTGAATAAACACTCTGTGGTCGACTGAGCATCCAAGCTAACACACACATGCACACGCACACACACGCACGCACACGCACACGTCCCGGACCACCTGTGTGTGCTTCGCTTCAGTTCTGGACAATGACAAGGTTTCCCTCAGCGCACAGCCTGACATTCACAAACATCTGTTTTTATCATGCTCCATTATTGAGGTCAGGACAAAGAAGACAATGATATATTGGTCAAAGCTCTGTTGATATTTAACAATCCACAGAAGTGTGTTTCCTAACAGAAGGCCTTGAGCAGTGAGACTGCAGAATCGATGTCCTTCCCTCGCTCTCATATATGTGCATTTAATCTCAGCTATGAGATTAACAAAGTCATCTTAAACATGATTTCTTCTGACATCAATGGATGAAGATTATTGAGGAAATTGGTGCTGTTTTGTGTGATCTCATGAAAAGAAAGAACCTAGGATATTTCTGATCTGGAAGCAAATATTTGAAAACATGATTTAATAAAAGCCATAAAAGTTGAACCTACCTGTCAAAGCTGTCACTGTTTTTGATGAAATCCTCAAGTCTTTCATTTGCATATTCAACAACATCTTTGTGGAGCTCCACGCCATGGTTTACTCCAAATGGTCCTGTAATCAAAAGGTAGACACAAAATATTCATATTACATTTAAATATTAAAGAATTTGTATTCTGTTTACCCCTAACATTAATATGTTGTGCAACTGATGAAATTCTAATGAAAATATATATTATAGACACAAAATATTATTTCCGGTCAGCAACTTGTAACGTTGAGAAATGTAGGCCTCCTAATGAATCATGAGTGTTTATTCTAGCATCTTCTTTTATGTTAAATCTTCAACTTTAAAGGTTTTGGTCAAGACTGAATATTCCCAAATGGTTGATCATATAACTGTTTATTGTCTAGTATTATTTTAAATGCTCTGGAGTGTGTACTTTTTGTTTTATTCCACAGAACTAGAATCCCTAGCATATTACAGGTCACTACTACAGTAATATCAGCGTCTCTGATGCTCCGTGGTTCGCATTCCTAATTAAATGCACTTTCAGACAGGAAAAGTCTTGTCTGTTTCGTTTGCGACAACAGTCACCCCCTCTCAAATCCCCCGCAGTATTTTTGTATGAACACAAATAGTGTTCTTACAATAACTTCTGATATGTTTCAAAAACGCTTAGGTAGTTATGCCACTGGAGTCACGTGACAGATGTCTCTCACATTATCAGAGTGAGGAGAGTTCACCACAGAACTGTGCAACACGCTGTTTTGCGGATGTTCTTACCACAGCATCTATATTTGCACATCCTTTCCCCGCTGTGTTGTTGTGTTTAATTATCGAACACATCTGCTGTTACATCAAGTCGAGAACTTCCTTTTTTGCGCCACATGTTCCACTCATCTCTCTGCTAGACCATTTCCGAGACTACCTCTGGAAGTGGTTTTGGTAACGGTTCCTAAAAACAAGAGGATTGCTTTCACACTCAGCAATAAACCGTCACTAGGGCCAAGTGTTTCAGGAAACAGAATCCAGGCGCGGGTCTTAGACAGGAGATGGGTCTGAAGAGGCTTTCAAAGACACGTGGCATAGGGGGTCCTTCGCCCGATTGTCTCTGAAGTAGAAACTTTAAATCCTTTACTTTAGAGTAATCAATTTCAACTTAGATTTAGGCAATAATCCTTTACTTTTGGATTGGTTGATTGAATTGAATGTACTGCTTCCACACAAACATTGTAATAAATGCTTGAACTCTCTTCAGTCACTCCTCATTTACTGGGATATGTTTAAGATAACCAAGAGTTATAAGAATTTATGTCAAATATTAAAATCCTTTAAGCACAGTTTCGAGACCGAACAAGCGTATTTTCAGACGTGACTGGCATCCGTCCTTGGGCCAAGAAGCAGGATCTTACAAACTTATGTTCCTCCACCCCAGTTTTTTCATTTTAACTTATTCTTTCACTGTGATCTAACTGATTCTCTTTAGAAAAGACTTCCGTAAATCGCTGTACTTGCTCCAAAGTTTGGTCTATTGTGTTAAAACATGAAGAAACATTTATCTTTTAACGCTAACAGCATATTTACTGTTAGGATGAATTCAGTTATGAAGAATATTAATGAAAAATCATAAAAAACATGCATGTTATGCCATAGTGCGTTTGACTGCTTGTGTATACTAATTATGTTTGCTTATGTGATTAAACACATGTTTTATTTGCTAGAAAACTCATTCCAATTGTGTTTCTCACCGATGATCAGTCCCACCATGGTGCTAAGGTACCCAGTGCCACTGCCAAGGTTCAGGAAAGACAGACCCGGTGTGAGCCTCAGAGCCTCCATCACCTCTGAGTAGATGCAGGGTGCTGATAGGTGGATGTTCCCATGCTTCCAGGCCAGGTCCTTGTATGCATTGTCTCTGTAACCCTCCAGGTAATAATCTCCGCGGTCGATGGCCCTGAAGGCCTGCTCCACACGTTCTGTGCGGATGTACTGCGCCTCCTTCAGGTTGTCTATCAGATCGTCATTGTCCTCACCAGCACTCACTGCTCCCCCCATCTTCTCCTCTCAGTCGGAAACCAAACAAACCAAACTAAACTGCAGAGAAGGTGAGAGAGGGATAACGAGATCGGTCCTCACATCCAGATGAAATGCTGGAGAGGGTCTCCGCGGGGGATGCTCAGACAGTATGCCACACAAATCACCTCAGACCATCATCAGCTCTCCCAAGATCTGGGAAAGGGAAGCAGAGAGGCACAGGTTAGATCTCTCTATCGCTCTCTCTCTCTCTCTCTCACACACACACAATTTTAGATAAGCCTTCTCTCTGGAAAAGAATTGAGTCCTGCTGAGTCACATCTTAGGTGCCACCTGATACCTGCTGGGTTTTATTCTTCAGTGAGGTGTTGCATGTATCTGATGTTACCTGCCTGATGCAACAACCTCTAATCTAGCAGAAGACTTCATTTAACAAGCCATAACATGATAATACCAACAAAACACTGCAACCTAAACCTAAATACGTATTGAAACATAACAGAGCACAACCCAACATTTTATAACCCAGTGTAACAACAAATACAAGTAAATTCATTGCTACATAACGCAAAGCAAACATTAATTTATAGCATACCACAAATAACATATTATATAACACAATACAGACATAAAAACAAATGAAAATACATAACCACTGTAATATTTAAGCATTCATATTATTTAAAGCAGTATATCAACATTTAACAAATGAAACATTCTGTAACAAAATGGAACAAATAAAACCAGATTAAATTAAAAGAAACATAATGCAATGCAGTGTAACAAATGAAAGATAACATAATGCAATAAAACAATAAATGAAACCAGATTTAAATTAAATGAGAAATAACACACTGCACATGAAACATAATGTAGCACAATTTAACATTAAATAAAACATTGAGCAAATGAAACCAGATCAAATTATATGAAGTGTGGTGCAATGCAATGTAACATGAAACAAGCTGTAAAACAATGCAGTGACAAATTAAACCAAATGTAATGCAATGTAAAATAAATGAAACATAACCACTCAACTGTGAATTCAACTGAAACATAATATAACACAATGGAACAACAAATTAAACTAAATGGAGAATAACATATCGTAATGTAAACGACAACTTACACATAATTTTATCACATTACATTTTTTTAAAGGATTACCTAACTTAAGAATGGAGTAATAATATAATTGATGCGATTGCTGACTTGTGAAGGGAACTTATGACTCTTTAATTTCTTCTTGATTTAACCCATATTCACAACCCACAGATGTTTTATGATTTTTTAACGCAACAATCAAGTGTCAGTTTCAATGAGACGATCAATCAGCCATCAATATATGATTTACAGCTCCCAGGAGAAAGTGGGATCAAGAGAGAAGATTTCTTCTTTTGCATACTCTTACTCAAGTTATGCAAAAAATCAGAAACCTTGGGGATTAATGCAAAACCGATCTGGAATTTAGAAAAAAAACAACAAGGCTTATTTATTTACAACGGTTCAGCGAGTACGAGACAATCCCAATTACTTTAAGTCAGGCTGGCCCCATTCTCCTCTCCAATTAAGGATGGCTTTGCAGAGAATTATCCACCTAAAACAAGCCTTTTAAACTGTTTTTTTTTGCTGCCCACAAAAACTTCCTACAGCAATTGAAAGCGTATCCCTTCACGTGAGTAAATCTACTTCTATGGAAGCCAGAACTACTCTTGTTTAACAAACAATGAATTAAGATTTACTCCATGCTAGTGCTAGTGAGAAGCAGCTTTGGCTTAGCAAGGGAAGTCTTTCTCGTGCTCAGAGCGCTTGAAGTGACATCTGCAGATTACAAACTACAGATTTTGCTGGAGGACTCAAAGACATTTGCATGTTAATGGGAAGATTTTTCCAAACACACAGAAAAAAAATAGTTTTTTATAGCTTTCATACACTATTGAGTTTTCCAGATTTAAAATGTCTCATTGCATTGTTGACTGAAAAATTAACAGAAATACCAAGCAGCTGGTGAGAGCTGTAGTGCTTTTCAATTGATTTGCAAATCAATAAATAGACATCTAATAAATAAATAGGGTGTCATAGTGGTGCAGTAGCACAGTCGTCTCACAGCATAAAAGGTCGCTGGTTCGAGCCTCGGCTGGGTCGGTTGGCATTTCTGTGTGGAGTTTGCATGTTCTCCCCGTGATCGCGTGGGTTTACTCCGGGTGCTCCGGTTTCCCCACAAGTCCAAAGACATGCGATATAAGTGAATTGGGTAAACAAAATAGTGTTTGAGCGTGAATGAGCGTGTGTGAATGTTTCCCGGTGGTAGGTTGAGTAAAACATATGCCATAAGAGTAGGCGGTTCATTCGCTGTGGCGACCCCTGAAAAGAGACTAAGCCGACAGAAAGATGGATGGATGGATAAATAAATATCCAGTTTCAACAAAGTTTCTAATAAAGAAAAAGCAAATACACAAAAAGTACAACAACTAATCAAAGTAAATTATAATCTTTCTTAAATTCACAATAGGGATTAGAATATCCTAAACTTGTAATGGATTAAGGCCACACAACCTCTGAACTAAATTCACAACCGCTCAATTATTCATCCATCTCACACGACTTCCTGATTCTTCCTGCCAGCATTTGTCTTTTCCTCTTTTGCTGCCCTTTATGTCTCCTGCACTAAAAATACTGCATGCTGCAGGGATCTGGGTCAGGCCTCCTCCTCTGTCTCATACCTGACTGCTACAATGCAGAGGCTCTTTCTCTGTACAGTACATAACTACAAAAGCCATCCAGCCATTAAAGAAAGCCATAAAACTGATTTTGAACACACTATAAACACACCGTGGCATGACTTTCTGGTGAGGTCTTGTGAGGAGATACGTTTCCTCTGTGAAGGTGCTAAAATCAGCACCGTTGCTTCTTTTGTGGAAGCAATCTCGCCTCTTTACGAACAAATGTGAGCTCATTGCTGCAATAACACCTTTTGTGCCTTTGTTTTGGTGCAAGGTGAGCAACTGGTGCATTGATTCAGTGTTAGAGTGGTTCACAGTGGATGGAGGAGTTAAGTTTACAACTTGTTAGCGTGTTTAAACTTGTTGGTTGCAAAAGAGTAACATACGCTCCACCAGAGCTCATCCAGAAGCAATACATTTTCAGTTCCTCATCATTTAAAGTAATAAAGCCTAGCTAGATTTTAAGGTTTGTACAGCAAAACCTGGAAAGCCAATCTTAAACCTTTATAAAGTTTTAGCCAGTTGGGAAACCTCAAAGCTTGCAGCTGTTTAAAGTTTGAATCAGTGTAATAAGTAGTTTAATAGTTAAAACTGTTTGATGCTTAAAAAAAAAGACACAAGCAGTCATGTTATTACCAGGAGAAAAAAATCTGAGAAGATGGCTCCTAAGTTTAGTGACATCCTATAATGTTCCCTTTTAAAATGTGTCATATAAAGCAACCATCATGTCTTAACTCTTTTACTAAGCTGAGATATAGATTGTTGAAAATGACTGTTACGGTAAACAGTCTGCTTGCTGTAAATAGAGTTGGTGAAAAAATCTACCTTGCCGCCATGACCAACATAACCCAACCTCTGTGTCTCTAGCTTGTTCTGTCTCCAAGATATTATAGGACTTATTTCAATTTCATTTTCAAGGGCAATGGTAAGTTAAAGTGAGCTTTGACCTCTCAAGAGCCCAGGGGTTAAATACTTTTGTACCTAGCTCAGTGTGTTATTGCTCAGATTGGTACTTTTTCTAAGTATTTAAAGTTTCTACAAAATTCTCAGTTTGAGCTACACCTCGCCATGTTAAGTCAATGGAAAATTTACCAGCATTCCCAGTGATTTCCTAGTATCTTTGGCAATCTAATTGAGACCCATTTGATAAAATGTTGAAGTCAGTAATGTTTAGGAGATAGCATCAATCATTTTTATGAGAGAAATTATAATAATATGTTTAAAAGCTAGAACAGCATGTTGACTTTCCCCATTCAAACGTAATAAAAAAAATAAAACAGGGCTTGATTGAAGTATTGGAAAGACTTGAACAAGAAGTGAATCAAACTACATTATTAAACATTAAAACATTGAAAATTTTGTATACCAACTTTTCATTAACTTTGTCACAAAATAAAAGTCTTCTATTTGATAATGACACAAATTTAATTATGTCTGGACAGATTATACAAAAAGTTACAGTTACAGAGCACTGATTTAATGTTTTGTTAAGTAACTAAAACTGTCTGCTTTCTTCATGTGTATCCATCCATGTGTGTATTTATTTTCATTCAGCTGCTTCGTCATGGTGAGAGCGCATTACGGAACACATCTGCGCTCCCCGTCAGAGGGTTGTGTTTCACCGGGACACGTGGAGCATTTGTGTACAAACAGCAGCCTATATTCTAACTGCCTGCATGGGGCGACTGCGTACCCCCGCCGCTCTGACCCAGACTGAACCAGCGGATGACTCTTATTAGCTTTACAACTGGCATTGCCAGAAACTAATAATTCAAAATCAGTTAAGCTACATAGATTAACTGTATACTAACAACATAACTTTATTATTACGTGTGTATTTAAAAAAAACATCAATGAACGTTTGATCACATTACATGGCTCGGACAAGCTTAGCTCTGGTTGTTATATATTGTTGTGTCAGCGGGTCTCAAATAGTGCTCCGTCAAGGGGGCGGCGTTTGACCATGGGGAGCATGCTTTTTAGTTTTATTTTTTTACTGTTCAAGAATAAAGTGCAATACCACTCCACTACATTTGGGGGCAGTGGCGCTCTCATTGGCAGAGTAGGAAGTGTAGACATGACGTGTAGAAGACAGACGGAGAGAGAAGGAGATAAAGAGACAAACGAAAGTCTCCCGAAAGCTAAGATGAGGAAATATGACGCGTATGTGACACTTGGCTTCACTGTGACTACGGTGGGAGACGAGGAGAGACAAGTGTGCTTACTGAGTCTAAAAATGTCGGCAGCGGACAGCATGAAGCTAAATAAATGAAGGCATTACTTAAAGACATTACAGCCCAATCACGCTGAAAAGCTGCTTGAGTTTTTTCAGCAAAAAAAGGGCAGAATATTGCCCTTCTGTGTAGTAAGTTGGTCCATATTCCTTTCTTTTTTCCCTTATACATTAATAAGGATACTGTGTTATGCAGAGGTGTACTTATAACAAATTTAAAAGACATATAATACTGTTTATAGTTGCGCAGGGGTGCAATATGTTTTTTTCTTCCTGGGGGGGCACGACAGAAAATAATTGAGAAAGACTGGGTTGTGTGATCAGGGTGCAAACTATAATGAGCTTTGGGGAAGCCCACTTTTCTGCGGCATGTGGTGGTGTAATTTACTCATTTAAAGCTCTAGCCAAGCATCGAAGTGCTGGCAAAACAACAACCTGCCATCCACTACTAAAGTCTTTTATACGAATGTTTCTATGTTAAGATATTTGTGGAGATTTATCATTTTATATTCCAGAAAAAAAAACGGCTAATAATAATATTTTGATCGCTAAAGACGTTTTTCGGTATTTTGTTTCAACGAATACAGCATTTGAGGTCATTTTAAATCTACTCATACTATGTGAAAGTTTGTAAATGTAGAGTTTACAATTCTAAGTCTTGTTTTTGATTGGTTTTCGACTGTATATGGACTCGTTTTTCGAAGGTAAATAAAATATAATGATGTATGCTAGAAAATGTAATTTGTATTAATTTGTGAAATATAAATCCATTGCTGTCTTTGTAAATCAATTTGTTTGTCATGCTGTAAACGGTTTAATTGTGTTTAATAGTTAAAAAAAATTCTTAGAACAACAGGTAAAGTTATTAAATCAGGGCACCCCAAATTTACATGATTATAAGGCCCCCCCAAATAATAGAGACGTGCTCAAGATTACGTGTGGCTCGCTTGCAATACGGCTCACTTGTTTGTCACAAGATTTGGTTCATCCCAAGTTATAATAAAACTGAAATGCTCAAACTTCTGATATTACCTGAGCATAGATGAAATTGAGGGTTCGCAGAATTTCTTCATGCTTTAATGAACATTAACAGTCGATATAACCCTGGTTTAGTTGTTATGGGATGCTGAGAAACTGTTCCACTGCTTCAAAGTCCACGAAAGTTTAAAACGTGAGAGTTTTCCACAGGAAAGATGGCTAAACTACTTCCAGTACAGTCTCACAAGGGCAAAAGGAAACATAGCTACCGTTACAGCATTTTAATTTTAGACATCCTGAGATTTTTATTACTACAAACAATATGATCGAAAAAGTTGAAGAAAATATAAAAATGTGACAGAACACATAAAAACAAGAATATTGAGAAAAATTTTGTTTTTCAAATTTCATTTTAGACCTAAGGACATCTGTTTGTTTGTTCTCAGTGACTAACTATTTTGACTAACAGCACTCAAAATGCATTTATCCTTGTGTGCAATCTTCACCATCAACAATGCAATAAAAACAGTTATACAACTGTTTTCTTGATTACTAATTAAGACTAGTAAAGTGAACTTAAAGGGGAAATATAAGCTATCAATTTTTATTTTTCAAGGTGCTTGAGGATAAACTCTGGTAACAAGATAATAAAAGAGAAAAAATGTTACAAACCCCAACAGCTCCAGAGACTGTCATCAAAATTGTTTTGCATCAAGATCGGTTAGAAACTGATGAAAACGCATCTGTGAAAACTGTGGCTTTACACGCTCCAGGAAAAACAGAAAAACAATGGCATTGTGTTTGACCTGGTATAAACAAACTACTGGCAAAACAACAAACGAACACTTGTGCATTCTCCAGAACCGCCATTTTGGGGATTAAACTTGCATTACACATGCAACAGACTGCAGGGTTTCTTCACGACTGCCACATGCACTGTTCTCTCGTGCTGCTCGAATCAACGCAAAGCAACAAAACAAAAATGTCGGCAGCATCTTCGCGGAGTAACAATGCTCACTGACCTTAAAAGAGTCGGGAATGAGACTCAGGCTGGGCACGAGACAAACGGGCCGGGAGCACATTAGAGCTGCTGTTTATCATCGAGCCCTGTTGCTCAGCGATGTATGGATTTTGATGGAGTTGAAGAACCAGCGTTGTTTTCTCGAGGAACAGCTGAGAGGATGTAAACACTCGTCACGTGGTCCGCAGAAACGACGTCGGGGACGTCGGAGGGGTGCTTAAAGGGACATTCACCAACTAAAACCCGTCACCCAATCTTGCTTGACTTTTGCTGAACAGAAAATTCGCGATGTCATTGACCGCTGTTACCAGGTGTCCAAACGGTGAAGCAAAGGAGAAATTGTATTTCTTACAACATTAATTATCGCTGTCGTCTAACAGCTTTTCTCAAAATATCTGTTAATATAACAGGATTAGAAGCGGTTATTTTTCAGAATCTATTTTTAGAACCCGCCTCCCAAGTATGGATTGGCTAGCAGCTCGCTGATGCTGGATGCTATTGGAGCATTTAGATGTCATGCAAATGACGTCTAATGCAAACCAGGAAGATCGGTGGCATAAACTTTTTTTCATTTCTTACCAGTTGTCCCAAATTGGTAATATTTTACAATATTTGTGTTTACATTTAAAACCTGTAACAGTACATTATAAGCGTATAAGTTATCTGAAAGACATCTCATTTTACTTGTTTAAGACTTGACCACTTTGGCATATGTAAACTGTTGACAGTGAATCATAAAACAAGCTTCTTGTTTATTTCACAAGGTCTCCCCATGTGCCTATAAGGTTGCACCACCTCAGTCTCAAGTCTCCTGAAGCAAATCAAGATTGACCAAGAGTTCTATGGAAACATGCAATATGTTGGTCTTGGACTAACTGGAAAACAGTATTAGTTACTGCGGTATGACTACACTAGTCTCAACTCGTCCCTGAACAGACCACACTGACCCCTCAAGCCCCTGTCTATAAGAAAGTACTCTCCTCCTTTATACATGAACTCATCAAGTTTCATAGGACAAGATAGTTAACAGAAGAATATGTAACTTTTTACTTTTAGATCTCTCAATAGAGCAAAACAAGTTTGAGTGGCAC
This sequence comes from Danionella dracula, assembly GCA_900490495.1. NCBI lineage: Eukaryota > Metazoa > Chordata > Actinopteri > Cypriniformes > Danionidae > Danionella > Danionella dracula. The sequence continues at coordinate 9,324,800 of UELW01000889.1, forward strand.
CAAAAGATTGAAGTTTAGAGTTTTATAGGAGTTTGTAAAACCTGTTTGAAGAAAGACTTGAGTCTAAAAATGAGCTTATTAATTTATCAAAATGCACCTCATCTCTCTCAACTCACATCATGCTGTAAAATCTAGACAAATAAAGGTGAACACTAGCATAATTCTCAATCATGAACTTTTATTGGTTTATCAGAAGCCTCAAAAATTGCTTTCAGTCTAGCCATAAACTCACATTTTCTGTCAACATCTGTTTTTCTAAAAAAAATTTAAAAAAAACGTTGGCCATTGTTTTGAGAAATGTGTAGTTTTGATTGGATGCTGTGGCTGTAACTCACTATGAAAAATTACCAAATTATAAAGTCCTCAAATTGTGAAACAAGCTATATTTAAAATCTATATTTAAAACATTCTAAAGACCAGTTTTAAATTAATTACATTTTAAATAATTAATGGCCAAAACTAAGCTTGTGAGCCAAGTAGTATTTCTGAATTTAAAGCACTTTATAAGCAGTTTTTCTTGTCGTGAAGTCCTTAAGTTTCTACGCAACTTGGTCACACGATGATAACCCCGATGCATGTCCAGAGTTGCTTCATACTATTGTGAATGTTTTATTAACCACTTTCTAAAGAAATTGAAGTATTCTTGGATATAATATGTAATACCTAATAGATAGCCACACTGGTTAATCAAAAATATTGTCATTAAGGCAATTTATTAATTTAAAAAAACCTTTGCAGTCAATGCTTTTATTTTATGGTTTGGGGAGTTTTGGACTCTGGAATGAGGGCCTGAATCATGCGCCATCTGGTGGTAAACATGAAAATGACAGCAATCATATATTACGATACTGTACGCCATGATTAAGAAGTGCTAAAACATTTGTTGTAAGGATTTTAAGAACCTTGTAAGGCCATTAAGAATCAAATTTAAGAACTACATCATAATATACAAACTTATACAAAAATCAGTATGCTTCAAATACATTGATTGATGTTTTTTTTAACATTTATGAGCATTTTCTCCAACTCGGGCAATCCCAACAATCACTTTTATGATTTTGAGCATTTCAATATGTTTATATATATATATATATATATATATATATATATATATATATATATATATATATAATTATTATTATTATTTATTTATTTTTTTAATTCTCTGGCAACCTCTAGAATTACATTTAAATTTTGGTAACCCTAACAATCTCTTTTAAGATTTTGTGTTTATTTCTTAACTAAGATGGCACTTTTATGTTTTTGAGGATGTACAAAATTCTGGCAACTGTAACCATTATTTTAAAATTATTATTATTTTTTAGCATCTAGAAGTGTTTTCTCAATCTCTGGGAACCCAAAGTAACAGAAAAACACATCAAATTAGCTTTTCTTTGACGTCAGAAAAATAAAACCTGTGAAAAATTATTTAGGAAAATATCTAGAAAAGTGAAGGTAAGACTTTTTAAGGCCTAAGATTTGGGCTTTTACATTAAGACCCAACGGAAACGCTGTAATTAGAAAACCCTCTATAAAACACACTCAGCAGAAGATTTCAATAGTTTATTTCTACCATACACAAACTGTACAACACAGCGCAGAACTGCTTAAGAAATCTGTAAGGAAACCTCGATAACTACTCCAACTGAAAAAAAAACATAAGCCTTTTAAAACAAAACCAACTAAATCATGTACAGTACTGAGTGTATGATACTATTTTTTGTTTGTTTTACACAAAAAAATTCATCTCACGGTACAAAACATCAAATACAAAAAGGAAAAATAAATATTCCTCACAAAACTTCCTGAGCAAACAATCTGTGGTTTATACATTAAACGTTAGGGATTACAAATAACAGAATTACCGATAAATAATACAATAATTTAAGAAGATCTTCATAAAGAATTGATTGGGTTTCTCAAGAGTACAGTTCATTCTGTTCATTTGGTCAGACTTGTAAATGTTGCTCACAAAACTGGAATCTGCTTAGCTTGAACTCATACGGAATCTGAAATCAAACAAAACACTAAATAACACAATAAAAGTGCAAAAGGGTCGGTTTAGTGTTGTAGAAAGCTTTAAAAGTGCCGTGCATTCAATCCACGCACTCGCATCAGCTGAAGCGATCTTCGTCCTGCAGTTAAACCACAAAACCAAGTCCGGATTCACTCGGAACGGAACGATCATCCTCAGTTTGTCCACTAGTGAAGTGCTCGGAGAGAATCCGTTTCCAGTGTTCAGGAGTTAGGGTTCAAGGAGATCAGAGAAGAATCAACGTGTGCCTGTTCATAAAACACTTCTTTTTTTTACAAGAATATCCGTACATACTTAAAACGGTGTATAAACAGTCGGTAAACAGTTTAGAGGCTTTTCATTCAGAAAATAAATATACTGCAGAATAAAAGGAACCACCATTCACGTAATACTGCTCTACCACAAAACAGTTTCATATTCCATGTACTCATTTACATTTAGGCACATAAATGCACACACATGGATGTGCACACCGAAGGCAGTTCATACTGGATGAACGAAAATGCTAGGAACTCACTTTTAGGGGTTGATTTCTGCTCTCTGTACAGTCATTCGGAGATAATATCCTCTTCCTTGAGGACTTATTTAAATGTATGCATGGACGTCTATTGAAAAAACTCCTCCTGCAGTTCAAAACACATTATCGAACAGAAGAAAGGGAAAAGAAGGACCTGCCAGGGGTTTCCTATACAGCACAACTCAAACAATCCCTAGTTCAACTGAGGGCTGTTACAAGATAATGTTAAAGATAAATATTTAAATAAAATAAAGTATAATCGATGTCCCATATAGAGAATGTGAAACCACATCACGCCTTCATCACGTCGCATTGGAAGCTGCGGTGGAGCTGCCATTTTGTCAGTATCGTGCGTGGGAGATTTACTGTTAAACTGAGTAATAAGATCATAGGCTGTTCTGAATATGACATCACCAATCCGAAACCATAGCATACTTCCTGTTGTGGCTTTTCTCGATAGAGTTTCGCACTTTTTTAAGAGCAGCAGTAATTTTAAATGTACGCATGCTCATTGTATTAAAAAAAAGCACTTTCTGTGCAGCTTTAAATGATATTTGTGTAATGATTTCTATGCGTCCATGTGGTTTACAAAAATCTGTTAGTCAGTCTATTTATTAACAAAGCTGCAGATTTATTTTCGTAATGATGCAGTTAAAGCTTGACAATTCAAAATTGTTGTTGTTGTTGTTGTTGTGTGTTTGTACGTGCGTGCATGTATGTGTTTAATTGTATTTCTCCTAAATGCAACTTTTCATGCGCCTTTTTTAATGAATTTCTATATTTGTTGTTTAAATGATGTTTACATTGTGATGTTTTAGTGAGAGAAAAAAGCAAAAGCCTTGATTTTGTAATCCAGGTTTGGTTCTTTTAAGCTGTTTGAGTGCTCTTGCTACATTGTTTTGGTAAAAACAACAACAACAATAAGTATTGTAATATAACTATTGATAGAACCGGTGCAAATTTAAAACAAGCTATAGTTTTACAGAATATTTTAAATGAAGGAACAGGAAAGAAGAGCTTGTTTTCAAGTCTGACTCAGGTCGCTACGTGGTCCAGAATCTGATTCTTATCAGATTTTTTGCCAAGTGTCTAAACAGTCTAAACAGCTAGGTTTCATTTATCTGGGTTTTGCGTCATCGAGCCCACAGTTTCTTACAGATACGAGTCGCTGGAAAAGACGTTTGTTTACTGAAAAAGTTACAGTGTACCGTAATATGCGTTCTTTTCTATCTCAATATTTTTCTTAATATTGTTTAATACTAATAACGTTGGCTCTGATCAGATATTTACATCCACAAAGCCTCAGTGTTTACATCTGTTAGCAGTGCATTCTGGTGAACGTAGTAATGTGAACAGATTTAACCAAAAAGTCTGAACGTAGCCTAAGTTTAAAATTTGGTATATTAAGTGAAAACAAATCATGTCTGTACTGTCTGTTTATAGTTCCTATGTTATGTACTAAAATGTAAACAGATGAAACATTATGTTTAATTCTAACATTACAACACAAGGAGAGAGATAACCCTGGATCCGTTATCTGTGTTACTGACAAAATGGCATCAACTTCCTCCTGCAAACCATTCTTCCAAGAATTCAAAGTGGTGTGATGGCAGACTCACGTTCTTTATATGACCGTTTGCCCTATAAGGAGTTAACAATCTAAGTAGAAATAAATGTAACTTGATGTCGCCACCAGATGGCGCAAGTGGCCTGTTCTTTCAGTTGACATTAATAATAAATAACGCAGAAGCATAAACTTGATTCTGAACAGAAGCACAAAATAAAATACACAATATGTAAGATTGGCATTGCATTTTTGGAGTTACAGCAGAAAAATACCATTATGATAGTAATAAATAAATAAATACACTTACATTAAGACAAGTAGAAGAGAAGCAATAATATATGACACACACAGAGGTCGAGAAACTGAAGGAGCGGAAGAAGGAAAGAAAGAAATAAGTGCAAAACGCTGGTGAATCTGAGGGAACATCATACTGATCTGGAGAAGCTGGTCCGGTAGAGTTCATGGAGGGCCGTGTTCCTTTCTCTCCTCTAGCCTCGAAACGTCTCAGAGGTGAATGCCCTTGATGGCCTGGCGGATGCTGTCCAGGAGGGCTTTGCACTCGGCTGAATACTCGTGCTCGGAGCTGTTGTACATCTCCGTCAGTGTGTTCACATAAGCTTCGAAGTTTTGCTCGTTGATCGGACCCTGCAGGAGACACAAGCACATGTCTGATGGAAGAAATATATAATATTTACATCTTTATTTCTGGTCCCCTCTCTTCTGTTGGTTTATTTAATGCTGTAACTCATTTTCATGTTGGATGTAAAGTTGTATGCATATTGCCTGAACATTTTATATAAAAAAGAATACTAAAAACATAGATGTAACTTTATACACGATACATTTTTACACAGAAAAAGTACTCACCATCTGCGGCAGCTGGATGTCAGTCAAACTGTTGATCAGAGCTTGACTGAGCCGCGCTAACTCCTTCAGCAGACTGTCGTTGTGCTGCTCAATGATCTTATTCTCTTCCTCGATGGTCTTTAGGTTGCACTCCATTGAGGAAATCTGCTTTGAAAAAGTCCAAAACCAACCTTAGCTCTCAAACTACATCACCCATAATTCCACTGATCATTCATAGCTACCTGAGTCTGGAGCTGCATCATATCTGCTTCGATCTTCAGGTTGGACTCGTTGAGCTCTTTTATTTCATGATCTAAGTGCTGCATGTCTTCAGTGTTTTCGACACCTAACAAAGAGGAGAAAAAATCGATTATGTTGTTATTAAAAAAAAAATGGGTTGTTTGCAGCTGCTGGGTTCTTTAAACAGATGGATAGGAATGGAAACAAACATGTTGTCTTAATAGTAATCGGAAATATAAATAGAGAGAAGTCAATAACTAAACATTTAAATGTGTGTTTGTAGTTTTACTATCGCCCTCTTGTGGCATCTAAAGAATTTGGAAAAATTGAAGTAGTGTGAAAAAGCAGCTAAAAGATGAAAATCATTCAAATAGACTTGCTTAATAATCAACACATGTCTAATTACATTTCTTTTTGTTCTGAAAGACAGAACATGGGTAGTTTAAAAAAAGTTTAAGTAGGTTTCTTATCTTTCTTTAAAATATACATAGGGGATGCCACCTTCTTTTATTTGGAGATCATTAAATACCGGATAAGTGGGAGAAGATGAGATGAGATAAATACATGATTTCCCATCCAATGCTATAGTTCACTTTTTGTTGAGTTACACGCCATCGCTTGTTACTTAATTATAATCTGCTGCAACTATTAAATATGGAAGTCTATTTTCACCAGGTTAAAAAAATATATTTATAATGCCATTGGGTTACCCTAACCTTTGAAAAAGATACCATTTTGACTTGAGAAGTCAAAATGTTGAAGTAAAAAGTTAAATTTGACTTTAAAAAGTCAAAGAAGAAGAGAAAGTTTTTATAGAGAAAATTTTAGAAAAAGTATTGAGATAAAAAGTCTAAATTATGTCTGCAGGTCAGTAAGTCTGATTCAGCAGGACACCTTTACACCTCAATCTTAAGAATCTCAGAGAAAACAGGCAAACGAGTTCATAAGATGCCGGGAGTGGGAATTTCATAATTAGTTGAGTTGATGCGTTTGCTGACACTGTGCCAATGCCAACACAAAGAAATCTTAAAATTATAATAAAAAAAAAACAACAACTGTCTTTTGCTCACCATTACTGGTTTTGAGTTTAATGGTCATCATCTCCTCATCAGAAAGCTTCTTCTTGATGCTCTGTGCGTTCAGAGGACATCCTGACAAACTGTACATGGAGAGAGAGAGAGATAGAGAGAGCCTGTTGTTTAGATACTTTAACTAGATTTGAGTTTTTTTGTGCTATCTAGAAAAGGACCAAATGCCCTCTGAGTATAGTTTATTTTGCTCTCAGGATTTTGCTGTGTATCAATCAAGATATCATAACCATATGGAAAACCTTAAAATATGAACAGTATGTATCATAAATGTAAATTTTGATAATTAACAGAATAAAATCCAATGAAATAACAAGGCTAATTTAAAAATACGACTTTTTAAAATGTGTTCATTTATGAAAAATTGAAGTTATCTATGAAAAACAGAAATCTGTGACTTGCAGAAGCTTTATAATCAGAGCTGAAGCTGTAGGTTGTCCAGTGCGCTGACCTCCGGTGGGTGACGAAGACGTTGTTGGCGTGACCAAGGCCATTGCACCCTGGCAGAGGGCAGTGAGGCAGCTCCTGCTTGCAGATCTTCCAGGAGAAGCTCGACCCGTTCATCCCGCTCTCTTTCTGACGCCTGCTGGCCACCGGGCAGCTTCCTGCGCTGCGGTGCGATGAGTATTTCCCCGACACATGGCCCTGACCATCACAGCCTGCCACCGGACATCTGATGTGCAGAGAAAGAGAAAAAAACGATCAAATATGGATCATTTATCATTACACAATTCATGTGCAGGAGGTAATACATATATATATATATATATATTTACTAAATAAACTTATTGTGAAATTGAAAGTTCTATTTATTTTCGAAACGATGAGAAAGAATAAAGCCTACATCTTCTCTGAAAATATTAGATGATAAAACTCACTTTATGGTTAACAAATCTTGTCTGATAAATATTTTACTAAAGCAGTCAATGAAATCTGTTATTGTTAAAAAAATGTCACGTCAGTTGAATATAATCTGTATTGTATTAAATGAAAGTCAGGTTAGTGAGTATAAAGTATTACTTAGATTTTTTTCCTTAAAGATAAAAGGTTCTATAAGCTAATTCTGGGACCCAAAACTTACTTGACCAATAGTGCTCGCATCTAGCATTAATATAACTCAATATAATGTAAGCCAATCAGTTCAGCTGACGCTTATTGGCTGCCAGTTTGTTTTGATGGTCGCCAGCCACACAGAACAAAAACTTATTTTTGAAACCCTAACTTTAAGTCTCAACTGATGTTTAAATAATTAAAACTGCTATTTTCATTGCTCTATCAACTCTAGTCTAAGAATCACTAATTCTTTATAATAACCGTTATTTAGCATAAGGATATCAATAGTTTATTATTAATCCTAATAATGCGTCACGTTGGCGCAGTGGGTAGCACGGTCGTCTCACAGCAAGAAGGTCGCTGGTTCTAGGCTCGGCTGGGGCAGGTGGCATTTCTGTGTGGAGTTTGCATGTTCTCCCTGTGATCGCGTGGGTTTTCTCCGGGTGCTCCGGTTTCCCCACAAGTCCAAAGACATGCGGAATAAGTGAATTGAATAAGAACGATTGCCCATAGTGTTAAAGTGTGAATGTGTGTGTGAATGTTTCCCAGCGATGGGTTGCGGCTGGAAGGGCATCCGCTGCGTAAAACATAAGCCAGAGAGTTGGCGGTTCATTTCGCTGTGGCGACCCCGAAAGGGAATAAAGCCGACATGAAGATGAATGAATGAATAATCCTAATAATAAAAGAAAATGTATAAATGACCTTCACAACTTACTTTCATCTAAAGCAAAAACATTGAAAGTCACATTTAATCGCTGCCTTAAACATTTTTAATGGGTGATTATTTATCACTTAAATGAACCGTAACAGTTAAACTGTAATAGCCATTAATTTTAATTTCATATGAATCTATATATATATATATGATTTTATAAACTATGTATATGTTCATAAACGTATGTATGACCCAAACCAAAACTGCACAATTATAAACCACGTGGCACCTTTAGCACATATTCATTTTGCATCAATTATGTTGCCAATGAATCCTCAATTCCTTTCGCTGATGTTATATATTTCAATAACATTTGAGACAGAATGGACCCTGGAGAAGTCTTTTCCTGGAGATTTTATAAATCAAAAAGTCAAAAACAAAATAAAAATAAATAAAATGCAGTGTTTTAAAAAGTGCATGAAAACTGAGTCTGAAATCCAAAGAATGTACACTTGAGTAACAGTCTAGGTTTGTCTACACATGTAAATAAGTTGCAGTAAAGTCTTTAAAGATAAAACTACTGAACTATTTATTGTTATAAATAGCTTCTTTAAACTTTGGTCTTACAACAATCACTAAGAAGCAGTCAAGATTTAAAATGCACCCTGATTGTTTTTGAAAGCGTTATTTAATTTGATTTATTTTAGAAAGGTTCATGACCCTTGAAACAAGTATTATTGATCATTTTGACTTTGATATTTGACATTTAAACTATTCTGAGCTCAACTCAAGCTATCTGAAAGGACTGAGAGGATTTCTTTCCCTCTCTTGAGAAGAGAAACAAGCCTTCAAAGCTCTGCAGCTGATCTGTGAAATATTTGTATTAAAAAGAACCAGTTTTTGCAATTCAAACTTAGCTAGACATGCTAAACAAGCAAGTTCCTTAACATATCAGAAGATCCTCTATAAGTAACTTTAATGTTTTAAATTAGTAGTCATTAGTAGTCTCTAATGCGAACATGACCGTTACGCAAACCCAAAATTCAATAATCTAAACTCCAAAACAACAATGGAGGTGAATGAAAAATGAGTGAATCCGTTTCTTTTTAAGAACTTCACGACATCTGTTTACTCAGAGAATTAATGCTCACCATTATTATATGTGACAAAAGTTTCCTAAACACATAAAAACAAAGGTTGTTCGGTTCATTTTAAATCCAATGCTTATCTTTTAATTATGAGGAGTTATACTACTGTACTTATAAACATTTCAGACTAATTGATTTCTGCATTTTAATGACTGCTGATGGAAAAAACAATAATGAGGCCATAATCTGCATGACAAAGGTTGTTTGGTGTAGATTTCTGGGTCACCGTGCCAAACCCACACAGATGTGACCCAACCCCTCAGCCTGCTTAAATTAAACCCCCTGCACCGGCTTCTTTTGTTGAGCCAAACTCACTCGAGAAACCCTGCGATTGTCCAAGATAATCTCTCGTTTGAACTAGTTTCCCTGTAAACACAAATGAGCCCGTATACATTCAGCTCATAATTTGATGGATCAAACTTCCCACACCGTAGATTCGACGGTTTGTCCGTACGCAGCCCAGGCAGAAGACTTTTCAGAGACCATTAAGAAGATTAATCCTGCGAAATGCTGATTAAAAATGTATTCGAAGCAGTTAAAGGGGGATGGAACAAATCAAACGGTAAACACACAAAGTCGGAAACACACTCCGGTAAATAATCACGGACGCAGAGGTTAACGTGGCACCGATGGAAAACGTAAGCCCTTGCAAGTTGAAGACTAGAGTGCTGAGGAGTTGGCCAAATTATTTCGCCGCTCACTTTCCCCGTGGGTCAGTAATGGAATGACATAAATTGCACATAATTGTTGTGCGTCCTCCACAGGGGGGAAAAAGCAGATGATTTGGAGGTGCCTGACCCTTTCTCTGATAGCCCATATTTGAGGAGGTGAGAGGTTATCTGGAATGCTACAAATAGCTTGTCTGTAGGGCTTATGGGAAGCTTGTTACAGCAGGTTTTGGCTCTAATACACAGACTAAAACAAGACAACATTAGGGTCCGGCTCAGAGAGTGGTGTTGCTAACTGTGGGACAACAGTGAGGCTGATAATTGGACACAACATTATAGATATAGGCTGAGTCTGTGGTGCATTTCTCCATCCATCCATTTCCCCGGCTCTCTGTTCTTCCTTTCATGTGTATGCTTCTAATTCCTAAGCTCTCGTCTTTGCATTAGTAATTAAAAATGAAATGCTAGCCCAGATGCAAAAGTAGCAAAGCCCTGCCACTCTGGGTTAGACTTCGGATTTAAGGCTGGAATCAATTCAATTAATTCCCCCACCATAGTATTATGCGTTTAAAGAGCAAACTGCTGCGCTAATTGTAATTAAATTAGATCTTGCTAAAAACCGCTGTAGAGTTCCTGAGTTAAATAGATGATGTTTTGAAACACAGTATAATCGATTTATTTACTCCAATAGTTACTCCTTAGTTTTACAGGACAAGCATCCATCTTCAAATTCTAAACTTAAATTGAAATTGTGATCTAGAAGGGAAGTACATTTCAACAAATAGGTTTTAAAAATCCTCACATGATGTTGAAATGTATGAATAAATACAGCGGTGTAGCAGAAAAGTTCACTTTTATGTAAAAGAATCCAATAAGTTACACTACACTAATATTCACGAATACAGTCTTGAGATAATGTCGAAAACATTTATTTTACAGTTAACATTACATCAACAAAACCCTTTTCTAAAAAAAACCCTGTTTTTTATATTTATATATTTAATTAATTTATGCCACAGGACTCGATATGAGCCAATGAAAAGCTTCTGACTTCACTCCTAGTTTAACTGAAGAAGCTAATAAAGGAAACAAGAGAAACAGTTAATAGCAATAGCTAATTAACCCAAACAATTAAAACTAATAGTTTTGTCCCTCTCTACTTTTTTGCACCCTGTCACATCAACGAAAGGGAGCGGCTTGTCTTTCCTTCCCTCTCCCTCTTTTCTCCTGTGGTACTTTGAGGCACTGTTGTGACTAATGTTTTAGCTTTTTATTTGGTTCGGGTGCTTCATTTTCTTGCACATCACACATGTCTGAATGTCAGTGACATTCACTTATGTCAATGCATGAATGGAATTTTGAAGTGTCGACAGAAGAGGACAGAGATTGATTAATAATAAAACATAAAAAGAATTTAAGTTTTCATCATGGGCCCAGGCAGAGGGCCCCTAAAAAGTTGTGAGCTCAAGGTAACCGCCGACCTTTGGCTAATGGTAAGTCCACCTCTGTTCTGTAGCCTCTAGACTCTGGATTGAATTGCTTATTTAACATAGACTTTAGACAAACTTTTTTTGTTTGACAAGGTATATCATTTTTCAACATTATTTGCCAATGGCTGTAACTCGATATATGAACGACGTAATGCTGCCTCCTGCCATTCGTGAGTCGTTTGAAGAGACAGAGACTGCACATGCGCAGAAGTGATTTGCAAGAGAAAAGGGAGGTGAATTTTTCACCTGGAATCTCATGCTAATCCCATTAGGGGGCGGAGTTAAAAGAATCATACTGCAGCCATACTCAGGGGGGCGATCACAGCTCTGTGGAATCACACAGCAAGTCGTGTGAGACAAACCAGGTGAACATTATTTATCATATTATTTATTATTTATCAACTTTTTTGTTCTGGTTTAAACCAGTTGGTTGTTTTTGTAGTCGATAATTGTAGGTAAACATTTTACACAAATTCATTTTCAAACCAGGGACCTTCTAAAACAAAGGAAGCGGCGCCACAAGACGCACCTCCATGATAAACATTGTTATTTTATTTTTTTATTTGTTAAAAATTTATAGTTTTTTCTATTTGTATTTAAAGGTTTTTCTCCAAGTGGCATTGTTTTAAAAGACAACAGTGAACAGCAAAAGAAAAGCGAATAACTTTTGAAATATAAAGTTCCTTATGCCAACCCTTTATGCTCTTGTCATAGATTTTATCATTCTTGCTATTTTACAAATAAATAAATATAAATAATAAAAAATACATAAATAATACAGAAAAGTATCTAATAATACTCTAGTATAAAATAATGATATAATTTAGGTATATAAACAAAAAATCTGGAATCTACTCAATGATAAACAATAACGTGACACAATAATTTGCCTATTAATTTGATCTGTACTGGTATCAGATATGAATATATAATATCAACATTCACATTAATACCACAACGACATAACCATTGCCCAACTTGGATTCAAAAGGTGACAAACTTGTATTCAGGTGGAATTGGAAGACTATGACTAAAGACACATTTTTAATTTCTACACTTTTTTTTTTAAAGCTAAAAAAAAACTTATACAGAAAATGTATTTGCAGTTTCACTACTAAGCTCCATTAAAAAAGCGATGCTTTAATAAACTAAAAAATAATTCCCTTTTAAATGCGAATGAAAGTCTTAATGCATTAGCTGTGATTGTGATGGAGGTGTCTTACTTGATCTCGGGCTCTTCGTTGTCCTCATTGCTTGGCGTGAGCTTCAAGCTTCCTCTCCTGGCGCGAGGGCAGCCTGACAGACTGGAGAAGAACATGACAAATCTGTGACCAAGCTTTCAGAAGTTCAAGCGAGTGTGTGCAGACATGTGTGCGAGGAAGAGATACGGCCGCTGCGTTTGCCGCGTGATGTTTCAAGCTTTGACACCTGTCGTGTCGCCATTGAACAGGGGTCATTACCTCAACAGCCATGAAATGTCAAAACTATTTCCTCTCAGAAGATTTAAAATGCAAATGATTCAACTCATTTAATGCCTTTGTGCAGATTTTCTAGAGTAGCATGCGGTTTATTAAACAATTGAATTCATTAACATGAACATCCATTAATGTTACGTAAAAGAAGATGTGTGTTAAACATGAAGAAATGTTCTGTTTAAATAGATTTACCTTCTATGGGATGCATAGTTTCCTGTCACATGACCCGAGCCATCACAACCAGGAGTTGGACACCTTTGAAAAAATGTTTACATTTCTGTTATGAACAACTATCAACTTTTATAGTCATTCAATGCACAATTTGACTTTTTTCACATTTTTAAATTAAAATGATATAACTTTATTGACTATGAATTAATACAAATAGATTACATATATAACACTGAACATTCATGCATGTGGTTGTAAAATATGTGGTTATTTTAGTACCCTAAGTCTGTATACTGGTGTAAAGATTTGTATAACAAATTCCGTCTCAATCATTGATCTTGATGTGTATCTTTCAGAATTATGTCTCGATTCATAAGTTCATCCTGAAATCCTTTAAAAAAATATCTCTGTGAATATATGCTAGTCAAGACTATTAGATAATAGTTTTTTTATAACAAAATGTTTTAAAAATGCAAAAATATTTTATTATTTCATATAGAAAAAGTGATTATAGTTCATTTACACTCAAACAACACAGTGTACACTAACACTTGTTAGCTTTTCATAAACCTTTTCATAATAAAATGTTAAAAGCCTCTAAACAAGTACCATATTGTTTATGTAACAAATATAAAAATGTCAATTAGGCAGATGGACTATTAGCCACAAGAAAGTTATTAAAGGCACAATGTCGCGATACTGTACCTCTTACTGATTGGCTGCAAGTTAGTTTGGTTACTGACAGGGCCAACCAGCATTTTAGAAAAAAAACAACACATCATAACTAATGGAAAGTATTTAGAAGGATACGTTGCAACAAAACACACAAGGTTGCAGGACATAACTTATTACAAGTTGAGACGCAAATGTGTAGATTAAGGAACAAATACACACATTTAATGTAAAGGAAATAAATAATTTAGCTATATATTTAAACCCATACTTATTAAAGCTATATTCCTTATTTGACAGATATTAACAGAAACAGGTTTTTATAAAATACCATCAGTAAAAGATTTAACTGTGAAATGATTCGATTTGAAAAAAAAAAAAAAAAAAAAAACGAAACGAGATAATCCGTACTTCAGCTCTTGAGAATTAGCAGCCATGAGTGATTTCAGGGTCTTGTCAGCCAGCGGGCATCCAGACACACTAAAAAACAAACAGAAATTAATCTCCACGATTTTCAACAGTTTCATTTCTGCTTGAAAATTCCACTCACCTTCTGTGTGACGCATAATTTCCTGTCACATGACCACTGCCATCGCATCCTGGTGTCGGACAACTGTGAAGAGAAAAGGACCAGATGAATGCTTGGGGATACAAACAGCTTTAATGCTCTTATGGCACATTAGCATGCTAACGTGACCCAAAAATAAAATGAAGAAAAAGAGCCGACCTCATCAGCTCTTTCTTGGCGTCCCTCAGCAGCATCTTGTTTTTTGCACTTGTCATGTTTCCATCACCATTATACACTTTATCTTCAAAAGATGTCTTTTCCAGTGGATCCATCTACAAAAAAAGGAACAAAATGTTAACGACACTTTCCTAGAAAAGTCATGGTCACTTAAAACGGTCAGTGAGAGGTCTGATGCTGTTTAAGTGTACTTACTAAAAGATACACCCATTTACACTAAGCTATAATCCCTCACGGTATTTATGGTGGGAGAGCTGGGTGTAAAACCTTTGGATTTACTTACTCTTTTTTTATAAGGTAAGTATCTTTGAGTACCAGATGTCGGATAGATATTCAGACAAACCTACAACTGTCTGGGTTTGTTCTTTCATTCCAAAGAGGATGAAAAATGGATGCGTGCTTTTCAGGAACACACTTCTGTGGTTTGTTTTACATTTAGCTTTCTGTGTCACTGTGGAGAAGAAGATGACTATGTGGCTCTACCTTATGGTGCTATCATGTCAAAGATTGTGCTTAACTATTAGAATAGTAGACACTTTGATGCCATACATTTCCACTAAATTCTTTAAAAATGTGGAGTATTATTGAATACATTATTTTAATTCTGAAGGTGGAAACCTGAGTAAAGTAACTCTTACTTGTTAAACCCACAAATAGTTTTGAATGCTTAAAAATTCCAGAACACTGATGGAGAAACGTATTGTCTTAAATTTATTTTATCAAGTATTAAGCACTATATTTGACATGTTCATTGCTTCCTATGGTTTAACATAATATTTCTATGGTATGTATTCTGTGTTCTCCTTTTGTTTGAGTGTTGAACTTAAGATCCCTGAAAGGTGACTAAAATAAAATGCATTATTTTTTATTGTCTCATTTTTTCTGGGAAGGTGTTGTGTGTTTGGCAGCTTTCATTGACTAAGACCCACCCTGGAAGCTGTTAGCAATAACCAATCCCAATTCCGTTCACATAACGTCACGTTTCTGTGATTGGAAATGTTGCTAAAAAATGTACAGATATGCAACAAGTTATTCACTGTTTAGCTGTTCTTTATAACTCCTCATTCTCAGTACAAACCATAGCTCTTTGTCTCGATCGTATAGATGAACTCTGTTTCCCAGTGGGACGAAAATAAGCACAACACTCGAATCTCCCGAAAATCCGGATAATTTCAACCAATCAGATCACGACTTCAGGATTCCTCAAGTGCACCAAACCCATCAGACGTATAGCCAACATTCCATGGGTGTGACTATACGGAGGCGGAGACTATATTTGACAGAAGTTTTATGTAACTTTAACAGTATTTCTGTAAGCCACAAGTAAAAATGCTACTTTTTACATGAAATTATATAGGCAGACTAATACGTTGTTTTCGTATGCCCTCTCTCTCACCTCTCTGTCCTGCTGGAAAGGTGTTTTGCTGTAGTTGAGCGGTGTGTTCCAGCTGTCCTGTTCATAGAGGACGCGGTAGATGGCTGGAGAGATCTGGAGTGCTGCGGCTTTACTCAGAGAGGGTTCAGGAGGGGTGTAGAGGGCAGTTCCTATTGAGGGCATCGCTGGAGACTCTGACGTTTCCCTGCGTTTCTTCATGCTTAAATCCAGCGTTCCATTCTCATCAACTTCAATGAGCAAATCCTGAGTGATACAGGAGCACATGTTATAGATCTTTCCAAAGATACGCTCCGGAGACAATAGTCATTTGCTAAGCCAACTGCCTGAAAGCTCTAAAAATATTATTATTTGCTATATTGAAAAGCCCAAACAAGAACAGGATTTGGAAGAATCCTATTTCTACCTGTCTGACTGAGCTCTAAACATCATTATCATGTTTTGTGGGGTTTAAAACCCTGTCATTATTGAAGTGTTATGACTTTTAGTATAGGTTAAATTTTTCTGTTCATGTGTATATTTTTTCTTTTGTTTGTATTATTTTTGTGTATTGGGTAAAGTCTCATTATTTTGGTCTGTGTCATAGGTTTTCACAAAAAATGTGGTTTTCACCATGTCTTGTTAGTTTTAGTTTTTTTTATCTCCTTATCAGTGTCCTGTTATAATTCTTGCCTTCTTTAAGTTCTCTGTAGCAGCATTAGATATCTTCCCAAAGATCTTAAGCAACCCCCCTTCTTAAGGGTTAGATCTGTTAAAAAGAGTTTCCTTAAAACACAATTTCCCACTCTTTGGCATTTTTTGTTCCGTTTGTCATGAATAAAGTCTTTTTTTGTCTTGATCTTTGTCTATTGAACAGATGAGACTGCCCCTTACACACTTTCAGTCTGACTTGTGGCATTTTCTCCATTTAAATAAGGAATAATTGAGCCTGACAGCAGTAAATCATGGAGTGCAGCAAGGATGAGTTTTAGGCCCAATCATGTTGTTTTTAACACGGCTTTGACAATATGTTGAGGACAGATCGTATTACCTTTCAGTGTTTGCTGATTACACTATTTTTCTTTAAAACATAAACAGCTGCTAATAGTAAATTGGTTGTTGCATTTTCTCCAGGGATACACTGCACTGAAATCAGAAGAGCAGTTTTCTTTTAAAATTTTTATTATAATCAAAGTGACCCCCAAAAATTAATCAGATTGCCTAGAAACACTACATATATACATAAAGTTTTTTACTTTCTCATGCGGCCAGAAAGGTATAAAACTGCACACTTGAGTTGGTCTTGAGCGACAAGATCAACTGCAGATCTGCTGGAATAACTCATGGATTTACTTTACAAGGTTAATTTAGAAAAGGAGAGTGCCACTTCTCTTTGAAAAAATGTATTGCAAGGGGAATAATTCTTTCTAAACATCTATACTAAGAATGTATTTAAATTAATATATCTATGACAGTATTTATAACAATTAAACAAAAAGCTAATTATCTTACCAGGATAATTTAAAATAATTTTAATTGTAAATTTATTGACAGTACAAAGTTTTCAAACTAAATTTTGAGAACTATAATATTTCTTAAGTTTGTTTGATTAAAAACAAGTTGATGTAATCAAATTTAGATCAAATAAACACATTTTCTTTAGTTGCTTGTAGATGAACAGAGTCATATTTGAGTTAATAGTTTAAACGTTTAATAGTAATAAACATTTTTTGTCACAACTGAGATTTACTTTTGTTAAAACCTTGCTCAAGAACTGCAGCTTTAAATAAACAAACCAATTTTTCAAGCACATTCTGGCTTACAGACAAACAAATGAGAGGTTATCAAGAAATATACAATTTCTTTTTATAATAAAATCAGAAATGGTAACGGACGTCATTGTACCTATCAAGTTTTCATCTCTGACATTCTCCACAAACAAGTGAGGTGACATCTTTCTCCCACACTTTCGTGAAATGTTGCGATAAGCTGTATTCTTAGTAAAAAAAAACTGTTGATTTGGCACAAACAAGGAAACAGAGATGCTTAAGATGCATCAAGACATTTGAGGCAGCCATCAGCAGATGACGGATCGACTAACACTGTTTAATTCATTCGCTCAGTTCGTACAGTATCTACCTGCTCACTGCCCACTACAGCGGCCTGCGTGTATGTGTTCTGTGTAGGTGTGTGAAGTGTTTTGTGCCATACTTCTGTGACTTTCTCCCAGCTTACAGGTTTATCTCTTGATGACTACGAACAGAAACTGCTATGAAAATGTCAAAATGGTAAAATTACACTGATTTTAAGAGTAAGAAAAAACATAAGATCCCCTCCATAACAAGTTAAGACGTCATGCTAACATTAGTTTTTATAGCAGACAGCTTCTTCTTAACAATCAAATAACAATCATTATGTGAGTATGTTTTAGCTTTATTTGTGATTTGATCACCAGCTAAGCCCCGTCTCAAACAAGTTTTTCGCAGGAAACTCAAGAAATCAAAAAGACTTTGCTTAAGACTAGCTGAAAACCCGAAATGTGAGCACCAGCTAGTCATCCGGTCTGAAGACCAGAAGACTTTAATATGAATTTAAGTGTTTATTTTGTTTTTTTTGCAATCAGAAAAGGTTCTTGTTCGTGTTATTAATTAATAGTTAACCAAAGTCAGATGCAGACTATTATGGCATTTTAATTGCTGTTTAAAGGGCTGTGTGGCATGAGTTTTAGTTTGGGGACTAAAGCTAAATATCTCAAACTGTGTTCAGAGGAGGAATGAAGCCATAACAGCTCTGGAACAACATGGGGTAAGTGATTAATGACTACATTTTAATTTTTGTGGTGGAGCATCCCTTTTATGATAACAAATCATTTTTCTTGATCTTATAATGACCCTTGTAACAAGATTAAACAATACAAGCATAATTTCCTTTCTTTCCATTTAAATAAGTACTACATGGCCTCTAAATTGATTATATGCTGATATTCTAGTCTACTCTATGAATCAAATTAGCGAAACAACGTTTTGTTTAAGACTTTTAACCCATAAGAACCCACACCTTAATGGCTGGTGACACCTCTCTCTGTGGGTTCTGATAGGTTAAGGTTTCCCAGAAAGCACTAAATAAATACATTGAATTATTTATTTACAAAAGGGGCAAACTTCACTAAGGATGTCATCAATATGATGAAATAATTGGTAAAAATTGTTATGGCTCAACAAACAAAAAGTTGAGTTTTTAGAACGATAACTCCGAATTGTTTTAGTGACAGACAAGCAATACAATAAAACCGCAACTATCCTAGAACAAATCCAGACGTTTTTGTTAATTGTCTGAATGTTAAGTTCACCCTTAAGTTCACAAACTTCCAAAGCAGACATATCAGAGCATCAAAAATGTCTCCTCTTAGTGATAGGTCAGCATATTTAAAAACAGTTTTTCTAAAAACACAGAAAACACAAACGAGAAAAATAAGAAAATAGCACAGGGAGCTGTCAAACACTGTTTTCTAAACGAATAATGCAATAATTCTTATTATTTATTAAAATAATCAAATACTTATTTTGTTTCTTTCCACTTTAATCTGAGTTCCATCACAGCAAATCTAAAAAAACAACACATTTGAATGTTTTTTATGGATTTCTGATAATCTTTAGTTTTTTATTATCTGTACAGTTTGTGTAACTGTGTATCAAATGAAGCTCAATAAAGGCAGACAAGCATTCAACTGAATCAAATATCCATTTTCACACTGTAAAATCCATAATCTGAACGCCGGTGTAGACTTTCCTTATTTAATTTAAATAAAAGAGTGATGTCTATTAATCCTCCCACCAATTGATTTAATCCAACTTCTCACAGATCGTCTGTTAGAGATCATCACCAAAGGATCTGCGAGAGCTTATCTAGGATAATATATTACTTAGCAAAATGTCTTCGACCATCTGCATTGGACAAAAAAAAACCCCATGAAAAATAAAACACTTGCTGTCTCGGTCTCTCTCTCCCGAAAACAAGAGACATCAGCATTGAAATCGTATGCACGGCCACATGTTTTACAAAAAGCCTTGTAATTGTCATGGAGAAGGAAGCTGTGATTGTATTCCTCCCAACTCTTTTTGATGTGATTACACAAATTGTCCTTTGTGTACATTAAAGCTTTAGGGCCAGTGTGGGTGAAAAAAGCTCCCTCTCTCTTGTTGCTGTGCCACCAGAGGCGACACAGTTCTCTGTGCCAAAAAGTGCCGTTTGATGTCCCTCTTTTTTTCATACACAAATCACAGTTGTTTCAGAACGGCCGCATTAAATACCTTTTTCTGAGTGGTCTAATTTGATTACCTTTGTGGATGATGCCAGGGGGCGGCTAGGGGGCAGGGCCTCTTCGTTGGCCCGGCAACGTGTGGAAAGGTTGAGGATGGCTGCGGTTGCCATGTTGCTTTGAGCTTTCTGGTGGCTGGGGCTGGTTTCTCCAGGAAGGTTCATTCTGCCACCAGGACCCAGAAAGCAAGGGAACTGGCCTGCTGTATTTAAGGAGGGCAGAGTTTATTATATTTAAATGAACGCTGTGTAAATTCATGTCAACTCCCAAAATATTAAATGCTTCCCCAATTTATAGCACAAATACCTTTTAACTTAACCTGCTGTTCTTAGCAATGGAATCATTTTGCAAAGTAATTTTTCTTGTAAAAGTACTACTTAAGTCTAAATTTATTATTCTTTAAACAAATACTAAAAACCAGGAGCGTCGCCTGGCCTGGCAACCATGTCTTTAGCTGGATATTTTTACTTAAGGCCCGGATCTTTTTTTTTTTTCAGAAGAAATGCTGACTGACTTTTTGCGAGTCTATTATGAGTCATATTAGTCATATTACATATTACATATATATCTCAAGATTTAACCTTACTAAATAAACAACTGGGACCAAATTTTAATCAGTGTAAGGTATGCAATTGCCTACAAAGCTATTTATATTCCTATATTCTTCCATTCGAGTTCGCCACAATACACTGCTCGCTCTCTGTGCGCAAGCACCAAAAAAGGAGGAGTAAAACCTTCCCATGCCTGCAGCTGCACCAGTTCTGATCTCTCACCCACAGACAATATGATGTTTTACTCCTTCTTTAAAGCACAAAACATACTGAACACACATGCGTGTGATTTCTGTGCACTGTGTCTTTGTGCAGAGATAGAGCAAAAGTGTCCAAAACTACCATGATTGGCAGCTAAATGTGACCTGACGCACACTAGTAGCCAATCAGATAAGAGCTCTTGCTCAAGTGTTCGTAAAATCATAGGGGATAAAGAACATTTGAGGGCTAGTGGCAGTTTATAAACGATTATGAAGCACTTAGTTAACCAAGTTAGCTACATAACTAAAAAGTATGAAAAATTATGAAAAAGTGGTTTTTTTTTAATTTCTTGGTAACCATCTAAGCGTACTCTTACCTATTTTGGTTGTTACTTAAACACTGAAATTAATTATCTAAATAGCACATTATAATTATTAAAAAGAATACCTATTCTCAAGCTATAAAACATTTTGTATAGCTCTCTTTTGATAATAAAACACAATTCATCCCAATGTCGTAGATATCACATTTTATTCTGGGTGGGATTTCCTATGATTACTATGATAGGAACTTCTCTATAAGAGTCTGGGTTCAGCCCCCAATGTTCTCAGTTCCAAGAAACACTTCTAAAAAAGCAACTCTATCATTATTTTACTCCTCATTATAATGCCCTACAGCCTATTTCAAATATGTTTAGTAACACGCAGTTTAACCTAACAACTAGCCATTGGTCCACATGATTCAAAATATGACTTAGTTTCACCTTCTTTACAGCAAAAAAAAAAACTATTCTAAAATACACTTGTATTTAATTTTTATTTCTTTAATGTTTGTAAAAAGAAATCAGCTCTGAATTCATGGGTATTAGTGTTGGGTTGCTAAGTAGAAAGTGTTTCAGTGTTCCAATGGTGTTTTTGAACTAGACACAGATTGAGGATGTCATCTAGGACCTCAGTAAATCAGTTTGGATGTTGTTAGATTGTAAACTCACCTTCAGGAAAGTGTAAAGATTCGTGATTCTGCTCGGATGCCATCTGAGCCTGTTTGCCAAAGACTTGAGCATCAAAACTGGCGTAGTCGAAATGGCCTTTGTTGAACTTGTCCATGTCTTTAGCCATGCTGGCCTGCAGCGCTGCCATGGGATGTGCAAAGGTGTACGAGATGTCAAACTTCCTCAAGTTTCCTAAAGGTCTGAACAGGGGAAAGATATCATTTTCAGATTAAAACAGATAAAGGACTCATCAACAAAGTAACACAAAACTCCTAATTCTAAGCTGTGTTTTTACTATTAGAAAATAATAGTTTTTTTTTCAGTCTTCTTGTCAGCCATCGTTAAACAATTCGAGTTATAAACAGCAGGAGCTCATGACTAATGTTCAAACAATATATTGTCTCCTTTCTCACTCATTAAATTCAACACAGAGTTGTTTTAACTCTACTTCTAATAGGATCTGAATATATTTAGTGCTTATACACCTAAAAAAACAATAAGAATCCATAATTTTTTCTTGTTTCGGTTATTTTCAATGTTACCGTAAATAATTCCTGCATAGTTATTGAGCCTTGGTTAAGATATTGAATTTTGGTTAACCTCCTCTAGGGCCGATCTTCTTGCCCCAGGGGCCCCATACCATAGATAATGCTGCACTTTGATCCCAACATATTTATTACCTTGGTATTCTCTCTGGCGTAGGTCTGCATTTTGCTGGATCGTCCTGGGGTTTGGTGACCTTTTCTGCAGCGGCGATCGGGCAGCCTGAGAGACTGCGTGAAAACAAAGATACTTTGGGTCGTTAAATTTATTTTAATTGGGTTTAGGTGAATTTGTGAGTCACATTAAACATCACATTGTTTTACAGTCTACTTAACGCTGTGACGATTGTATTGAGTTTTTCCAGATTAAACAAACACTCAAGTTTTATTGCATGATAATCTATCTCTTTTTGGAGAAACAATCACGTCTGGCCATAATCTTGTTTTATTATAAACACAGTTTACTTATCAATCATTTTAAATTGGCAAGATTTATACAGCCTGATGGATTCTGAAAATTTCTTGGAGTGCTCAGTGATGCTAAAAATAAAACATCTTTAAATACTTTTTTTATAAAAAATAAATAAATGAATAAATTCAGTTTTTTAAAGTAAAGTGGTAACAAAGTTTGGTCCGTTCCAGTGCCTGAGCTCATTTACTTCATAAGGACATTTATACTTATAATCAAAATGTGATTTATACCCTGCTGCTGCAGCACCTTTCACAGAACACATGGGGGCGGAGCCAAATACGATTATGAGGTGATATTCCTCTTCATACGCTGGAAAACATCAAAATGAAGAAGACCAAACCTGCTTGCAGTTCAAAGTTTTTTGTTCATTGTGTTCCATTCATGAGAATGACACATAATTAGAATTTGTTTTCATGCTGTTATGATTTGGAATTCTCTAACAATTGTTACTAACATACTAACACAAACTAAAACATAAATATTTGTATTGCTCCTGTTTTATTTTTGTTTAATTATCTTCCATTATTTTTGTTTAATTATCTCAATTTATTGGTTTTATTTTGAAGTGTGTTGTCATTATTATCATTACTACTATTACTACTACTATTACTACGGCTTTCTTCCCTTTCGGGGTCGCCACAGCGGAATGAACCACCAACTCTCTGGCATATGTTTTACGCAGCGGATGCCCTTCCAGCCGCAACCCATCGCTGGGAAACAGTAGTAAAGCATTTTTTATAAATTTCAAAAAAAGGACATCCAAACAACTATATCCTGGAACATGTATCATACTCAAAATACATACATGTAAACATGATTTAATGTTTCTTCTCTCTCATTTTTCTTGTAAGTACGCCCTTCAAGCACTGACTTTTCATCTGTAAGAGCTTTTAAATATATTATGTGTGTATGTACATATATACATATTTTTTATTTATGTTTTTATTGGAATAATTTTGTAATTAAAAGACTCGTTGATTGGATATATTGTTGTGCATAAACATAACGGAAAAAACCCCAATAAATATAATTCGGTTTGGAGGAGATATAAATAAAAAAAAAACCTGTAAAAATTATATAAAAAAGCATCTAAAGCTAAAACGGACGGTTCGTCAAATACATTGTGAGTTAATGTTTAGGTTTTAAACCCTCCCTCGCTGTCATATTCTTGGGCTAAGGACCAGGAAGTAGCATGATCACGTGATCTGCTTGACTGGTGGGGTCACATGATCACTCACTCAGGCCCCCCCACCCCCCCACCAGTCTGGCTCTGGAGTTCTGCAGCTGCAGCCGGGTAGTATTGTAGTTTTAAGGAGAACACAATCAACTAAAGAAGTATGCATAAGCCATGTATTTCAAGTGAAAAATCTACCTTTATTTAGTTTGTTTATTGTTTAAAGTCTAAAATATCTGTTTATAATTGAGCATCACATCTGCATAATACGAAATGCTTCTGAAGAATTGAAGTGCATAACAATCAGCGTCTTACCTTCTATGTGTGCTACGGTTACTGTTGACATGGCCTCTTCCTGTACATCCAGGGGTCGGACACTTAAGGACGTTTTCATGCATGGCAAGGACTGCAAAAAACAACCAAACTATAGGGTTAAGCTTTCCAGACCAAACGCCATTTTCTTTAAAGAAACTCTACATTGTTGTGACATTTATATTACTAATACTCCCCTTTTTAAAATGTACTGGTAAAAATCTCACAAAAACATCATAAATGCGAAGCTCGGTTTGATTAGTGTTTAAGTGATTTATTGTTGAAGTCCTCTCCAGCATTCTCAGTAACTTTTCTCTCTTCATAATTACTGTGAAGGATGTGCTGTCTATTTAGGCTGCATCCTTTGATTCCCAGAACGTTGTTTCTGGTTTAGGACAACATGCTTTCATTTTGGAAGGAAAAAGGGGGGGAAAAAAACTTAATTACATTTTCAGTTCCCTTTGTCACATCGCTGTTTAATGACGAATGTTTGTTGTGCGACTCTCGAATGAAGAAAACAGCGTGTGAAAAGTTGTTTCAGGAATGCATTTTTAATTCGCAAAACCACTGTTTGTGTTGATGACTGCACAGTTCTTTTACAAAACTACTTTAGCAACTTGCAGCTTTATGTGGAATGCACTGGAAGGCTTAAGATAAGGGTAAACAGAGGAAATGCCTTCATGTACATAAATGATATGCAAATGACCTATTACATATGTATTTTTAAATTGAAGTCACATATACTAATTGAATAAAACATCTTCAAATGATGTTAATTTATGTTTGCTGTATAACGTTTGTTTATCTAGAGTATATAACATGAACATATTTTCACATCTAACCAAGCAGAATAAGCTTTTTAGTTTTTCTCATAACAGTGAAAATGTGGAGCATTACCTAAATTATAAAAAAATGACTGGAAAAACTAAACGATACTATTCAACACTAGTCCAAAATAAGAATTTTGTTTTAATTTTTATGCATTTGGATTGTTACCGAAACATAAATATTACTTTGAATGGATGCTATTGGAACGAGCTGATTGTTTTTTTCCCAAAAGCTTTAAACAAGAATGAGAAACATTTTCGTTTCCAAATATTTTGGATTGTTGTGATTATATATTTATGCTAATTTGAGAAACTTGACAGGGTTTTGAAAATTTTTTTCTACACAAAGCATCTCTTGGCCACTATTTTCTGGGCCATTTTATTCTTACACTATTCACAGGTTGATCCTTACAGTAAATAGCTCAATTAGATTGTTAGATGTGAACATGTAACTAATTTTAAAGTATAAAACCTCTCTTTCAGATTTAATGTAACTCAGATTTATGTAACATTACCCTAGAGCTAAATTGTGGTTCAAATCAAATAGTAATATTTTATATAGAGATTGTTTGCATTTGCTTCAAAACATTCCAGGCTTTGGCCAAAAACGATCAAACTTTTCATTCAAATCAGGGAAACCATTTTGAGTGGATTTGGATTTTCATTCACTAGAAAAACATTCACATTTTTAAAACAATATGTCTATTTATGTTGAAATGGAAATAAAAAAACTATATTTTGGACACAGAAATATGATTTTCACTGAAGAAAATACACAAAATGTTTAATTCAGTGTTGGTAGCTATAAAGTATACTTCATCCTAATACAGAACATTTTGTCATGAATCACTTACCCCCGTGTCTTTCGGAAACCATAAATACTTCATTACTCCTCTGAACATATTTTGAGATATTATGTATATGATATTAGATGGCTGTGACTGCCCACTGACACATCGGAGCCTTAAAACTGCATTTAAAACCCCATCAAATGTCTCCATTTGCCATCAGGTGTTAGACATGTATTTAAAACCATGACAGGAACACTTTCTGATCTCAAAAGTAACAAAGCAAAGACTTAAACCCACATTATTACTTAAACTCTCAGGGAACGTGAGCTGGGTTAGACCGTTGTGAGACAGGTTAGTTTTACCCTACTGATGCCTCGTTGTTGTAATAGTCATTTATTGCAAAGCCCTGTCTAAAATAACACAAAGCTGGTGCACCGTAAAGTTCTAGTACAGTGCACTTGCAAACACAGCATTCATCATGCTTTCAATCAGAGGGCTAATGGTGAAAAAATGTGTTGCTCTTTTGATAAATATGCACTGATGGTACATTAACTAACATGTGAAGAGTTTAAAAACTTTTTTTTCAAACCCATTAACCCCTCCCCTTATTTCCGTGATTGCCAGCTTCTCTTTTGCTCTTATATTGTAGGAGTTGCACACAAACTAAAATAAAAAGCTGATAAAGAGGACAAACTCAACTAACAGTGTTGTTTCTCAATCTGTTGTAAACATAAATAGGACGTACATACTACAGAGTAGGTATTGACAAAACTGAGGGTGAGCAAAGGGAACAGACGCAACACTGCGAAGTAAATGCTTAAAATTAGTCAATTGCGCTTTTTTTATAATGTACCTATTGATAAAGTTCCATGTTAGTGCATGACCGGCTTTCAGAGGACTGTGCAGCACAAAAATCACACACCAAATCATTGAAAACACGTTACAGAATTTTTTTAAGTCAGAGTCAAATTCAAGTATGTTTAACTGCCATCCAAAAACATTGTCAAACTTCCTAAAAAAGGTCAGACTTGTCTTAAATGATGGTAACTCTTGCGTTCTAAAAGCCAGATCATCCCATCATATCATGTATCATCATGCTGCATCATGTCCATATTTGGTTACTGAGCATTTGATAAAGCTAGAGTATGCTTTTCATTCCCAGAAAAACCTTTTTGTAAAATTTGTGGTCAGACTAACTGAAGTTTCGTCTCTTTTCAGATAGCTTCCACTTGAGTTTGAATATTTGAAACCGCCAATCAGATCAAAGAACAATTCATGACAAACGATTAACTCAACATACCTAAAAAAAAATTTTTTTTTCATTTTCAAGGTTTTGTCATTTTCATTACAAAGTATAAAACCAAAACCTCTTAATACTTTGATATATATTAAACAATATAATAAAATATATTGTAATGACAATAAAACCAATAATGACAATAAAACCAGTTGATTCAGAGCCACACTGAAAATGCTTCCATAATAGGAAACAACAGAGATGCGAGTTTAATTGAGCCTAGTTAGTTAAGCATTCACCGTATAATCGTTGATCCTTCTGTATCTGTACAGCTAAACCTTGATCATTAGTTGGGCATGAATATTTATGAGCAGAAAATGATCAGAGTGTTGTTATAGCTAATTGTATTTGTTCTGTTTGTGTAGCACTGCGGTGACGGAGGAAATGTGTCTAATGTTCTCAGGAAGTGATGCGTAACACAAGAACACACACTCACTCTCGGGGGGCACTCTGACTTTGTGGGGACATCCTGATAGACTCCGATGATGCGGGTAGAGGCCGGTCACATGACCTGTCCCATCGCAGCCTGGGGTTGGACATTTGATGTCTTTCTTTTCTGTGCGAGGGGATTCTACAAGACGGGCAAGAGAAAGAAAACGTCACAAACAAAGATAGTGAAGAGTGTGGAGGGTGATGTTTCTCGGTGTAAGCTGGAATGCGTCCTGTGAAAGCATGATTGGAGTATGTGGGTGTGTGTGACATTATCTTACAGGGCATTGGTTTCTTAGCGCTGATCCATAGAGAGATTATCTTCAGAGATTACCCATTAAACAGCAAGAATCCATGTGGTTAAAGCTTACACCAGGGATACTTTAAAGCGATTTATGAATTACTTAATGTATGCATGGGGTAAAGTGTCTGGAATATGATACAGAGACCTTTACTCTAATACGTGTACTTTTATTTGCAACATGACGACAGCTCCAGTCAAGTTGTTTATAATTAAATAGATTGTGAAGATTTTTTTTATTTCTTAAGAGGATTTTATGTATCTTGCCCTGAGAGCTTGAATTCTTTTCATGCAGTAGAAGTCCTTTGCAAAACAAAAGTACATGCTGCCTAGAGGAGGCTGTGCACTTTTTATGTGTATTTAATGCTCGTACAGGGCCGGCTCTGCAGCGAAGCAGAGAAAGCAGCTGCTTAGGGCTCAATGAACACCAGATGCACCTGAGAGTAGATGCAAGAAAAAATATTCATTATTTTTTTAAATGAACATAACAAAATTGAAAATGATCGAAACACCTTTAATTATATTAAATATGAACAACAAAAAGTATGTTCATAATGAGAAATCCTGTTTTAAACAAGGATCTTTAAACAATTCTTTAAATGTTTATCCAGCACAATAGTGTACAAGAGTGCACACTTGCAATGGCTTTTCACATATCAGCAAAACAGGGGGCCCCCACTAAACTTTTACTAAGGGCCCACTGAACACTTGAGCCTGCCCTGTGATCTTAGATAAAAAAACACAATTTGCTCAAAAATATTTATTTACCAACCTTCAATTATTTCTCTCAGTTATCAGCATGAACAGAGAAAAAGATTGTCTCCAAACTTGAGTAAAAATGTGAAGCTTATTTTCTGTTATTGAATCAAAATATTTAGCCCTTAATGTGATTTTGCCCAGAGCATAAAGGTTTTTAATGAAAAAAATAAAAACTATTCTCCCAGTATTTTGCAAAAATGTGAATTCAATCGAAATCTTACAGCTATAAATATATTTTTTCTTCACATTTCAATGACATTAAACACCATTTCATCCACAAAAGAGGCTTTCCAAGCCCTATTTGAGCACACCTTGGACAGGTTGCCAGCTCCTCATGAACATGTGTAAAGAAAATTGGTCTTCACAAAAGTGTCTAATAAAATGTAACTATATCTAACGGAAATACAGTTTATAGAAGTCTGAAGACTAAAAAGAGAAGAACAGAAAGTTTAGGGTTAAACTTGAAGGTTTTTGTCAAGTGTTGTGAAAACTAAAACTAGAAAAATAAACTTTAGAGTTGACAATGATGGAAAAATTAAAACTTCTCTCTAAAAACATTGACTCTCCATGCAGGCTCTTTCCAATAGCGTATAGTCAAACTGATAACAGCTCAATGGGGTTTGGACCAAAAGACTGGCAACTCCTGTTGGCCCCTAGCTGTCTTGAGTCATTATCCTAAAGAAGGATGAGATTTTTTTAATTGGCCAGACATGTTCAAAGTTATTGAAAACCTTAAATCTTTCAGTCATTATTGTGCTTTGATTTCTGTCCTTTTATGGTACATTTAAAAACAAACACTGAGATCCAGAAAAGGTGTATCAGTGTGCCTGACCTTTGTTGCCGGGGTACAAGCCACGAGCCTCGAACTCCAGCATCCTCTGCTGCCTCCGCTCGTGGTTCATCTGTTCCAGCAGGAAGCGGTCCATGTCTTTATAGGCACTGTGAAGAACATGTCTGTGCTCCGACTGCAGCACCATGGCCTGCTCTAGCAGACTCAGATTCAGCCGAGCTCTGTCCAGCTCCAGACGTCTGGAAGCCATCAAACCAGGAGCCCAAACTGCTCCATGCTCCTCCATCCTCAGCGCCTGGAGCTCATCCTCGCTGTCGCTGAACTCTCGCATGGAGCCATACTCCTCTATCATGCTTCTACTCATGTACGCAGACACAGCCTCCTCCTGTCCTATTCGGAGTAGAGGATCATCCGAGGGAGGACTGGGGCTTCGGTGGACTCCGTTGACTTTTGAGCTCCATTCTTCTTCTTCTTCTTCTTCTTCTTCTTCTTCATCTCCATCTGGAGACATCTGAAAACTAGTTTTAATTTCTTCATGATCTTCAAAGTCCTCGTTTAAATTTTGATCGTTCTGGTTTTCGGGTGTCTGAGCAGGCAGGTCTGGGGAACGTTCGTTTGCTTGTTCAGACCAGGATACCAAGTGATGAGGTTTTCGATGGCGATATATTGAGGTGTCAAGAACATTGGCACTGCTGAGGTCTTCTTCTGAGACACAGAGGAGGAGATTAACTTTATGTTAGCAGTTTTTAAATGGTGGCTTGTGGAAGATCAAGAGTAATGAGTGGAAAGTCTTCAGTCAAGAAAATAGAATATTGCAAGATGCAGGAAGACAGATGACAAGAGAATTATGACACAAAAACTTGATTTTACTATACCACAAGTTTAACGTATTTAACTGCAATATAATTTATATATAAACAAACAAAAATATGTGTTTATGAAATTAAATAAACCCAACCATCCATTTTTGAGTGTATTGACATTTTAACTACTCCCAAGGTTTAGATGAAGAAAAAATTTATTTCACTTGGCTGGTGAGCCTTTCTTGTATAGGTTGGTTGTTTTATGTAAAGATGTGACGGTTGAGCTGAGTAGCCATGTCTCTTGTTTTATTGACCTCTTAGCTTTATTCTGTTATCATGTGCCATGTTTACTCCTGTTTAACAGCTTTACCTCACCCACCTCATTTTTGTGTTAATTTTCCCCACCTCTCCTTCTTATTATGCTTTCGATTCCATTTAGATTTGAATGTGCTCTGTCTTTTGCTGAGCTACCTCCTTTATAACACTCCTACATTAGTATTCCTTCTGTCTTTTTATTTGAGTTTAATCTTTAACCTAAAGATTTATTTTAAGTGATTTATTTTTCTAGAAAAATAATACCAGTTGATTTGGCTGTGATGCACATTTGGATTGGGTTCACGTGAAACACAACCTAATTAAACCTTTTGAATTATATGAATGCAATAATGTAACTTTCATTTGAACTCAAATATCCGTATATTTTAGTCATGTTGTTTCTTCTACACTGTAAGTGCTAGCTGATCAAGGTTTAGAGTAACAGGCCGATAACATGATTCAAATATGGAAATGCCTGTCATAAAAAATCTAACAATCAAACATTTGTGTTTAAATGGCAACATTATTAATAAATCAATTTGGCAAGTGCTACAGGCATAATTAATTAATATGTAAATTAAAATCTGCATTTTTTTCCTTATCATTAAAGATGCATTTTAACATAGCAGACATAACGGCACAATATAATATAAATGATTCAGCATGTGTAAGTACAGTATCGGGAGGACTGATTTACAATACTACAATCTAGTAGTCTAGTGACAGAGCAGCTGGGGTTAAAGCTCTTGTGCACTGGGGTTTAAAGTTCAAGATTCCCTCTAAGCACCAGAAACCCCATCTATCCTCTTAGAGGGCCTTATGCCCCCCTCCAGACCATATGCAAGCACTGGGTTGATTAGATATTACAGCTTTCAGGGGCTTTTAATGGGATCATACTGCCTTAACAAACAGTTGCTAGTCTTAAAGAGCACAGAAAGTGGTGCTGCTTTTAATCCCCCACCCCAAAAAAAAACATCCCTAAATGGGGGATTGAGTGCACAATGGCATTTACAATCTCACCCGGTTCTTGCCAAAAATGGAAACCAGGCACTGGGGGTTCAAGAGATTCAATGCATGCCAAACTCTGGCATCATGTGGTCTGCATTGGCACTGAGCACATCCAAAAAAAAATGCAAACACCCAACTTAAATTTTTATTTAAATTTGATTACATTTTTATTTAACATTTTTGTTTACTGACTGATGTGTTTAAAAACTAAAGTACTGGAAAATAATAGCTCTTCGCTGTTTGAATCCAGTAAAATATCTTGAATGTTTTTCGGTGGAGAAAATGTTTTACAGTGTAGTCTTCCAGTTGAACCCATATTTAGTTTTCTCAGATTTTTACTTTCTCTGATGAAATTGGTTCCATGCGAATTTATGATGTTCTAATTCTAGTGAGTATTTTTAAGCGTTTAAACAAAATAATAACATAAATATTAAAAAGGCAAAACTGCAAGCTTGTTTTTTCTGTTGGAGGTTTTCCACTCATCAATCAGCATTTATCTTTGAGTTGTTAAGTGTGTTTGTGAATGCATGAAAGAAAAGTATATACAAATAATTCACTTATTTCAAAAAGGTTCAAACGGTTCAAATTTTGGTGTCAAAAAAAAAAAAATAGGTCTCTGATATTCAATGGCTTTTATTGAATTGGCCCAAATTAACTAAATGAAAATTAAAAGTCAGATTCATTTAAATGATTAATATCTTAATAAAATGTGTAATCTCTATATGCATTTTGTCTCATATAAGAAGAGTGAAGCACAGATGAAGAAAATCAATTCGAAACATGTAGCATCTGGACGCATAATCCAAATCAAAGCCTGGATTCAACTGGAGATGCACTTAAAAGCATCCATTTCTATCACTTATTTCATCAGTTTGAGGTGTGAAAACCCAAAGCGGTCCAGCGCTGATGAAAAGTTCGCCAGTTATGCTAAGACACAATTAACAGAGCAGATGATTAGTAGTTCTCTGCCATCCAGATGGAGATGCAGCCATGACCAAAAAAAAAAAGCAGTGAAAAAAATACTGGAGCGAACAAAGGAGAAAAATGCTTGGATGCAGAGAGTGGTTTGTGTTTTGGAACAGGTGAATGGTTTATACTCCAGAATAACCATTACCATTGTGTGTATGGAGACCAGAAGCTTGGCTGGAGTCACACACGCACACACACACGCACACACACACACACACAACAGCACCAAATGGAAGCCTTACACCCCTTTAATTTGTCCCCTGCCTTTCCTTTTTCTTTTTTCAAATGAAATTCACATACCCCTCTGGTCCCCTACAGATCCATTAATGACGCTACAGCCACGGTTGCCATCCACTCCCAGTCACACCCCGCAAATTCTGTTTTACCTCTCCTTCTTCACTAGTGCACTTTGGCAAAGCACAAACCCAACATGTTGCAGGACAGTAGGGAAATATGACAAAATTAGATTTTTTTTTCGCTCAGAAAATAATCCGGAAGGGAGCAAAAAGGGGTTATGATTATTGTGGTTGAAATGAAATCAGAGAAACAAATAAATTCCATTTCCAGTGATGCTGTTCAATTTATTGAGCTATTTTGTTGTCCATTTAACAACCCACATGTGTCCAATAATGAGCCGTGCACATTATGCCTAATTATGTATATTTGGGCTGCGTTCGATGGTCTAACAAAAGCTTTCGAAAGGCACAATTACGTTTGTTGCTTAGTTACATCCGTAAAAATATACAGAATAAGTGCAGATTATAGGGGTGTGGAGGTACACATGTAAAGCATGGGTCTTGTTGCCAAAATGGGCATAATTTGGTTCATTAGGAAATGGCAACATACTTGTTTCTAGAAAGGGGCCTGCTTTAAAGTGTAATATCGACGTTTCCTTGCCTCCATCGCCAAAATGTTTGGTTGCCTGAGTGTTTGATAACTCTCTTTTATAAACGAGGCCCAATATAATTTGCTATTGTCTATTCTCAGTTACTCTATTTGCATAATTATGCAAGCAGGCACACTTGCTTATAAAAAGCTCTTTTCCAGGCAAGCTTACAGCAGTTACTTTTTAATCTGGGTAGGAAATCACTTTAATCTGGGCACCGGATGCAGGAAAAACTAGCCCGATTGATCAACTTCTAGTGACAGACAAACGTGATGGCCGCGTATATGGAGGGAGGGAGGAGATGAGACCAAGGAAGAGGAGGAGGGAAACAAATATATGAATGCAACAGATGGTAGTTTAAAATTCAGCGTCAATTGTTCATCAAAACAGAGCAAACAACAGGACATCTGTCTACCTGCTGGAGTGTCAGTGTTCCTGGGCTCGTCTTTGTCTCGGGTGGTTGCCAGATCCTCCTCGCTGGGGCAGGGACTGGGACTGTAGTGCCGGGGTTTCATCAGGAGCGATTTCCTCTTGTTGACTGGGGCTCCGCATGCCCCTTCAGAAGCCGCTCGCTTTTTACCCGTAGCCAGATGCAAGCTGAGGAGAGAAAGAAAAGGTCATTTCATGGATGCGTTGTGTCAAGGATCAATCGTTGCTGTCGGAGTCTGTGATCGGTGGATCTAATGGATCTGACCCATCAGTTCAGACAGGGTCAGGAAATCTTGACCTTAGTTTAATCATTTTAAAAAACACTGGGATGTATGGATTCGAAAGGAATTTTCTATACCTATTTCATTCAAATGTTTTGTTTCAGAGATATGTTTATACACACAAAGACTCGAGTCTTAAAAGGGGTTATTACCCTCACTTTTCTTAATTCATTTCAATAGGTAATTTCATGAAAGCGTTTCGTCTTCCAAATGTACTCCGCTATAACATATGTATCTGTAATATAAAAACTGTAGACATTAAACATTCAGGATTCCTCAATTCCAATTTTCTTAATTAACTTTTCTGCTACGCCTCTAAATGACTTGTTGGAAGATTATTCTTAAGTGCCAAATTACATAATTATTCCACCTCTGAACCATCTTTCCATTTAGACGTTCTTATTTTTCATCTTTTCCCCATCAACCATTTATAAGAGACCACTTTCAGCATCCCCCATGGATCAAATCAAGCCTCGCCCAACATTTTGTCTCAATGAACATCCTGTTACACACAAAATCAAATGAGTGTCCGATGTAAAAAGTGAAACGGAGTCGTTTCATTGTTGCAAAACTCTTCAGGGCAGCATCTGAATCTCCTTAAAAGATGTGACTGACAAATTCAGCGTTGCAGATCCTCATGTGTGAACTTATGTGTGAACACAAAGTCCAAAACACTCCAGCATGAACTGGCTCATTATTTTCAATGAGAAATCTGTTGCTATTATCAGTCATCGCACTGCATAATCAGGACGGATCCATGGAATCAAATGTTTGGTGTGGGTCGATTTCATAAAAGGTTAGCGAGTTTAACAAGACATTCAAAAAGAAATGCAAAGCAACTACTTAAAAAATGTTTGAAAGAAATGTGGTAAAAACAAAACAAAACGCTGAGCCTGAAAATGATTTTGGACCCTTAAGTTACACTACATAAAAAGGACAAATATTTGGAGTACAAGTAATTTTTAATATAGGTTTAATATAATAAACATATATTTGTCAATAAGCATCATTTTAAAGGTAAGTGAAATAACATGTTTTAATTGTTTAAAAACATAAAACATTTTAACTATAAACTGCTATTGTCAATAACAAAATGTTAAGTAAAAACACATTAAAAAGCACTAAAATGTACACTTAAAGTAATAGTACAAAATAAAATAACTTGAATTACTTAAAAAAAA
This sequence comes from Danionella dracula, assembly GCA_900490495.1. Lineage (NCBI taxonomy): Eukaryota > Metazoa > Chordata > Actinopteri > Cypriniformes > Danionidae > Danionella > Danionella dracula. Next base: position 9,360,169 of record UELW01000889.1, read on the forward strand.
ATGTGTAACTTATGTGGATGATATATTAATCAATCGCATTCAAAGGAACAGTGTCATATTATAACAAAAAAGCTTCAGTCATCCACTAAAATGAAAACAAAGTTCAAATTATAGACAAAGTACAAAAAAGTTCAGAAAAACCATTACCAGATTTAACTTTTGTTACAATTCATTAAACATGCTTAACGTCTTTATGAACACGTTTATGTCTGAGTGAAGAAAGCAGTGATCTGAAGCCTCGTCTGACAGCTGTTGTAGTGCAGTCTGATGTAAAAGTGAACTCTAGCTTACCTGCGCGCCTCAGCGAAGCAGTCAGGCAGAACTGCAAACAGAAACAGAGAGAGAACGAGTAAACACACGTGTTTACATTTCCACCAGCGCAACTAGCCGCTCCAGCAGCTGCCTGTGATCCTTCACACCTGACTCGCTTAAGTGCCACCAACACAGACAGCCGGCAAAGCTCCGCTGAAGGCTCGCTGATGGAGGCACAACTCCAACACAAAACTTCTCAAATAAACCTCACTTTGAGATCTGACCAATGCAAATACATTCAAAGCACTGAGATGCAAATTGGTCATTGGCTATGCTTTACACCACATACAATCTGGCCTTGCCGTGAACAGCAGTGTCTGAAACAGCTCCGTTTGAACCATTTTAGGTTTTACTGTATTTGTAAAAACAGGATTTATGAAGCATTTTGGTCAGTAATGATCAATATATGTTAAAGTGCTATATAACTAAAATTGACTTAGCTTAAAAAACTGCAGTAACCAAATATTAAAAGTGAAAAAAAAATTGTTAACGTGAAGCCAACTGATTAACTTTAGTTCTGATCATTTAAACAGGGAACTGTTTTGTTTTATGAAAAAAAAGAAAGATAGTGGAATAAAGGTTTTTCCTAAAAATTTATTTAAACTCACACTGTCTTAAATTGTGAGTGTTACCTTTTCACAGAGTAATAATTGTTTCTGTTGTTATAATAGTTTAATAACAACGTTAGAGAAACATCTCTATTATAAAGTAGTCATCAGGATAATTTTCCATCACTAGTTGCGCTGCTTTAGTTGCATCGTTAGCAGAGCATGAACACAGGCACAGGATGTTTAATAGAAGTGGTTCACATTAGCATGTATCAGACTGTCAAAATAGTTTGGCATTGGACCTACAGCACTCGCAGCTGCCATCTGTGCAACCCACACCACAACCGACACAACAATCTTACATCAACTTTAAGCAAATAACCGTCAGGTGCCACTGGGTACTTCTTAAAAACTGGTCTCTTTTTGTCTATTTTAACCTAAAATTTCAGCCTAGACAAACTTTTTTTTCATTTCTTTTTCAAGCACACTGCTTTTATTAGAGTGGATTAAAAAGTTAATTTTAACTTTAAAGTCCTGTTGGCCAATAAGTTGCCTTTAACCAGAGTTTTCAGAAAGACTCGGTTACACCTAACTGGTGTTGTGTTGGTGATCCAGTGCAGAAAAATGTCTCTTTCAAAATAAATGTGTTAAATCACTTTGCTTATTTATTTAGGTATTTACATAACCCTATGTTATTTAGAGGAGGAGTACAGGGATTGATGCCGTCTTTTCATTGAGGGAGTTAGGATGTACGTTTGTTCGTTTTTTTTATTAGGTAATCTAAAAGGTAATGTAGTTGAAAACAATCATATTGTAATCATTCAGTTAACCAAAAAGGCCTTTAGTCCTTCGTGCTAATCCTGTGTTTCTGAGTTTGGGGGTTGATTAAGGAACGCGCCCTTTACGATGTCAACCACAAAATAATGTGAATCTATGTGTTTTTTTCCATCTTGAGGGAAGGATTTAAACTGAAAGAGACTATCAGGAAATTAATTTGATTGGAAGGGTTTTCCAGTGTATTTGCATATCTATGTTAGTTAAAGTGACCAGAGCTGCATGCACACAGACTCAGCCATGGATGAGGATAACTTTTCAATAAAATCTGATTAGAATTTACTTTTAAAAGCTTTAATGATTTTTTGCAAATCTAACAAATATAATTCAACAAAAGTAATAATTTATTTGGTTTTGAGTTTGTTTTTTGTTTTTTTTGCCAGGTCATCCCCTGATAATTCACCAACTTTTTGTCAAGTAAAAAGACAAGACTCAGTCCCTTCCCTTTTTGCGTTTTACCCCAAGAGGAAGTAACAGAGAGGATTTAAAATCTTTTTAAAACCCAAAACATTCATCGTCTCATGTAAGCATTGCTTTACTGTTAAGTACAACTTGATCCAATGCTGACATCCAGTGTAAAGCGTTAATGTGGAAAATGTTGACGTCATGCATTTGTTTATATCCAACAAGTCATATAATTAAGTGTTAATTTTTAAATGATTCAGTTAAAGAATACACATATTTGAAATTAATTTTTTGCATTTCTAAAATTCATCTTTTTGAGTGCCAGGTACAACTTTACTATGTTAAACAGATGAAAGTCTGCAAAGTTAAAAGCCTAAGAGGAATGAATTGAGTGAGATTTCCTAAAGCACGTTCAAAACTGTTCGCCTCACTGGAACTGAAATCAGAAGCTAATTACAGCATCTGGATTGACACTGAGGAAAAAAGGCATGGCTCACCTTCCCAAAACATGTTAAACAATCACAACTCTGACAGCACAAGATAATCAAAACCTTACTGTGAACTCGGTCTCATGAGAGTCACAGACAGAGAGAGAGAGAGGGAGAGAGAGAGAGACTGAGAGAGAGACTGAGAGGAAGAGAAACAGAGAGACAGTGTGTCGCCGGGAGAGAACATCTCATTCACAGCTTCAGCTCAATCCCATGCTGAAGACTCAATAAACCCTCATCATGAATTTCAACTGGGACATTAAAGAGTCACACGAGAGGTACAGTACGCAGCTCTAAACACTTGAATAATGATGTCCCCTGTCATGCTTGAGACCCTCTTTCCATTCACCATGCCCTCCTTAACTCGTTTGAAAGAATATTGTCACATAATGAAGTCACTGTCTCTGCATAATGCATCGCCGCAGCAAGCGCACCTCTCTCCAGCTAAAGAGGATTAATATTAAAATTGACAGATCAGATGTGCCAGCGATAAACTAACACTTCAGATCAAATGTGTAGGAAAAGGGGGTTAGTGCACAAGTCAGGAAATGCAGAGGCATTATGGGAAATGTGTTCACCTTGTTTGTGTGAACTCTGCAGAGGGCAAAAACATTACATTGCTCGCTGTCTAAAAAAATCCATCTACAGACTGGGCTGAGATGAAGTGGTGTCTAATGTAAAGTAGTTGCTTAGGAAATTGGTTGCACTTTGAACTTTGATTAAGAGGTTAACACTTTGCAAATTTTTGTTTCTCTTAAAATATATATTTTTTTGGATGCACATAAAATGAAATACACAGTTAAAGTATGCTTTTTGATCCTATGTATATGTCAAAGCAGTTTCTAACGTTTTGATTGAGACACAGAGACTTGCGTAATTATGCTAATAAAGGAAAGCTGATTGGCTGTTCCATGTTGGTCTCATTTGTAGTCATAAAACTATTTTTGGACTAGTGAAACAAAAAATGTACAATACCACAAATTAAGGTAGACGACAACCAAAACTGATCTAAATTGTGTTTTACGTTGACAGTAATAAATAATCATATAAAAAATAAGTTACAAAATATTTGTGATCTAGATCAGTGATTTTAAGACTAAGCCTAACAAATTGGGTTTGTAATTTTAAGGCTTTTTAAGACCCAAAAGAAACCCAGACTACAAACAAAGTGAAATATTTAAAGCCTGATAAAGAGTTAAAGCCTTATTTAAATGTGTCTATTACTTGTGTTTTGCAGACTTTTTTCATGTAAAAATGGAGAAGGACAATACAGTTTGACATTTAAATAAAAAAAGTCTATTAATAAAATCAATAACCAAAATGGTTTTTGCAAATGAAATGTTAAATCTTGAAAGTATGCCTTTTTAAAATGGCATAGAGCTCTGCTCCTTTTCATTATAAATAGATGTTAAATATTTGTCTGTTCTGTAAAAGTGCTCACCATCACAGGTTTCGCTCTGATTCTCCTCACCGTCAGACTCCATCTGTAAAGAACAAACAAGAAGCAGAACAAAGTTAATAACAAATAGCAATTTTCAATTTGAGGAATGCATAATCCTGTTTAATAACGCATCTCAGCAGGATCTCATCATCTGAGAGTCAGTTTAGGGTATTAATAAGCGAGGCAGATTAGTGTCATGCAAGCGTTACATTTGCAGTGTAATTTTAGAAACTGGGCAATTGAACAAGTATGTTCCGAAAAAATTGTATATAATTGTAGTAAAACCAAATCCAATCAATGTTTGGTGCATCCAATAAATAAATTAAATGTCAGCGAGCTTTATGGTGTATAAGAGAAAAACTATTAAACAAATCCGGTTCATTACAGACACCAAGCTTCATCTGTGGCCTGGTTTACTGCTCAGCAAAACCACTCGATCTGAATCTCTTTTAATTTTAGACAAACTTGATGATGTTTTCATTACATTCTGGAGGTTTGAATAGACATTGACAATGGTCTCAGAATCTAAATCCTTAATGTCATCATTAAGTGGAATAAGGTAGACATTTTACTAAAAATATCATATCTTCAGCTAAGTGTCTGCACTGAAAACACAAATTCCAAGGAAACACACATTTTATATGATTTTTATGTTTTTTTTTTTGCATTATATGTTTTTATTGAATTTTTCTAAATAAAGTATAAATTTGAGTCAGTCTCAAAAGTAAAATAGATATTAGTGTTGTTTACCTTGCTGATGTGTTTTTACAGTGCCCTAAACTAAGAAATCAGGAGCTAAATATGTACATTTTTATGTAAAAAAAATAGCCACTTCATCATTATTTTATATTAATTTAATATTAGTAAATAAATATATCAATACAAAAAGTTGAGAACTCAACTTCAAGATCAAAAATAGCATTCAATTTAAAATAATGTGTTAGTTTTGTAGAGTTAAGAAGAATTTACGAAGAGTAAGAATTTGCTGTTATTTTTTAATTAGGCCAAACCTGAATTGAATGAAAACAATTTCTTCCAAATTCCAAAAAAATCTAAGATGACTTGCTACTTGATACTTTTTTTTTGCTATTTAAAAATGTTCTTCATTATCACTCAAAGCTAACAATTAACAATGGCCAACCATTTCGAGTTTGACTGCTTCTTGTGTTATTAGTGAAAAAAAAAATATTATATATATATATATATATATATATGTAAATGCTGTAAATGCTATTGATCCATCTTTAGATACAATTAGCTGTACCATTAGTACCATTTCGTTTAAAATAGAATAAATGAAAAAACTGGTTTAAAGTCAATAATGACAAAAGTAAAGAATAAACTTCAGAAAAAGTGAGAGAGGCCAAAATGGACACAAATAAAGCAACAAACAAGAAAGAGGATTGATGAGGAGAGCGAGTGTATTTTGGGACAAAATAGTTATTGAAATGATCTCTCTCTCTAAAAATATCTGCCTCTCTCTCTCTCTCTCTCTCTCTCTCTCTCTCTCTCAGACAGCAGAAGCTGGCGAATCTCAAATCAAAGCTATTAAATGTAATTATTCTGGGCTGATGGCGCTCTATAGCGGACGGAGACTCTGCTGAGCTGGGTGACTCACTCTTACTTCGCTCATAATGGGAAACATGACTCCTCTCTCGCCTTCCCTCGGCTTGGCTGTTGTGATTGAAGCCACTGACCTGTCATACATTTATAATAGGGGGAGCAGGTGTGGCATTGATGGACCTTAATTTCCTTTAATAAACCTTTTATGTGGCCCACTCTTAATGCCACGCCGGCCCTCTCCCGGCTCCCCATGCGTAATAGCTTCATTACTTTTGATTACTGGGGGGCCCTATTGAGACAAACAACTCCCAAACACTATAGATTACATTCTGTAAAAACTAATGTACCTGATTAGTTCATTACACTCACTCGCTCGCATAGAAACACAGATGCAGGCTAACACCCTCCAACGCCAGACGTGGCCGGATGGGCCTTTTCAAACATCTCTTTAAAGTTAAAACTATTAAAAGCTGCATGAGTGAGCTTTTGTTTTGGCTTTTAGGCAGCGAGAAATCAAAATGTATCACTTTTGCTTTCAAAAGCAGTGTTTTTAAGAAGATTTCCAGGACAACTGAACATTTTATATCCTTACAGCAGAAACTCTGACATAAAGTAAAGTAAAGGAAAAGTAAAGACGGCGATCAGGAAACATCTGATTACGAGGGATCCTTATCGAATTAACTTATCGAATCAAAAAAACTTTAAACTGACAACTTCAATCAAATAAGCCAAAAACTAGTTAACAGACTTCATTATGCAGAGGGAATTGTGTAGCTGTTATTTTAAAAGAGTTAAATTGCAAGAGAAATCTTCATTTATACACATAAAATACAATGTTTTTTCAAAATACAACTGTATCGTAAATAAATAAAATTGTTTCTGAGGAACACTGAGGAAGTGGATTTGATTCTCAGGGAAAATAACAATGAATTTCATGTGTTCCTTCCTTGTAATGAAAGTTGTGTTTGAAAAAAGCATCTTCCGCTTGTTATAAAACTTTTGAGACAAATCCCTGTTGAGTAAAACAAAAACTCTCTAACATTCTGTTACATTTAAAAAATTATACTATACAAACTACACTACAATAACAAAATAGTCATATTTATATGAAATAAAATGTACTCGTTTTTATAAACTCACTGTTATTTATACAAAATATAAACATTTATAAAAAACAAACACTGTGAATGTTGTGACATGTGGTCACAAAAAGAATCTTTAAAGCAAGAAAGTAAATATTGACAACAATTGAAATGTTACCACAATACTGTTCTAACCATTAAATCATTAATCTCAATATTGATTAATCTTTAAAATAAAATAAAAAGTCCAGCAGTGTTTCATTGTTGACCCTGACTTTTTCGATCATGTGTTGAATTTAATGCTAAAGTAGTGGCCTCCTATTTAAAACTGTGCATTTGAATGCAAGCAAATCTAAACAAACCTAACATTGATTATTTTTTTTATTAAATGCCACAAACTGCAAAAAAACTAAACATCAAACAACACTTTTTGAAAGTTACTCAAATTAGTTTTTTTAATAAACATTGTAAGATGTTACCTCAGTTAAAGTGTTCTGTGATGAAAGATGTTCTGCCGTTCTGGTTACTTCAAGCTTGTTTCTTCAACACTTTCAGGTTCTGACAGGGACATTCATGCTCTGAGAATAAAGCGCAGGCATAACATGTCAATTACAACTTTGGTGATTGGTGTTTTATGGGAAATATATATGCACATTACACCATTGATCAAAACCACATTGAAATGATCAAAAAATCCAGATAATGCTCCAACATGCCACCACAATATTTGAACCAGAGGCCATCAAGTTTCTGAGTGTACGAGAGTGACAACTCTTTTCATTTGAAACAAAGTTTAAAGAGATGAATGGAGTATTTTAAAACAATGAGTCAAAGTGGAAGACCTTTTCCCCATCATTCTTAACTCTGAAACTCCTACGCATCAAAAGCGACTAGCAGCGACTAGCAGTGACTGGGCGATGTGATTCCATTAATTTCAACATTAATCTGGCGACTTCTGGCAACGAGAACAGTCAACTTTATGCAAATGAGAAGCAACTGTCGCAAGCGACAACCAATAGACAAGAAGCATTTCACGTGATTCTTAAGAGGGAAGTCAGTGGATCACATTCATCATATTACTAGTCACCCAATCATTGCTACGCGACATGACACTCCAACGTTCACTAGTGACAGCTCCATCAGTCACTAATCGCTTTTATTGTGAATGAGGCTTAACAATCATGCGTTTTTTAATTAATTTAATAATATAATATAATATTTATTCATTATTAACTCAGTTACATTGAGCTTTCCTAAAAAAATATTTTTTAGATGTCTTTTCAAACTTTTGACAGATAATTTGTGCTTGTGTGCCAAAACATTGTTTAAATAAACTCTTTGACATAAAGTTAATAGCTAAAGTTTTGACCTGACAATGTTTTTAACTTCAATCTCCAATTTAGTGAATCGATTTTTGATTGCCTTAAAAATGCTTCTTTTTTTAACCTTAAATGATAACATTGGAAAACTTACGTTGACGAAACAGACTGAAATTGTATTTTCCTTTCATTGATTTCTAGATTATGTCCTGTTTTTACACAATATAAACATCTGAGTTAATAGAGAGCTGTGCTTACATTCTAGACAACAGCAAAATTCCCTTTTAACAGTTTAAGATGTTGATATGAAAACACTAACTGTGAACATTTCAGAAGCCATCACCGGAAAACCTGGGAGTGAATTAGCAGACAAGACCTCATGTGGCTTTCTTAACAAGATGCAAATTGATTGCTTGACAGAAATCAAATAGCTGGTGTGTAATTAATACGGTTAATCCGGGAAGAGTTTTGTGTGATTGTGCACATCGGGACAATTTAAACGCTGCGCTACACAACGCTTGAGCTCTGTGATTGGTGAGCCATTCATGAAAGAGAGAGAGAGCGCGAGAGAGAGAGATTGAGGGGGGCAAAAGAGAGCTTTTTGTTAATTATAGCTAAAAACTCCCAGGCTCTTCGGAGCGAGTGCCCCAGGGAAGAGGAACGACCCCCTCATTAGCATAAAAAGAAAGACGGCCCACTCCAGGAGCGTCCTGTCCTCTGCTGAATCATTACATGGGGGGGGGGTTCTCACAAGCCGGCCCCCTAATGTGCTTCCGAAGCAGGCTCTGCTCTTTGCCCTAACCCATCTGCTCTTTTCTCTAAGTCACGTCTGAGAGTTTCACTTCATCGTCTTAGATGAACTGGAACCAATCGAAGAACCTAAAAACTCAACTGAGATAAACAAGAGGTCATCATTTAGCATCTCTTCTCCAACGCCAATTTTTTTGCTGACATAAAATGTGCTTCTGACGCACAAATATTACAAATAAGTTTCTTTGCAAGCTGGTCAAAGCGGCTAAAAGAATGGGCTTTTCTGGGAGTCCTATCTCTTTAAAACACACAAACAAAGAAGATTAGTGTTACCACCACACGAGTCAGAAAGGAATGAATTAATGAAGGAAGGAATGAGGTTTTGTGGTGTATGCTATCATTAGGACTCGTCGGTTGGGTCTTTAGCACATGAATGCAAACATCAGCGGAGATAAGACAAACACACAAGCAAGAACACAATGCCAATAGTAATTATGTTTGTTATCAGCATCAAGATCGCTCTGCTGATTGAACTGCTCAAGAGACGAACGCTCGGCATCTCATATCGTGCATTAGTAGGGCTTCTTTTTGATTATGATTGAAAAAACTAACAAGATATGTTCGTGTGGAAATTAAAGGTTTTCTCAAGCAAACAAGAGCCTCACACTTGTTTATTTAGTGAGGATCAAATTTGATCAATGATCAATTTTGTAAATAAAAAGAATACTCAGTTTAGTTTAGCTGTACTGTACAATTTTGCTTTTCAGAAAATAACCATAAAAGATAAAATATTAGTTATTTTTCATCTTTGATTTCTTCTTTATTGCCTCTAGTGGTTTTCTTTTCTAAACATATATTTGAAAACAATAAAGTGAATGTATTAAAAAATGTTTAGTAAAATGTAAAAATACTAAGCATTCCATAAAAACGCTACAGTTCTTTACCAATTTCCAAGACATATTCAAACAAACATATAAGAAAAGCTTTAGTTTTCAAATGATAATAATAATAATAATAATAATAATAAATCCTTTGGCGTTTTACAGTACATTAACTGGAAAAGTTTGGCAACTTTCAGTCACACTTTTTTTAAACACCAGTTGAACTGCAGACCATAAAAACTAAAATAAATCTGATTTCTTCCTTGTTGTTGTAGTCTCCTGTTGTTTTAATTTTCTAAACATATCTTTAAAGAAACTGTGAAGTGGATTTTTTAAAAAGATGTTTAGCAAAAATGCACTTAAAATCTAGATGAAAATCTATAATTTTTTTAAGTGTTGGAAAGTTTTTACATGTATAAATTTACATTTACATTACATTTATGCATTTAGCAGACGCTTTTATCCAAAGCGACTTACATTAGGGGAGAGACAATATGCCATCTGTTACACCGTCAAAGTCTATCTCAGCTTCTCATAATAGAAATTGCATCAACTGATCAATACACCAATGCAGTGAGGAAGTAGAGGAAGAAGATATTTTTTTATAGTAGGTGTGCATATATATGCAACAATAGATGTAAACCTGTTGTGTATTCCATTAAAAATTTAAGTTTTTTACCATTTATTAATTTACATATGATTTAACAAAAACTAGCTGTCTGTTACCATATATGTTTTTTTTCTAAAAACATTTAGATTACTGAAAATTAAAAGTAAATGTTTGGCAACTTTGTGGTCAGAGTTTTTTTTGAATGTCAGTTGAACTGCAGACCCTAAAACGCTGGCCTCAGAAAGGATTATGTGTGTCTGCACACTAGCTTTTCAGCCTCGTTGAAGCTGAAGATCAGTGGCTAAAAGATCATTGAAGCAAGACCCTTGTGACCTGAACGATTAATAATTAGAACCGAGTTTGTAGATCACTGAACGCATTTTAAACCATATAACGTTATTTAATAAATAATCACATCTTGAACAGAAGTTAAAGTGAAATTATTTCAAACAAAAAAACTAATTTTACTTCCCATGTATTTATAAACCTCATTCATAAACCAAGATACGCCTTCAAGCGTTTCGGAATAAAAACCACTTCAACTCCTCAGATAATGCTTTCTCGTTCCATCTCAACTTTCTAAACCAATCGAGGCTCAGAGAAATGAGCGTAAAAACCATTGGAGGCGCACTCGGTGCCCTCGTCCTTCCTGAATGACTGTTATGATTAGATTGTACTTTCAGTGTAATTACGGAATAAGCACTGTGTGCCGCTAAACAATGAATAAATAAAGACCTGGAGCTCTATCTCCACCCGAACACCTCCCTCTCTCTCTCTCTCTCTGTCTCCCTCTCCCAATATCACCTGTCTCAGCTCGTATCGCACACAGAGTTATGAAGACACTGGCTCTCACTACAAGGTCACTCGCTCTCTTTCTCTCTCTCTCTTTTTATTCATCTCCAGCGTCTGGTTAGAAAAGGGTTAAGCCAGGAATGGATTTAATTATGGAATGAATGGAATCACAATGCGCCTGCAGCAAGTTTGTTGCCTCCTTATTTATTAAAGCTGCTGATGGTCCAGGTTTGATGAGCCACTTCGGGCGTAATTGAGTCATCATACAAAGAGGCTTCCACGCATTCAGAGAGGTTTTATCAGCTGCAAACAGACCTGATTACTGGCAATTACACTCTGATCTAGGAGGACGCTGGTGGTGGTGGGAGATTGGGGCGGGGGGGTTAACTTGTGTGTTTATAGTTTACCCCAGGAATAATTTCCACATTCATTTTTACATGCTAAGTGTTTTTTTTCTGCTATGGTGTATAATAAGTGAGAGATAAATGCGTTTCACTTCCTATCAACTCCCCATGCGCTGAACGCCTTAGAGTAACTGGAAAGTAAAGATGAAAAGGAGCAATTGTAAAAGAAAGCGAACCAGAAGAGGTTGGGGTTTTGTTTAAACGTTCTTTGAAATAAAACATGAGTGGAGGTGTGAAACAAACCCACCGTGCTTCAATACGTAATCAATTGCATTGATCATTTCCACACGCTCACTTTGAATCAAATGTTGAATGAGTTCATATCATACACTCGCAATGCTGAGAGAAATGGGAAGATCATTGATTGCATGGGCCGTCTGGTGGAAAACAAAGCCAGAGCGATGGAAAGAAAAGAGGCGCTTGAGATTAGAAGGGGCGAGTGAGTGTAAATGCGAGATATCAGTCTCTGTCTAGTTTGTGCCAGAGACTTTAAACTGTGAAATCTGAGAAGTAAAACGCTGCTATTTTAACTTCTGTTTGGTCCTGGAATAAGAGACTGTGCTTTCTTTCTAGGGCAAGCTTAATTAGTTGCAGTAGAATTACCTTAAAGTGCATCATCTGTCCCTAGGTCTAATGTGGGAGTAACTTCAAAGATACACTTGTTTCCAACTGTTTAAAGCATTTTTACTCATCTGATAAATTATTCTGGCAGGAAATCTACCAGCGTTCATGGAAAACAAGTCCTTGATCACAGTGGAAAGGTGCAGAAAACAGAAATTTTAGTTAATCAATTAAACATAATGTTTTCATTAAATACGCCAAATTATAACTAATTTGTCCATTTGAAAAAAATTGTGCAGTTGATGTTTAAAAAAAAGCTAAAATCTAACTGCACATTTATTTTATTTTAAGAGAGCTGGGAAGAAAACAGCTGGCTTTAGATCTGAAAGATTAACAGTTTTTTTCCCAGTTCAATATTGTGTACCATCCTTTTGTAAAAAAAAAAGCCTTTCTTGACTCACTCTTTAAATAAAGTGTCACACTCGCAAAATTTGACAAATGTAACATTTTGGATAAAGTTGCACCTTATTTTAGTTTTGATTTTGGCTACAAGTTACAGTGTAAAACCCTTTTAAAAAGTACATTATGAGCTGGATTAAAAATCTTACAGTCTTTGAAAATGATAATTATAATATAAACATTGTTAAAAAATTGTACAAGTGGCACTAGAAAGTTTGAGGTAGAGACTCCAAATTTGGTCTTGATAAACTATTTTCTATCTGCTCGCCAAGTTTGATAGCATTCTTCCAAGTTAATAAAGATTAATAAAAAAATAAATGCCATTTTGAACAAGTGGTTGCTCTACAGGGTCAACTTAGAAGACTTCGAATTTGACATGAATAAAGATCAGACTCTCTTCTATCAGCATGACAAGTTTGAAAACATTTCTTCATGTGAATAAAAAAACGCATCTTGAAACTTAAAATGTGATAGCATGAAAAGAGATTATAAACCCATCCCTTCATAATTCCCAACAATATTTACAATGCAATAAAAATTAAGTGAAAATTAGGGTAGTTACACTCAGGAAAAAAATAGCCTCAAACCATTTCATGAACACCAATAAATGAAAGTTACAGTTTCTCACTATGCAAATACATCCCTTAATGTGACCACTTTGTAGTGCATTGTCTTTACATCTTCAAATAAAAAGGTGTTTTGGAAAAGCATAAAAGGGCATGTGAAAAGGAAATTGAGATGCACAATTGAGGCCAGGTGTTAGCACCATCCACATCGTGCTCCCTTATCAGTGTACACTGATCCAACCCATTGTTTCAGCATGGGAAGCTTTCTCAATAGAGAGGACGTATGAGTACTACCAGGTGGTCGACAAATTGCTGAAGCCATGGCTCCATTCCTGCTAAATCCTGCAGCACAAAAGCCAGGTCTCCAGGCTCTGAAGCGCTTAGGTTCAGAAAAAAGGGAAAAAGAAAGAAAAGATGGGTGGGGGTATATCACGGGCAGAAGAGGTTTTAAACTCCTGATTTCCTAATAAGATTGAAATGAACAGCTCGCATGGCAGCTGTACTTTTCCCAGGGTTAATTACCTTTCACTGCACTCGCCTAATGAGTCAGCTGTTCCTGTCATTAAACAAGTCCACTTCAGCATGGCTTCTTCATCCTCCACAAACACAACACTGTCCAGACTGTTTGCTCACTTCTCCTTATATTTCAGAGGAGGGGGTGTGTGATGAGTGGCAGACCAAGACAGAAAAAGTGATGCCCTTCGTGGCATATGTTTGGAAACAGACAGAGATGAGCTCGGATTATGAAATTAAAACAATGTGAGCCAAATTCAGCCGATGTGTGATTGAAGGAACAACATATACAATTTCTTTTAAAAACTAAGTTTATCTTAGACAACCACGGACATGGACAGCGGATATTGAAATCTTAGAATGAAAGTTTACGTTACTTTAAAAAACACAGCCTTAACCTGTGTGTGAACAACAATGCAAACATGAGGCACTGTGAAAGCAGTTTAAAAGCTCGGTCAAAAGCTTTATGAAAACAAACAGCAAATTTTCAAGAAAACACAGTCTAGTTTCAAGTTTAAACAATAGTGCAAACCTATGTAAAAGCTGTCTAAATCTCAAAGGAAAGCACAACCTAAATCTTGTATTAAACTGCTGTTTAAACCTCAATGTAAAGCTCAGTGAAAAGCTTCATGAAAACACAGTTTAAACCCACAGAGCACAGTCTAAACCTCTGTGTAAAGCACCGTCTAAGCCTCTGTGTAAAGCACAGTCTAAGCCTCTGTGTAAAGCACAGTCTAAAACTCTGTGTAAAGCACAGACTAAACATCTGTGTAAAGCACAGACTAAACATCTGTGTAAAGCACAGTCTAAACCTCTGTGTAAAGCACAGTCAAAACCTCTGTGTAAAGCACAGTCTGAATCTCTGTATAAAGCAGTCTAAACATCTTTGCAAACCACAGTCTAAACCGCTGTGTAAAGCACAGTCTAAACCTCTGTGTAAAGCACAGCATAAACATCTGTATAAAGCACAGTCTAAACCTCTGTGTAAAGCACCTGAACCACTGAATAAAGCAGTCTAAATATCTGTGTAAACCACAGTCTAAACGGCTGTGTAAAGCACAGTCTAAAACTCAGTGTAAACGACAGCAAAAATGTTATGACGACACAGTCTAAAACTCAATACAAAGGACAGCAAAAAGTTTTATGAACACACGGTCTAAAACTCAGTATAAATAACAGCCAAAAGCTTTACCAAAACACAGTCATAGGTGAATCATTGTAGAGCAGAGTCTAAAATTCTATCTAAATTTAAAAGTCAATAAAAAGCAGTCTAAACCTCTGTTAAAACACAATCTAAACATCTATGTAATACACAGTCTAGACCTCATTGAAAACATAGTCTAAACTCCTTGTTAAAGAACAATCAAAACCTCTATGTAAATTACAATCTAGACCTCATGGAAAGCACAGTCTAAAGCCTCTGTTAAAGCACAATCTAAACTTCTATGAAAGTCTATTCTAAACCTCTGTGTAAAGCACAGTCCAAACCTCTTGAAGTACAATCTAAACCTCTGTTAACGCACATACCAAAATCTCTGTGTAAACCACAGCTTAAACCTTTATTCAATTACTTTTTAAACATCATTTTGAAGCCGTTTAAATCTGTATAAAAGCTTTATACAGTGTATTACATTGTATTAAAAATGGTTTAAAACTAGTGTACCTAGTCAAACGCTTCATGAAAACACAGTTTAAGCCTCTGTGTAAAGAAAAGTCACACACTTCATAAAAACACAGTCTTAAACCTAGTTTAATGAACTCTGTGAAAGCACAGTCTACATCTCAATGTATAAGTCACAGTCTAAATATCTGTGTGGAACCCAGTCTAAACCTCTGTATAAACCACAGTTAAAAGCTTTATGAAATTACAGTTTAAGACCTAGTTTAAAAACAGCCTCCTTCTTAGTGAAAATCACAGTCTAAACCTCTTTGTAAAGAACAGTCTAAAATCGTGTCAAAGCCCATCCACCTATGTGTAGAGCACAGTTTAATCATCTGTGTAAATGTCTGTGGAAGCACAGAAAAAATCTCTGTGTAATCACAGTCTAAAGCTCTTTACACACATAGACATCTCCTGAATGTGTTGTATGTATATGTTTTTGATGTATATAATCCTGTTTTGTTTGTGTTGTTAGGCACATTATCAATCTCAGTTTAAAGCACAGTCTAAACCTCAGAGTACAGCATAGTCTTAGTCTAAAGCGTGCCATATAAAGTCATAAAACAATTTTTATTATAAATCAAGGGCAAAGAAATGTCTAAATCTCACTATATAGTCAAACTTTTATCCTAAGGCATATTTTATATCTCACTTTAAAGCAAGTTTCACAAGACATGGAAGATCATATGAAGTTAAATGCTGAACCACTATGTAAAATGCATAGTGAGTTTCAAGCCATTCAAATAAAATTTTCATCTAAACATCGCATCAAAGAGCAGTTTAAATATCAGTTGCCAGTGCACTCTAAATCACAGTGTTAGTATCAGTCTAAATTTCACTATAAAATAAGGTTTACATATTGTTGAAAAAAACCATTTAAAGCAAAAGGCTGAGGTCTGTGAGTCTCTCTGGTATGGAAACACAGACAGGAACTTGAGTACATCAGCATTTCTTTCAGTAGAGCACTGCTAAGCTCAGCTTAGCTAAGACTGTTAGGGGACTTTTAAGTGATTTCTGCCAGTGTGTGGTAAAATCCCCCGGCCACCTGGATTACAAACTCTAGTCCTTTAACTCATGCCAGTCTAAATCCATGTTAACTCGGATTTACCTCTGGCATAGGAATTCCCAGTCCGAACATGCTTTGTTTGGTCTCAGTTTTAGCCATAAAAAAGAGGACTAGAGGGGAATTCTGATTTAACTAAAGTGACCAAAAGGGCTAAAGGATCAGGATCATGGATTTATGAAGTCTCATCCTGTAATCTTCTAATAAATAGAATGGATGCAGGAACATATCCGACATAAACTTGTTTTTTACCGCTTACTTTCGTGATAAACACAATCAAGTTTATAAAGAAAGTCAAAACATTTCTATATTTCCCCTCTGTTTTAATAACCACAATCTAATAGAACACAAACAAAGCAAAATTAATTATAATCTAGTATGAGTATAATTATAGAAAATATAATGTCTTTATAAAAGTTGAACAAATTAAGCAAATTTTCATTTAATCTGAAATGAAACCATTTTTTAAATAGTTTTTTTTCTGTTGAGTAAAATAAGCAATAAACATGTTAACCAGACTTCGATCAAACTCATACTGATATATAAAGATAAAACTAAAATAAAGATATGACTACAGTGAGGTCAAACTATCAAAAACAAGCAGCATTATGAGTTTCAAACAAGCTTCCCGCAGCAGCAGATGGAACTTGATCGTGATTATATGCATCAATAAAATGAATAATCTTTAACAAAATGTAAACTTGGCTTAACCCTGTAGATTTAATAAAGATGATGGATTCTGAACACTCTTAACCCATTTTCTCAAAGTTAAGGGAGATATGCATCTTTCAAAGGATAGGACTCTCGACAATAGAGCACTTTAGATATTAAACTCAGATTAGTTTCCAGATGTGAAACTTTGGAAACATATTCATCGGATTGTGACTGACAACAAACAATGATAAATACATCTTTAAAAGGCTATTCATTTTCTGGCAACTTTAAACTAGCCCTTAAGCAATAAAACAAGTTTACAAATCATATGGATTCAATATGTTAACTTGTTTGTTCATCTTCTATACACCCTTCCCAAGTTTAGGTGGCCTGTGAGTGCCTTTTTAACTAACAAGAAAAAGAAAATGAGGAAGAGGAAAAAGTTGGGAGAGTGGAGGAAGTAGAAGAAGGTGGTGTTTTATGTACATTAAATCACTATTTAATGCACCCTTTTAATTTATCACTTTATGATGAAAAATACAAGTATTAAAGGTTTAAAAAAAACTCTAGGCAAGGGAAATTGAGGGAAATTGTTTCAACAGTAATGTGTTTTACTTAAATAACATTTCATTTAAAGGTGTGGTATGCTATTTAAAGGGTGACCAATAGGGTATCACCCATGTTTTAATAGCTCCTGCTGATTGGCTACAAGCTTGTTTTGGTTCTTAAACTTCTTACTAGAGTTTCTGAATAATGCCATACCACACCTCCAAAGAATTCATGCAAAAACAAAGTTGGTAAGATCCCCAACATCAGCTGCTATCCTCTGACACATCGACCATTTACATCTATAGCAAAATTCAAGAATAACTATGTTATATACATCCACAAAAAATACTACAGTCAACTCAAAAAACCCAAACAGACACTTCCTAAACCAAAACTAAAGAAAAACTCCTGCTTCGAATATGAAACCTCGCAGTGAAACCCAAGAGCATAAGTGCAAGCTCAAAGTAAAGTGTACAAACGGAAAGAAACAACACGTTTATCCGACTGAAGAGTTTTCTCTCATAAGATGCTCCCTCTCAAGCACGACCCTGGAAATGACATCGCTCAGAAAGCACAGCACTCGTCTTGATGCATTTCACAGATCAAATCCTCCATTCAGACGAGCATCTCTCTGTCTCACCACACACACAGACACAAACATGGTCAGCAGGACAGAGAAGGGCCTGACTTACCCCATCCATGCTGCTTTTTCACCGCGTCATGAGCTCAGCGTTCTGCTGTTTCTTTCTATGCGCGAGTGATTGTGTTTGTCGCGTGGCGAGAGTAGAAATCGAGTGATCTCTATCAACAACCCCCAGCACCCCCTGCTTGCCCCCTCCCTCTTTCAGCCTTTGTGTCATTCATTTTACGACCAATCTCATTAGGCAGCGATGCACAATGGGCTGAACTATTTTAGGTATAAATATACCACATGGTGACCCTGGAGGTAGAGCGGGTGAGGCTCCGTCTAATCTCATAAAAGCTGGATTGAACTAAATAACAGTTCAGGGGTGCTCAGCTAAAGGTCAAACAATAAATTAATAAATAACCAACAGAACGCTGTGCTTTGAACAGGTGCTATCTTGATTTGAAAAAAATATTTTTATCTTTGAATGGGTTACATTTTAATGTTGTTTAATGTTGTTTTTATTAATATATAAAGTAAATAGAAAAAAGTATTAGGAATCATAGTTTATGACTATAACTCAAATACTATATACTGAAACATGAAATATTAAAAATGTTTAGATTTTTATGAGATGCTTATTTTGTGGCAAATAAAATCTTTTCAATACAGAGATGTAGATAAATATTACAGCAAATTAATAAAAAACTATTAACAAATACATCCACTTGCTCAAAATAAAAAATAATTAAATTTGTATTAAAATGATGTCAATGATGTCCACATGTTATTAATGATAATGACTCTACATCTTCCTCAAAAACAAGTTTCAACGTTTGAATAAAAAAGTAAATTAAGAATAAAAAATTAATTGAACGCATATTCTAATAATTTACAGTTATTTCTTATTTAGTTACCTTTACAGATGCTCATATAAAAAAAATTCAAGATGCATTAAAATATATAACATGAAAAATACAAATAGTAAAAACTATAAAAACCATAGCATCATAGCTAAAAACCTATTAACAATACATACAAGGAAACAACAAATAAGGTATAGCTTGCATTTAAAGAAAATGTATTAAAAATGTACTTTATTACTATTGACTTTTAGTATTAACACGCACACATGTACTCAAAAAATATTATAATCACAATCTTAATGATTACTGAATTGAAATGATGAATAAAAAATATATTGACTTACTTTAAACTACCAAGGTTAACCAAAAACTTTTAAACCCCTCCCAGTAAAAAAAATACAGTACTGATCTCAACTCTGCCCCCAAATTGTCTTTGACCTGATAATTCTTGTAAAATATATTAACGTGACAAGAGTGTCACTATTCATCAGCAACACGTATACTTGTTATCCCGACCCATGTCAGCCAAAAAAACCCATAACCCTCACACAGACGCCATAAAAAAAATTCTAAAGCCCAGGACTTGCCGAGTGAGGTCATTGGAGATTTTCCAGACAAATGCAATCCAAAGGGTTGTGTGTCTAGTGAAGGGGTGCTGGATGGTGTGGTTAAAGGAGGTGGGGGTAGATGGGGAGAGAATAAAAAAGGACGGGCTCAGAATCTCATTTTACCAGCCCGCACACAATCTGGGCTCCCACTGAACTATCTCTGCCTGACCGCTTTCTATTGGTCTCTTATCAGTGTTTACCAAGCGCTAGTTCTCTTTCATTCACACTGCGCGCCGCTTCTCTTACTATCAGTCAACAGCTGACACCATGGAACGGCCTCAAAGGCACAGGAAAGGATCAAAACTCCACCAAAGCTCTTTAAACAATACAACAGAGGAAATAAATTCATAAATCCTAATTCTTCCCAACCCACAAGGGTGCAGACAGATCCTTTATAGTTAGGCCAACACAGACTCATGCACATACACACAAACACACACACACACGCGGGCGCACGCACACACACACACACACACACGCACGCTGGCAGCCAATGAGGTAACACTGCTATCAAGGTAGATGCTCAAAAATATTCAGAGGGAATAAGTGTTAAAAAAAAGCTAGGATAATTTTAACTCAACATGGCTCGCTGCCTTTAATACATTTAGTTTTGCCAAGAAAATGTAGACAGCAAATTGAAAAGTTTTCAAATTCTGGTGTTGGTCAAATTTAAGGCTAGACTTTGTTTTAAATAGACTTTTTAAGCTATTTAAAAACCTGATGTATATCGTGAAAGTGTAATTTACTGCCACACATGACACACTTTTTCATCAAATTATGAATGTTCTTAAGAATGTTCTATGGTAGCATATTGAACTTTCTCCAGGAGTTTAGCCTAAAATTACCTAATTATTCGGCAAGTTTTTACTTTAAGATATATGAATAGTAGCCTCTTACAAACTGGTTGCTGTCCTGTAAATAGACTTTAAAAGGGAATAATTATGATGAATTCTTCATGTCAGAGCTAAATTAAATTTAGCCGAATTTAACTTAATATTGCATTGTACACAAAATTACTAAGTTTACTAAACTGGACATCCCTTGTGCCTCATACTCGAGGAGAAAAGGTCTGTGTAAAGACACTAACACTGACATTTTCTTGGAGTGGGCTCTTATCGATACGTTGGAAGTGTTCAAATGAAATCTAGATGTGTGAACATGAGTCTCTGTATAAACTCAAAAGTGATGTTTTTCGTCTGCAACATGTCCGAGCCAATCAGACGACGAGGTTTTCATGTACCTTCTACTTTGTCTGTTTAGCTGTGAACATAATTTCAAAATCATTGCATCAAAGAGGCAGCGCCACAAATCAAGCGTGTGTAATCTTCCTGCCATGCTCCTGATTTCACTTGCGGCTCCCCAGCACACACTGAGCGCTCTGTTTTCCTGGACTACTGTTCAAAAGTTAAGTAATTAATTACATTCAGTCTATCACCAGCTGCTCCACAGCAGATGGAACATTTTTAAAACCTTGTTGAATTAAAGCCACAAAATTCATTTGCCTGGATTAACCAAGTGAAGTTTGCGCATGGACGGCTTTGTGGAAAGGAGGTTAAGATTAAACAGGTAACAAGATTTTACATTAGTATATAATAGAGTGTTTCAGTTATTAAGAACAATTAACAGAGATGTGATTGATGGTACGAAGTGTAAAGTAGTTGATTTGGGTTTCACGAACGCTTCGATGTTTTCTAACTGGGGTCACCGGGGTCGAAACTGAACACAGATGACCCTGAACCCAAGTGAAGCCTCTGTCTGAGGGAGAGAATGAGCAGCACCATGGACAGTTCCCTGAGCACTCACCTCGTCTCATGTGCATGAAATCAATCCCAGATTCACTCTAAAAGCTGCGTAGAAATGGTCTTTGGGTCAGTTTTTTTGTTTGGTGAAAGTTGAGTAGATGTATTCCATTTCCCTGATGTTTCAAAAAAATGTTTTTTATTACAAACTCAGTTCACAAAATACTAATCTTGACTGAGAAACCATTTTGAAGTGAGGCAGCTTGAAATAATAAACCAACTGTATGTAAAAAAGAGAGTTTCAGAAAAGCTGTTTGCTTTTTTATTCCTTGATATGGGCTGAATTTGTTTATGTGGTAAATGTATTCATGAGTAGAATTTAAGATGTGATGATTGAGGTGTTTTGTCACAGTACAAATTGTAAACTTTTTGTACTAATGTAAAAAGATACATTAAATAAAAATCTCAATTTCTATGTTTCATTCATATATGAACGAGGCGTTTTGCAAACCATGTATTCATTATTTTGTCTGAATCAAAGCTGTTTAAAAACTGTATTTTTAAATGTATGTATCATAAATGTAATGATTATGTAAGCTTGGCATACAGGAACTTTCAGAACGTTTAACATTATATTAGCCCCAAAAAATGTTTAATAAAGTCAAAATCAACGAGAAAAACTCAATTCGTTTTTCTAAAAAAATAACAACACTTTTTTATTTTCTGCACATTTTACATCTAGAATTCTAGTTACGCAATTATTAACTAAATTGTATGGAGTTGTTTTATAAGGAGATCCAAAAAGTTTAACAAAATTAATTGCTTTATTTTGTATTTTCCCATAACCTTATTTCAGGGAGATAAAAACAAAAAGTAGCAGCAATGATTTTTGTCAATCAATGATGATTGTTAATCAAAAATTTTGCATAAGAATAATTATGTGTAATAATAAATATTATTAATATTGTGCACATTATAAAATTACAAAGCATCAAAAATGTATCCAAAAATGTACCTGTTAACATTGACAAGACTCTGAAATTTAGTTATCAGAACGAATGCTAAACCTCTCCTGATTTCCAAGAATGAAAAAGCTCAGCGTCCCCTCTCATGCATATGTAAAGAATCAAAGCTACTTCTCTCATCTAAAGTGTTCTCATGTAAACTCTCCCGAGCTTAATCCACAAACACAAATCTGAGCTTGTGTTTCAGGTGGCAAACAGCGTCAGACCTAAAGCCAGCAGAATGACAGCTAAAAGTTTGAGATGAAAAGAAGGAAGGGCTTTGTGTACTCAGCTGCTGTAGCCAATATCCTCGCTCCGAGCTAACAAACACACAATGCTAACACATATAAGACTCTTCTAAACCCAGTGGCACACGCACAGAGAGTTTCATTCAGCTAGAAAACATCTACTATGATTGAAAATAGGTCACCCTTCTTCAAATACACTAATCTGATCTGATTCATCCACTTGGGATGGATTACAAGTGCTCCTAAAAAGTTGGAGTTGACGTTTGTCCAAAAAATAAACTGTACGTATTATTTACAAACCCTAAAGTGACTCTAAATCTGTTTTGTTTAACTTGAAAAGGGAAAAGATGCTTTGAAAAATGTTGCATTGTTTGAAGAATCAGTTCGAACTGGATCTGAATTTTGACAAGAAATTGTGTTAGCAATTGACTTTTTGAAACACGTAGAACGTGAGTAAATGTGGAATCTGTTTCAAATTTAAAGCTCACCGTAAACCAATAACTGAAAGATTTATCATTTAAAAGTAGGTAAAAAAATTGGGTTAAAAAATTGTGTACAAGGCTCTTTTTTAGTGGGAAACATAGGTAATAATAACATTTGAAAACTAAAACACAAATAAAAAAATTATTTCGGATAAAAAAAATACATTTTTGACAGTTTGCCCACAAAACTTTGATGGAAAAAACTGCATAAAAAGCTTATTTTATGGACAACAGCATAAAAATTATAAAAAGTTGAAAAAGAATTATACAAGTAAAAAATCAGAAAAAGTCGAAAAAAAAAAAGTCCCAAACCTTTAACTTTTCCTGAAAACGTTCTCCGTTTTTACAAACCCCATCAATTCCAGCCCCAAACACTCCATACACACTAACACGTACAGAGATCACAGACACCTACGACTAACGCCACATCCAAAAAACACAAGCGCGACACCAAACCTACTTGCGCGATGCTGAAAGTTCTCTGCACATTGAACGCTCGCTGCTAGGATGAAGCTTTTGAAAGGTAGTCCCCAGGAATATGACACACTCCGTCTGTGACAGCCCCGAGATAAGCACCTGCGTTCTGCTCTCGCGCTACGTCACACCTCCCTATTCACCAGCGCTCAATATGATGCACATTTGCACATCAACAGCAAGCCCTCCACCACACTCACTTCACTCCACTCCCACATCCGCAAAACATCAAATCTGCCTCAAGGATGGGAGGTACAGACCTTCTTTAATTCTTCTCCTCCTGCAAACTCTGATTTATACAGTTGAGAGGAATTATAGAATCTCTACAAAACTTACTTTCACTCATTATTGTTCTGATGGGTGTTTGGGCATATGTCCTTCCCAACACCCCCCTTTACCCCATCCCACTCCACCCACCATCATCTCTCCTCCCCCCATATCAGTTACCATGCAAATGAGACGGAATGTCAGCCTTCGGTAGCAGATGGTCAGAGATGATAACAATGGCTCAACAGACCAGTTCCAATGTCTGCCACTTTATTGCTACGGAAACAACAAGCAGAAGTAGATGTAATGAGAGGTCGGCTGCTCGGCTGGGTGCTGTTTTTTCTTATTTGCACTCTTTGGCCTTTTTGAAATCACTCTGACACGGTTTAATGTTATTATGCATCGCACGAGCGATGTCGGGTCATTGTCCAGACCGGGATCAAAAATGCTAAACAATCAGATGATTGTGTCTTAGACAAATAAATGTGCGCATACGCTCCCATTCAGAAGTTTGGATACACTTCAGACATGCAAAATTCATCCTATTTCTGTGTTTCTTACAGGGAGAAGACTACAAGGATTTAAGTTACTTTAAGTTGTTAATTTAAGTTGTGAAAGAGAATTGTTTTTCTTCTGGAAGTTAAGAAAACGCTAATGTTGAATCAGTTAAGTGGCTCAGAGTTTTTCATGTAAGTTAATAATTGATATGCTAGAGCCTATGTAATTAGGGGACAGGTTATGTTATATATTAACATAACACAAAATTAATTTTAGTTTCATGTTTAGGGACAATACTTTTGAGCTTTGCCTACAAAAATATATAAAGAGTTATATTTTTTTATTTTATGTTTGTTTTACTATGACCGTAGTGGACTGTATAAGTTGACGTTACGTAAATGCTTTTGCATCTATAGGTTTGCTCTACGTAATGACGCACCAATTGCACTAATAGATGTCACAGTCTTTTTACCAGTATGTAAACGGAATATCAGAACATTTGTCTTATTTTTGTTTGTTTGCAAAAATGGTCTTTTGTTCTGTTTGGATACGTGGTCGCAAGCGAAAGCTGACTTCAACCAAGAGCCGAGGCTATGTGAGAGAATGACACACAAAACTCTTGAACCAGGGGTAGAAGGGATTGTGGTTGCAAAAGAGGACATGTTTCTGAATATGAGCCTGTTTGAGGTGTTGTGGGAATGGCTTGGGTGCAGAATTGGTGGAACTCATCGAGTCAATCATTCTGTGGGATAAAATCATCACATTATATTGAGAAATTGACAGGATGCCTACAATTTATTTTATTCACTGTTCCTCATAGAGTCCTGATGTATATTGATAAAACTCTATTTTGCACTCGTCGCAGTATAATGCACTACAATAGCTGCACTAATGATTTTCTTGAGTTTACTTATTGTTTGTATAATGGGAAAAGTCTTAAATTGCTAAACAGATCTCAGAATTTAAACAGATGAATTTCATTTTATTTTAACAAACTATTCTAAACTTATGTAAAGATGAGGTGATTTTATTCCTTTGTTAATAAACCTAAAGTTTAAATTAGTGTAAATTAAACTCTTTTCCTTGCTTGTGTATATTCAAACAACATACTATAATGGAGGAGATGTGGTAGCAGCCTTTTGGTTTAATTCACATGCATCTAAAATGAGATTACATCAATTCTATTTATTTGACCAGAGCCTAGTACAAAGTAATAATAGTTCAGGAAAGGTCTAGTATTATTGCATTTCAAAAGAAGACATCATACAAAGGTACACAGTGATTAATATATATATATATATATATATATATATATATATATATATATATATATATATATATATATATATATATATATATATATATATATAATTTTTTTTTCACAATTTCAATTCTAATTTATGCGTTTAGTCACCTTTTGTAGAGAGGATTGTAGGGGTGTAATCTAAGTACTTTCCTTCCACATCTCAAAAACTTGCTTTGACTCTAAACTGAAGACTCTAAACTGCCCTTATTAGTTGATGGTGAGTAAATGTGGCTCTGCGATAGGCAGGCTAATGCACCAGCCAAACCCTGTGACCCTAACAAGGATCGAGCGTTTAAGGAAAATCAGTAGATGTACGGTCATTATTTTAGTGAATAAAACCTTGCTGCCTTATAATGTATAATAAAGTACTATAACTCATTATAACTGTATAATTTTAACATTTTTTTACAACGATCAATGATAAAATGTATTCTGCTATAACATAAAAAATGCTATTTTTACATTATAATTTCTGCAATATTCAACAATTAATATGAAAAAGGAAAAGCTTATGTATCTGCATGAAATATGTTCTAAACAAATACTGAGAAAGCATGTTCAATTTATAAAAAGTATCTAGGTAAATTTGTCAAATAAGCTGTGCGTTATTAACAATACATTTAATAAAAATAATCTGATCAGAAATGGATAAAAACCGTTAATATTTATTAAGAATATGTAAAACCACAATGCTATCTTTAAATGTGGATTTTATTACTATAAAATATCTTGGCAATTTATAAATATTAATCACAAATATGTAAAATTTAAATTTAATGTAAAAAGTGTCTTTTGTTGTTTGCCATTTGCCTTGCTTCCACTAATAGAAGTTGTAAAATGTCTACATGAGGAGATAATAAAGCTTTGTAAAAACAGACTATGTACAGAGACACATATGGCCATGTTTTCACGGCTGCCCCCCTTCTGCAGTTCTAGTGTTGTTTAATGACTTACAGAAGCAGGACGAGTAATTACGGGAGTGATGAGGTGTAATTCCTCCCTATAGACCCCGACTTTTAGGAAAGGTGGGGAGGGGCTGTCTGAAGGGCATGATTGGGTTTACAGGGTGCAACAAAAAAAATCCCAGCAGCAGTGATGTCAGTGCTCCTCAGCTCGCTGACTTTAGTAAACACACACAGACGCACGCGTACGAATGCGCAGCCAGAGCAAACAGCGTCAGAGCCTTTAACAAACAGAGGGCGGATTACAATGACAAAGAGCGCCACACTTCTCGAGGGCAAAAAGAGAGGGGTGAGGGGGGGTGCTTATGGCCAAGTCCCCAAAATGAGTCAAAAACGCATGAGGGGCCCACAAGATGCTCCCATCTGACGTGTGTGAGAGTGTCTGTGTGTGCCAAGACCCTTTCCACCCCCCCTCGTCCAGTTTTGGGAGAAAGCTCATATCTGTTTTGTTCTTTTCTCCAGAGGATAAGGAGCAAGCTCAATGTCCGCCGAGCTTTTCTCACCGTGCGAGCGTGAATTTTGAGGAACGCAGACAGAAGGGCACGTCATTACAAAAGGTTTGGCGGTTGATCTTGTAGGTTGCATTTGAAAGTCTAATTCCGCAACTGCTTTTAGGGAGGTTTACAACTTCTAAGATGTGTGAGGGGACAGATTGCGTGTCCGTCCATAAAACGACGTGATTCGTTCTCCTGTAATCTCCCACCATGCAAGTGAAGAGTTGTCGCTACAAGCTTCTCGTTTAATGGAAAACCTGTCTTGGAGACCTAACGACTGCGCAATCTGATTTGAAGAGTATTTGATCAAGACATGATCTGTGGAGAGACAGCTGGTGGAAGAAAAGAACACGCCGTTTAGATATGTTTTAAAAGGGATCAACTTTGTTACAAGAGTCTTGATGAAACAAACCAAATCCTTGAATATTCTGCTGTTGTTGAGTATTTAATTCTCAGCATGCTTTTTTTTTTATTGAGGACAAGCAGTTCAGAGCATCAGGAAGTGAATGAAAGTGCATTCTGGGTATTTGATTTGGGGGTTTAGAAAAAACATGCCACAATAGGTGTATATTAGTGGGCAAATTAGAGCTAAAGTGGGCGAAATGAAATGACATGTCACACAAAGGTCTGCGTTTTTCAAAGTACACGGCATGTTTGGAGAAAATGTTTGATTGCATTTATAAAAGTATCACACTGGGTCACACATAATGTCTAAAAGCTTTTTGCATTAGTCCACCAATTATGTAAGCAAAGTTAAATGCATCTGGACCCTGTTGTTTATGTGCCTTAGTCAGTCCTACACGAACCATGACGAATAACTCTATACTTTAGACAGAAATGTGTACAGTGCCACGTTTGCTGCTGTATTTTAAAGACCGCTCCAAACATTTTGAGAGCTCAATTACAGCACTTTCGATCAATCTGCCTGAAAATATGACAAAACAACACGCTGACATTCCTCGTGGTCTATTAGCACCTGACAGTTGATAAAAGCTGACAATTATTTGCCCTCAGATTTATCAAAACTACCGTGACTTTTCCAGGGAAAAACAAAGGGTGACATTAATAGGGAAAATTACACTGCTCTACACACATGTAGAATACTTATTGACTATTAGCTGTAATATATATATGTATGTATATATATATATATATATATATATATATATATATATATATATATATATATATATATATATATATATATACATACATATAATGTTCAAATATAACTTTAAGTAGACATCTACAAACTTCTTTATTGATATAAAGATATATGTCTTATATAATAAATAAGAGGATGTACATTTAAATGGATGTTTACTGTAGAAATGCACTGTATAGGAAACACTTTTAAACTCAATTAAATTATTACCTCTGCTTACCTCCAACCCAAACCAGCTAAAGGTGTTTAATGTGTAAGCAACAGCACACATAACGAAGGATAATTTGGCAACTAAATGATCTAACATGTTTTATTTAATTCTATTTATGTATGTACTGATTCGAAAATGTTTTAACAGGAACATTCCTATTTCAAAGGTTACTGAAATTTGTACACATCAGCATGAATATGCAGAAATGTTGGCAGACTGAAAAAAAAACATCAGTTACAAAGAACTCCAGCACAAGTACTAATTCCAATCTTAAAGTAGCAGCCAAAGTGAGAAAGGCTACACTAAAAAAATGTAATACTTGTATTAAAAAAATAAAAATTTTAAAATAATAAAAAATTGCCACCAAACATCAATTGTTCTTCTTTCCCAAAGGAGCATGCTGGAGTAGCTCGCGCTTTATTGGTCACCAATATGCTCATGAGTCACATATTTGCAGCCAATCATGCTAGTTTTGGACACTTTTGGTCTATTCTCTGCAAAAACACGCTCAATTGTACACCTATATGAGTTCAGAAAGTGTTTTAACAGCTGCTCATGTGCTGTTAAACCAAAGCGGTACATTTTTGGTTTTTATATATTGAACCATCATCAAACACGTAATTGAGAACACATTCAGATCCAAACATGATCACTATTCAGTAAATTCTGCAAACTCAAGCTACTCATGTAAACAGCTACTCAGCTACAGAAGTGGATTGCATGCTTATGTCTGCCTATCTGATTTTTATATTACCGGGATTTTTATACTATTGATCTGAAATTTGTTTAATACAAAAAAAAAGCTTAGATGTATTGAACAACTTTTACCAGCTCGTTACATTTCTCAGGGTAGTAGCTTTATAGTTGTCAAGCCAGATTTAATGAAGAGTAACTGTTACCAACACTGTAAACTAATATATTATTTAAAGAAAAAGTTTATTATGTTGTGTGTATAGTTAAACAAATAGTACCCTTGGAATTCTAAGATTCTGCAATCAAAGGGGATATTGAACTTTAAAGTATTGTAGCCCATGTAAAAAGAAATTCAGTCT
Organism: Danionella dracula; assembly: GCA_900490495.1. NCBI lineage: Eukaryota > Metazoa > Chordata > Actinopteri > Cypriniformes > Danionidae > Danionella > Danionella dracula. The sequence continues at coordinate 9,389,624 of UELW01000889.1, forward strand.
CAAACCTCAGATAACCTTAGAATTCCAAATATATCGGAACAAAATAATGTCTAACTTTCAATGACAAAATACAATTTTTGATAAGTTAGGTTTAGGGTTAGGGTTTACAAAAAGTACAAATGGGTGTCACGGTGGCACAGTGGGTAGCACGGTCATCTCACAGCTAGAAGGTCGCTGGTTCGAGCCTCGGCTGGGTCGGTTGGAATTTCTGTCTGGAGTTTGCATGTTCTCCTCGTGATCGCGTGGGTTTTCTCCGGGTGCTCCGGTTTCCCCAAAAGTCCAAAGACATGCGTTATAAGTCAATTGGGTCAAAATGATTGTCTATTGTGTTTGAGTGTGTGTGTGTTTAGGCTGTTTCTCAGCAATGAGTTGCGGCTGGAAGGGCATCTGCTGCATAAGACATATGCCAGAGAGTTGGCCGTATCATTCCGCTGTGGAATGGAATGGAAGAAAGCCGACAAGAAAATGGATAGATGGAAAAGTACAAATTTTTGTACACAGCTAAATTTAAACTGTTAAATCAATTCTCCTGGTATCAAATGTTGGATTTAAATGCTATATGAAGTGTTAAATGTTACACTATGTGAATAATATTAACAATAATAGAGTTTATGTTAACATCAAAATACATTTTGACCAAGGCTTTAATACACATAAAATAATGAAAGTGAAAGTGAACGTAATGTTCATTTAATTCTAATATTGTTATCGAAACTCTCACGGTGTTGCATTTAACACTTTTGCTAGTATTTACATATGTTAAACCACATTTGGTTTAACAATCACAACTCTGCTGTGTAGGTAAAAAAATACAAATAGTTAATGGTTAATGGTAAAAAATAGCTAAAGTTTGAGGCTTGAATGCCTGGTTTAATAAACCTGTTAATTATTTTAGTACCTTGACAGCTTCCTCTCAATCAACAGTGACAGCATGTGTAATAAACACACAAGTGCATGTTTACGTACAATGTTCTAACAGCAAAAAATAGAGAAAACCGTTTCCTTTTGTGTGCATCACAAAATATTGAGCTAAAGAGTGTGAAATTTCATCATCAAAACAAACTCTGCTATGCTCAGGTGCAGTAAATTACCTTAACAAGGCAGATAACTAGTGGAATGGACTCCATCTGTGTCCACTGATAGTGTGTCAAATGGTCTAAAAACACCTGTGATAGAGACTCACCTGTCCATGGCTGCTCTCTCAATCAGCGCAAGAGGGTCCAGAGTAAATGCTAATTACAGGAAGCCAACTGATACCAGGAGAACAGCTTGATCGGATTAAAATGATTCACAGATCATCTGACTACTATGGAAATGTCAGTGACATCAAGCCCAAAGTTCCCGATTGGAGGTTGCCCCGTGGAATGTGTAAGGATTTGAAGCAGTAGCACTCACAGATTCAGTTCCCTGAAGTCCTCCAGGGATGTGTGCGATGTGCTGCTGTAGTCCTTGTTAACAAGGTGGTCTCCAGCACCTCCTGAAGTGATTATCTATGCCTTCCTAACTAACTGCCTCCATGGACCTGTGGGCAGAATAGCAGATGTGTTCTCATATTGGAAGGAGAATCCCAAAGTCATTCTGTATGCAGTGCAGGATCCTATAAGTGTAGCCACCCATCCAGCCAAAATACGATTTTAAAAAATGGTCAAAATGTATACTTTTACTGGGAAAAGCTTGATTTTTGTAACAAAATGTTAAAACAAAACAATTTATCAGAGACTAGCAAAGCTATATTACATTGAATGAATAAAACTAGCCCTTTAAAATAAAAGTCTGACTTTAATAATCACATAACTAAATCTATTAAAGGTTCTTTTACTATATTAAACCTGTTTAAAACACATGAAATCACATCATTCCTTGTTTTTATAAAATGAAACATAACCCAATTAAATATATGCATTAACATATCCAATAAAACAAATAAGCCTAAACAAGCAATTACTCACAAAAAGCCACTTGACTCAAATGGAGTTTTTACCGGAGAGATTAGTTATATAATAATAAACTGAGAAATAAAGACACTGGATGTGAAAAAAGCCATGTAAGAGTAGACTTGACAACAAGCACTAGGAAACGAGAGGCTTAAAAAAGGGCAGTTTATAAACCGGTGAAATCAATGAAAGCACTGAGAGATAAACGATGAGGCCAGGAAGTGAATGGGAAGGATGTCCAAATAAGGAGAGAAACTAAAAAAAGAGGTAATTACAAGGATAAATGGAACACTAAGAATTGGGTGAATAAAACAATGAATGAAAGAAACACATGAATAAAACAAACTTAAATGAAACAAACATATCTAGGAAACCACAGAACTTTATAACACTGAGAATTAATGAAAACATTGGGAAGACAGAGGGACACACTGGACAGAAACTGACAAGAACAAAACCTGCCATGAAACATTAGACTTTTTAATTTGGGTTCATTTTTAGGCTTAGAATCGATGGAAAAGTTTTAGAAAGTACGAAAAACATGTAATTTGACAATTACATATGATTATGATTAACGACACAAACATATCATAAAGTGACACACAAGTTCCCATTTTACATTTGCTATTACTACACATTAGATGCAGGAGATGTGAGGTAGATTAGGATCTTTTTAAAGAATAGCAAAATGAAAACGCTAACTAAAATAAAAGGTAGATTTTTAAGACAGTATCCTTGACTTTATAATTCAAATTGTTTCATACTTTCAATGGAGCTGTTGTTCAATTATACCTTTAAATAATTAAAAATATATGATAAATCAACATTCTGTATTAAAATGACTTCTGTGTCGTACCCATGACCTTTTGTTTAAAAATATAATAATTACAATTTAGTAATAAGCAGAGACACTTATGACTTGCTTTTCAAGACAACAATTTAGTAGCTGTTAGCAGCCGAGCTACTATTATAGCTCTGTAAGTTACTTATTGTCACTAGACCTTAGTTGCACAAGCAGAATCAGCATGCATCAACACATACCAGACTAGCTGTCTGAAGGAGAGGCTTCAGGTTCTGGAGGAAGAGCCCCACTTTGTGTTAGAGAGGAACCGAGTGACCTAATGATTTTTAACGCTTGTGTGGCATTAGGGTCAAATTGACCCGTATCTAACTTTTACAAGAATAAAAATGTTAAAAGGGTATAGTCTTTTCTAGAAGGGACTGGTTGAAATAATTCAAGATATGTTCTCTATATTGTTTGAATTTGAGATGAGTCATATATGTTAATGTGTTATGGAGTAAAATTTTCATTTTTAATTGCTTTTAAAATGGGAATACCTCCCAAAATTTAAAGAGACCACAAAGCACTACTTTTCTGGCTGTGTTACTCCTGAAACTTTGTTTGCAGACATCAACTTTTTCATTGACAAATTTGTACCATTCATTAGATCCTTTCCACATTCACCGGAAGAGAATCAAAGATACTGAGACGACATACCACCGGTTTTTGTAACAAATAGTCTCTTACAAGTAACTAAGAACCAACCACTGGAGTAGTTGTTTCACAAGTTAGCTCTTCCATAATTTAGCCGATTGCAAGAGTTACTAAGCGAGTTGTCTGGGAAGAGACTCTGGGTCGAAGAGAGCAGCCCGGGGTCAGAATCCGCCCCTGTGAGGTAGTGAAGGACCAATGGAGGGTGTGCTTTTTGATTATCGATAGACTACTGGGAGACAATCAGAAGAATCAGAATCAGCCATGTTGTCAAGAGCAAGAGCAAGTTTTTTTTTGTAGTCATTGGAGTACAGTACTCTGATGCAATATAATATAATATAGTAAAGTGCTAAACACTAACAAATAAAGCGTAACATAAAAGCTACAAGGCAAGAATTATTGCACACATATAATAAAGAAAAATAAGGAGAAGACGCTTTATACAAGTTTAGTCATGAGCTTGGGGAGAGGTATGAGATTTGCTGCTAATTATGTAAAGAGCGACCTGCAAAGTTTTTTTTATGAAATCTCAATTCATCTGACACTTTATCCTTTTACACTGATTAGAAAATTCTGATAGCTACTTTTCATTTTCACTTGAGTAAAGACATACTTGAGTAAGAATACATTTTACATTTTTTAAATATATACATTAGGCAAAAGTTATTGGTTTTAATTCTTGAGAAAATGTTTCTTGAAGTACTTTTACTCAATATACCTCTAATTGTTTTGAACCTTTGTAAAGTGTCTTTGAGTTTCTAGAAAAGCACTATATAAATGGAAAGCATTTTTATTATTAATTGTGAGAAAAGACAGGGCGCATTTTTATGAGCATTAGCAAAACCATGGCAAAAAAAGAAAAAGACATACAGGGGATGGTGAATTAGTTCCAAAACCCAAAACATCATCCAGTAACTTTTGTAGTATCGCATCTGTTATTGTACTTTCATGCTGGAAAAGATAAATTGTTACCATTTTAACAATACATTTTTTTGCCCTAAGTTACGCTCTCATCAAATTATCACAAAAATTTAATTCCTCCAAAGCAATGTTTTTTTTCCTGGTTGGATTCCAAAACAATAAATGAATAACCCAAGTGTGTACCCATGTGAGCACAGTGGACGTCAGGGATTAAGAGATGTAAATGAGAATACTTTGATGTTGACTGTGTAGGATGGGATGAGATTTTCAGTTCTGTGGGATTTTCTTTACTGATTCCTTAACTTCAGCACACCAGAGGTTAATCTGTCTTAGACGTATTGTACAGCATTGTACAAGCACAACATATCTTTCAAATGAAAAAAAAAAAAAAGAAACTCCTTCCAAACTGAGTCTTTGTCTCAAGCGGAGATTGGTCTTTAATACACGAGCGGAACAAACACATGTTGAGGCCGGGCTATTCAGTGGCATACTTGAGAGTCCAAATAACCCTCTTATTAATGTGGATGACAATGTTTTGATTGCATCCAATATGGCACACTGAATCAGCATGCAAATGCCCTTTGAGCAAAACAAAGACATTGATTATGAGGTAAGTTTCTTCGGGACAAGTAGCTCGCTTGGTGTGATTAATCGGCCTGTGCCATTGATTTCCCTTTGTTTAGATCTTTGCTAACTTTTCAGGAGATACAATTATAATTTGTTCGCTAACAATAAATCCAATCTAGCATGCTCAAAGAAAACCTTAATAAGGTCTTCCATGTTGTTTGTCCTTTCAAAAGCTCGCTGAATACATCTGAAGAGAGAGGGGAAAAACAGGTTGGTCTCCTGACACTGTTGATTTGTTTGTTTGAAATGTGCTTCAACGTTATTTCCAAACAGAATAGAGTCTAATACTGAAAAACCAACCTGTGATGATGAATACCAAGATGCCTTCATAACCCGAGGCAGCTTACAGGTATATCTTTCACCGATTTGTTTAGGCTTGTCGTTGTCAACGCTGTTGCGGTAACTCAACAAAAGCATCAGATACATCAGAGTTTTCCGAGCTGATTCAATGTACTATTAGCATTTGCAAGTCAAATGCATGTGTTCCATCAAAGTGCTCCATCAAAGAGCATTTGAGACGTTCTCAGATTGAGTTACTTTGAAAACTCACCCCCCTGCCGCCCCAGTTCCAGAGTCTCTCTGACTTCTCGCATCATCTCTCCAAGACACTGATAATACGATTTCAGTGTTTCTTTTTTGCTGTTGAGAAACAAACTGGATTATGAAGAGATCACTACATAAACAGCTTTCTAAAAGGAGCCAGCTATTTTAAAAGAGGCTGAAGGAATGCAAAGAGGGATTTAAATTTTAATTTGAATTTATTCCAGCAAGTGAAAGGTTCTTTTGAGAGGGGATTTCGGCAAAGATGACGGTATTTAAAAGTGATAAACAAGCATCTAAACCGCCAGTAAAATGCAAACATTTCTTCTTCTTTCGAACACAGAGGCGAAATAGGGCTTGCTATGGTCACAGCTGTCAACCCACAACAAGCTGAAATGTAAACTGAAACATCTTGCACAGATAAGCGGTGTATGTGAGCCCCCTTCAGAGGGAAAGTTTCTGTGCCAAATGTTCTGGAGCAGTTTGTAGCAAAACTACATTTAGTAGATTGAACTATACTACCAAAGACTATTTCTTAACACGGACAATGCCTTCTTTTTTATTTTTAGCTAAAAAGTGTTTGCAAGCTTATTAATTCTATTTTAATGAAGGACTGTTCTGTTACTAAACCGAATTTCTAATATTGTTAATCCCAAGCACTCATTAAAAATGTTTTTCTTCTTAGCAACTCCTGTGCTGGTCATAAGCTGCATAAATTCGGAGTTTGTTGCATATGTGACATACATAGAACACAGCACACAAACAAAGAGTTACATCATGCTGTTGCATGGTTAATCCGATCAAGGCCAGTCTTTATGCCTTCGCTATCTTCAGCAAATGCCGCCAAAAGTGGCAAGTAAACCTTTTAACAAGAGTCTAAGAGAATGATTACAGAACCAGGACCGGATACGATTTCACACTGTTGGATGGTTCAATCGCATCTCTCAAACAGGCTTAAAACTGGAGAAACACTATAGGGCATCACTTTTTTTCCCCCAGCTTTCAAAATATTCTATTCAAAAGGATGTCAGGCAAGTAACTTTTGAGTTGTCAAACTGGATTTTACATGCTTTGAAAATAGGGAAGCCTGATTGAGCCGACAAGAAATGAGCAGCCAAAAGAGTTGAGAGTCTGCCATTAAGAAATCGCTGAGTTTCAATTGGTTCTGCCAGGACAGGTTTACTTTTGAACTATATGTACATGTTGGTTTTAGCTCTCCGTAAAACTGACTATGATTTTTCAATAACAAGCAAACATTTTAATTAATAAGGTAATTGCCAATTTACTTGAAATGGTAATCCACTGATCCTATGGCTGCTTTTCTGAGCTCATGCTTAATTTAATTTAATGATAAGTTCCTGATTTAAGGAATCCTCTTTTTAAACAGTTCATTAAACACAGTTAATTCATATAGAAATAAATGTATAATTATAAAGATAGTCAGTGAGAAAATAGCTCAAACAATTAGTATATCATTTTTGTACATGCGTAGGTAAATCGTGTTGGTTTAGCAGACTGTGGCGAAATGGCGAACTGAACCACTCACTAAGAATCTGTAAAGTCTGTAAAGAGTTGTGGATGGGATTCAAAATGTTTGTGGGGTCTTAAACAAAGCAACCTTTCAACGACTTCTTTTCAGAGGACATTAAAAATGAGTTGTGCTTAACACAGGGATTCTGCTGGTGCCATACAAATCTTTTTGCATAATAAACAGTATGCTACAAATACATTGTTTGAAACTTTTAGGTTTTAGAGCCTTTAACGAAGGTTTTCACTAACTCTGGCAACCCTATCAGTCCTTTTTACATTTTTAACATTTAGGAGCCTTTTCTTAATCTCTGGTAACCGCAACTGGCAGAAACCAATTATGTGCAGTTTCACAATCTCTGGCAACCTTTACAATCACATTTACAAATTTTTAACATTTATGACTCTTGCGTCAATATCTGGCAACGCTTACAATCACTTTTAAGACTTCATTCATGAGTGTTCATGAGCATTTTCTCAAACTCTGTCAACCCTAACTATTCCTTTTATTATTTTAAATGTATATGAGTCTTTTCACAAATTATGGCACCGCTAAAGTTACCTTTATGTATTTTGAGGATTTACAAAGGTTTTCTCAAACTCTGGCAAACCTAACAATCACTTGTATGCTTTTTTACTATGCACATTTACCCAATCTCTGGCAACCCCATATCAATTGATCTTTGCATGGACATCAGAAAAATAGGACCTGTGAAAAATTATTTAAGAACTTTGTTAAAATGAGAGCTTTTAAGACACTTTTTAAGACCTTTCAAGAACCAGCAGAAATTCTTATCGGTTGATTGTGTATAAACACACACTAATACACAAAATTTCAGTAACTCTGAAAAGGTGCCATTTTCATCTTAGATGCCTTACAGGTATAAAATTACTCTGAACTAACAAATAATCTGAAACATTTGACATAGATCCCACAGTATAAGTGAGTTTCAGATGTTGAATTTGATATATCTTACGAGTTAAACCTACTAGGAAAAAATCCTATGTATGGTCCAGTTTATTAAATTCTCAGGGTTTATCTTTTCCTGACAGAACAATGCTGGTCTGGTCTCAGTTCAGATTTTTGCCATCCGTTCCTGGATTTAGCCAGACAACTCTCCTGAAAGCACAGAACAATCGGTAATGCAGGGTGATGGCAAAGACTGGAGCATTGTCTCAGGGGACAGCCAGTTTCAATAGCCTTGCAAAGGCAATCCAAAAGGTACAGATGACAATGGCTTTGTTGCTATTTATGCAAAGCAGATAGTTGGCCATTGAATCAGGCCTCCCCAGAGCCACGAGAAAGACCTCTGAGAAACGTACACACTAGGTGATAGAGCAGACATACTCTACAGAGAATCCAGAATGAGAGACAATGAAAACTTTAAGGAAAAAGCGTATTCTAATTACCAACCTTTACTATAACTTTTACACTGTGATTCATTAAATGTATATGCTGTTTGGCAAAATAAGTGTAACATAACCCCCTACACCTCTACTGTACCATAGGAACATAGACAGTCTTTTACAGATGTTTCAGATCTCAAAAAATGTATGTAAAAAAATGTATTCAACTTAAGAGAAACACATAGCTGATATCAAATCATTCTTATGAGCCAATGGGTACCTGCTCCACCTGCTGGCAAATCAAGTATTACAACTAGGTTAAGACACGCAGGTATAATCAAAAAAGTGTAACACTCGGTTCAGGGTTTAGTAAACATTACAGAGCACAATAGGTCAATTTTCCTATTTCAATTTTTCTTCCAAACCATTGAAACAGAACTGTAAGGAATATTTCGGAAAAATATTGATGTGAAATGCAACATGACTTCAAATGTCTGGTCAATAGCTAAACCAAACATCAAAAAAATAAATGTTTTTTTTTTGCAACAGCTCACACAATATTTCATGTAAAGATAATGTTTACTGGTTTCAAGATGTTTTAGTAGCCAACCACTAAGCTACTCTCGTTGATCTGCGTTTAGCAGACGTATTTATTTTTGATTCTACACAAACTGTAAGTGCTCCATGTTCTACTTTTTCAAAACTGTTTGTGACCATGGCCAGCGCACCCTCGCGCTCTAAATGGCACAATGTATATACGTATACTGCTGCCCCTAGGGACTAGAATTAAAAATGAAATAAATGGCTTCTCCAGTCAGCAAGGAGAATTAAATTTGTGGCAACCTAGGCTAGATCCCAAAAACTTTATTTATCTTTATTTGACTTTAAAAAACACTATACATTCTAGGTAAATCTAAGTGGAAGTCCAAACTTCAAAACGCAAACGCCCCTGTCACTTTCTAAATGAGGCCTTCCGCTAGTCCAAACCACTTAATATAATCAATGCAACGTAATCTGCTAGCCCAAACCACTCAATTTCAATATGTGTAAGGTACAGCACCAAAATAATTTATCGATGTCCAGAAACATCGTTTGAAATTATGATTTTTTCATTTGCACTATATGAATGATGTCTAGCCACGACATGGAGGATGCTGAGTACTTCTGATCCAAAATCATTACTGAGATCGCTCACCACAATTGCAGCGATGCAGTGTGAGCCTTGCTTGGGAAGTGTGGAATCCTCAGCTTCGTCACAAAAATGGTTGGAGGTCATCATTTGCCTGAAGACTCTTCAAAGCAATCAGATGTTTCTAACTTTTTAAATGTGACGCCTGGGCTTGTACACCACATGAACAGTTTCAAATACATTGTTAGCAACTAGCCTCTATCAGTTTTTTTAAACAAAGTATCCCTAACCCTGCACTTTCCCATAGTAAAAACGTATATGTGGTCACTTACAATTCCAGAGAGACTCACATCAGTAAGTAAAACAAAGCTGATCGGCTGTTGGTCTCCTTTAGTTTTAATACTGAGTTATATTTGGGCGAGTAAAACAAAAAAGTAAAACACCACAAAATCAACAAAAATGAGCTTTACATGGACAGAAAACAAGACCTGCGAAAACATATTTAACCTAGAGCACTGATTTTAAGGCCTAAATATTGGGAATATTGGGAAACCTGGGACAGCCGTACCACTTACATGAGTTAAGTGCTGATGGGTCTGAATTGGGGAACGGGGAAATTTTTTAGAGAAAGAATAATCCAATGTCTACTTAACAATTAGGCAACTTGGAACTATTGTAATGCACATACTCAGAGCTACCAGACAGTTTAATGTATAGAAGCATTCATATGTAGAATGATATGCTTTAGATTGCATTAGTCTAACATTGGATTCTGGTTTAACTGTTCATTTTTCATCCACTTATTAGACTAGCAAGGAATTTAACTTCAGATCCGATACTTTTATAAATCCTTTGACAATATGTATAATTTACACACACACAACACCTGTCAGTGTTTAAAACAATAACAGGGCCCTAACATTTTAAATAAAGCACATCTCCACATTGGTATTCACAAGCCGTATTCTCTGATCCCTTTCATTGTTAGCTTTAGCCAAAGCTAAACTCTTTGACATTTGCCAATTGGCGTTTGATCCGACATTAACACCACGTTAGCCGACGTTAATACAATACAACTCAGATGAAGACAAAGTGGTAAACAGCACTGTTGGCTGAATAAATGTTTCCTCATAATGATCTCTAAAACATATCATCAACCGAGAGCACACTCTCATGTTCATAACATCTATATTCATCCATTTTGGGAATGATACATTCGCTCCATCCTCTGTTGTCTGTCTTAACGCTGGCAAAAGTGCTCTATAATTATTGCTCTCGGCACCAGGCTGAGACAAATAAAAGTTCGATCGCAGCTGCATTAACATGTGAATGCAGCTTACAGAAGCGTGCGCGGTAAACTGCTCCACCTGGCTCACAACAAACGTCCTTGTCACAAAGTCCACCCACCGCACTGGCTTCCGCTGAAAGGCCTCCTGGGGGACTTCAGTGACCATTCACTATGTTTTCTCTTTTCCCAAGCACCTGTGACTGTTTTTATGCTTTCCCATTTTTCCGGCTTTGTCTCTCTCTCTCTGTTTTTTTTTTGGCAGACCCTTATCATTAGGGAAAGACTTTCTTTCAAAAGGAATTCTCACCACTAACAATGCTGTTTGTGTGTTTACCAGAAAAAAAAACAAGCAGCAGAAAGCGAAATGGATTCGGAAGCTGAGGAAGTGCAGGGTTATGATGACGGTCACTTTCTTGGGCAGGTGCAGTTGGAAAGACTTTCCTCCTTTTGCTGCTTCCGAAGGCTCATCCGGCTTCTCCATGGTCCTGGACCTTTGAGAGCTGCTTTGCCATTTTCCAAAGGAGTTTGGCACAAAGGCTTTGTCCCCTCTTTTCATTGTGTTTCTGTAAAACACATTTGCAGCATGACTCTCCAGGTTTATCCCTCTTGTGAGGCATCAACCCCTATTCTCTTTCTGCTTCCACTAAACCTACGCTCATCTCGCCAACCTGGAGCAGAAGGGAATTACACGAATGTTGTGTGAGCAGTTTTTTGTCTCTTGTCATAGTTTCTTCCCACTTATGCCATCTCGACTGACACTCTGCAAAGCGAATGCAGCTTGGCCAAATTTGGCCAGAATTGGAACAACAAGGACAAAGGGGGGAGGGGGGGCAATAAATATGCAGATTAAAAAGTAAACAATCTCCAAGAGAGAGGGAAAACAAGCACATTTTCATATTTAATCCAACTTAGCAGAAACAAAAATAACACATTATGCCCTAATTGGGTGCCGTGTAGTCCACAAATACTATTACAAGGCCGATCAGGATTAGCTCTGCTCCATACCTAGTTATCTATTTGAGAGTGCCAAGACTGCAAGCAGTGGGCAACTAAATTTCAAAAGCTGGCAAATCCAGTTGTCTCCTAAATACAGAAAGTACTTAAATCCGAAGCGAACACAAGAGAAAGAGGGATAAAGGGTCCTATGCATATCACCAAAAAGCTTGTGCACTTTGCAGAATCATTGGCTAGGTAAAACAAATATGCTAAGCAGACATCAAAACAATCCTTTGATCTGCAGCCTAGTTTCCCGAGCAGCGTTTGGGCTCCTGGTGTAAATAACTTGTATAAATCTCTGCCGCTTGCCTTCAGGTAAATTTCTAAAAGTGCCAGGAATGAGCACTTCGGCTTTAGTCGTAGAGATCAGATAAAAGCAGCATCAATTATTCACCCGCTTGGTGAGTGAGCATTCAGAGCTCTTACTACACCTTCTCACAAGGCTAATGATCAAATTATAAGTGTCTGCAAGAGAAAAAACATGACGGGTTACGTACCTCCGGCAGCCCGGCAGGTCCGGCGGGTGTGTACTGCTGTGTGGAACGTCATACAAAAGAGGCTTGAGGAATCTGAATGCAGGGAAGCTATGTAACTTGCTGACTAACTTTGTCCACTGTTTTGATGGAGAACACAATGGAAAACGCTGTCCATTCAAATCAGGCAGGGGAACAGAGGGGGCCGTGTGCCTGACTGCCATCAGTGCCCTGATAACAGCTCTGAGGGCACGGTCGCACTGGCACCGGGAGACACCACACTCTCAAACCCAACAGAACAACTTTTGTGCCGTTGTCATCCTCCAGGAGTTTGTCTTCTTCTGCAACTTGTTTTTTCTCCTCTGCGGCTGCAAACTTATACAGTCGTCCTTTTGATTCAAACAGCTGCCAATCCTCGGCTTCTGCTTCCGCTTGGTCACAAGAGGCCTGTTGTCTGTTAAAAGACTAAAGTTTAGGGGTTGAAATAAACATTCAGCCTGATTATTACTGGCTAAGTCTTCTATTTTGATAAAGTCAGCTTCCAATCAATTTGAATATGATGATTTGTAAAATAAGGGCAAATGTTTAAAATGTATTTTCAACTGCACTAACTGAAAAGTTAATGAACTGCATTGAATATGCCTTTTTTAAACCATTGAACTGTCAGGTTTTGTGTATTTAAGGGCTGTGTAATTTGTAATGGGATTTTTTGTTTTATATATATATATATATATATATATATATATATATATATATATATATATATATATATATATATATATATATATATATATATATATATATATGCGTCACGGTGGCGCAGTGGGTAGCACGGTCGTCTCACAGCAAGAAGGTCGCTGGTTCTAGGCTCGGCTGGGGCAGGTGGCATTTCTGTGTGGAGTTTGCATGTTCTCCCCGTGATCGTGTGGGTTTTCTCCGGGTGCTCCGGTTTCTCCACAAGTCCAAAGACATGCGGAATAAGTGAATTGAATAAGAACAATTGCCCATAGTGTTAAAGTGTGAATGAGTGTGTGTGAATGTTTCCCAGCGATGGGTTGCGGCAGGGAAGGGCATCCGCTGCGTAAAACATATGCCAGTGAGTTGGCGGTTCATTCCGCTGTGGCGACCCCGAAAGGGAATAAAGCCGACATGAAGATGGATGGATGGATGGATATATATATATATATATATATATATATATATATATATATATATATATATATATATATACCCTCTGGGTATTTTGACCGGAAGGCAATCTTTTAAATATACTTTTTACACAAAAAAAAGAGTTATAAATTTTGGGGTAAACTTTTTGAGAGAGGGAAATGTGTGTAAAAAAAACTTTAACAGGACAGCATCAGAAGTTGTCGCCTTTAAATCAGATTTTAAAATTTATAAACAAAATGTAAAAAAAAAAAAAAAAAAATTACGATGGAACACTCATTTTCAATGAAATAATAGCCTCCAAAAACCTGACATCTTACTTTTAACATGAATCATAAGTTACTAAGCAGTTCCATATTATTTACTTAACTAAAACGTTTAAGCGTATGCAAGTATCCCAAATGGGAAAAGTTTATTAAAACAGTAGAACTTCATATAAAATCTGATAACAGATTAAATACAGATAAAAATGTTTACATGATATGAACACATACATGCAAAATTTACATTTATGCATTTAGCAGACGCTTTTGTCCAAAGCGACTTACAGTAGAGGAGAGATAATATGCAATCTGTTACACCGTCAAAGTCTAACTCAGTTCGCACATAGTAGAAGTTATATAAACTTATCAATCATGGCAGGAAGAAAATAAAAAGAAAAGAGAAAAAAAAATTCATAATAACTTTTCCTCAGTTGCCAAAATTGAGTAAATATTGATTGTTAAAAAGATTATGTTTGGAAAAATAACAAAAAAAATCTAATTTACTGGGAGGGTTTTACTGCAGAGGATGGAGGCTTTTCTCAGGGTTGTAGTCATTTTAAATGGGTTTACAATTATTATATATAACATAAATGAAAACAACATAATGGTTCACAATTTTCCTACAGTGGGCAAAAAAATTATTTTTTTTAAATAACAATCAATATTCTCCAACTTTTCAAAAACTCTGTTCTTACACATTCCAATTATTAAATACACTTTCAGAATAAAAGATATGATTTTTATAAAAATGAACTCAGCTCAAAACATTAATATAACACATTTATACCCCCTCCATGCTTTATATTCCACACTCTTCAAATGCAAAATGACGCCTACAGGAATCACAGAAGATAAGAAGAGGCCTAAAGTAATGCTAATAAAAGAGAGTGAGGCAGTCAGAATATGTTTGTTAATGTCTTCTTTTTATATCAACATAAAAAACGAGATTGCTGATCTGAGTGCAGTGCATATGCATCGCAGGGCTAAATTGTGAAGTGACAGATAGAGATTCTGGGTGTGATAGTGTGGAATGACTAACTAATAAGAGAGATGCGTCTGTCTGTTATCGGAGCAAAGCATTAGCACTTTGGCTGTCAATCATGGTGCAGGATGTGGGGGCTGGGTTAGGCTGGACCGGTCTGGGATGGAGGGGTGTCTTAAAAATTATCATTCGCACAAAGAGCCGAATTGTCAAGATCACACTCATTTTGACACTCTTAAACAAGCTGACTGCATTAGAAGAAAACGTTTTCTCAAGTCCTTTAAGGAAAAATGAGTGCTTACCTTAAAGGTTGCTTAAATGTGGTTGCCAGGTCATCACAAGATTTCAAAGTAAAAGCATAAATGAAAATTTGAAGCACAGTAAAAGTGGACACCCACTCTAACAAAGTATCAGTTTCAGTAGCGTATCTTTAGTCGGGGGCAGCCTCGAGAGTCGTATGTGATCCTAACAGGAAAAAGCATACCACATTACATATTAATAAATGGAGTTTGTTAGATTTTGCTACGTTTCAAAACCATTTTTAAAATGTTCACAACATGATTGTTTTCTAGCTATCAACTTTTGGATCCAATTCGCTAACCAGTTTTTGTTTCAAATGAACAGAGATTACGACAAACAGACAGCAATTTCAGTTGGTTTTGTATCAAAAGTCAAAAGGATTGCCCATTACTTCATCTCAGCAGTTGAGAGGCTAATGCGAATTGTTTTTGAACCCGATTCCTTTGGCCTTAATTGTGCAGGCGGTTTGAACATGGTGTGTGTGACGAAAGTTGTCATGGCTTTGCATCCGCGTCTCTCTGAGCAGAACAGAAACAGCAAGAAGTTCTAACAAGAAACAGTGTGCCAGGTGGCGAACTGGCTGTACCAACACAACGCACAATCTGTCCGCTTCTACATCCAAAGCACTAGCAGCTGCCATCAACAGCCCCACACTCACACTCTCTCTCTCTTTCCCTCACACACACACGCGCACACGCACACCAGTAAAACACGCTTGCTTCCTCCACTGCTCTCATGTGTCTGATAAAGCCACAGGTTGGCCCTAACGACACTATTTTAAAGCATAATTCTGGACAATTAATTGAACAATTTTTATTTTTATATATATTTTTGTATTTGTTGAAATGTATCCAATAAATTTCAGATGTATCCTGAAGAAAATAAACTTAAAATACAAGTAAACCTTTTCCCATGTTTCAAAAAGCGTCCATTTCTGTCTTGATTTGTTGCATTTGAAACTTACTTTTGGGAAAATAAGCTCTTTTTTATGTCAAATTTAAATGGTCTTTGTTGGAAATGCCCATTGATTGAATATTGGGCCATACCTTTGTGTGGTGACTAGCCAGTTCTTGGTTCGCGTACAGGGCATAGTATTAAAGATTTATTGTTTTACTTTATTTGTTTTATGGAGGCGCAATTATGTTAATGATGCAATCGTTACCCCTTAAATTAGTTTAAAAAGAATAAAAACAAAAAACTAAAAATTACAAGTATCTTTCAGAAATTCAAAGTTTAGTTTTGGAGTGGTGAGGCGTGTCTTTTTTCATTCAACTTGTTCCATCTCATTTTAAATTGGCCATTCTAAAAAAATTCATTAAAGTTTAACTCTGTAAAGTAACTACATGATAGATAAGAGCTCAAGAACTCTCTGCTGTCTGCCTTTGAAAGCTTCTTCAAACTTTTCTCCTCGCAGAGAGGAGTGAATTAAGTGAACCAGAGAGAATCACAGAAGTTGAATTCACTATAACGGTGACCTGTAGAATGCTAGGGATTCTAGTTCTGTCAAATACGTTTAAAGTCATTTAACACCAGCAGTTTGGGCATATTTAAGGTGATTGAAACAGTAATATTCACCGTGATTGGGGTTCAGCCTTGATCGAAACCTTTAAAGTTGAAGATTTAGCATAAGAGAAGGCCTTTACTTTTTCATTAGGTGATGCTAGAATAAAAACCCAGATTCATAAGGAAACCTACAGTTTTCAACCTTACCATAGGTTTTAGAGATCTGCCTTTTTTCGTTCGATTCGTTCCATCTCAACGCTCAATGCTTCAAAAGACTCTGTCGTTGCTAACCCGAGCATGACCAAGAAGATAAACAAGTTTCTAAAGTAAAAGACGATAGACTATACTCAAGTATTGTATTTTACTTCAAGAAGTTCACCAGAGAAGCTCGAGGCTTGTGAATCTGCTCAGCATTCAGGTTCCCGGGTGAAAATACGATAACAGCTCCTTATAGCGTTACTCCACAAAGAATAAGTGCAATCTCGGTTCTAAAGGATGAAGAAAAGTGATGAGCTTTTTCCTTCCTGCATGCTAATCCATGGGAAAGACCCAAGAGTGGGTGCTCTGGGACAGAGAACACACAGATAAACCTTTCTAATTGTGACATTACTTACTTGATGGTCTAAATAAACTTGGAATTGGTCCATCCTTAAATAACAAGTAAAATAGAAGATTTTTGTCACAGCTTAAAAGGAAAAAACTTTCACAAAACAAATTTCCCTCAGCATGATGCCACTTTAATCTACCATTTATATCCTATATGTGAGTGTTTGAGGGAGAAGCAGTGCTATTCTGAATCTATGGCAAAGGTGGTGGAAGGGGCATAAGGGGGAATCGTACTGGGTAAAGATTAGCTTTCATAACGACTCATTTCAGCTGATCAGAATAGACTCGTTCTTATTAACAGTAACTTGGTACGCCAAAAAGTTTCACATTTAAAACTCTTTAACTGGGTGTTCCTCAAACTTGAAGCCATAATAACTGCTCTTTAATATGAGATGGGGTACACACACATAAAATCAAGAGCTTTCATAGTTCTCTATACGAAATAAATTGAATAAGGTCACAAACATTTTGGATTATATGCAATTCCATGCATTCTGCAGCTTTTTAGCCAAATGGTGTCAAATTCTGTAAACTGGCTGCTTTATGTTTTCTGGTACAAGGTTCAGTTTCCTGCCAAGGGTGAACACTGCACGTTACCAAGCACAAAGCATGTCATGTAGGACTCTGCTTTGAAATCATCTAGGCCTCGGGAATTTTTATTAAAACACCAAGAGCGATTACTAGTGCGCCTCTTTAATCTCATTAGCAATTTTCCACGTTTTCAATTAAAGCTTTGAAATGCCTGAAAATCTGTCGACATGTTAAGATTTAAGGAGCATAAAACGAGGGTGACTGGAGGTGCACATCCATCTCAGTGCTCGTAAGCTTCCACTGCAACCCAACGGCTAAAAATAAAAACTTGGCAACGTCTTATTGGCCCTATAGTTTTAGTTCACATTTAGACAGTGCGGCCTCCCTCGCGTAAACATAGCATTCTTCTCTTCCGCCATACAATGAGAGTTGAGTGACTCTGGCAGCGAGCTCTGGATCGCTGCTCCTCAATCCACCAGTGTATGTTATCAGCAGGTAAACAAGCTTTCCAACAAAGCCATAATGGAACTGTGAGCCGCATAAAGAGGCTCATCGCAAAAAAGCTTCACCGTCCATCAAAGAAGGAGTCATTACGTCTGTGAAAAAATGCTGGATGCTGCAGTTCTTTTCATTTCTCCAATCTTTGAGATGGATCAGATTGTGTCGTTCAACAAAGACGATATGACATATTAGGTGAGAAAATTCTGTCGAGTGTAATTTTTAAAATATTTTCAAAATAAAAATATTAACTTTCCATGGCTGACTATCCTGTCGGCTTTCTCCACATAGATGCAACATTCTATTCATCAACATAATACACATATGCAAATCTCTATAAATATAAAGAAAGTACCAAAATTAAACTCATTGGCTGTCAATCACCGCTGAAGAGTTTTTTTCTAGAGTTTAATAAACTGAATCATCTGCTGTGGTGTGAATACATATTCTGCTCTCCTTCATTACACCAAATATCACGCTATATCCTACAGTCTGTCAATCTGGCTCACGCACAAACACACATTATCTTTGTCCGTAAAAAGAAAAGTAGCTCTGTTATGCTAGATTATAATTTGCACTTGTATAAATATTTGTGGCAAATAATGCATTTGATGAGGATGCTGTAATGGTGTAGAACCATGTAATATAATGGAGGCATTAAACCTTCTGTCATCTTATGAAGACAAGCTAGCTATGTTGACAGAAGTTCATCCTGCTGCACAGCAGTGCACTGTTAGATTTTAACCTTATTACAGTGGCATACATACAAACACACAGATTAAGATAAAGATCTTTGTTTTGGCAATTATATCAGGTTTTCAGTAGGTTTCAGAAGGTCAAACTAAAGACTTTTTAAGACTGTTAAGAATGAAATTTGAGAATTACACATTTGAGACCTATAACATAACATCAAAGAGGCATATAAACCTTTTTTGCGTAATAAACAGTATGTTTCAAATGCATAGTTTGAAAACCTAAACATCATTTTTATGTTTTTTGAGCATTTACGAAGGTTTTCTCAAACTCTGTCAGCCCTAACCATGTCTTTTTCAAAGTTGAGTGTCGTTTAAAAAAAATTGTTTACATTTATTGAGATTTCTCAATCTCTGGAAACCCCAACAATCACTTTTCAATCATATTTTTGAACATTTATGCAGGTTTTCTCAGATTATATCAATCATAAACATAATTTTTATTTTTTTGTAGCATTTAGAAGCATTTTAAAATTTTCTGGCAACCTTACAGCAACAACAAAAAAGACATATCAGATGAGCTTTAAATGGACATCAGGAAAAATAAGACCTGTGAAAATTATTTTAAAGCCTTTTAAAATTGAGACTTTTCAAGACCCTGTAAACCATGTAAATACATTTGTAAGCACAATTACAAACAAATACTTTTTTTTGTTACAAATTGTGTCTATTGGCTGCTATACTTCTATTATGCGCAATTATCTATTATTACTTCTATTACAACTTTTATTATGAGCAAGCTAAAACAGACTTTGACGGTGTAACAGATTGCATATTGTCTCTCCCCTACTATAAGTCGCTTTAGACAAAAGCGTCTGCCAAATGCAGAAACGTAAATGTAATACTGATAACCCAGCCCCGAACTTCATTTCCCACAATCCTCAGCTCTGTCTGGCAGGTGTCGTGATTTTAAGTCATTACTCTCTATCCGCTTCAATCTTCAATTGCCCAAATGTATTTCTTCTGAAATAAAATGCTTTCTTGTGACTTTCTGTGTTGTTTAACTTATTTAGTAAAACTTACTGTTCAGTCGCGTAATAGCGCTGGCCTGGACGTTTGGTTCAGTCAAGTTATACAACCGTCATGTTTGGACAGTGAAACTGAAACACTGTCATTGACCCAGCAGTTCCTAGTACCTTAGTAAAACTAGTTAATGAGTTACCCTAAACCTGTGATTGTTTGGTAGTTTTGATTTAAGTCAAACGACGGCAAAAAAAAAAAACATATTCTAGCCTCGTCTTTCTGCCTTCTAACTTAAGTTACCCGCATTTCTGACCAACCATCACCTATTTCAAGTGTGACTTAACATTTGGACACGTTTTGCACAACGTTAACTGGCAATAAGCATTCTAACTGTAACCGTAAAGTGATAAACATTAGCATTACTTTTAACTAGTCGTTAGCTGAATTGCTTATGAAAAATGTAACTTTACGTCTAAGTGAAACAAATAAAATGTGACATTCTTACCTGAACATGTCGTCCAACGTGCAATAAGTTTTTAATAAAGTAATATAATATAACGTTATTATTTACCTGTGACCAAATTTGTACTTTGGTTCCGTTTTCAATCCCTAATTGAGGGCGTGGTCCCAGGGACTTGGCCAAAGGAGAGTGACCAATCAGGTTTAAGGGACTTAGTGGACAGACCTTTATGATATTTGATTTGTACTTCTAAATCTAAAACTGGCAAAATGTAAAATAACTTTTACTAGGTGAAAATATTTTTTTCCCACTAAGCATAATCTTATTTTATTGAAGTTTTAGTGTAGAAGATTTACTTGAATAACAACTTAGATATGAATATTTAGACATTTAATTGAAGAGTAAATATAGAATCCTAAATCCTACCTGAAGCGGGATTGATCAAAATCGTACAGCTTTAAAAGCTGATTAAAGATTTAGAAATATATTTTGGCAACAAAACGAGACTTAAATATCCCACTGTGTGATCCCAGTCCTCTCCATCACCCATGACACATGCTCTCTTTATCTTTCCAGGAAATGCAGAATCCTCCATCTTGAGTAGAGGCACTCAAAGCGAATGAAACGTGTCTGTTTAATGATCATTTTGAATGCACCGCAATAAAAGGATCTTTTGTGAGGACGAATATTACAGACTCCGAATCGGTTGCTCAATTTCCACACACAAAGAAGGAAATTTGTTGGAATTATAGCCATTTGCAGGTCTCATCGCTCCTGTAAAGAATGCATTTTGTGTTAAATTCTTCATTTTGAGAAGTTGACACACTGAGCCCGGATCATTTTCCACTCAAAGCCCTGAAAGCCCCATCGCTATCGTCAAGAAGAAATGCTGGGATACTAGCTGACAGCTGTTTTATAGTTTTGTAATAGACATCAGTATCAATATCGAGCTGTAAACAAAACAAGATTGCAATTTCTTCAAAGCTTTGACTACAGATGTCGGCATATTAGAATTTCAAGGGAATGATTGGTGTGAATAAGCACATATTTAAAATGTTAAATTAGCATTTTTAGTATATTTATCAACTCTATCTTTCATTAGTATAAACATATTTTTTTAAATACGAGTTCTGTTGTTTTAATAAACTTGCATTAAGAATCAAGATCAACATGTTACAATAAATTAAAAATGTTGAAAACATACATTTTTATTCAAATGTGCTCACTTTTAGTTAACATAAATTGTATTTTGTAAATATCATACCAATATGTTTCTCCATTCTTTGTTTTATTTGTAATATAATGGGTAGATATAGAAAAAATATTGGTATGGTATTTCGTAAATATCATGCCCATTTTTTTTCCATATCTACCCATTTAGAAAAAAAATGTGGAAAAATATTGTCTGCTCTGATAATTCAGTCTATTAACAGCCTTTAGCCCACACTAATAGATCGGTAAACGCTCTGTTGAGACACATCTAGGTACTTAATGAAGCTTTAATGAAGAAGAACAACTGCGGGTGGAGCACAAAACACTCAAAGTTCATCAGATACGAAAATAAAAGAGCAAATAACGCGGATCTTTTCATGAACTGTGCAGTCTTAACCCTCATGAGTTGCTGGGGGACAATTTTGTCCACTCTGGAGTGATTCAGTATCGTACTTTGGCCATAGCTTTTCAGCCAATGGAATGATTTTTGAAGACAAATCTTAATTTTATGTTTTGAAATGAGAAACATAAAAAAAACCTCAACATTAAACCTAACCCATGACTCTGTTTAACCTCAAAACTTACCAAAAGCTCCAACCGTTACTAAACTTTTACATGACCAAAAGCTTAACAAAAATGATATATAAAAAATATATATATATATATTTATAAGCACTGTAATGGAAAATTTCAGAGCTTTCACCTGACATGAGAGAGAGAAGACAGTTGAGGAAAACCAGCACAGCAAACAGAGTTACCAGAAGAAGCTTCGTTCTGTTTTATTGATGTACAATATTGAGAATCACGGTCCAGCATTCTCAGCAGGAACAGAACATGTTGAGCTTCAGTTCATACATTTATACCCTAAACCCAAAAAATGCTTATAGAAACATCAACAGATAAGCTGTTTTTTTTTTACGTATGAGACTGGACAATCCGATTTGACCATTGAAAAAATCAAAACGTGATGAACCAGAAGGGATAATTAGAAGAGACTAAATAAAGATATTATAATAGATATTCTAATCTAATGTCTGGAACAACAGTCTGGCCTAGAGAAGGGCAGGAGCAGAGGCCTACAGACACACAGGCGCCTAGGCTTTCTCGAGTTCACAAGTGAAAATGAACTGAGAAATTAAAAATCATGAAAAATCAAATTTTACACAACATTATCTTTTATATTGAAATATGTTATGTAGTGGACCCCAATCCCTGCAAATCTTGATACTAAAAAATGGTACTTTCGTTAACAAACATTATCAAACTCCTATTTTCAGCAGTCCTGGTCCACTGACAAAGAAATGGCAGTCAATTTGAACAATGTAAACGGGTCAACATTCAGCTTTTTGATATTTTAAATTAATAATTCTCAAGAATAGCTTTTACACTGGTCCACCGGAGCCCAAGCAGAGTCCGGGTCCCCACAGACCGTATAAAACGAGTCGAAGCGATGTCTGCAGAAGCTCTGATTCGGTCGGAGCACCTGTCTCCACCAGAGAAGTCAGAAATAAGCGAGAAACAGCCTATTGGTGGAATGGAAACGGCCTCCTCAGTGTTGGTGATCCTCAAGTGTGCCAACAATTTTTGTCATTTTAAATTTAATTTTAATTAAAAAAAAAATCCAGCAGGTCAATAATAAATCTATAATCTACAATTATGTTTGTAGCAGACTTTAATGGCTTTTCTTTTTTCAGAAGATATAGTTAAACACTTACTTAACGGGACAAATCTTTTTTTTTCTCATGAATATAATTGAGTGCAGCTAGGAAGGTGCGATCATGATGATAAAGGCATGAAATTAATAACTTAACACAACTAAAAGGTGCTTTTAAAGTTCTGTGGATTTTACTTTAATTAAGAGTTGATCTGATTGTACTGTAGCGCTATTTTATTATCACATTTAGCATCTAGATATTTTTTCATCTGCATTCTTACACCTAATAAAACATTGAGATAAATTGACTATCCCCAATTATATTTTGTCCTTCTATTATAGAGTTAAATGAACTCTGACCTTGTCATAACAATGTATTAAGTTTTACAGGCTTTTCTACATTTAAATGCATAACCAAGTTTAAGGTTTTAGTTACAATTGGGGCGCTTAGATAACAGAGAGCTCAGTTTCAGTGTTATTTGTACATTATTATTATTTTTAGTACAGTTTATTTTGTGTACTTTACTGTGTGTGTAATAGATATCGCGTGGAGTAGAGATGAACTTATAAGAACTTTCCCTTTAATTAAAGCCTATTGTTCATGCAGTTTGATGTTTATCATTTAATCAAATGGCAGCAAGAGATTGTATGACGCAATCTGAAGTTTCAGTGATCTATTCACATTAACTAACTGAATATCAGTATTTGGAATTATTTTTCAGAGTAGAGAGATCAAAGTTTTAATCTAAGGTGAAAAGTAGTGTTTAAAATAGCAGACTAATCAGAATTCCTTGAATTTAAAAATGTATAAAAAACTTTTAAATCTTTACAAATAATATTCAGCTTGGGAGATCTTTACTCAGATTTTTCTCAGATCTTTAACTTTAGCATTTTTTTGAAAACTTTTCTGAAAATAATTCAGGTCTGAAGGGGTTAAGGGTTAGTTTAAACTAAGTAAAATAACTAATATGGCCACTCTTTGTAAAGAGAACACTTTTTTTCCTGAATAAATATTATATGTGTCTGTAAAAAAGCCCATATTCACTCAAATAAGTCTCAAATCTCCCTGTACAGATTGCCACGGGTCTGTTATTTCCTGATTTTGGTGAAAGAAGCCCGCGTTTGGAAGGATGTGACACCCGCGTGTGTCCCGACTCCACAGTAGGGGGCTGTAAACATTTACACTGAGCGCCTGTCCGTTCCACATGGTTCCTTCTCCAGCAACCTCAGCATCTCGCGTTTAGTCATTCAGGCCTGTCCCGAGATCCTACGAATCACACCATCAATTTATGAGCACGCCATCCAAATGTGACAGCCGACTTATGCTAAACGGAGCAAAATAAAGCAAAACATTGTCGAAAAAACACCCCTAGGCCCACATGGTACCGAAGGCTCGGCGGAGAGCTGCGATGCTCCCCGCTGTGAACTGGGAAAGGGATGCTGGTGTGCTGCGCTCCTCCAAGAGGGGTAGTACCGTTCCCAGGCCCGATGAAGGCCTTTTTCAAGTCTGTTGTGTGTGAGAGTGCCAGCGCTAGCGCTAGCAAACGACAGTAATGCCCCCACAAAAGCCAACAAGCGTGAGCTGAGCTGAGAGAAAACCCTTTAAAAGCAGCGCTCCATCGCAGGTTTAATTTTAGATGTTGTGTAAATGATAGACAATAGCAATAATATGGATCCCATTAATTCCTGACATGCACGGGCTTGTTTGCTATTCATTCGTTTAGTTGACACAATAGAGGCATAATTCTTTTAAAATCCTCCCTTCTGCTCGGTTGGAAGTGTCGCCAACGACTCAAGAGCATCAATAGGCGATGATTGCAAAACTTATGGAAAGAAGTACTTCAAATCATCAACGCTCACGCAGCCGTATGGAGGAGGGAAATAATTTTCGGGTCTTTCGACAGGAAAAAAAAAAAAGTATCCTTTAGATTGAAAGGGCTAACAAACTGAGTTAAATCGATGTGTTTTTCCTTAGAGGCGCTTTTTAAAAATGTTGAGGGAGGCTTGTTTGGGGACAGGTTTATGATTTAATTAGAGGTCCAATTCTTGCTTTTGCAATGGGGATGATTGCACGAGTTGAAGGTACTTGAAAACAAACGCTGATAATGAAAGCGGTTTCATCATTTGGAAAGATTACGAACTGAAGCGGCGTCTGACTTCTGCAGATCATTCAATAAGAATTTTGCATGTTTTAATTTGAATTGTGGAGTCTGAAGCGTCGCTCAACATTGGTTCAAAAAGGGTTTTGAATGTTGAGATTAATGCAGATTTGACGCTTTTCAATTAAAACGTAATTATGAGTTAAATCATTAAATCATTGGTTACTTATAAAAAGGAGGAGACAAAATGATGCTTGAAAATCTGAGTAAAAGATATAATGGTAATTACTAATATTTACTCAAAATGTTTGGCAGGATTTGAGGGGGCCGATACTCTTTAGTATAAACAACAATTCAAAATAAACTTTTCCCATATCAACATGACAGTTTTAGGTCATTGAAAAGTACTTGTAATCAAATTAGATTTTTTTTCATCTGATTACTGATGATCAAAAAAAGAATCAGTATTAGAAAGTAGAAATATAATTAGTACTCTATGCACATTTTGTCATGCACTCCAAACAAACTTAGAGGCACATAATTCTGATTCAAAGAATTTGTCAAATGCTAGACTGGAAAAAAACAGTTTTAAAGTATCCTGTAAATCGACGAGTATTTCATAGAAGCACTTTTTAAAGGCCTCGAGGAAAACTTGTTTGGCGACAGCTTTATGATTTGATTTGAAACGGCATCTTCTTTTCGTAGTCTGACTTCTGTTGATCATAAAGATTTTTGCAAATTTACATTTTAATTGTGGGCTCAATAACTCAGACCTTGATTCAAAAATTGTAAAGGGTTTTGAATGTTGAGATTCATGCATTTGAATTTTATATAATGAAATGCATTAAAAAGTGTCTAATCATTGTGTACTCATAAAAGAACGGAGATTCTTAAAAGGCACTCTCACAGTATTTTTCATTTTATTTTAATAGTCTGTTATACATATGATTGGTAGTTAAGCGTGTTACTGTTTGAGTGCATCATCTCTGTATGGTTTCCTCTCAATTATGTTAGACAGTATGAGTAACCATGTTCCTGTTCAATCTGCTTTTACAGTTCTACATGCTTTTCTTCTGTGTTCCTTTAGATATTTATTTATTAGAACACGACGAGGCTCTTGTAGTGTCAGATCCAGCTGTATACTTGTTTGTTTTTGTTTGTGTTCGATGCCTATTACAACCTAAACGGCATTCTTTGAACAATTGGAATTTTAAGAATTTTTTTCTGAGGTTTATGTTAAACTGGTACATTTTAATCATATTCTGAGTTTTTAAATGACGAATTTATCATTATGTGTCATTTTAATGAACACTGAAAAGGTTCTAGTGGTTTACAAATCTGAAGAAAAAAAAACATATTAAAGTGATTGCTAATTTGTATTGAAATTTTTTAAAAAGGTTTTGGGTTAATATTAACCTGTTTAATCCCGCTTTTTAAACACAATTTCCATGAACATTTCACAGAAAAATAATTTTAAATGGCTACTGCTGACTGATGGTCCAAATATGTTTCTGTCTGGGAAAAATTTGGGATTAAATGGGTAAAGTGTTTACGAAATCTAATCTCTTGAATATGCAATTTCATTTAAACAGAAGGTAGCCTCACAGATTTAAATTAAAAAATATGAATTTAGTTTTGTTGTCAAAGAACATCAAAGTAAAATCAGCAAGGATGGTTTAAAGAGAATGTTAAACACTAAATGATTATTTGCTAAATGTAATAATGGAAACTTTTAGATAATTCAAAGGCACATTTAACCTAAAAGCAGCCCCCCACCAAAAAAAAATTTGAAATTAGACCTTTCCTTCGTACATTTTTTTATTATAATAGAAATTATTTACTGAATATTTTCCTGCAATTTGTGTCATGCACTCCAAACACAAACTACCGGGATCAACTGCTAACCTGTATGTAATTCTGATTAAAAACAAAACGTTAAAGTTTAAATTTGTTTTAAATTATGTTTTAACTATTGTTTTAACTTAAAGTTATTTTAAATAAAGTCATGTAAAAACAACTGCATGCAATCAAAAGATCAATCACTGGTTATTAAAATGAGTGCCAGATAGATTAGAGGACTTGAGTAAAAGAATATGAATAAAAAGGAAAAAGATTAATCAACATAATAAATGTACTCAAAAGTTTGGCAGAAAGGAAGTTAAAGTTCGATTTTCAATGAAAAATGTGTTGTGGCAAATATAATATATATTTTTTAATGATTCAATGTTTGATGAACTAAGCTTGATTTATGAAATAATTAAAATTATGAAAAAAAAAAACAAAATTTTCAACTAAACCCAATCTTGCTTTTAATGCCAATGTGCTTTGCACAAATCATTTAAAGTATATGTATTAAATTGTTTAAAGTATAAATATTTAAGAACTATGAATGATCACTCGGATGTTTGGGATCAAACCTTTATTGTTTTGAAAACTCTATTCTTTTACAATACAGCCTTTTTTGTTACTGCTGTGACCTTATGAATAATATACAATGATGCTATTAAATTCAATAGACACACATTCACAAACATGAAATATTACTCTCTATATTTCGTCGTCCTACACCGGAGGGAAGACATGTGCAGCTCTTCTCGTCACGCTTGTTGTCGACAGCACACACGTCTCCCCCGAAAGTGCATCAGAAGGATTGCAACAGGCCGACCAAACGAACGTCATACTCACAACCAGGGGGCGCTAACTGAGCTGTGAGTAACAATCAGCAGGTTTAGAGCGAGACCTCCATCTACGACGCAAATCCAGACGAGTAAAGACAAGAAAATATTATCTATACGCATGCCATGATCATTCCTCTGATAAGATTTACATTACGCTTCTATCGTCGGTCAAGTAAGCATCCTCTGTGATAGCGCCCTCCACAGACCATAATATTAAAGATAAAATAATATGTAACATCCAAATATTTTCTTCATTGTACAGTTTGTCTTGATGGCTTCAGAACCACCCCGCATCGAAGCAAGCCTCGATGAATCGTTTGGTCCGCATTTACAAACCCTCTGCTTATAAAAAAGATAAAATGGTTTGCTGCAGAGGCAAGAAAAAAAAGGGGTAACATGGTTTTATCTTGTGGGATGAGCGAGGTTGCTTTAAAAAAAGCAATAAAAACTTAGTGAGCTCTTTACAATGCGATCTGTTTTTACATAATTACACTTTCCTGTTCCAGGGAACGGCCTTAACTCGGTAGAATTTGGTGCCGAGAGGAACTTTGAAGCGGTTTTGGGCCTGGAAAAAGAAATCAAGAGAGACACGCTTAGAGTGTGTTGATGAATTAATTCAACAACAAATAAATAAGTAAATAAATAAACAAATAATACACAAAGACACACACACACACGTACGACCGTGTGTGTGTATTATTTATTTATTTATTTACTTACTTATACAAAACTTGTTTAATACCTATATATATTATTTATTTATGTGTGCTAATAAATGTTTTCAAAGAGTCTCCGAATGTATTGTGAAAATTTCTATTTCTTTCTTTCACCTCTCTCTTTTATTTTTTCCTTTCATCTCTCTCTCCTTTCTTTTTTCTTCAGTTTTTCTTTTATTCTGTCTCACATTTATTGTTTATTTTGCTCTTTTCTCATTCTCTCTCTCTCTCCTTTCTCATTCTTTTCCTCTGCTTACTTTCTCTCCTTTCCCTTTCTTTTTTTCTCCTTTCTATTTCTTGTTTTCCTTCTTTTTGTCTTCTTTCTTTCTCTCCATTCTCGTTCTTTTCCTGTGCTTTCCTTATCTCTCCATTTTTCTTTCTTTTTTTCTGTCAAATTCAGTTATTTTTCTCTATTTTGTCTATTTTTCTTTCCATTTTCTCATCTGTATTTTTTCTTTATTTCTCTCTCTAATAACACAGTGTCAGCTTCTGTGGCTATTTACACAGTTGAGAATAATTTTAACTAATCCAACTTAAAACCAATTTATTTCCTAAAAATAACATATTTTAATACATTTGAAAGCATTTCTCAGAGTTAAAACAGAATACAATTCTAACAGGGTTAAACGATCTTGATCAGTTAAAATATGTTTAACAGTTAATAACATTATGCATGATGAACATTCAAGTGGATTGCCTCCAGTTTTGGTGGGTGAGTTTAAAGTTGTGTAATTAACCAAATTAAACAAATCATTTGCATGAATAGTAGAACACTTTTACCTTTTTGGCTTGGCAATATTCCTTCTCCATCACTTTTCCCAGAACCCACGGCCGTCGTGTTGCTCCTGTTGCTAAAACAAAAACTATTATTTAAAAAAAAGGTACAAAAACCCTTAGAGTAAAACATAACGAAACATATTTCACTTTTTCAGACACAAAAACAACATAAGCAGACACTATCTGTCTATCTGGAAAATAAAATAATACGTACTTTTACAAACTGAGAGAAATATTAACACATCCAATTGAAAAATATTATTCAAAATACATCCAACTCAATCCTTTCAAAATTGTAGCACAAAGAATTAGGATTGATGTGAAGCTGCATTAATATTATTTTGGAAAAATATTCATGGAGAACAAATAAAACAGAAAACAGATAACTAAACTATATTCACATGTGATCGAATGGAAAACAAGTAAACTATTAAACAGAACTTAAATGGTTAAAGCCTGAAACGTCTCCTGCTCGTAACAGACCTGGTTTGAGGTCCAGCGCAGCGAGGGACTCCGAGTGCAGGAAATAAAGCGTGGGACCGACGGTGAAGAGGACATAGTTGTCGTGTCTCTCGTCCAGGATGATGAGAACCAGGTCGCCCACCTGAAAACTACGAAACAAAAGAGTTTTGAGAATAAATAAAGCATGGAGGGGAAGAGGGGAATTAAAGATAGTGTCCAAGAAGACCCACTCTCGAATGGCGATCTTCTCTGAGTGTCGTGAAGAAACAGAAGACATACTCTGTGACATCTGTAAAACACATGTTTTTGTATAGTTATAGTCACATCAACTAACAAAAAAAGCTAGCACTCGCTCTAAACTAAAATCTGAACAAAGATCATAAACATTTAGATGGTAATGAAAGAGAATCTCTCATGATCTTATTTCTGAGAATAGAGGGACCACGAGGTCTCTAAAATTACATCTTAGAGTGCCATCTAGTGGAGAGGAGCAGAGAAGGGTTTTAGATATTAAATCAAAGTCCCTTAACGCATGGATTTAAGCAAGAAAAGTATTATTCAATTACTTTTGATAGATTTTAAAGATTCATATGTAACTTGCTTTCATAAACGTTTGCAATTTTTCTTTTTTTTCTCTCTCAAATCTTTCCTCTTTTTCTCTGTCTCCTTTCTTTTTCATCCTCTCCTTTTTTCTTTTATTTCCTCTTCTTCCTTTCATTTTTTCTTTTTCACCTCTTTCCTTTCTTTGATTTTGTCCCCTCTCCTTTCTTTCTGTAATTTTCCCCTCTCTCTTTCATTCTCTGTTTCAAAATGTCCCCCTCCTTTCTTTCTATAATTTTCCCCCTCATTTCTATCTGTAATTTTTCCCTCTCTCTTTTCTTTCTTTCTTTCTGTAATTTTTCCCCTCTCTCTTATTTCTTTCTGTAATTTTCCCCTCTCTTTCATTCTCTGTTTCAAAATGTCCCCCTTTTTTCTTTCTGTAATTTTTTCCCCTCATTTCTTTTCGTAAATTTTTTCCCTCTCTCCTTTCTTTCTTTCTTTTTTTCTGTAATTTTTCCCTCTCTACTTTCTTTCTTTCTGTAATTTCCCCCCTCTTTCCTTTCTTTCCTTCTTTCTTTCTGTAATTTTTTCCCTCTCTACTTTCTTTCTTTCTGTAATTTCCCCCCTTTCCTTTCTTTCTTTCTGTAATTTTTTTCCCTCTCTCCTTTCTTTTCTTCTTTCTTTCTGTAATTTCCCCATCTCTCCTTTCTTTCCTTCTGTTTTTCCCCTCTCCTTTCTTTCTTTCATTTTCCCCTCTCTCTTTCTTTCTCTGATTCAAAATGTTCCCCTCTCCTTACTTTCTGTAATTCCCCCCCTCTCCCCTTTTTCTTTCTGTAATTTCCCACAGCTATTTAGTAAAATAGCAAGTAAATTTAGTAGGCTCAACTACAAAACGAGCACTTTATAAAGCTTTTTCAGATCAATAAAATCCCTTTGTGGGTCTGCTCTGGATGTCGTGACTCTACCGCTGGTTAATCTACTCCTGTGACAGCGGAGGAGATGGTGGCAGCCATTTTTATGAAGTCATTAAACCAATTTGCAGAATATAGCCTCAGGAGATTTGTCATTAATCATAACCTCTTGTTTTAATTAGCTGCTAATAATGAGCGTCTGTAACCTGCATGATGAATATGAACGGTACAGTAAAGAGTTTCTAAATACAAAAGATCAAAAGAAATGTTTTATTATTTGTTCTCATGAACATTTTTACATTAATGAACATAACTTTCATATTTCTGAATTTTACTGAGCGTACTGTTCCATTAACCATCACTAATTGCTGCTTTTAGATGACCGTTCAAGTGGTCAATTATCAACTAACATTAAGCCCAATTGATCCGCTTCATTTGTTAAATCAATTCCATTCAGAGACAAGAATGCATATTTACCAATCTTTGATTCAGTCTTTTGTTCTCTTCTTCCTTCATATGTAAGGTCTGGAACACAAAATTGCATTTAATAACCTTAACTCAATGGTTAACTGGTTAATTAACTGCATTATAAAGGACAAAACGTAAAATTACCCTTTCCAATATAAGTATGCGCTGTTTCTCCTCGGAAAGCAGAGGGATGTCACTGCAAAACACACAAAAACACATTTCACTTCAATTCCTACAGAAGCAAAAGAGTGAAAACATCCAAAAGAGTATTTCTTGTTCATAACGGGATTGGGTTGTATTAAAAATTATATAAATATAACTGTACAAAATATTAACACATCAAATATATTCCTCAAGTACATTTTGACATGCAGGACAACATTCAAACACAAAACAAAAAACTATTATTTTGATCATTTTAAATAATGGTATAACTATTCACATAAACAAAATCATTTACTTCATTTTCAAGTTAGATTCAAAAATCAAACGTTATTTTTGAAAATGGCTTAATGAACAAATGATGATAAAGCACCCATTATGCACAATCATCTCACTTTAATACAACAAGAATAATCAGAAACAGTACTTTCTGACAGAATAGTGAGAAATTGTTCGTTTTATAGTTTGTATAAAGACAACATTGTAGTTTGCAAATAAAAAATTTAAAAGGCCATACATTTAAAAGTAGGATTTTAAACAAACTAACTTCTTTTAAAGAAAAATCCTCAAACCTCTGCACCTCATAACAGATTTGCTTACTGTGTTCTTAGATTATTAGGTTCAAATCAGATAGAAATTCCACAGGTTGTGCTTTCAGTTACTATGTTGCCCTCAGCTAGAACCAGCTAAAACTTGAGTCCAGGCTAAAACATGAGCTGCTGTCTGGATAGAGCTGTGCCTTAAACTTCTGCTATTCTTTTTCTTTGAATTTGAATGGCTTTATGTCTTATCCCTTGCTTTTTATCCTAAGATCTGTTTAATGTATTTTTGATCTCTGATCTGTTTTTATAATTCTGTAAAGCACTTTGAATTGCCAAAAATGTACAAAATTAAATTGTACAAAAATGTGTTTTACAAATAAAATGGCCTTGCTTTGCCCCTTATGCACACAATTAAGAGTCAAGCGCAAGTGATGCTAAGTCATTGGAAGAGAATGATCTTTATTCTGTGGTGTACTACAGGTCCGTGGGTCACTTAGTACCAGGCTGCAAAAAAAGAATATATAACTTGCATTACTTCTGTTTTATTTATTTCGGAATCTGAACAATGTTTTATGTCACTAGGTCAAGTCACTTTTTCCGTTCACATGAAAGGTCACCGCTAAAATAAAGCGCAGGAACTAGAAAACTGAGTATTTGGAAAGTTTCTTTGCGAAGGGGAAAAGGCCCTGCGAGGAGACAGAGGAAGAGCCTACAACTTCCAAGAAAAAGAAATACAATTTAACAGATTATATAAAGAGTCCTACTTAAATTACGGATTTGTCTCAACAGAAGCTTCGCACTGCTTCACCACATGTTTCCGCAATTTTAAGAGGACACTGTAGTAGCAAACAGGTAGAGTGGATTCAAGTTTATTATTATGTTTAGAAGATACCACTAGATCACATGCAGGCCGTATTATGTTATTTTGTTGTATTTATCTGTCACACCTCAAAGACCGGGGCCTGAAAATATCATTTAAACCGGTCCATGGCACAACAACAAAAAAAAACCATGGTTTGGAACCGCTGGTGTACAGCATGTAAAGGAAGCACATTTCAAGTGTTTGATGCAAGTGACTCCCGCTCCACACTACGCACTCGACTTTCCCAGACATAACCAATCAGGAGCTTACTCAGAAGAGACAGTACACCATACTTACCTGGAAGAGTTTCACCAGTTCAAGTCCGCTAGAGTAATCTCTCGTAGAGTTTTTTAGACAACAAATGTTGTTTGTGGTTTGGAAAAACGTGATCGATTGAAAAATCCCACAAGTGGTTCTGCTTTTTCTTCAACAATTTATGATTTTATCAAATCAAGGTTACAAATACATTTTTGTTCACAGCTCAAACATTCCCTGACATTTTACCCTCCTACTCTGTAGGAACATTCATTTGTAGTGATGTATGAGGCATCCAAACACTTTAGCCAAATGGTTCGAGAAAGAGTTCATTTCATAAAGCTTCATGTGACCACAAACCCCCCACTGGCCAAGTGTATAATGACAGACAGCGGTATATGAAAAACACAAAAGTTCACAAAAAGTCACTTCTTCACACACTATGTCTTTCGGGAATGACTATAAACTAAAAAAACCAAATAACTCTTGTTCTTAAATGATCACAAATATGTAAATAAAATGTAAAATGTATCATCTGTGTGTGTCCTTTTTCTCAAAAAAATTATATCATAGTACACACGTTTAGCAATGTTTTTCTATCAGGCTGAGAACAGTGAAAGTCGTTGTGGAACTAACAAAAGACCACAAATAATTCTCAGAAAATAATGTAGGGAACAGGGGAATTTTATACATTTTATTTATTTGACCTCCTCACCCTCCTAAATCTCTTTCTTTCCTTAATTTATTCAAACTATCTCAATTATATCAACTCTACTCAAACTCTCAACTGACAGCAATTCACTTTCAAAGCCCTACATTTTGAATGGAGACTCAGGGGTCTGTAAAACATCCAGAGCAAAATCCGCTTTCTGAAGATACCACATGGCACAGCCGGCCAGGGAGGCTTCAAACACCATTATTTAGACCTCTTCCTTAAATGAGGCACGCCCTGATATGCACTTCATTACTTGACGCATGCTTCGAAACCTTGGCACCTATGGTAACATCAAAACCCATTTGTGCTACATCCTTATCGCTAGATGTGATATATTATAAATGACATAGAATATTATAACTAAGTAAAATTAAGAGTAAATGACTGACATTATTATTAACAATTAACTTAATTTTTCTGGTTGAGATGGAGAATAACGGTAAGGGTAAAATCTTGCAAAAATCTATAAGGAATCAAGAGTTTTTTTATTCAAGTGATGTATTAAAGCACTGTTTCAAGACAGGACCGGTGAGCCTTCGGTTCCGATTGGTCTCCAACAATGGCCCAAATACCAGGATCCAACAGCTAACGCGTATAATAAGAACAAAGATGTCTCATAAGAACAAAAACATAGACATCAATAAAGAAATCCTCGGCAATAAAGAAATCCTCTCCCTTCAAATAAAATAAAAAGAACTTGTGCTTTGTAGTACTTGTAATG
Organism: Danionella dracula; assembly: GCA_900490495.1. Classification (NCBI taxonomy): domain Eukaryota; kingdom Metazoa; phylum Chordata; class Actinopteri; order Cypriniformes; family Danionidae; genus Danionella; species Danionella dracula. The sequence goes on from UELW01000889.1 coordinate 9,424,697, forward strand.
CTTTATATCTGTAGAAAAACTACACACCCTAAATAACTGACTGTCTGGGTACATAAAACTTTATTAGAATTCAGAGTTTTGTTTATTAGCTTCAATGCTGGATGTGCAAATGTGAGCTTACTGCACAGTCATCATGCTGGCTTCCACAGCCGACTCCACCCTCTCCTCATCTCGGAAAGCCGCCATTGATGCCAGTCGTTCTGCGTCCAGGGTGGAAGGTGACGAAAGTTCCTCAGGGGCGGGGCCACAAGCTCCGTGGGCCTCTGTGATGATGGGAAGGGGATTGGGTGGGAAGAAGGATGAAGAAACGAGGACGGTGCTTCTCAGGCGATTGAGTTCCTCCTCCAGTTGCTTCTTCTCCTGAAGGATGGAGGCACGGTCCTCTGAGAGTGTTTCTATCAGACCTTTAGAGAAACACCAGAGGAGAGTTCATGATTGCTTAACTTATTCAACAGCTTGCAGGTTGGTTTCTGATTTTCATAAACACTATCGAGGCTGTGCATGCTTTGTCCAGTACCTTTATCTTTCTCCTGTTGTTCCGTCACGTTGTTGAGTTTTTCAGTGAGATCGTTGATGATTTGCTCTTTCTTTAGTTTCTCACGAGTTAAAACCGTGTTGAAATTTGTCTGTAAGAAAGGCAAATGCTGTTTTAGGTATATTATTGTAACCAAAGACATTGTCAGGGCAACTTGCAAATTGGCTAAATGGTAAAAATACAAATTTTAAACAATAAAATGTTTTATATATATATATATATATATATATATATATATATATATATATATATATATATATATATATATATATATATATATATATATATATATATATATCTGAGCATTCTTAGGTTTGAGTCCATTTCATTCAAAATTTTAGTGCTCATATTCAAACACTATGTCAATTCAAATATTTTTGGCGTCTTTCTTCTATAATTTATGAGGTTATAAATACCCAACTTTATTCATTCATTTCAAGGGTTAAGAATTTGGTTTTTAAAAGCAATCCCATAAAAAAAAAAGAATTCTCCAAAATCATTTTCTGGCTTTGCGTCTAAATTGGCCCCTCCCAATTAAAGACTGTATCGCTTCAACTTGAGTCGCATAAGCATTCAATTAATCAGCAATTTGACTGAAATTATTGTAAATTATAAATGGAGCCAAAAGCAATAATAATAGTGTATGAAACTATTTTTCTTTCTAACCTGCTGCTCAGCAATCAGCGACGTCTTCAGGTTCTGCATCTCCTCGTTCTTTGTGTGCTCCAGGAGCTCAAGTTTGGCCAGTAGTGTCGTCCTCTCTTCCATCCACTGACCTCTCTCCAGGGACGGAGTGGTGTCGGCCTGAACACTAGTTTCTAATACAAGTCTAGAACACAAAGGCAAGCATGAAAACACATGTCTGGAGATCATTCCGGTTGAAAAAGAAGCAGAAAAATTTTACATTTTTGTAAAAGTTTCTATTGGCGATTATAAAAAAAAAAAACCCTTGCTCCTGAAAAAAAACATATCTTTTAGCTATTACCTGCATTAACTTCTTCCTTTCTAATTCAAATAAAAAAAAATTAATAAATTTTTTCTGCGATTGAAAAAAGTCTGAGTATATATATATATATATAAAAAAAATCAGCTTAGTGTTCTTAATTAACTCCCAATTTACTGGCACATGTAGCAGGGTTCTCACAGTTTCTTAATAATTTACACTTAAGAAAAGAGTTTATGAAACAGTTCACAAGAGTGCTGGCTTTTACTAATGTGCTAATTATTCACATGAGTGTAAAAAACTGAAAGAAAAAGTGAATGGATGCAAATTATGCATTTTTGCTTATAACTAGAGATTTAATTATCCACTAATCAATTAAAGCTAAATTCATTAATTTCTTTGTGAATATCCCATATTTGGGTGCCTGCGGTTTATAGGTAGGTGTGAGTAGGGCTAACCGATAATTCAATATTGATGATATATAGAGCTTGATAGAGAAGATGAACTCCTGTGTTCAGTGTGCGGGATTGTTTTCTTCATGTGTATATGAGCTCCAGAGTCGAGTGGGATAAAACACTCATACTATTGCTGCGCCGAGATTCAAACAGTCACACTTTTATCCTAGTTTTTCACACACACAAAACAAACAAAACAAAAAAATAATATTCTGCCTGCCTGTCGTATTTGCTGTAGAAACTTTCTGATACCTTTTTACAACAATTTATCTGAAACTATCTCCCCCCAAAAATTGATAATATAAGATATATTGATAATATTACCAAATATTACCTTAAACTACAGCCTATTTTTGCAAAAAAAAATCAGTTTATTGCACTCTTTTCCTTGAATAACTTTGAGCGGTCTGACCAACACATTTAAGAACACGACAGTAATAGCCCATTTTCTCGTGGAAAAGCCCCATTCTGTTCAATGGTAATTTTCTCCAGGGATATGGAATATGGCTGACTTCTAGTTTGAGGATGTGTCATCAAAACATAATATTTTGATAATCATCAATATCGACGGATCTGAAAAAAAAAAGTGTGATATAGCCCTAGGTGTGACTTATATTTGAAGAAATCTTTTTTCTGAAATGTGTGACTTCAATTCAGGTGTAGTTTGGAAAGGACATTAGTTCTGATTTACTGATTATAAAAAGAAAGGATATGATATTACTTACACATTTGTGGATTGTCTATCCTTAAGCTGATTTTCAAGTAGTTCAATTTGTTCTAACAGTCTCTTCTCAAGCTCCTCTTTTTGGAGTTGAAAGTCTCTTAAGGCCTCTTGTAATGCAACTTTGACAGCTCCATCTTTCTCCTCCTCGGCCCTTTGTGGAGCTTCCACTCTCTCTTGCTTCAGCCTTCCAGACAAAAGGGTGTTTTCAGCCTGCAGATCCCCTATAATGGTCCTCAGCTCATCCTCTTTCTCCTGAAGAACCCTCTGCTCGTCCTCCTTCTCCCTCTGCAAGGCATCCAGGCAGGCTTTGTGGTCGCGCTCAATCTTCTGGACTCGTTTCTCGCATGCTTTCTCAGCATCCTGGAACTTTTTTTCGAGCGATGAAAACTCTTGATGAAGCTGCGTGCTTTCTTTTTCATGCCGGTCAACAAGTTCTGAAATACAATGATCCTTTTCCAGCCTCATGAGTGCTCTAAGCTCAGTCAGCCCGACTTCGTATTCTTCATTCTTCTGTTGGAGCTGCTGCGTTAAAGTGTCAATTTGCATCTCCAAAGTGCTTGTTTGTAATTTAAACTCTGCCTTTAACAGCTCTTCTTGAGAGCCTTTGGCCTCCTCATACTGCAGCCTCACATCCTCCATTTCTGCTTCTTTCAGAGCCATCTCCACTTCCAGTTTGCAGCGAGTGTCTGCAAGTTCTGAGATGCGAGCTTCCAAGTCTTTTGTGCGACCTTCACGTTCCTTGAGCTCAGCAGAATGAGAATCCATCAGATCTCTCAGTTTAACCAAATTCTCCTGCACAAGTTTGTCTAGAGCACTCTCTTTGTCCAGTCTGAGAGATTGTAACTCTGCTTCATGTTTTTGCTTGAGCCTGTTCTCCACCTCCTGAAGGTGAGCGGTCTCTGCTGCTTCCATCTCTTGTTTGACTTTCTGCTGGTCATGTTCGACATCAGAGTGGAGCTTCTCCAACTGCCCTGCGAATTCATCCTTGGACAGCAAAGCTGACTTCAATTCTTCATTTTGTTTTAAGATCTTCTCTTCAAGATCCTGCAGAGCTTGCTTGTGAAGGTCTTGCAAATGCTGCACAGATCTGTCCTTCTCGCTTTCCAATTGGGATATTTCCTTCTCCTTGCGCTCTACGAGCCCTTCCAAATCCAACATCGCTCTCTGAACATCTCTAACTATTTTTCGATTGCCTTCCAGCTCTCCTGTCAAGGTTAGCATCTGCTTTTCATGATCTTCCTTCAAACTCTGGAGATGACTTTGTTGGGATTCTCTGAGCTCCTCTTCTTGGCTGTATCTGGCACTGCTGAGGGTACTCTGGACTTCCGTACTCATCGTTTTCAAGGCGAACCCAAAGTCACGTTGCTCTTTCAGAACCAGACCTCGAAAGTGGTAAAGATCTTCTTTAACTTTCCTCAAATTGTTTTGAGATTCTTCCGTAGCAGAACGGTACCGGTCCACTGACATCTTGAGAGCTGCTATTGTTGAATTCTCCTTTTCGAGGGATGTGGTGTCCTGGATGCGTTTGCTATCGATTGCATTTATGACAGATGAGTACAGAGACTCCACCATCATCTCTGGGCTGGTGGGATCACTGATGGGATTGGGGGACACCAGGTTTTCTTCGATAACAAACTCATTAACTGCTGACATAAAATCAGACTCGGGGCTTTCAGCTAGTGAATCGAGGTCCAGTGAGCCTTGCTGTAATACGGGATCCATGTTCGGGTGTCCAATGGTTTCAAAGTCAAAGGTCTGAGCATCTATGCTGTCAGGTGACAGGTCCTCCAAGGGACCAGGAAGTGCCATAGGCTGGCAGTCGGGTGCTTTTAAACTGAGAGTGGGCAAAGGTTTGGTAGAGGTAGACGTGATTTCAGCTGTGCTTTCAGATCTAGGTGTCAATGCAGTCGATCTTTGCGCACTCTGGCTGCAGGAGATCTAGGAGGTCAAAGTACAGGTATAATTAAACAACTTCATCACATAAACCTCTTTGCTTTAGCATAAGGATACATCCACTTTCATCAAAGTATTGAAGAAGGAGATAGAAGTAAAGTTGTAATCTCCATCGATTGATTGACAGAAAGCCAGCAGAGCAACTTGTGAAATATTGATTGATGTGTTCAAATATATAGGTTTTCTTCTCTAATTTAAAACAGTTTGAAATGCTTCCATTTACAATACAATTACCAAATTCAAACACTGATTAAACTTAGAAATAAATGATAAAAGTCTATAAGTTTTAAAAAATCTGAATCTTAAATGTTTTCTGAAGTTGAGTTACATGAAGTCACAAACATCACTGTTAAATTTGAAGACATTTTCAATAATAAATACAAGTCAATTGAACTTGCCAAAATAATCAAAACAGACAAGGTCATTTTTATGTTAGCATTATCTTTACTTAACATTTGGAGAATTTCATTAAAAGAAAAATTAATACTTTTAGGAAAATATCGTTACACGTTGCATGTAAATCTCATTAGGATGATGTTTTTTACGTGTTGTGAAAAATTTACATCAACGCCTAACAATGGGAACAACGAGAGTATGCCTAACTACAAAAACATTGTAGAACAGTATTAAAATCAAGCATCTTTAAGGACTTAATCACTAATAATCAGATTTAATCAGAACATATAAATCAAGCCATTTGTAAACCTTAAAATCACCACATTGAACTTCAAGCATTTCTATCACCTCAAGCACCTTTAGGAATTATTCATTTTTACAAATCCAGAGAAAATTCTTTAAACACTAAATTAAATGTCTTTTTCTTTATAACATCCTCAAATACTAAAAAGGACAAAATAAATATATAAATAAATCAAATGAGCAGAAAGAAAAGGTACCCTTTGTTCATTCAGGAGGTCTGTGATGGTTTGTGACATCTCGTCCACACTCTGTGCAGCTTGAACCAGCTGATGGAGGGCCTCTACATGCTGGTTCAGTGGCTCAAAGTCACATAGCATGGGGACTCTGAAAAAGAAAACATCTTTAATACAAAAGCAAGGAACTAATTTCCAGTCAAGACAAAGTTTTCAGTTAAAACTGGAAGTACAGTGCATTAGAACCTATTTGAGAAAAATGACTCAAACAGGCTTTGTTGAATGCTATACCTGAGGTAAGGCTGAACCTCGGAAGGACAACAGGATTTTAGATACTGCAGGTCACTCAGGGAAATTTCTGGAAGCTCAAAGTCAAACTTTCGAGGCTTTTGAGTCTAAACATCAAAGTAGACATGTATTTCAATAATACACAAGTGTTAAACTATATATACACTATGTAGTGAGTAAAGAAGAAAAAAATGTAAACATACGCAAAACGAAGAGGGCGGCCAAGAGTCCAATCCTCGAAACAATCTATTCCTAAGAAATGATTTCCCTACCACACAGACATGTGTTCATAAAGAACATTTCTCAACTATGAGCGATTTAAAAGAAATCAAATTAAAACTTACTGAAGAGTTTCCCGAAGGTTTCCCTTTTAACTTTTTCTACCTCATAGAGGTTTTTTCCATCTTTGACAAGAGCTCACATTTTTGTGTTGTGCACATTTCTTGTTTGATGAACGTTTTACTCTTTGTTGCAGTGGGCCAATGCTC